>OX453029.1:3630054-4840072 GCA_949699075.1 Asteroscopus sphinx | reverse complement strand
ACCTTAGATTCCATTACATAGTTAGTTACATACAGGTCTACCTAATGAAAGCGTAAGAAAGCTACATTCACCCTGAGTAACATAGGCTATATTTTCATGTCCACCCGTGCGAAGTCGGGACGGGCCGCTATAGTGAATAATGTCCTAGGGTCTTGACATTATATTTCAATTACCAATATCGTTGCCAGGCTCGAGAGTGCATAGAGGATAATAAGCAGGACTTACCATAGGCCACGACCTTATCGGGAAGGAGTACGCAATGCAACGTAGCAAGCAGTGACCAGCCTTGCTTGATGTGAGCTTGCTGAGCTGCCAACTGCTCCTCTCTCTCCTCGTCCGCCGCCCAAGATGAGGAGCTCCTGGTGGATGATCTGGGAAGAATTGGAGAAGATGTCCCAATGGGGTAGTTAGTGGTATTTAAATTATGTCTAAATTAAATACAGTAAAATTAAGTACAGTTATTGAATTTTCTCGATTTTGTCAATTGATATGTGCAACCTTGGACGAATAAAAAAAGGCGGACGGAATCTCGCTAAACAAAAAAACTTTGTAACAAAAAATAAAACCGACTTCAAAAACCTTAACTAAAAAGTAAAAAATAATCATTGTATGTATTTTAAAATCTTAACATAAACAACATTTTTAAGGCGGCGCGTGGTTGACCCTTTTCGTCATGTAATGTACAGTCGAGCGCAATATCTATAGTAAAAACAGTTTATGTGAACGTACATGAAAATCACCCGCCGCCTTCAAAATGTTGTTTATGTTAAGATTTTAAAATACATACAATGATTATTTTTTAGTTTTTAGTTAAGGTTTTTGAAGTCGGTTTTATTTTTTGTTAAAAAGTTTTTATTTTATACTTTTTAGTTGAGGGTTGATTCATAAATGTTTATATAACCAATTTGAGAATATATTTTTTATTAACCTTTGCTATCCCACTGCTGGGCAAAGGTCTCGCTCATGTTCTTCCAAACGTCCAATCACTATCATGAAAAAAAAACACGCATATCGGCCAAGAATTCTCAGAAAAACGAACCAATGAGCAGATCATCTAGATAGGCGAAGCTAAAATAAACTGATTTATTGAAGCTAGTTAAAAAACTACTCAACCTAAGTCAATAAAATTTATATGGGACCACCGCGCGGACTTTCTTTATCAAATAAAAAAACAACCATGTAAATCGGCCCACAAATATCGGAGTAATCGGTGTACATACATGAAAAAAAAAACAAAAAAAAAAAAAAAAACCCGCGGATTACATAACCTCCTCCTTTTTTTGAAGTCGGTTAAAAAGAGAGGCATTCATAGTAAGACGGCTCGCTTCAAAGTACGGGCTGGCACGCACACATTCACACCCATATTAAGACAAAAAGCCGCGATTACACAACAAATCTCGTGTGACGGTAGTCACTGTCGTAGTGTCATAAATAAAATAATATATGGTGTGTTAAACTTATGTCGAAATTATAGTGGGTTTAAAAAAAAGCGAAGTGCTTCAATCTTTTCTTAGCGAGATTGCTTCCGCCATTTTTATTCGTTCGAGTGTGCAACATATGATGACATTATATTTTTGTGTTCATATAAAATTATAAATCGACAAAATGTAAGGAACATCAAGATCAGAACAACAAGGTTTTTTTTCGCGATTTCAGGCTTGGTCCCACAGTAAAAGTTGTTCATACTGATGAGTATAATGACCCCTTAAGAGGACGCTCCCAAAACGTAATTCCCACCCTCGCACTCCCCTTACACACCGCAACTGCGGGCCGCTCTCGTCAATTTTATGCGAGTTGCAATTGAACTCATTTTCGAGAAAATCATTCTCGCGTGTTTTACCACGGAAGTAAATGTCGTAAATCTCAAAACAGTTTTCTTTTTATTACAAGAATACTAAACAATCTATACAAATTTCCTCTAGCTAGTATTTAATAAACTTTATTATCTTCCTATTTGCATATATTTTATATAGCTAAGTTAAATAATAAAGGATAAATATTCGAAAAATCTCTTAAAACGCATGATTTAAAAAAAATTAAAGTATCGAACAAAAATCAACTAATTATGTAAATGTCTAGTCAAACGATGGACAAAGGTTCAAAAAAACATGTATCTAAATTTGACATTCATCAAGCATGTGTTCCACTCAGCATATGTTTTCAAAAAGTCACCTCATTTTCGGAGCCTAGCCTTAAGAGGTTTTCAGTTATTTCAATAACACGTGGTATGTATAGATAAAGGCTACTCAATCACTGCCCATTTTGGAATATACTCCTTTGTAACGAGTCAACCACAGATTATACTGGGTCATGTTCAGAATCTGCAATGACTTCTAAGGGAGGATACGCCCATCTAAACATTTTGCATAAATCTTCTTCGTACAAGCTAAAGTAGCGCCATCTGTCATAACTCATACGAACTACGTGAGGGCCGCGTTTCATAGGTCGACGACGTAACCTTGTACATGCGTACACTCGACCAAACAGAATCATGACCCACCAAAACCTTAATTTTCTACAAACATTCTAATACAATTAGGTCGAATTTCGCTTAAAGATATTTCCCTGGCAACAAACTTGTTATCAATTTTATTGGGCAGTGAGTGCAGTGACAGTTGGTTTACCAATTTCTTTTAATTTTATTAATATTCTTCTGGAAATGAAAGAGTTAGTATAGGCTTTTGAAAAGTTTATAGGTAAACTATGCGGAATAACAGTTAATTCGAAATTCCAAACATAATTCTAGCTTTATCAAAAACGCAACTTTTTATCCAATTATTAATCTATTGCATTTAATAACAAAGCTCAAAATTTCGTGGACCTCTGACCCATATTAACGCAGTTTCCTTAATATTAAAAATGTCCTAAGTGCAGCACGATGCTAATAAGAAGAAAATTTTACTGTTTTGACAATTTCATACGAATTATCGGCTGAGTGGGTCATGATTCCGATTTGTTTACTGTACATGACTTTTTCATCACTTTTTATCGTCGGTCAGTATGAGTCAGTTGCATGCCGATATGCATAACGATTGGCGATGATACTTTACAGGGTCACAAAGAAAACGTATGTAAAAGTTAATTTTTTTTATCTGATTCATGAAATATTTTGAAATGCTGTGCGCGCTCGCCCTGGTCCTTACGCTAGTAATATACAACGTGTATCAGAAATGCGTGGTCATATTTGAAGAGCTTATTTAGGGGATGCTATCGAACAACTTTCACTATGGGACCAACCCTGAAATCGCAACAAAAAATATCAGCTGATACTTACATTTTGTCGAGCGACATCGATGATTTAGTAGGGAACAGCTCTTATTCTTATTCTTTATTGTACACACAAATATACATGTATATCAGGGTTATTACGGATGCCAAAATTTCGACATCCACGGATGCGGATGCGGATTTCAAGATTTTATAAAGTTTTTTCAATTTTAAGTTCACAAATAAATGAAAATGGTTTTTTTTTCGACATTTCACTTAATATAACACAGTTAACAAAGTAACAAACACTGTAATTGATGCACAATGGAAAGCTCGTCAATTAATTACTAAAACGTTGAGGTGTGTAACTCAGCTCAGAACCGGTTCAAATATACAGATCAATAAGCTTGAGCTGTTGAGCTGCAGCTCAATGACAAAATACGCAGCTCACGGCTCAAAGAATAGTATCTATCTGTGCGACAACTTTTGTTGCACGGAAGATAAAATATGTCTATATAGATAAAAACCTGTTTGAACCGGTGAGCTGGAGCGGCGACAGATCCGCGGTGAGTCGCAGAGTCAGCGAGCGAGCGCAGCTTATACAGATCGAACGGTCTTTAAGCTCAGCGACTCGCATCACAGATCATAACTCGAAGTAGGCAGATACACAAATTGAGCTGATCTGTGAGCCGGTTCACAGCTCCGGCTCACTGACCTGAACCGTGAGCTGAGCTGCAGCTCACAAATTTTTGTTGAGTTACCCATGTCTGCTAAAACGAAACAAACATGACGTGTAGGATCTTGTACCCAATCCCAAAATGTCTTCCTATTGGTAAATTAGCGAACGAAAATAGCAATGAGTAAAAACGCGCGAGGCACGTGCCACTCCGGCAACGCCTACTTTCTTTACTTGTCATGACTTGTTTGTTCAAGTTTGTTGTTATGAATCGGCATCCGTGAAAGCTCCGCATTAGTTGTTGCAGATGCGGACGCGGATGAAGATCTCTGAATTAATGCGAATATTCCGCATTCGCGGATGCGGATGCGAATATCCGTAACACCCCTGATTTATATTACAGTAGGAAAGTTCATGTATATCGGCGAGCTTAACTCAGAACTGAGTTTTCTAACAGCAAACCTTAGAGCGATAGAGATAGCTTATAGCTGATGTTTTTATCGCGATTTCATGTTTGGTCCCATAGTAAAAGTTGTTCTATGCTATGCCCTGAATGAGCTCTTAAAATATGACCATGCATTTCTGATACACGTTGTATTGTATACAACATGTTGCTCTGCATTCGTGCCATATTTAAGGAGGTGACTATACCACTGATACTGAACACGAATCAGTAAATAAATCAATACCAAAAAAAATTTTTTTTGTTAAATAGGTACCTATTTGTAAACAAACAAATTCCCCCCGTGTGTCACGTGCGACACAAAAACGATGCGTGCGACACCACCAAAACAATTTGCAGGTATTTCCACCCTTTGACAATGCCGCCGATGACTTATTTTCCGAGTCGTTCGGTATTTATTCTCGAACCCTCGCTATGTTTCTAAGTGAAAATTTAGGTATTAAATAATCGTAGAATTTTTCAAGTATTTTTAGGTGACTAAACACATTATTTATCATCAGATCTAGAAATATGGCACGATTACAGATCAACACCTTGTATGTCTATTAGAATCTGTGTTCAAAATATGCCGAGTATGATCACCTGTGCATCCTCCTAATGACTTCTTGTTCCGGCACGAAGCTGGCGTTGCTCATGGACATGAGGGTGTTGGCTAGAGCCACGATGGACAGCAGGTGGTTGGTCGTCAACGTCGTGCTTAACTCCCAGTGCAGTTTTGAGGAGAACAGTCTGCAAAATAAGGATGGATATCGTTAGTTAGAAAATCAAATTAATCTATTTAATGTCCTCCCGGCCGAATTTCGGTCACGGCGGCCAATCTCAATGGAGACTAGCCTAGCCATCTGCGCGGGACATATTATAGTGCACAAGTGTGTGCGCAAACACAGGTGAACTCTCAATTCCCTCACTCTCATAATCCGATGAGACGGCAATTCGACACGACCGGAGACAGATCGCAGGACCAACGGCTTTACGTGCTCTCCGAGGCACGAAGGGGTCTCGATGTGTAACGAAACGGTCACCCATCCACTGACTGACCGCGGCTAGTGCAGCTTAACCTTGCAGATCGTACAATCCACATGCTTGCTACTTAGTCACGAGCCCCTTAATCTATTTACAGTAGTAGTAGAGCTCCTTTGTGAAAGAGCTCGTCCGGGGAAGTACTACCACCGTACTACCTACTTCTCCGCCAAACAGTGATGCTTGCATTGCTGTGTTTCGGTCAGAAAGGGTGCCGGTGAAATTACAATCACATGAGACTTTCCATCTTCATGTCTCAGTTTGGCGAACCGATTTGCGGTACCATTTAGGCAACAGCCTAGGTGGTATTGCAGTTGTTATGGGCAAAGGTAACCGCTTAACATCAGCTGGGCCTTTTGGGCTGGCTCGTTTCGCCATACTATACTTAAAAAAAAATCAATCTTGTGAAATGTTGTGAAACGTTATTTTTAGAAACTATAGGTATAATAAGAAATTTATTAAAAAATAAAAGATCGACTTCAAAAAGAAATTCACTAAAAATTATGAAATAATATTTTTCAAACGAAATTAACGACACATTAGGGGTCTACAATTTTTTTTGAGGTCGGTGGTCTGTGCCAGCAAAGCCATCGAACATTATTATATTCAAAAAAGTAAAGTAAGTTTTCTAAATCAAAATAGAAACGACCTCCAAAAAAAAGTTTGAAAAATATTATTACATCATTTTTAGTTAATTTCTTTTTGAAGTCGATTTTTTTTTTAAATTAATTTATTATTTCGTAATTTTTAGTTTTAAGTAAAAACTGGAATATTTGTTTCTAATAGTTAATAGTTTTGTTGTAAATATTTAAAGATTTTTCTTACATGCACTAGTGCATTCTAGAATTTTACCATGATTTTGAGATGTTTTCCCTTTGACACCACACCCATAGCTCGTATCAATAAGCCAGGCCGTCACATTTACACGTATATTAGGTCATATCTTGACAAGTACTGAACCGATTTTGATGAAGCTTGAACTGTACCCTAAGTTGAAGTAAATGTAAGTCAATAAAAAAACAACGGTCACAATCCAAATAATAGTTTCGAAGATATGCGTGGACAATCATACATATATGCAAACATACAAATATACAAACATACATACATACATACACTTATAAAATTTTGTATATTTGTTTGGAAGCCCTAATAGATTATCATGTGTTAATATTTTGCAGTTCCAATAATATTACATACATACGTGTCGAATTGATAACCTTCTTCTTTTTGAAGTCGGTAATAAAAAGATTTGTTTGCGAAATGAAATACTATCAAAGGTAACAAACCTTTAAGAAACATGTAGTTTGTAGAATAGAATAGAATAGTATTTATTTGCATCAAATATGGTACAATAAGGTGTAAAAACACTTGTTTGCGAAATGAAACAGTGATAGATAGGTTGTTTTTAGAAACGTGTCGTTTGTAAAAACACTTGTTTGCGAAATGAAATGCTGTGAAACGTTGTTTCTAGAAATATGTGGTTTCTCAAAAGACTAGATTGCGCAATGAACGTTTGTGAAACGTTGTTTGTGAAGTGACATTTTGTGAAATATAATTTGCGAAACATTAAGGACCCGTTGTGGACGTTTTGAGCGTTTTCGGTCTTTGAGCCTAACATATACATACCTGGTTAACTTCTCTTGCCTGAGCAGCTCCGGCGGGAGATCAGATGTGATCAGCAGTGGATCATCAGGGGCGGAGGCGCACGCAGCCGACCAGCTGCCCAGCCAGGTCGGGAGCTGGACGGCCATGTGACCGTGCCGGGAGACCACGCCGAAACAGACTGGCACCTGGGGAGAGTGGTGGGTAGAAACTTGTTCATGATGAGTCAGTCAGCAGGTTAGTGGCGAGACTGAGCCCGGAGTGCGCCCGACGATCATTCGTTAAGTTATAATTTATGTAGACACATTAACGTATGAAAGGAGACAGCCAATGACGTCAATAAATAGACACGCGATCTCATCGCAGCATGTTCCATATTCAGCTGACGCAACCGTTGACAAAATTTACGTGTGTTCGCGAGACAGCTGTTAAGTACAAAAAATAAAAATTACAACACAAAACAACATAGAATCTAAACTTAAAAAACACATTTTAGAGGAATTAAAACCTTATAATGACTTATAATTTTATAACATAAAAAAAAACCGGCAAGTGCGAATCGGACTCGCGCAGTAAGGGTTCCGTACCTCTCAACGACCTGACACCCCATAAAAACTGATTTAATTTACGAGAGTTTATCAAAAGACAACAACGTACAGTGCGCAAAATATGAATTTTTGCATGTCTTTCTTACGCAGGTACCACCACATATGTCCATGTTTGTCTTATTTTTAGTATTTGTTGCTAATCTACATAATATGCACTATAATCTGACCAAGTTTGACGCTGGTATATATTACCGTTTTGAAGATAGAGCAGGAACAAAAACATTGAAAAAAATGCATGTTTTTTGAGGTTTCTTGTATGGGAACCCCCTTTGGTTTTAGACTTTTTTTTTGTTTTTAGTATTTGTCGTGATACACCTCATAGCAACGCAATTTCTGAGAAAATTTCAAACGGTTATCTATTACCGTTACAAAGATACAGCCCTGTGACAGACAGACGGATGGACAGACGGACGGACGGACAGCGTAGCGAGAGTAGAGGGTCCCGTTTGCACCCTTTGGGTACGGAACCCAAAAAATAAGCTTTACTTGTTATATAATAAAGGCCGTAACACACGGCAGATATAATGTATAGTACATCCCGGGATCCTATATCTTCTCATGGGTGTCGTAAAAGGCGACTAAGGGATTCACCAGAGGATGGGCAGCAGCGTTCTCTGAGTACTTATTCAACCAACTGCGATCACCAACCCGCCTGCCAAGCGTGGCGATTATGGCATATCCCCCCTTTTTGGGGGAGGCCTATGTCCAGCAGCGGACGTCTTTTGGCAAAGGGGGCCCCCTTTGGTTTTAGACTTTTTTTATTTTTAGTATTTGTCGTCATAGGTGGGGTCATAGCAACACATATTCTGAGAAAATTTCTTACCTATTACCGTTCAAAAGATACAGTCCTGTGAGACAGACAGACGGACGGACAGACGGACGGACTGATAGCTGTGATAGCGAGAGTAATAGGGTCCCGTTTGGCACCCTTTGGGTACGGAACCCTCATAAAAAAACTATGTATAATGTAATAACTTACCATGGGTCTCAACAACCCTAGCTTGGACTCACAGACCCTGTCAAGGTCTGGATCTAGTCCCCATGCGTGGAGCAGTGATATCAGGATCTGTGCAATCTCCATGGTGTGAGGGGGTTCTGCCAGCGACATATCCCGAGGTCTTTGCCGCTTGGTTTGGTTGGCTTCATCTGTAACAATGGGAGAAGGAAATTAGTCGAGCCCATGAGTTTTTATTTTAATTTGCATTCTTCTTCTATCGTGTCGACATGAGCTACATAATGATAACAGCTCAAGCCGTGGGGAAACTATTAGCCAGTCAGCAGGTTGGTAGCGGGGCTGACTGCCCAGGGTGCGCCGGACGATCAATTGACGACGTCTGTGGTCTAGTGGTTCGAGTGTCGGACTGCTGATCACGAGGTCGTGGGTTCGATTCCCACAGGACACAAATATTTGTGTGATGAACATAAGTGTTTGTGTTGGTCTGGGTGTTTCTTTAGTATTATAAGTATGTATTTACAAAAAAAACTTTTGTTTGTCCTGTGGGAATCGAACCCACGACCTCGTGATCAGCAGTCCGACCCTCGAACCACTAGACCACAGTCATCGTCAAATTTGAACCTATTTACTTTATTTTACTTTGATGGGAAGTTTATTCCTTCAATGCTAGATGGCGCTACCAACTATGGCAATTACAGGGCGCCACAGTCAACATTCCGTGATAAGTTGACAAGAATGTCACAACACTCACGGACAGTGGGTTTGACGCTGTGCCGCGTGATTCCTATCTGTCGTAACACTTGCAATGGTATGTACCTCCCGCCTTTGGTGTGGAATGTGTTTGAGAAACAGTCATATTTTACAGTAAATGTATATTATTTATTGTGCAAGGCGGACCGACGACCTGGTGAAGGTCGCGGGAATCCGCTGGATGCGGAAGGCACAGGACCGGTCGTTGTGGCGATGTTTGGGGGAGGCCTATGTCCAGCAGTGGACGTCTTTCGGCTGAAATGATGATGATGATGATGTATATTATTTGCTTAGATAGGTTAAGATCATAGAAATATAAATAATAAGGTAATAGAAGTGTTAAAGGCCGTGAACTTGTCGCTGCGTGCAGGTGTTTAGTAGGACAGCAGTGCGCGAGCCGTTTACTTGATCATCAGTGCTGTTTTGGACGCGGAGGCACTCAGAACCACACGATAAGCAGTTCTCAACCTATTAGGTTTGTTTTCTCTTTTTCTATCGTTGCGTGAATTTCAACAACTGTTTACCGAAAATGTTCTGTTGTTGTGTTAATTTCTGAATCGGGGAGCAGATGCGGCTGAGCGACTGCGCTATCAGACCCCCGCAACCCAGTTACAGAATTATTATGCAAACTTGCTTTACTTCTCAGATAAATTTATCTACGCGGCAGCCACTGCGCCATTAATTATGCAGTGAATAGTTGAAATGTTATTAAGCCCAAATAGTTTCTGGTTATACGATCGTGATTTACCTGCCGATAGCCAATTCCGCTTCCTTGTATATTTAATTAAAAACGTAAATATTGCATAGTTACGTATGCTAACAATGTTCCCAAACTTTATGTTGTGGGGTGCATTTGGTCACCACTTGCTTTAACGGTGAAGGAAAACATCGTGAGGAAACCTGCACATCTGAGAGTGCTCTATACTGTTCTTGATTCTGTATGAAGTCCACCAACCCGCAGTCAAGGTCGTAGGCAGGGGGTTTTGGGGATCAAACTTAGAACCCCCCCCTTCCCTCCCACGAAATGCCTTAGCCAACCCACCGTTTTATACAGACTATTAAATAAAATATCCACTCCACTTAACTAGACATTATTTTAGAGGCGTGTATTGTTAACACGCTTTTATTAAGACGCTGACAACAGCCAAATACCCCAAATAGGCTTCTTTTAAAAACATTTTTAGCTGTATCTATTCAGTTTGTGGCAGTGAAAAAATTATATGTTAATCTTGATCGTATTTTCTGAAACTGTATTGTGCCCAAAACACGTTTTCTTGAAGTTTTCTCGATAGAAAAGAATTGTAAACTAACGTCTTAAAACATGCTTTAAAGCAAACAATCTCTATTATTTACTAAATATTATAAATAAAATTAAGAAAACATTTGAGAAAGACAACAATCTAAACATTTGTTGTTTCTGTTTTTCAAATAACATTTTAGTTTTTTATTTTAAAAAAAATTGTTAATTTTTGGTTCAAGTTGAGCGGCGTATCCGACGTCCCTCGGCTCGTTGCCTCTCTTTCAGTTCTGTACGAAACGGCAGTGACCGCAGAGGTCTGATTTTTTAGGTGTTGTCAGCCTCTTAAGTCGACCTGTATGTAACTAACTATGTAATGGAATCTAAGGTAACTAATTTAACCATCTTCCAAGGGTCGTAACGTAATGAAAATTGGCAGCTGTATGTAGTTCTGATGACATTACAATAATATCGTACTGTCGAACTGATCTGATGATGGAGCCGGAAGATATGACCTGGAACTTCATGATGGAAAATCGTATCATAGCTGTTTTGAATTTCTTAGAAAAGTCTTGTAATGAACTTTGTTTACGATTAGGTTTCAAGGTCTGATGATGAAGCCGGAAGATAGGCAATGGCATTCCATGATGGAATATCGTATCATAGTCGTGTTTGCACTTGTGAGAAAGGCCACGTAATGGACTTTGAAGCGTGTTTTTCTAGTGTTTTTTAAACTATTAATTTATTAGATTAGACAATCTCTAAGTGGGCCACTTCAGTAGGCCAAGTCACGTAACTAAAGAAGTACAGTTGTAGTTAAGTTTATTCGATCAAAACAACGCTTTTCGTATTCTCTTATCTATGGCGATCGCTGTCAGATACGCTCGCGTCATCATCATCATCATCATTTCAGCCGAAAGACGTCCACTGCTGGACATAGGCCTCCCCCAATTAAGGGGCAATATGCCATAATCGCTACGCTTGGCAGGCGGGTTGGCGATCGCAGTTGGTTGGTTAAATACTCAGAGAACGCTGCTGCCCATCCCCTAGTGAATTCCTTAGTCGCCTTTTACGACACCCATGAGAAGAGATAAGGGTGGTGCAATTCTCCGCACCACACGGAACAAGTCACTCGCGTCAAGAGTAGTGACACGCGAGCGCAATAATGTCAATTCAATTTTATTTATTTGCTAATATGGGTACAAAATGGTGTTATAAATTTTATAATAATGTAAATCATCGCCACATTATAGCTTTCGCCATACAAATTTTTTACAAATCAATCAATTATGTCATGTTATTATGTTATGTTATTATTATTAATGTCATTCTACTGCTGCGCGCCTGCGCGTTTTTAGTGCGTGATTCCGACGTATCGTGCAGTGGCGCCCTAAGAGTTGCCGCCGGCTCACCTCGGACACTCAATACAATATAAACGCTAGCACCACCTACATACACAAGATTACGTCTGTATACGAACGCACACACACGTGAAGGTTAGGGATGCTCGCCGCTCGTAATGCCGACTGGGTTCCAAGCGCTTCTCAGTAGTTCTCAGAGATGGCGTGCTTGTATTGCCGACTGGCGATTGACATCCATTGCAATCGTGCAGTCCA
Organism: Asteroscopus sphinx; assembly: GCA_949699075.1. Classification (NCBI taxonomy): domain Eukaryota; kingdom Metazoa; phylum Arthropoda; class Insecta; order Lepidoptera; family Noctuidae; genus Asteroscopus; species Asteroscopus sphinx. The sequence goes on along the minus strand of OX453029.1, from coordinate 4,827,935 downwards.
AGTAACGTCAAACTGCGGGTGCGTGCAGGGCGCGGACGAGGAATCTCGAATTGGCGGAGGGTGGTGAGTGGCCGTTTTGTACGTTAGTACTATTAGAAATTCTGTACCGCCGGTTTGTTTCTCGCATGGATTTTTTTTGTATGATCTACAGAATATACTCGTAGTTGTTCCAGATCTACGATACAGGAAAAATCCTAGTATAGGCAGTGTGAAGGAACGCTTAGAAAAGAACGAAACAATCTTGTCTTACTAATATTATAAATGCGGAAGTATGGACGTTGTTTTGTTGAAACACATATAGACCATGTCTTGGATTAACACATAGTATACTTTTTAACCACATAAGTACCACGGGAGCGAAGCCATCAGCTATTTTATTCATATATCAAGAGTTAGAAAGCGTAATTATACTACAGACGTCCTTCGATGATCAATATGTAGTCCCCTTGCTTTTCATGGATCCGACGCACGTATATTCAAAGCTTGCAACAGCAAAAAAAAAAAAGTTTTATTTGGAGATAACCTATTTGAAAAAATTAAAACTTCAAAATCTCTAGGAAAAACAGACCGAGAGATATTGGTTACAACCCAAACTACCTCTTAAGAACACACTCAAAGGTACACTGCTTTTAACCTGGAGGGGCCCACCTCGGCATTCACAGAAACAGCTGTTCTTGGAGCTTTGTGCCAACAAAGCCGCAGCAGTGGGCTATGATAAACAACAACTCAAAGAGAGCTACATCAGTACCACAAGGCTATTGGAGATCCAATAACAACAGTCATTAATATTACAGCAACTGATGTGAACTAGCAGGTTAAAACCTTTATATTATATCTGGCAAAGGATCACTAAAGATTCTATAGGTAATAATCAAAGAATATGACATTATTTTTGGTCAACAACCAGTTAAACTGTATTCACCATAGAAATAATAAGTAATACTTAATAATTCCATGGTATTCACTGAGCAATTACTTACTCCTTGTCAAGGAAGGTGGAGGTAGTTATACTCATAAAATAAATAAATAAATCTAATGAAAATAGTTACTTCATCTGAATGTGTAAGTACTGAAGATCAGTACTTTTCAACAAATTTTGCAGTAAGAAAACCAAATGGCAACTATAGATTGACTCTGAATCTGAAATACCTAATTGAATCCGTTCATTCTATCTAACACAACATTTTAAATTAGATGACTATAGAACAGTTTCAAACAATAAACTGATATCTGGCTAACTTAGATCTAGAAGATGCCTACTTAATAATATCAATTTAAGAAGATAATAAGATCTTAATTCAAAACAAATTATACCTCCGGTTTATCTACTGCACCATTTGTTTTCATTAAAATTCTTAAACCAGTTGCTACTTTGAGATCCTGGGATTTAAATAAGTCCTATCTAGACCATTTCTTATGTATTGAAAAATATTACATACAATACAATGTAAAGTTAAGAAAACAAGCAGCCTATTGCAAAACATGGGTTTTTAGGTATGGAATGTAGCGTTTTAGAATTTATATTTTAGTCAAAAAATATGATAATTAAATAAATAAATGGTCTGTTTTTAGAAAAAAACATTATACTTATTATCAGATACCCAGCTAAGGCTCTGCTATATGTTATTGATGTTTAAATACAAAAAGTTTGGAAAACATAGAGATATATATTATCTCTTTAAAATATAATGATAACAATATGATAGTAAGGTTTCTACACCCACTGGGTGCATTTCAGATTTAAAATGGTGGAAAAACAACATAAAGCATATTCATTCATTTTATATCATCAAAGTGAAAACAGCATAAATATAAAATAAAGATAGTCTATGATGCAAAGGTATCTGGCTGGGCTGCTAGTTGTAATGATAAAATACATGGTTTTTGGACACTAGAACAAAAACAAATGCATATTATTGTGCTAGAACTAAAATCTACATTATCTATTTATTAAATTTATGCACACGCAGAGGGGTAATAATAAAATACATAGAAATCAATACATTCTTGATATTGGAACTGTAATTTTTATTAAGAATTTATAATACCACGACTATCAGTTTCAATCAATCTCCTAACAAATATGAAAATGATGTGAAAAAAGAAATCAAATCAAAATGTTTCATTGTATTCACATGTATTTTTGGTGCTACATTATGCTATGGGTTAATGTATTAATGGTGAGACATCTGCTCAAGTGTTTTATTCATGTAACATATGAAGCAAATAACCAAATGTTTAGCTAATAGTATTGACTCAAAGGAGTTGACACAAATTGGATAACCATATTGCAACAACTCTTAAGTAAAGAAAACATAAAACAGAAATGTACACAATATACAACATATATTACAATTCCCAATTATTGATTTATTTTCTTCAAGGATTAATTATAAATGTTAAAAATATGTTACATGGCGTAGGGATTCGTTGCTTAAGCAATAGATGCTTTTGCAATTGACTGTTCATATTTTATATTTTTTTTCTCTATGCTTTCCCACCATTCTCTCTAATCCTTAAAACTATCAGAAAAATCAAGATAGATGAAGCTGAGGGTATTGTAGTAGTACCTACCACATTGGGCTACTCAACCTTGGTACCCAATATTCAAGTCAATGCTTGTCTCAAAATTAATTATTGTTATCATTCATTCATCATTTATTTCAGCCGAAAGACGTCCACTGCTGGACATAGGCCTCCCCCAAGCATCGCCACAACGACCGGTCCTGTGCCTTCCGCGACCTTCACCAGGTCGTCGGTCCACCTTGTGGGGGGTCTACCCACGCTGCGCCTTCCAGTACGCGGTCGCCACTTCAGAACTTTACTGCCCCATCGGCCATCCGTTCTGCGAGCAATGTGCCCCGCCCACTGCCACTTAAGTTTGGCAATTCTTCGGGCTATGTCGGTTACTTTCGTTCTCCTGCGAATCTCCTCATTTCTGATTCGATCACGCAGGGACACTCCGAGCATAGCCCTCTCCATTGCCCTTTGAGTGACTTTGAGCCTTCTTATCAGGCCCATTGTGAGCGACCACGTTTCAGTACCGTAAGTAATTACTGGCAACACACACTGGTCAAAGACTTTCGTCTTGAGACACTGCGGTATTTTGGACGAGAAGATATTGCGTAGCTTCCCGAACGCTGCCCAACCGAGTCGGATTCGACGATTGACCTCTTTCTCGAAGTTGGACTTACCTAGCTGGACAGTTTGTCCTAGGTATACATAATCGTCAACAACTTCGAGTGTAGATTCTCCGATGCTTACGGGAATGGGTGCTATATGGGAATTCGACATAATTATTGTTACCTTAACCTTATGTTCAGATGCGGGCAACCTACACCCTCCCAGAAAGAATCTGACTGGCTATAGGAGTGTTGTCCAAGAAGCATTTATGAGGCATAGAATAAAAGAGGCCTCTGCAGAGGTTGCTTGGTTATGTTGGTTTCCATCTCTGAGTCAACGCTAAAGCAATACCAATCATGATTAATGCTTGGTGTGAGTACTGCAATATAAATAATTTAAATTTATTATATACCTAATACAATAGGTATAATATATTATCCTTTTTAAATGAATAGTTTAGAGGTTCATCCTACAGCAAATTCGGCCCTTAGCCAATAGGCTATTAATACATAGGTCCAAAATTATGTAAAGATTATAGAATTATAAGATTTATTAAGGGAGTATTTAAATTGAGACCAACAATATCTAAATTATGACCATGTTTGGGATGTTTCTGTAGTTTTTTGATCATTTTAGAAACAATGATTCCAATGAAAATTTTGTCACTAGAAAAACTGACTAAAAGCAGTAATATTAATAATAATTTCTACTGGTCGTAGAATTGAATTCAAAACTATCTCATAATAATGGTCAACAATAGTTAAGAATAACAATCAGTTACAGATTAAAATATTGGATTTTATAAAAATCACTGCTCCAGGTTGGTAGCAACCTAAATTTATTCTTCCATTATTTCAAGATGTACCTAAGATTACCTGGCTAAGCCAATTTGTAGTTTATATGTATAAAACAAAGGACCACATGAACAATTTCAAGAACATCTTCATAACTTATTATAAAATAGGTAGGTACCTAAAAAGGCTAGTCTCAACAATCAGTAGGATAGGTGGTTCAAAGAAACTTAAGAATAGTGGTAAAATAACCCTCCTTCTGGTGCAGTCAGATACATACTAATATACTCACTACATACAGTACTAGGTAGCATCTACTTCAGCCGCAGCTAGAAAGGGTAGGTATATTGATGAGATAAGGAGAACTGCAGGATGGACCTCAAAATCACAAACTTTTGCAAAGTTATATAATCATCCTTTAATAAAAATTTACAAAAGCATTACTAGGTGATGGAGCAAACAAAAATCTTTTATTTTGTTACTAGTATAATACAGTGTTGTCATATCACATTATATTGTAAGAGATTTATTTTCGTTATTCTATCAACTCTGCCTTTCGCAGTCCACTGCTGGCCTCTCCAAAGTTGCGCGACCATATAGCCGGTGTGGTTGCTATTCAATGATTTCAACCAAGACAGAAAATTAATATTTAAGCCTAAGGGTGTGTCATAATGTTGTGACGCAATAATATAATATTAAGGGTGTGTCGTAAGGTTGTGACTCAATAATATAACAGTAAGTAAGTTGATTATGTAGAAGTCATGGGACTGGTGTGATTATTGTGTTTGTTAAAATATAAATTAATTATGTGCCTAATAATAAAAAATAAAAAGACTGATTTATTTGATAATAATGTTTCTTTATTTAAACACATTTCTTACAATCTTGGTAAAGCTTTAAACATCTACATGGTGATCATCGAAGGACGTCTGCAGTATAATGAGTGATCAAACGAACTTACCTGTAAGTGATGTTCGATCATCATTATATAAAGACACTGTCCTTCGATGATCACGGGAGCCCACCCAGAACCCACTCGAAAGAGTTCTTTCTCAATTACCCATAAGACTGTAATAAATGTGTAGCTTTTAAAAGAATGAGTTCACAGATACAGCAGATTAGCGGTAGCGTCCGGATGCGTTCCATAGATAGCAAAAAATTTTTTTTTTGCTGTTGCAAGCTTTGAATATACGTGCGTCGGATCCATGAAAAGCAAGGGGACTACATATTGATCATCGAAGGACAGTGTCTTTATATAATGATGATCGAACATCACTTACAGGTAAGTTCGTTTGATCACTCATTATACACGTAACTCGATCAATTACTCATTTATATAAGTACATATCTACTTGCAGTTAAGTTATCCTTGGCCCAGTGAGAGCCGTCTGTTTTTGAGGTCGTGATACGAATACATACAATAATTAACTGTCGTCACGGTCTGGTCGACAGGGGTGGAATTCTTATTATTATCAATTTTTTTCTCTTCATGTAAAGAACGAGACATATGCTAATGAAATGAAATTGTTAATTCCTGGACCTGTCGGGGGTGGTAGGAGAATGCAAGAAAGATGAAAGAAAGAAAAATATTTTATTTCTGCGCTCGATTTGACGCACACAACAACTTAAGATTACAATATTTGTACTTAATACTTAATAATTTGTTGACAAATTAGTGCCTAGTGATTATATTCTCTTTTAAATTAGTTTTGAACACATTGACAACTAGCTAATGCAGAGAGTATCCCACCTACGCCCCTGGCCAAAGTTAGACAGAGGAACACCGTGATGGTTTTAGACGGTAAGATTATTTTATTGGCTCTGCCTTCCCCGAACGGAATGCGTCCATGAGGATTTCCCCACGAGAAAAATAAAAGCTTAAAAAGCTTATCAATCAATAAATCGTTCCATGTGGTGCCGGACACAAAGAATAGCACCACCCAATCTCTCATGGTTTGACGTCTGTGGTCTAATGGTTCGAGTGTCGGACTGCTGATCACGAGGTCGTGGGTTCGATTCCCACAGAACACAAATATTTGTGTGATGAACATAAGTGTTTGTGTTGGTCTGGGTGTTTCTTATGTACTATGTATTTACATAAAAAAGAAAGTATATAAGTATTATATCCATTGTCTAGTACCCATAGTACAAGCTCTGTTTAGTTTGGGACTAGATGGTGCTGTGTAATCATGTCCCAAAGATATTTATTTATTTATTAATCACCAGAGGATGAGCAGCAGCGTTCTCTGAGTATTTATTCAACCAACTGCGATTAGCTTGCTTGCGATTTGCTGTAGTGTGGCGATTATAGCATATGTCAAACCCCTCCCCCCTTTTGGGGGAGGCCTATGTCCAGCAGCGGATGATGATGATGAGGAATTAATCAATGAATGATACCAATAATCACATTTGGATGATAGATTTATGATAGCACAGGAGAGAGGACTATTTTTTGCTTCGTTGTAATTTATGTAGGTCGGTTATTTCTATACCTAGCCAACAAAACACCGGCCTTGAAACGAACCTAGTTACTTCACAAACCTAAATATCCTTTATTAAGTTAAATATACGGCGTGACATAACTATTATGTAGGCAAACCGCAGTCAGATAACCTAGACATGACTAGATTGTGCGTGGACACAAAATAGACGAACACAGAAGGGAAACTCGATACGGATAAAACAAAAGTGACACGGATATGACGGCTGATTGAGATGTATGGAAGAAAAAGACATGCTGCCCCAAATAGATTGGAATAAGGGCAGGAGGATGATGATGACAGAAGGGAAACTCGATACAATGTATGAATAAAGATATACATTATTTTCATTCTAGCCAGTGCATTCCGTAGCCTTTTTTTTGGTGTAAAAACCAGGTGTTTTTGGGATGATATAATACCGAAGGTCCAGAACCAAAATTATGATTACAGAAAAAAGTTGTTATGAGCTCGACAAAAGAGAAAACTAAATAGGGCCAGGAATGGAGTCTTGTGGTTTTCTTAACATAATTATTATCCCGTATGCACCAATCGATAAACTTACTGATTGATCATAGTTTTTTTTTATATCTAATGGGCTTGCGTTTGACCGCTACCTCACCTGAAGGCCTAGTACGAGTTTGACACTTACCGATACTTCCATCGAATTCGACGACTTTCATTCATTAATCAGTAGCGCCCCTGGCGGATACGAGGAGGAACTAGTAGTTTATGAATGAAAATCGACGAAAACTATGAAAATATTATAAAGTGTCAAACTCGTACTAGGCCCCCTGATGTTAAACGATGGTGCGGTCGACAATGGTACACGCTTGCCCAGCAAAAACCTATTCACTCGAGAGGAGGCCTATGTCCAGCAGTGGACGTCTTTCGGCTGAAATGATGATTATGATGAAGGAACGAATGAACATTAGAGTAACGTGTCCGAGTGAACGACAAATGAGTCAACACTTGTACACGCGAGCACGAAAATTAAATTTACAATAAATGCTAACAGGTGATAGCCTAGTGGTTGAACGCTTGCCTTCCATGCAGGAGGACGCGAGTTCGATCCCAGCCTGCACCTCTGACTTTTCGGATTCATGTGCGGATCAGAATTTGATTATCACTTGCTTTAACGGTGAAGGAAAAACATCGTGAGGAAACCTGCACACCAGAGAGTGCTCCATACAGTTCTCGATGGTGTGTGTAGTCCACCAACCCACACTAGGCAAGCGTGGTGGACTAAGGCCTTAACCTTCTCATACTGAGAAGAGGCCCGTGCCCAGCAGTGGAACAGTAATGGGCTGATTGTGCTATGCTAACAGGTGTGTGAACCTTCTATACCTTACTTTTTAAATTTAAGCCCACCCCAGATAATGCTTAGCCTTCGTTGTACCTCATATTGCTATCTGTTGTTCATGTCTATGGCCAATGGACGTGGCGTAATTATATAGCTTAGATTTTGAACATGTATTTTTAAGGTTATCAGTTTATTGTAAAACACAGCAGGCGTTCCGACTTCAAAAATATATTTAATACATTTGATTGCTGCCCGCAGCTTTGTTCGCGTTGTATAGATAGATAGATAGAATATACTTTATTGGACACCATGAAAATAGTAGTAAACAGGAACAACGTGTAAATTATGGGTACATGGGCGGTCTTATCGCTAAAAGCGATATCTTCTAGACAACCTTTGGATGGACAAAGAAGACGTAAGATCTAGATAATATGTATGTAGTTGTAAGTATTCTTTATGCTTTTTTGGGGGGTTCCAGCGATGTCTGTGCCAAGTTTCATTCAAATATGTTCAGCCGATGCATGATGAAGTAGCAATCATTTGAGTTTTCTAAACTAGTGGATTTTTTCTTAAGAATTAGAGCAGGAAATATTTCTGATCTGTGGTCTTCTATATCTATTATTTTATGTTTAGGAACTGATTTCTGACACACAGGCTAGATTATAGCTTAGTTTAGAAATCAGAGCTTTCAACTAATTATGAACTTAATGTGTCACATAAATAAACAAACGGATTTTTTTGTATGACTGCTTTACATTGTTTTTTTTTTCACAATAGGCGTCTTTTGGTCTGTAAAGACGATGTATGGGACCAACTCGGACACCGTGAAAAAAAAATGGGGTAAAACGTTGAAAAACATCATTTTAGGGAAAAAAATATGAACGTGGGGAAAATTCTGAAATTCGACCTAGTAATCCTGCGGACTATCGCATGGTAGGTACCTAAATTTAGTGCAGTGTGCATACAGAAATATATTAAATTTTATACTTTTTACAAATTATTATGTCTGTAAGGTCAAACACACATAATTTTGAACGCTGCTTCGAAAAGAGCCGGTAATTAAGCACCCAGGCCTTATACTGGGCCTTCGGTTTGACATTGTAATGCTATTACAAAAACGCATTAGATTCACGAATTGTTCAATGTTTAAATAAATAGCAATGTCATTGAATATACGTATTGTGTGTTCTTTTGTTTTTGATGAATGTGGCAGACATTTTTTTTTTGTTTTAGGAATTCCACCAGCTAACAGGCGTAGCATGATCAATCAACTCGGACTATCGCAGTCCACTGCTGGACATAGGCCTCTCCCAAATTGCGCCACAACACTCGGTCCTCTGCCTTCCGTATCCAGTCTACCCCAGCTACTTTCATCAGGTCGTCGGTCCACCTGGCTGGGGGGCGCCCTACACTGCGTTTGCCTATTCGCGGTCTCCACTCAATTATATTATCTGTGTATAGTATTATATTATCTGTGCCTTAGCCGTAGACAATAGATTTGTCTTTTTGTACATTTGATTTGTACGGAAAAATTGACAAAATCACATATCGTAGAACTAAAAATGTTATTTTCTTTCGTAGACAAAACCAAGTGGTCACGCTACGCCTTCTGGTGCATTTAAAAGGATAAATTCCCCCCTCCTCTCCCGTCACTTTTGTAGATACCTACTACAAAAAAAAAACTCATTCTAGGTACCTAGCTAAAAAAAAGCTCACTTAATGCGTAATAATATAATTAATACAATGATAACAGTGAACTGCGTATGCGTACCTTGACATTTAAGTAACAGGTTTACGCACGGGTGTTACGCGCATGCGTGGCCTGCAGTACGTCACCGTCAGCTGATGTGAATTCAATATTTTTACAAGTTCATAATGATGCACTGTGCTACATTAATATACTTATTTAATCAATCAATATTGAGCGAGATATGTTTGGAGTTTCTTTATAAGATAGGATCTATAACGAGATTATCCGGAGAAGAACCGGAGTGACTGACATAGCTTGTAGGATCAGCAAGCTGAAGAGGCAGTCGACTTGCCATGTCTGTCGTAGGACCGATGGGTTTTGGAGCAGACGAGTCCTCGAGTGGAGACCGCGACTCGACAAACGCAGCATGGGGCGCCCCCCAGCCAGGTGGACTGACGACCTCAAGAAGGAAGCTTGGGGGGATTGGATGCGGAAGGCGGAGAAGCGAGTTTTGTGGCGCAACTTGGGAGAGGTCTTTGTCCAGCAGTCGACTGCGATCGGCTGAGTTGATTGAACTAATTTTTTTTTTGCTTTGGGGAAATCCTCATGGACGCACTCCTCCCGGGGTAGGCGGAGCCAGTGTCGGACTCTTACCGACTAAAACCACCACGGTGTTCCTTCAACTACCTTTGGCCGAGGGCGTGGGAACCCTCTGTATTCGCACAACCACCCCCGACAGGTTCCGGCCCGCCACAAGCATGCGAACTTCTCCCTGTGCGGCCTAACAGAATATCTTACTGTGTGTCACGAGTCAGCACAGACCAGTAAGCCTCTAGACGCCGCTTAGCCGGACACCCCCGGTCACAACGCATATGCAGTAGCACAGCAATCATAGGGAATCGTACCACCGTACTTTTGAGCCGACCAATCATAACGCTCCGTCCGCCTCCCGGTCCCCGCCAACATTTTACGACTGCTTTCTCATGCAAAACTTTGTTTAAGCGGCGTCTTGAGGCTTACTGGTCCGTGCGAGTCAGTAACCGACCGTACGTAGCATATTAGTCAAAAGAGTAGTTTTCCCACCCTGTGACTCTTCCATAAAAACCTGTAGGTTAAAACTTGTAGGTTTACCTTTCCAGTATAATATTTCATGTGAGCGGTCAAGCCAGCGGTATGCGTTCACTTCACCGAACAGTGAGGTGTCTGAAATGACAGGTTTGTCACCTGATCTGAGGGCGTGGGCTAGTGAAGTGATTAACTCGATAGTAATGGATATCGATGGTATTTTATTTTTATGTTGGTGGGCAAGGCAAGAACGGAAAGGATGGCGTAACGGTAAAGACGTCTGTAAGTGTACTCGGCTGTCGGTATATAAAGTATATATGTAGATATACACCCCTATTTTTTTTATTTTTTTTTATTATATAGTTAAAATTGTGCAGAATGTTGAGCAAAAATAATTTATTGGTATATAAAAATTGGGGTGTATGAATAATAGCGATACAGTCTAGATGACGACGATAGACAACAAAGTGAAAGAGTTAAGAGTTAATATAAGAGACTGTACTAAAAACACAAGTATAATGATTGACGGTTTCACTCACGTTATTTCATCGGGTGTGCAAACAAAGTTTGGTGCGCGATGCCGCCGCGTGACCAGCTCATGATTAAGGGCTCCGTTCGAGCTCGAAACCGGTCGGGCACACCCGATGAAGTAACGTGAGTGAAACCGTTTATATTAATCATTATGAATTTAACTCACGATAGTTATTATATAAAAACACAAGTATAAGTATAATAAAACACAAAAAGCCAGGCTTTTTTTGCTTCTAATACTTGTAAACGAACAGCGCATAGTTTAAACAAATCTTGCTACGCTATAATATGTATATCTAACCAAATAACGCTAGGTAATTAATAATATCGATGGAATTTTTCCCATCCCTAAGAACAAGTGCGGGGCCTTGTACTTTAAGAAAGTAATCACCACCCACGCGGTACCCACTTGAATCATAACAGGTGACATTGTCGATCATTGTTGTTTTATTATTACTTATTTCTTAAACGAAGAACTTGCATGCATCCGTTAATTAAAACCATTAGGCTGAGCGTATGCTGAGCGCGACGAGTTTCCCACAACGCAGGGCAGAGCAGATTTTGTAACGTATGAACAAGTACACCATGCCACGTCCGCGCCACATATTTTTTTTGTAGTATAGGATAGCGAAACGAGCTAAAGGCCCACCTGATGTTAAGCGGTTACCTTTGCCCATAACAACTGCAATACCACCTAGGCTGTTGCCTAAATGGTACAGAAAGTCGGTTCGCCAAACTGACACATGAAGATGGAATGTCTCGTGTGATTGTAATTTCACCGGCACCCGTACCCTTCAGACTGAAACACAGCAATGCAAGCATCACTATTAGGCGGAGAAGTAGGTACGGTGGTAGTACTTCCCCGGACGAGCTCTTTTGCAAAGGAGCTCTACTACTTCTACATACCTAAATGATTTGGGCTCAAGAGCTGAAAATGACCGACACATTCCCCAAAAGAACAAGACCTTGCACTTTGAGAAAATTGTCGTCATTAAAATATCAAGTGCTACGAATCAGTGGCGGTGACAGGGTGACATTGTAAATAACTACATTTTAAAATAACTACAGCTCTATGTATGGGCTGAATGTCATGAGGTTTTTATACTGGGTGTAAGGGGAACGCTTCCGAAAACGAAGACAAGTGCTGGTGATTATTGATACGAAACCACGAAAAAAAATGCGATTCTTTTTTTAGATTTTTTCATATATATTTTTTTGCATTTTTCATACATAACCAGCTTTGGGCAGTTAAATAAAACTCATACATAATGAAAAATGCACAAAAATTATTAAAAATTTGAAAAAAGAATCGCATTTTTTTTCCTGGTTTCGTATCAGTAACCACCAGCACTATCAACTATCTTCGTTTTCGGAAGCGTTTCCCTGACACCCTGTATAAACACGTAATAACTAGTCTGTACGATAAAACTGGATGTGACGTGTATTTTTAACGGAGCCAATATCAGCATCGACAGTTAAATTAGATATGTATAAAAAACTCAATGGATATACTCTTTTTAAATAATATGTAGAACAATCTGGTATTGTTACAATCTTCTGATTAATATGTTAATTATTTTTTATTTATAGTATTTTTTATAATTGTATATTGTTTTATTATGTACTTTTATGGGCCTTGATGCCTGAAATAAATGTTTTTTTTTATACTTATATAATAAGAACGATTACCCCGGGTGGTGCCGGACATAAAGAATTGCAATTCTCTTATCATGAGTGTCGTAAAAGGCGACTAACGGCCAAAATTAATAAACAATCTATCCACGATTTGCCCTACTAGAGATAGAAATTTGACGTATTTTGTATGGAGCTTATGTTAATTAATTTTGGCCGTAAGGGATTCACCAGAGGATGGGCAGCAGCATTCTCCGAGTATTTAACCAACCAACTGCGATCGCCAACCTCCTGCCAAGCGTGGCGATGGCATATCCCCCTCTTTTGAGGAGGCCTATATCCAGCAGTGGACGTCTTTCGGCTGAAATGATGATGATGATGACAATCTAGTATTGTTATGTTACAAATGTTACAATCTTCTGATTAATATGAAAAGTTAAACCAAATCAACAATTTCTGCCAGAGCCCACAATTCAAAAATTATCAACGCACTAGCATAGTGAAGTGCCAATGTATCGATACGCAAAGGTTATCGATACCCTGTCGTAATCGATTCGCATCGTGATAATCGAGAGCTAGGTACGTAATTGCTTGGGAACTAGACGTGCAAGGCTTTTCATAATTTGATCTTAGATTTTGAAAGGAATAACAATCGAGATTTGTTTTATTTATTTTTATTAGAAATAATGGCCCAAGAAATAATGTGTTGAGTAAGTTATTGAATTGTCCTTTTTTATTCAAACGAATTTTAAAGTAATCAAAACATTTTTGTATTTTTTTTACACTCCTAAGCTAATGACTGGCTTTGACGACGGCTGTGGTCTAGTGGTTCGAGTGTCGGACTGCTGATCACGAGGTCGTGGATTCGATTCCCACAGGACACAAATATTTGTGTGATGAACATAAGTGTTTGTGTTGGTCTGGGTGTTTATTATGTTTTATAAGTATGTATTTACAAAAAAAAAAGTATATAAGTATTATATCCATTGTCTAGTACCCATATCACAAGCTCTGCTTAGTTTGGGACTAGATGGTGTTGTGTAAAAATGTCCTGAAGATATTTATTTATTTATATTTAGTGGTTTTATGAAGGGCAAATTCCTATCCCTAGCAGGGCAAATGGTGGAGAATTAGGTTGTTAATTTTGGCCAATGATGATGAGGAGGAATGAGGAGCATGTTACGAGGAAAGTATTAAGTATGAATGTAGATGACTATAAGAAAAGAGGCAGACCGAAGAAAACATGATGGATGGATTGTGTGAGAGATGATATGAATAGAAAGAAAGTGAACACGGAGATGACGGCTAATAGAGATGTATGGAAGAAAATAAATGCTGCGCCGACCCCAAATAAACTGGTATAAGGGCAGGAGGATAATTAATGATGACGAAAGCAGATATATTGTGACTTATTAGTCTATAAACACTAATATACGATGTTTTAAAATACACATAATTTGGTTAAATTAAAATTCGAAGAACAAACTTCCATACTTTTGTTTTAGGTATTTGATGTCAGATGTCTTCTTTCATTTACCTTTTTTTTCCTTGTGCGCGTTACCAGCTGACAATCAGTGCTGTGCATACCTACAAGCACAAAAAATACTGAGCTAGATCCCTTGCTACACATATTATGTTGTATACATGTTGTGTTCTCTGTAATTTGTCCTGTTACCTTTGCATGTAATATGTATATTTTATGTATGTGTGGTAAAATAAATGGTTTAAATATCATCATTATCATCATTTCAGCCGAAAGACGTCCACTGCTGGACATAGGCCTCCCCCAAGCATCGCCACAACGACCGGTCCTGTGCCTTCCGCATCCAGCGGATTCCCGCGACCTTCACCAGGTCGTCGGTCCACCTTGTGGGGGGCCTACCCACGCTGCGCCTTCCAGTACGCGGTCGCCACTCCAGAACTTTACTGCCCCATCGGCCATCCGTTCTGCGAGCAATGTGCCCCGCCCACTGCCGTGTGCGTCATCCCAGCGAAAAAGTGTCGAATTTCTTAATTCGAGATAAGTAAATCGTTAGTGTATGACGTCGTGTAATTGTGTATGAACATTTCAGATTTGTGTGTCCAACCCTTTTTGGGATATTCATCAAAAACGTTTTCCGCTGGAACGACGTCTTCCCAGCGAGACTTTTTTTTTCCAAAGGACGTAAGTAAAATAAAATAGTTACATGGATTAGAGTATAACGAAAGGTAAATGTGTATGCATAAATGAGATTTGTGTGTCTAAAGACTCCGAAGATATTCAAGTTTCCGCTGCGGTGACGTTTGGCTGATTGCTGGATATCATAAACGGTTAGGCGAATAGTTGTGACTTTTTTTACACATGTTGCGATTCTTTTGTGTGTAATGTTTGTGAAAACAGACTTCGAAATAAAATTACCGCTAGGAAGCTATAAATTTTAAAATAAAATCAGGTTATTAGGTCCTAGTACTGCGAATATGAGCTCCGAAGCCTAAATTTTAAAGTTTATTTGTACCTTATAAATGCTCACAATGTCATGTTAAGTCTCATCGATGTACTGTAAGTAAATAATGAATTATGAACTAAATTGCTAGGTCTGGGCCACGATGTTGTTCGCCATTCGATTGGACGAGTTTACTATGGGTTGGCAAATTAAAAGGTATCCCATTCGTTAGTGTATTAGTTCAATTATCCATCTGTAAAATTGTAGCCCAATACACTTAATAATTAAAGAAATATAATCAAAAAACCAATGAGAAGCGCAATACAGAGATAAACCAACCAAGTTTGAATGTGTACTAAAAAGCGGCCGCGCGATACATGGTGCTTACCTTCCCAAATTGTTAGCATACTTATTGTTATTGGTGTGGTACTTTGGTACAGGTGCGTACACAATAATTAGTAAAAATGAAAAACAACTTCAGTTTAATTAGTTTTATTTTCAAAAGTATCAATTTACTAATGATTATCAATTGTAGATATGTGTATGTATAGGTACTTAAAAACTCGTGCAAAAAAATCAACAACAACAAAATAATAAAAATCTACATACTAAAATCAACATAAAAGATATAGAAAAGGTATTTATACAAAAAATAAGTATAGCTATTATTTTAATTAAATTACTTAATGTTTAAAATCACAGATCAGTTACAATAATTGACTCATTCATAAGCTTTGTAGGTATCTACATTAATGTAGGTTGTTATGTTTATTAAAATTAAAGATTATGTATATTATTCGTAACCAGCTCTACGTAGATAATAAATTAACTGCATGTGGGGATCGAACCGACAACATTTGGCGTGGTGTCAATAGAGAGGTGACCACCTTAACGACTATGCCACAAGTGCAGTAAAATTAATTGTAAATGTGAATAGACGAGAACATTAGCAGCTACAGTGAACCCTTGTTCATTGTTTACCTCTTTATTTTAGCCCACTGTCAACGTACGGGGCCCCATCGACTTTGGATGTATGTTGCCAAACATACGTTTATACTAGATCGACACAGATAGCATAAATAAAAACGCTAGGAAACACAACACGAGGTAGTTTTATGTTGAATCCGATATGAAGAACAAAGGAAGTAAGAAAAAAATTAAACTTAAGTTTTTAATAACTTTTTTCGCAATAAAACACAAAAATTCACTATGCTTGAGTGTCCGTTACAAAACAAAAACAAAATAATCATACAAATCACTAACTGTATGATTTTTTTGTTTTTACTTCTTCAAGTTAAACGGATGGACACACGGACGGAACCTGTAAAAAAAGAAATTCAAATCCATTTGTCTGTCAGAACTTTGTAACTTCTAAACCAAGAATGTTAATTACCTACATGGAAATCTCACATAATACGTAAAACTTTAGCACCACAGTCGTGGTCTCTTTACAATATTATAATTTGTTCTTAGTGACCCCATGTCAATAACTGAATAGTACCTACTTATTTTGAAATAATTGTACTGATGACTGTGTAAAGTAAAATGAGAAAATAAAAACTAAAGAATTGTGTACGCACATGTACCAAAATAAAAACGGTACTATACTAACAATTTTGGAAGGTAAGCACCATGTATCGCGCGGCCGCTTTTTAGTACACATTCAAACTTGGTTGGTTTATCTCTGTATTGCGCTTCTCATTGGTTTTTTGATTATATTTCTTTAATTATTAAGTGTATTGGGCTACAATTTTACAGATGGATAATTGAACTAATACACTAACGAATGGGATACCTTTTAATTTGCCAACCCATAGTAAACTCGTCCAATCGAATGGCGAACAACATCGTGGCCCAGACCTAGCAATTTAGTTCATAATTCATTATTTACTTACAGTACATCGATGAGACTTAACATGACATTGTGAGCATTTATAAGGTACAAATAAACTTTAAAATTTAGGCTTCGGAGCTCATATTCGCAGTACTAGGACCTAATAACCTGATTTCATTTTAAAATGTATAGCTTCCTAGCGGTAATTTTATTTCGAAGTCTGTTTTCACAAACATTACACACAAAAGAATCGCAACATGTGTAAAAAAAGTCACAACTATTCGCCTAACCGTTTATGATATCCAGCAATTAGCCAAACGTCACCGCAGCGGAAACTTGAATATCTTCGGAGTCTTTAGACACACAAATCTCATTTATGCATACACATTTACCTTTCGTTATACTCTAATCCATGTAACTATTTTATTTTACTTACGTCCTTTGGAAAAAAAAAGTCTCGCTGGGAAGACGTCGTTCCAGCGGAAAACGTTTTTGATGAATATCCCAAAAAGGGTTGGACACACAAATCTGAAATGTTCATACACAATTACACGACGTCATACACTAACGATTTACTTATCTCGAATTAAGAAATTCGACACTTTTTCGCTGGGATGACGCACACCCCACTGCCACTTAAGTTTGGCAATTCTTCGGGCTATGTCGGTTTTCTTTCTTTCTCCTGCGAATCTCCTCATTTCTGATTCGATCACGCAGGGACACTCCGAGCATAGCCCTCTCCATTGCCCTTTGAGTGACTTTGAGCCTTCTTATCAGGCCCATTGTGAGCGACCACGTTCCAGTACCGTAAGTAATTACTGGCAACACACTGGTCAAAGACTTTCGTCTTGAGACACTGCGGTATTGTGGACTAAATATAAATCATAATCATAATCATAATCATATTTATTTGCGTTCAATGTAGGTACATACATAAGATGGAATACAAAAGAAAAAAATAGACCCTAGTACATTCTACCTTACGGCATGCAAACTTATCAATTATTTGTTAATAATAATAATAAAAAATACATCTAATTTCAAGTTTAGTTTAAAATTCAATTATTTAATGCAATAAATACTTGTCACTACCTATGATAATTAATATTATTGGTTAGGAGTGTTATTATATAAAATTAAATTGGTAGGTAATAAAATAAATAAATCAACATCAAAATTAAATAGTTCACAAGTCATTATCACTTAAAAAATCTACTACAGAATAATAACATTTATTGATTAGCAATGTCATTAATTTGTTTTTAAATGTCCTTATTGTCTGTCCTCTTATATTTTGTGGTATTTTGTTAAATAGAACCGGTCCCATTGACATAATACTTTTTTTTTAATAATGCCGTTTTGTAACAACCTGTATCTAATAGGTTTTTGTATTGAGATCGTAAGGGACCTGGGCGTATCCTAGTATCGGCTATTGAGGGAAATAAGTGCTTATTGGTTCTAACAAATATGGCTACTTCCAGGATATACAATGACGGAAAGGTAAGTATTTTTAAGGACCTAAACACAGGTACACAACTGTCTGTAATTTTAAGACCAGATATGGATCTTATACAACGCTTTTGGGCTCTGAATATTTTTTCCCTCTCACAACAATTACCCCAGAAAATTATTCCGAATCTTAAAAAAGAGGCCACCAGACCGTGGTATGCTAATAAAACTGTATCAATACTTACTTTCTTTGAAAGATTGTAAAGAACATAAGCAGACCTGCTCAATTTCTTACACACATCCTCAGCATGTGGTTTCCAAGTTAGTTGACTGTCAATCTTGACACCTAGGAATTGAGTGACATTTGTTGTGTCCAGGCTTTGACCATTATGTTGAATGTTAAGATCATCAGGACGCAAACGTTGATAAAAATGCATTACTTTGGTTTTTTGTAGATTTATTATTAAATTATTTGATTGTAGCCAATTTATAATGGTTTTCAATGTATCGTTAATGTCACGTTCATATTGTTTTTTTTCATTGCATTTGACGATTGCTGTACTATCGTCGGCAAATAATACCATCGGTTGTTTCGTTTGGCGTGGCAAATCATTTATATATACCAGAAATAATAGTGGGCCTAGCACACTACCTTGTGGTACGCCATATTTAATTTCCCTGTAACCAGATATGTATTTATGTTCGCGTTTAGATTTTATACATACTCTTGATACTTCGGTGCATTGTTTTCGGCCGCTAAGGTATGAATTTATAAGGTCTAAAACATTTCCTCTAATGCCGCAAGTGTTAAGTTTCCTCAAAAGAATATCATGTCTCACATAGTCGAACGCTTTCGTCATATCAGTATATATTGCGCAAATGGGGGTTTTATTATCAATATTTGTCATTATAATATTCAATAGATCGTATATTGCCATATTTATATTTTTACTTTTTCTAAAGCCTTTTTGTTCATCACACAAGATGTTATGTTTTGTTAAAAAAGTATAAATTGATTCATGTATGATTTTTTCCATTATTTTAGAAAATACTGAAATAAGGGCTACTGGTCTATAATTCACCATAAAATCCATTAATTACCTTTTAACAACAACACCGGATCTTTTATTATTAATAATTACCCAGAGACAGTCGACCTATGTGAACATCTCATCAATGATTACATGTGATTTCAAACGCGTGAGATTCTCGTGTTCTAGTTCACAGACTTGGAAGGCAATCTTTGAAAATTAAAATAATATTAACACCAGCAATTTTGTAGCAATCTGGGAAGAACTTAGATTGACAATAGAAAGCCTTGGATGTAATTCATGTACACAGTCATAGTAAAAAATATAGACTAAGTGCTGCGAACAACCATAGTGAAGCCAACAAAAACCGTGCTCCTTCATGTACAACCAGTGCTCACGCACACACATGCACCTTAAACCGTGCTCACCCCTCTCAGTTCACATGTCGCGGCATCTTCCAATAAGCATCGCGAAAACAAATATCCTTCAGGTGCATGGTGTGTACGTGAGCACTGGTTGTACATGAAGGAGCACGGTTTTTGTTGGCTTCACTGGCTGTAATTATTTTTATGAATTTATTTAATGAAAGTCTTTGGTTCTGCTTTTCATCATCATCATCATTTCAGCCGAAAAAACGTCCACTGCTGGATAAAGGCCTCACCCAAAGGGGGGTATATGCCGTAATCGCCACGCTTGGCAGGCGGGTTGGCGATCGCAGTTGGTTGTTTAAATACTCAGAGAGCGCTGCTGCCCATCCTCTGGTGAATCCCTTAGTCGCCTTTTACGACACCCATGAGAAGATATCTGTTTTTGGTTCTGCTTTTGGATTACGTTTATTTGATGTTTTGAATTCTTTTCCATTGAGTCGAGAAAATTATAGCGGCTAGCGGCCAAAATTAATATCCAATCTATCCACGATTTGCCCTACTAGAGATAGGCATTTGACATAAGCTTCATACAAAATATGTCAAATTTCTATCTCCACAGTAGGGCAAATCGTGGATGGATTGGATATTAATTTTGGCCGTAAGTGGCCGCCAGAACTGATGACCATTCGGGCCCGATTTGTGGCATTTTCCATCACTCTTCTCAGAACTTCCGGCGATAGGTCCTCGCATTCGTGACGGATATTCTCTTTGAGGGCTTCAAGAGTCTGAGGCTTGTTGACATAGACTCGTGACTTTAAAAAAACTCCACGAAAAGAAGTTTGGAACGATCTTGCCGGGCAGTCCGGGCTTGCCCCCCCCTTAATTGGGGGAGGCCTATGTCCAGTAGTGGACGTCTTTCGGCCGAAATGATTGCCGGGCAGTGCAAATCGCCAAAACGAGAGATTAGGCGACGATTAAACAAATAATATTTCGCGTTCTTTAGGAGAATGGCGATTCATGTCTAGTTGACATGTATTTTGTATGACATTTGCCACCATTTGTAAAAATTATAGTTTCTTCCGATAGGTTGATGACTTTTATTTACGCCACCTAGTATTAATGAAGAACGTAAATTTACAGAAACTCTTCCGAGTCTCGGATTTGTTAATAGCATTTCGATAAGTTTCCTCATGGATTCGGAAAGGTCACATTCGGACGTTTTTGAAAAAGTTAGCAGATCAGCGTGGTGTACTAAGGCTCTTCTCATTCTGAGAAGAAGCCCGTGCCCGCCAGTAAGACTGCAACATTGTTTATTGCTGTACTGGATAAAGAGGACTGGACATTTACGACAAACGACAAGGCAGCCTAATCTTGTAGATTTTACACTGCCACACAGACATAGTAAAATAGATAGACGAAGTGCTGCGAACAATCATCTCTCTTTCATGTACAAACCAGCGCTCACGCACACACATGCACATCAAACCATGCTCACCGCTCTCAGTACACATGTCACGGCATCGTTCAGTAAGCATCGCCAAAAACAAACATCTTTCAGGTGCATGTGTGTGCGTGACCGCTGCAGCGCTGGTTTGTACACGGAGAAGCACGGTTTCGTTGGCTTCACTATGATTGTTCGCAGCATTTCGTCTATATTTTTAACTGTGCACTGCTAAAAATAATGTGACGAAACTTTTTGCAAGCCCAAAAATTAAATAAAGCTTTTTACCCCAAAAACGTATTCAGGTAACTGTAATATTTCTCAACGACTACCATATAAAGACATTGTTCTAAGTATGTATTAAGATAAATCTCAGAATTCCTAAAAAGGTCTTGTAAAATAATGAGCTGGATGTGAACGAAATGATTAAGTTCTTTTAGTAGTTAAAAGCTTTTTTGTTTTATTTCGTTAGTTTTGCGACATTTTGATTGTCTACGATTTAAAAACCAATACAACAAGTATCAGAAATGCGTGGTCATATTTGAAAAGCTGTAACGAGGTCTAACTCGTTATGCTGCTCACGTATTTGGTTTTCCTGGCCACTTTATTATACTTTCATCAATCCAAATTCATAATTCAAAATTATTTTCAAAAATGGCTAATTTTCTACTGTTTTTAGCTCAGTTCTATATTGTACGCTGACAGACACTCATGTGTCTGTGACTGTGTCTTGTAATAATTACATTATTTTATCTAACAAGCAGTCAATGTATCAATTTACCAGTTGAGTGAGATACAGTATTCCAAAAACGTTCCTTGTTGTGTTTTATTGTGTCTGTGCCGACCTACCACCTGCCTACCTGAATCCTGAATCCAGTCAGAGCTCGCTGCATTGGTATAGCAGCAGCTCAATCGTCTTATAGTCGGAGTTTACCCACCACTCCTCCGACCCTCCATACCTCAGAGGAGTTCCATACCTCTGAGTTCTGTTCCTGTAGTTCCTGTACCACTAATTCCGTGTGTCACCGTGTCAAGCCACCGAACCTTCGACCCTCCGAGTCTCCTGCCTGAGCTACCCTCATCGAGCCACGACGTGACAAAGCTCATTCAGGGAAAGCTATAGAACAACTTTTACTGCAGGGTCCTCTGAAATCGCGAAAAATAAATCTGACCTTACATACATTTCAGTCGTCTCTCGACTGTGCACTTTATTGCATTCAAAATGCATTTGAATGCAATTGCTCAATAATGCTTGTTCTAGGAGTAGGGTTGCTTTTTTTTTTGTTTTCGTGTGGAAATCCTCATGAATACCCTCCGTCTGGGGACGGCGGAGGGGTATGTCGGACTCTTACCGACTAAAACCACACGGTGGCCATCCTCTGCACAAAATAGAGGAGCTCCGGGAACTCCATTGGACCGCGCCGGTAAAAAGCGTTACGGCCGCGTAAATAAACACAAAAATTTCAGATGCTCTAGTGGGATTTGAACCCGTGACTCAAATTTCATAAGTCTAACACTGTCAACGATATGCTATCGTGACCGATAGGAGTAGGGTTGCCTGCCACACTTTAAAGTTCTAAAGTTAACGGTCACGCAAAGCAGCCCAAGGGCATTTCTGAGTAGGAACTTCGTTTCGGGATTATAATTTAAATGTCTTCGAGCTTCGAGCAATTGCTCAAATTGAATACGAGTAAAAGTAAGCCAAGTTTGCAAAAATTTGCTTGTCTATCCGATTTTAAACATTTATTTTTCAGTCACGGATAAAAAATAAGACAATAATAGCTACCTATAATAAGTCCTACTACATAAAGAACGCAAGAGTTTCGTCACTATTCTAGAGCGTCAGTAGATAAGTATGAAGTTGTTAAAAAAGTTGCGCCCGCGCACCGAGATGTTGCGTCACTCGAACTTGCACTTGAGACGCGAGCTGTGTAGGGTTGTCTGATATTTATTTATTTATTTATACGAGTACAGAAAATTACTTCTTAAGTTCTAATCTTACAAAAACATAGTTTCTATTTCGATGTAATTGTTTTATTTTTAACCGACTTCAAAAAAAGGAGGAGGTTCTCAATTCGATTGTATTTATATCGAGTGTATACATATAGCGATTTTGATATTTTCATCAATAAATCTAGCATTTGCATTCAGAGAGTATCATTTGTTGAAAATCTGATGAAGATCTTCGGAAACAAAGAAGGGAACTCTTCAATGGATGACATCAAATCATCGGTATAATTGACGACGTCTGTGGTCTAGTGGTTCAAATGTCGGACAGCTGATCACGAGGTCGTGGGTTGAATTCCCACAGGACACAAATATTTATGTGATGAACATAAGTGTTTGTGTTGGTCTAGGTGTTTCTTGTGTATTATAAGTATATATTTAAAAAAAAAGGTATATGAGTAATATTATATCCATTGTCTAGTACCCATAGTACAAGCTCTGCTTAGTTTGGGACTAGATGGTGCTGTGTAAATTTTTTTTATTTTTATAATTCGGTTTATCACAGAATTATGTTATCGTGCATTCCTCGAGAACTGTTTAGCTTCTATGGTCTATCTGAATGCCAAATTTCATCCATATCCGTTCATAAAAAACAAATAAATAAATTAATAACCAAACAAACAAACATCCATACTTTCGCATAAGCGCCTAAACATACATTTTAAAAGAGAGTAAACAATGCTTTAAACCACCTGTGTAGTGTTGCTGGTTTTATAAATTCCATATAAAGAAAATTTAAATATTACTAGTTCTATACCTCTATGAATAAGTACATACAATCAACTGCATATGTAACACAACCATTATAAGTGGAACTGGTTTAGTATGTATATTTCATACAAGTCTGGCTTAGTTTATACTGGTTTTAATTACATTAATACGCGCTTCACTGTACCATCGCGAAATATCGGTCAAAATCGTGCTGTGGCCATTTTGGTAAACAAGTAAAACGTGCTTTTTCTGGGACACAGCTCACCATAATAGGTGTTTTGTAATCCTGAACAATTGATTGTCAGTCAACACCTTAACCGTTGAACTGTTGGTAAGAAACCAGTCTTATTATATGGGCATTTCGCAAAAACATATAGTTTTTAAAGTTGGCCACAAATTGAGCTTCTTTCTCATAGCCTGCCTTGTCGGTGGCCGGGTTGGCTTCAAATTGGACATGGCAGAAAAAGTTTATGGTGTTATAATTTACACAACAAAACACGAAGTGGTTAATAAAATAAATATTCAACCAATTACTGTGTAGTTGGTTGAATACGCAATATATCAACTTTTAAATTATGCTTTATTTATTAGTGACAGCCCTATCAAGCAGACTACTACCGCCATGACGCAACGGTCTCCATTACCCACTTATTTCTTATTGCCTTTTTATATCAGCATTGTCTTTCGGCGCGTACGCATACATTTTATAATGTGAATGGATAGCTTGCGACTTTTTCGTCATCAGATTTTATACGGAGATTTACTTGAAGATTTATTTTTCTGCTATTATTTTAGCACTTTTTCATGGGACAAACCCACATTGTATTCTAGAGCACTACAACTCATGGACATGGTGTGCCAACCACAAATAAATTGGGATAAGGGCAGGAGGATGATAATTTTAACTGGTCGATGCCAAACCTCAGAGTAGCTTAGCCTTCCTGTATCGAGAAGAGGCCCGTGCCCAGCAGTGGGACAGCAATGGGCTGGTTATGTAAACCTCAGAGTAGCTTTTTTTTATTGGTTTTCTTTATGTGCATCGTGATTTAATACAAAAATAAAAGGGGTTCTATTTGATACGGTGCCCCTGATGTGTTGCTCTTCGGTCTAATGGTGGTAATGTTGTTGTGACCTTGTTTTTTTGATTGTGCTACTGTTGTCCTTAGTCGATCCTATTTTTAATTTGAGTCGCCTGGACTTTACTCTCGGGCATTTGTCGGATGTGGCTGTGTTTGGTGTCGTATTCGCTCTTAATTTTTTTGTTATATTCTGCACAATTGACTCACTTGGGCTCGCCGTGTTTTGATTTGATCTGGCAACTGTCCTGCTTTTGACCTTCCTCCGCACAGTGGCACAGGGGTTTTTATTGGTCTGGCACTTTTACTTGGTATGCCCGATTTTCAGGCATTTCACACACTGTATGAATGGTGAGTAGATTTTTATCGAATGCATTTCGGCGACAGTGTGTTGGAATAATACAATACAATTCTCCCGAGCCTATTCCATCTTAGGACAACAAGACGCACGGCAATGTGCCATCCTTATATGATGGAGATTCCACCAAGTGTTTTGCTAATAGTTTTATTATGCATGACACTGCTAAGGAGTGAAATTCCTAGTAGGTTTCTATGTTTCCCGATAGATATAATCTGGTGGTCTTCAAGGCTCGAGTCAATAGGTTTTTGCTGGACAAGTGTGTACCATCGTCGACCGCACCATCGCTTATCATCTGGTGAGGTGGCCGTCAAACGCAGCTCAATAAAAAAAGAATTGAAAGAAAACCTTCGAGGATATTATTGCACCAGCAGTATGCAATACTTATTTATAGGTGCCATAAAATATTGAGGGAGTCCAACTGGCCATCAGTTATAAGGTTGACAAGACAAGATTATCAGTTAAAATGTCATATATTGATGATATTTTAAGATAATTAAGTTACCTACGTGAGGCATTTAGAAGAGTAATTTAGTTTTAAAGTTTAATCCGATAACATCATGTGGAAAAAAAACATATGTAAAAAGTTTAATTAGGTACTTATTATAAATTGCGCTTATAAAATTACTTGTGGTGGTGTGAAGGTTGAATAACCGGTTAATTAATGATCAGTCAAAATTAGATAATTATTGGCAGAATTATGGGTCCATACTCTTGACGTGTGCTTTTATTAGCGCCTTTTAAAAACTTATTGATGTCTCGTCCCAGACTGTAAAAAATATAGGTAGACGAAGTGCTGCGAACAATCATAGTGAAGCCGACAAAAACCGTGCTCCTCCATGTACAAACCAGCGCTCACGCACACACATGCACCTGAAGGATATTTGTTTTCGCGATTCTTACTGTACAATGCCATGACATGTGTACTGAGAGCAGTGAGCACGGTTTGAGATACAATCAGAAATCTTTTAGGTGAACCACCACTAAGGCTAAAATCGGTTGCGCTCAGTGTGTGACGGCAGCCGTAGGTACGTGTAATGTAGCAGGATTCGTTCAAGGGATTTTGTCGACAAAACGTACCACCGCGCAGCATCGTGACCGTACCTACCGCTGCCATCGAACATTGAGTGCAAGCGATTTTAGCCTTAGTGATGGTTCACCGGATTTCTGACTGTACACACAGATCAATAAAAAAAAATGGTATGAGACTACTGTACACGAAGGAGCACGGTATTGTTAGGTTCACTATGATTGTTCGCAGAACTTCGTCTATATTTTTTAGTATGTCTGTGTGTCACGTAAGATTTTTACCCGACTGCGCGAATGCAAAGACAGGGTTTTGTTTTTATAGGAACGTCTCACTGCAACCACATAAAAAATGTGATAACGTATGTAATTTAACAGTGCGCACCGGATCTTATATCAATCATTGTACGAATATGCCCTACTTCCTTATGTATCAATACTTGGAACTAGCCTTTTTATTACCAACTTAAGAATACACACTAAAAACTATTGACGTTACTCTTATTGCTGACAATGTAAGGTTAAAAATTCAATGACAAATATCATATTTGACTACAAATGTTAGGTGGTATACCTCGGATAAAACCAACATAATTTTGCAGTTTTGTATAACTCTTATCACCTACACTATAAGTTTGATAATTCAATTCTTGGTGGTCATAGAGGTTGTTTTCAAGAAGGCAGTGTCCTCAGCGAGGTCGAAGCTTATATCACTGGGTCCGGCTGCTGACCAAGGTGAGGAATGTGGGGTGAAAGGCTGGCTGATGATGGGGGGAGAGGGAGGGGTGAAAATGTAATGATAGGTGGCAGCCGGAAGTTGGACGTAGGTAGGATTGATTCGACTTATAGCAAATCTTGATTTGAGTGGATTCGGTTATTCGGTTGTTGTTTTGTTTAGATATACGCTGACTTTTTTTCTTGGTTCGAGCGCGCAGACTCTATACATGCTGAAATTTGAATCGCTTATTTCCCGAAAAGGGGTAATTGTACTCATTATTATGAACAACTTTTACTATAGAACCAGCCCTGAAATCGCGAAAAAAAAAATCTGTTGGTCCCTACATTTGTGTTCACTTAAATCGATAAAATGTAGGGACCAACAGATATTTTTTTCGCGATTTCAGGGTTGGTCCCATAGTAAAAGTTGTTCATAATAATGAGTACCTACAATTACCCCTTTTCGGGAAATAAGCGATTCAAATTTCAGCATGAATAGAAGCTTTGATTCAAAACCTTCTGGGCAGTTTTCCAGCAGTAGACTACAATCGCCTGAGTTTAACGATTTTTAAGAGCTGCTATTGAAACATAAACAACAATCGCTGTCACTCATGCACTATGTCCTCACCATTAAACTAGTTGAGATTTCGAGTGAACGGCTTTAGATCAGTCTGCAGGGCGTAACGTGGGCTATTTCACTGTTTATCTATCTATCGAGAATCTAATATACTCTCAATCTAATCACCTACATTAGTATCAGTTGGATCTGGAGTTCTATTAACATTACTGAGCGCGGCAAGAAGTGTTAGGAATAAGGTTCCCGGCTTTTCCCGGTAACAATACTGAAAGCGGAAGTGTTAGGAATAAGGTTCCCGTATATCAGGGATTGCCCGTACAAGTGGGTTATCGTACTGAAGCTCTAAGGCCCGTATTACAGAAAGTTCCTCAAGTACAGTTTAAACTTCAATCACCTGATCACTACTTAAGGATAGAATCGTTATTTGAGTATCGGTCTTATTCCAATACGGTAATTATAAACTTTAATTCAGCAACATAACACAAGAATTTGACCTGAAATGGAATAGAAATCTCGACTCAAGCGTAGTCTGGACCACACTGGAGTGATTACAGATCAAATATCTGCCCAAATACCGAAACAGGTGACAGTATAAAATAAAGCTAAACTCAGCTGAACTGTGATAAATAAATCTCTGCTTGAGGAACGTTCTAAAATCAAAGCTCAAGTCAAAACTAGTTTTAAACAGTGATCAACGCTTGAGGATCGTTTTGTAATACGGGCCTAAAATTATGAAATTAGGTTAAAATTTATCGTACACAGTGTTAACGTAATCATCATCATCATCATTATTTCAGCCGAAAGACGTCCACTGCTGGACATAGGACTCCCCCAAGCATCGCCACAACGAAACGTTAACGTTTACGTTAACGTAATGTGATGAGCTATTTGTAGCTCCATCGCGAAATAGTTCGGTCTTTTCCCGTATATTACAAGGTGATGACCTTTTTTAGGTCCGCCACCTATAATTTGTAGTATTTCTAGTGTGTAGCAGTAGCATTTGTACGAATTCGAGTAATGTTTTTCAGACGCCAAAATTATTGTAGTTTTGCGTACGATATTTTTTATATTATCGGATGGCGAAACGAGCTAAAGGCCCACCTGATGTTAAGCGGTTACCTTTGCCCATAACAACTTCAATACCACATAGGCTGTTGCCTAAATGGTACCGCAAGTCGGTTCGCCAAACTGAGACATGATAATACGATCATTTTGTATCGTACATCGTAATAGTACGTCTGGCAACGCTGCCACCTCCATCATGTCGATCAGTGTCGGAAAAGGCAACTAATATGAGAGACTAATGGATTGTATCAAGAGGATGGCAGCAGCGTCCCCCTGTCTATACTAAAAACCACATAGTGCAATCACCAATTCATCTGGAAAGCATTGGCAATTCCACTTTTGATCCTTGCAGCTGTCATTAGACCCTTGTTATACACACAACGTCAGCCCGTGACGAGTGATGCTTTTATTCGTATAGATCCATGATAGAAAAACCTCTTAACAAGCCACAAAATCACTAATTAACAACTTATCAATCGGTCTCTGTGAACCCGCTATCGCTATCGCTTCTGCGCTATGTCTTCGCCCTTAGTAGAGCAGTGAACGGCAGAGGGCGTGACTACTAAACAAACAAAGAAAACAAAAGACTCACTTCACACAAAGATGATAAACACCCGCAGACTCGGAAGTTTCGAAATGAGAAGAGCTACAAACCCGTATGAACAAGTCCCTATGAAAAATCTACAAGTGTCATGATTGCCATTTGTAGATCCATGCACAGAGCAATACCAACATTACCAACCACAGATCTCATACCTGTTACCAACCCTGTGAAACTTCATAGTGGCGGACATATTTATTCACCAACACTACTACAGAAGCTCTAAGCTATCTGTACATGTTTATGTGTGCATGAATACGATAAAATTAAGGAGCTGAATGTTAAATCTTGATAGGAGCTTTTAGTGCTAGAAATCTTAATGTATCAACCAATCTTTGTTTAGCATTATACTTACGTAGTGGCTATTATCTAATCTGTGATTATACTTTGTCTTAGAATCGTGTCATGCTTTTCTATAAAGGAATCTACTCAACTCAACAACTCTTCAAATTGAAGCTGCTCAACTCAACAACTCTTCAAATTCTACCGCTTTGACTCTTAGGTATTTTCTTAAATCTGATGGTACTGAGTATCTGCTTATTCGACAGCGCTGCAGATACTACCATACCCAGACTTTCCCCTTTTTTCTCATTTTAGATTTTGCGAATATAATAGCCGTAGCAGAGGATAATTATTGTGGATTCAATAGCGTGGGTACCACGATAGAAAGATACGTACAACTCTCTCGACGTTCCCGTTCAGACTGAGTTAGGGCCTGAGCCTGAATCTGATTGACAGGTTAGTGCAATAAATAAGCGCCGCTCTGCTTAGGTTGGGACTAGATGGTGCTGTGTAAAAATGTCCCAAAAATATATATATATATATATTAGCCTTTTGTTTTTATTTGTATTGTGGCGTGACCCACTCACAGTGATGTAGACAATAGATGCTAGTTTATATTGTAATTTGCTAACTGCTCTCATGATCTGAGAAGCGAACAATATATCTATTTCTGTTCGAAAGATTACCTAATTGGGATGTTAAGATATCAGCACTGAGAATTAAAACATCTTTGTTATTTTGCTAGCCTTTGATTGTTATCTACTTGATTTCTGCAGAAGGATATGGCCATCGCGATTGGCCAAGGTATAGGAAACCTGGTGGTCTGAACCTGAGTGTGTTAGCAGGTCACACATTGTAAAAATTTGGCCAAAAATCGAAAGGTTTGGAACGAAAGAAGCAAGGGGAACATCATAGGTTAAACGTAGTTCTTCTTTGAGGTTCTTTTCTGGTGGTTTTTGCATATACCTGCAGGTTTAGGTATTTTATCACAACTTTAGCTTATATACGTGGGACACTCAGAAAGTTTTGCGAAACTAAAAAAAATTGTTCTATACGTACATATATTTTTATCAAATCTTTTCAAAGTACTTTCCACCAGCCTCTATACAAAGATTCATGCGCCTAAACCAGTTTTCAAAACACTTTTTCCAGTCCGCCGCAGACACCTCGTTTACAGCCTGCTCGAACGCAGCCAGCGCATCTTCCGGCGACGAAAATTGTATCCCTTTGAGCTGATTTTTTATTTTTGGGAATAAAAAGAAGTCACACGGTGCTAGATCAGGGCTGTAAGGAGGGTGACCCAGGAGTTTGACTGGCGTGCTGTCCAGGAAGTCCCTCGTTTTGAGTGCGGTGTGCGCCGGTGCATTGTCGTGGTGGAGCAGTAGCCCGCGGAGCCCTATGTTTGGTCGCTTGTTGCTTATAACAGAGAAAACTTCTGGCAAACATTTGGTAGTATACCATTCGGCATTAATGCTTCTTTGATCCCGTAAGGGAATTGATACCAAGTGGCCAGTCAAATTAAAAAAGCTAGCGGTCAAAATCTTACCCCCGCTTCTAGATCGCTTCACTTTGGTAGGCGTTGGCTCATTTTGAAACACCCAAACAGTCGACTGGCGCTTGGTTTCTGGGTCGTATTGATAAATCCAGGACTCATCACCTGTAACGATGTCGTAAACACGCCGAGACGAGCCTGCTTCAAATTTGTTAAGCATATCACGGCACCATTCCACCCGGGCCTGCTTCTGAGCATCGGTGAGGTTGTGCGGCACCCAGCGTGATACTATCCTCCTCACGCGAAGATGGCTGTGTAGAATCTCGTGAACGCTTCCCGATCCAATCTTCAATATGTGTTGAATCTCCTGATATGTAATTCGCCTATTGTCTTGGATTAAATTTTTCACTGCTAGCACGTTTTCTTCGGTAACAGCCGTCAAAGGGCGACCGCTTCTTTCGTCATCCCCCAAAGTTGGTCGACCGCGCTTGAATTCGTTATACCAACGATACACGGTTGCCTTGGAAGGGCCTTCATCCATGAATGCCATTTGAAGTCTATCGTACGATTCATCCGGTTTCAGGCGACACTTGAAATCGTATAAAATCATAGCTCTAAAATGTTCCCGGCGCAGATCCATATTTCAGTGAGACACAATACTTTGAATTAACTCGCAAAAAATGTGGAGGGAAATTTTGAAATTGGAACTTACTTATTTTTACTTATAAATAATCATATTTTCGAAAAACATTATAACTGGCCAGTCTCCCATATATAAAAACTTTTTTTCGCAATACTTTCTGAGGGGCCTGGTAAGTATTTCAACCGCAGTATATTTACCCTTTCAATGAGGTAAGCTGATCAGTTACTATGAGATCATCGTCAAGTTATTAACCTCACTATTATAAAACTGTAAATGCCTGTTGTTCAATTGTTTGTTTGTTCGAGATTCACGCAAAAACTACTGGACCGATTTTGATGATAATTTTCGTGTTTAAAAGCTACTGCTTTGACTTAGAACAGTACTCGCAGAACGCAGCGCAGTAGCTGATGGGGCAGTAAAGTTCTGGAGTGGCGACCGTGTACTGGAAGGCGCAGCGGGGGTAGGCCCCCGACAAGGTGGACCGACGACCTAGTGATTTATTGCTTTTATTCATGTGTACTTATGATCTAAACAATACAATTAAAGAAACAACATGGAACCCCGTCAGGGCACAGCACGAAGGTCGAAGATTGAAGGTCGCGGGAATCCGCTGGATGCGAAAAGCGTAGAACCGGTCGTTGTGGCGATGCTTGGGGGAGGCAAATACACATGGTAATGCAATAAAGAATTGAATTGAATTGAATTGAGGCCTATGTCCAGCAGTGGACGTCTTTCGGCTGAAATGATGATGAATGATGATTAGACGTAAAAATTGGTAAGTATTTTATGAAAAAAAGGGAGTTCCTGTGGTATGAACTAAAGAACCACGGAAGCAAAGCCGCAGGCATGGTCTATTATTTAATACAATAGCTAGTTAGTACCTACTAAAGTAGATTTTGTTACCTTATCTCCTGGTATACCTTAACCGCCTATATATTACCACACCTAAGGAAGTGATAGGACTTAGTTGACACCATCAAGCTACTTAATAGACCGTCTTATGTCGTAATAACATGACAGTTATCTAGATCAATCTGAGTTATTAATTTAAACGTAATTATATCTTTTGTGTGATAGTCTTATTGTTTTATTTTTTAAATTA
The DNA here is from genome assembly GCA_949699075.1 of Asteroscopus sphinx. Lineage (NCBI taxonomy): Eukaryota > Metazoa > Arthropoda > Insecta > Lepidoptera > Noctuidae > Asteroscopus > Asteroscopus sphinx. Next base: position 4,795,120 of record OX453029.1, on the reverse strand, counting down.
ATTATATGCTGTTGTAACGGTCGTGTTTCTGCTTTTAAGGTGCAAGCACACAGCGGGCGGGACTTAACTGAGGCGGAGCGTTGTCTGAACGTGGACGGGGCGTGCATGTCACACTGCGGGCGGATCGCGCGCGGGACTGAAAGGCGGTGGAATTAGCGATGGGCGATTCGAACCATTTAACTCGAATAACTCAAGTTATCCTTTGAACTCGTCGATTCGAATAGTGTTTCTTCAAACTGGGTTGATGCGCTCGGCTCGGTGACTCGCTCTCCCGGGCAAGTGGCCGTAAGCGAGCGAGTGTGGCAGCGAATAGCTGCGAACTACGAGTTCAAGTAATAAAAAAATACAAGGCGGCGCGAAATCGCCACGATTCGTGTATACGAATCAACTCGATCAATCACATGATTCGCCCGATTCGACGCCGCTCGCTGACTCGGATGGCTCGCTGTTTGTGGCCAACTCGGTGGCTTGAGTCGGCTTGATACATTAGAACATACGCGTCGCATTCGCACCACGTGTTTGATACTGCCGTCCGAGTCGAATCAACTCGAATCGTGATTCGAATCAACGATCACGATTCGAAATACGATTCGTCCCATCGCTAGGCGGAATGACAGCACCAGAAGAAAACGTTCCGCTGTCTCTGTGACTACTACTATGCATTCCAATATAACACAACGCCAGCGTATCGGTCGCGCACAGCCCGGCGTTGTCTTTCCGCCCAGCGCGGCGGAGCAGCGGCGGATCGGTCACGCCGTCAAAACGCCCGGCAGGACGGCGCTGTGGGCACTGCCTAATACTGTTCAGTACATTACAACACGCCGAGACCCGCCGACGATACCCTTCAGTTCCGCTCGCTGTGGGTTTGCAGCTTTAGGTGGCGTTCGATGTCTGGGTTGTGCAAAGCCATGCCTAATGTAATTTTGCGTCCTTTTCTACTTTCTGTAACATGGACTTAAGTTTTTTTTTTTAAATTATAGGATGGCGAAACGAGCTAAAGACCCACCTGATGTTAAGCGGTTACCTTTGCCCATAACAACTGCAATACCACCTAGGCTGTTGCCTAAGAGGTACTGCAAGTCGGTTCGCCAAACTGACACATGAAGATGGAAAGTCTCATGTGATTGTAATTTCACCGGCACCCGTACCCTTCAGACCGAAACACAGCAATGCAAGCATGAGATGGGGCCTATTTGAAAACTGTTCAATCAACCTTTTATTACTTACAATAGGGAAGGTGACAATTTTTTTTCATTCATTTTTATTAGAAAACTCGAAACTGTATCAAAAAAATAAGCAATAGTGAAAAAAACAATAAAATATTCCATAAAATGTCCAACTTATAAGCGATTTAAATTTGTTCATTAGACAGAGACAGCACTATCAAACAATGACGTCATTGTTCAAAACCTTCATAGTAATTTGACATCTCTCTGTACAATGTCCGTTTCGCACGACAAGGACAGAAAATACCACCTCCAAAAACTTAAAAAGCGTGTATCTCTTAAATTTTTTCATGAATTTTGTTTATTTTTTCTACAATGTTATCCTTTCTGTACCTCCTTTTAAATAATATAACATTTTTGGTCATTTTCAACAGTAGTCAACTACCGGATTATTCTTGCAATCTTCTCCGACTCCGCAGTGAGTACCTGGGTTACAAAATGTATATATTCTATACAAGTATTATTAGTGCAGGTTGTGTCATCACTAAGGATGCTATTTACAGGTAACGACCTGTTACTAATTGTGCCTTTAGACCATTCACTTATAATTGACGTCATTTTAACACAGTTACCGCCTCATCAATTTTGCTACAATAGTTTGGTAGTAAGTTTTCAATTTTAAGGCGCTGTCTGTTCACTACTTTATAAACATGAGCATGGCACCGACAAGCGCGTGATATTCGAGGACCGGCGCACAGGGTTGAGAATGGGGATGTATATTTTATTTTTTATTTTTAGTAATAATTTATTAGGTTTTCGCGATCAAACGATTTTAATAAATAATAAAACGCCCACTTTTGTCTGTCCCGCTTGCAAGAACAGGATACAGAGCCAACACGTTTGTTTTACGCGCTTGTGGATCTTTTAACCAATTGCCACTGGATATAGACCTATTTTGCTCAAGCACTTCTTCAGTAAAGAAACTTATAGCCAATAACTTCTTTGACACCACTACTGGCATTGCCTGATTTTAATTAATGCACACTTTGTAATTTGTACGCTTAAACTACTTACTACCCTCTTGATTGTACTGCCTATATAATCTACCTGTGAAGATTTGTAAATGGCACAGGATTACCTATTTTCAGTATTATATAGATTCTGTTTGACTGTAAATCTTCCAAACTTTAAATAAATAAATAATAAATAAAAATTGTACGGTAGATAAAATTATTTTTTAGAATTATCTGTAAAGACGCTTGTCATGTTAGTCTACCTACAACCACGAACGCTACTAAGCTTTCGAAACGTCAGGAAAACCAATTTAAATAATATACGCGATGTAATCCGGTTAAACTTGTTTTATTACAATTTATTTTTAGTAATGATAATGTCGCTCAATACAAAGAAAAAAGAAAGACAACACATTTATTTGCATCAAGAGTGACGCACAAAATTACCAAAAATTTTAAGCAAAAAATAGAACAAATACAGGTACGAAGAGTCAAGAAGTGTGGTAAGATATGCGTCACATCCGCGCAAAACGGCCACCGCTCCGCATATTGCTGTGTCACATGCACGGAGCAGAGCTACAGCGCTGGTTTTCAGCGACAGTCGGCCAGCAAATATTGAGATCTTTGAAAAGAAAAACAATTCAAAGGCACATTTTTTTAATTTTTTCTTAAGATGTTTTTTTTATTCAAAGTCAAAATCAATTTAAAAAAATTAATAGTTATTAATTTTTTTCATATTGTATTAAGATAAAAGTAAGATTAATCCCACTTCTGATACTGTTAAATAGAATACATACCACTAGTTGTTACTACTCATTTATTTAGACGTCAATACGATCTGTAGTAACAACTTAGACTGGATGTGGTAGAGTCGGAAACCAGTCATAGTCATTAGTTATACACTTGTGCACAGCCTAAGCACTTGTGTTATACTATTCACTGTTTTTTCAAATGATTCCTACATTGTGTTCACATAAATCGACAAAATGTAAGGAATATCTGTTTATTTTTTTCGCGATTTCAGGGTTGGTCATACTGATGAGTACAATGACCCCTTAAGAGGTTTTCAGTTATGTCAATAACACGTTGTATTTCAGTGAGTCCAGCAAGAAGTACTCACGGACGACTGTGTAATATAACACATCCTGTATAACAAAACTAGAACTACAGCTTAACAAAAGGTTACGTAAACTAACATACCGGTTTCAAGTATTCTGTTACGTACATTTGAAACCTATAAACGGATTCAATTTCGTTACAGTTCAGATTTAAGCCAACCAGTTTAACTGGAATAAAACCTCGGACACTCTATACAATATAAATGCTAGCACCACCTATATACACAAAATTACATCTGTATATGAACGCACACACGCGTGTAGGTTAGGGATACTCGCCGCTCGTAATGCCCACTCGCTTCTCAGTAGTTCTCAGAGATGGCGTGCTTGTACAGCAACTGGCGATTCACACCCATTGCAATATTGCAGTCCAATTGCCGTCAGACTGCGGGTGTGTGCGGGGCGCGGGCGAGGCATCTTAAATTGGCGTGGGGAGGTGAGTGACCGTTCTGTACGTTAGTACTATTAGATATTCTGTGCTGGAATAGAACCGAACAGTATAGTTGCCCAGACAAAGTGTTGGCAATCCAGCAGCTAGAAAAGAATTGCAAGCAAATATCAATCAATCAATCAACTCAGCCTATCGCAGTCTACTGCTGGACATAGGCCTCTCCCAAATTGCACCACAACACTCGGTCCTCTGCCTTCCGCATCAAGCCCCACCAGCTACTTTTATCAGGTCAAGCAAATATAACAGACCAAGAATGCATTGCATGGGTCTACTAAGGGTAAAAAAACCCGTCGGTCGAAAAATCAAAACAGGAGACTGACAAAATACACCTGACAGTCATCGGACAACCAGACGCACGGCGATACGCCACAAGGATACGCCACCCTCATATGGTATGGTATACATTCCACCCTTACGCATGAACCGATTTGGTAATAGCTTTATCATGCGTACCGCCAAATCTGGTAGTCTTCAAGGCTCGCGTGAATAGGTTTTTGCTGGGCAAGCGTGTACCATCGTCAACCGCACCATCGCTTAACGTCAGGTGAGGTGGCAGTCAAACGCAAGACAATTTTGAATATTAAAAAAAAAAAAAAGATCTAAACAACACAAAAGCCAAACCAAAAAGGAAACCAAAAATCTAAGAGTCCGCATAACTGGCCTCCTCTTCCAAGGGTTGTTGGAGGTCGGCGTATCCTGCGACGCCATGCTGTCTCCTGCAGGATGGGAGGGAGGTGGTCACCTCTCGCTCCCTGCCCACCGTCTTCTTCTGCGAGCACCTCTTCACAGAAGGAGACGACGGAGATGCCTTCCTTTCTTCCTCTTTCCATCTATCTTTCCTACTATAGTAATCCTTATTTAATGATTGTGTCTTGTCAGGTCTGAACATTTATTTTGATTGTTATTTAACGTCATTATTTCGTTATCATCATCATCATCGTCATTTTATCCGTAAGACGTCCACAACTGGACATAAGCATCCCCCGAAAGGGGGAGATGCTATAATCGCCACGCTTAGCAGGCGGGTTGGCGATCGCAGTTGGTTGAATAAACGCTGCTGCCCATTCTCTGGTGAAACCCTTAGTCGCGTTTTACGACACCCACAAAAAGAGATTGGTTATTGCTATTCTTTGTGTCCGGCATATTTCATAATGTTCACCCGAAATTAAAAAAATTGCATCCCTTTTAGTTTTGTTTCAACTTTTTTGAAACTAGAGTCAAGTAGACTTTTTAACTTGATTACATAATACTCATAGAATTATATCGAAGGCACCGAGGTCAGCATGCACACTTGTTAGTTGTTACAATTAAATTAAAGAAAGATATTTTGATCGATATAAATCAATAAATTGTACCAATCAATAAAACATTCTAAAAGATTAATGATAATAATGATTCAAGTCATTTTGAATTCAATTAATCAATTGCAATACATGTTATAATTTAAAAATAATAAATTGAACATGTTGAATTGTTCATTTCAATGTCTATTTGCAAATTCAATTTTAAGCCGGACTACACACACACAAGAACTGTATGGAGCACTCTCAGGTGTGCAGGTTTCCTCACAATGTTTTCCTTCACCGTTAAAGCAAGTGATAATCAAAGCCAAGTTGACAATCTACCATCGTCAACGCTATAGCAAACAATCAAAATGTATGGGAATGACATATCTCAACGAATGAATTTTTCGTTGAGATATGTCGTTCCCATACATTTTGATGGTTTTCTATTAGCGTTGACGATTGGAAATTGTCAACTTGGCTAGGGGGCTGATCAGCACATGAATTCGAATGTTAGTGGTGCGGGCCACGTACTCAGACCTTTCATATAGATCACACAAGCGCAGATGCGCAACATTAACTTAATTGCGCTTAGTTTTGGGGTGGGATTGGGATATACCTCCTAGCGGTTCACCCCGGGCAACGTCGTTACTGTTACAGTGATGGCGGCTGAACGACCCCTCTTTTTGCGGTGGTAGGATCCTTTGGGTCCGCCTGGCTTGCGACCACCCTCCCACTGTAGTCCAGTGCCAAGCAGTTCACTGTGTTCCACTGATCACGTGGGAGTGCCAGTGCCTTTGGTGTTAGTGTGGGTCCAGTTGCATTGCACAGAACTGGTCTCTGCCTCTAGGCGACGCTGTATCGAGCGACTCATCTCGGAGCCTAGCGGGATCCGAAGCACGGTCTTAGCCGTTGACCGACCGCAGTCAGTAGGGGGCCCAAGTAGCGCGCTAGCCACGTGCCAAAGGCTGCCCCGCCAACTCGCGAAAAATCCCGAGATGCTCCACCGTGCCAGTTGGCGACTGGACGGGAGGACCCGGTGGCCATCAACGGGGGGGTTCGGGCGTCCCCGCGGTCTCCGAATGAGTCCCTCATAGGTCAGCTTACCCAAAGAGTGCAGTTTAGTTTAACTGAGCAATGTCTCGGACTTTCACTAACACCACCAATACTCCAAAACAAATTATGAAAAGCAGAAAAAGGAATAAGGTTTGCAAACGGCTGCACTTCCTCCCATTGAAAGTGCACTCCACCAACATCAGGGGGTTGCACTCCAATCTCGACTCGGTCCACCACCACCTAGAGACTGCAAAGCCGCACCTACTCTTCCTCACGGAGACGCAGATAGCGACCCCGTCTGACGTGGCGTACCTCAACTACCCGGGGTACTCGCTTGAGCACTTGTTCAAGCAGCACGCTGGGGTTTGTGCGTACGTACGCGATGACATCTGCTGTCGGCGTCTCCGCTGCTTTGAGGCGAAAGGCATTCCTGCCATATGGCTATTGGTGGATACTGGGGTGGAAAAAACAGTCTACAACTGTATCTACCGATCGCATACCGGTGATCAGGAGACGACCAGGCTGTTTGACTATTTAACAAAGACGACAGATTTGGTCATGCAGCGATATCCAACGGCGGAGCTTGTTTTCCTGGGGGACTATAATGCCCACCATAAAGACTGGCTGTACCCATACCGGGAAACTGACCATGCTGGACGTGAAGCGCGCAAATTTGCGTTATCGCTAGATCTTACCCAGCTGGTGAACCAAGCAACGCGTATACCGGATATCGACAGCCATCAACCCAAATGCCTGGACCTTCTGCTGACAACAGATCCACACAGACACTCAGTATCAGTCTCAGCTCCGCTGGGAACGTCTGACCACTGTGTGGTGAAATCCGTGTCGATCTGCTCCCCTCAGGATAACAGCCCTAGAGGCACGAGGCGAGTGTGGCGATACGAGTCAGCAGATTGGGATGAGATGCGTCACTTTTTTGCATCTTACCCTTGGCGGCAATTGTGCTTCTCTTCCAGCGAGCCGACTATCTGCGCTGATGCTGTCACTGACGTGATACGGCAGGGAATGGAGTATTTTATTCCGTTCTCTGACATACCGCTCGGACACAAAGCTCGACCTTGGTACAACGCGGACTGTGCTAGAGCTGAGGCTCGCAAAGAGTCCGCTTACCAATCTTGGGTCAAAGCTCGTGACCGCAAGGACAGACGTCGGAAAGTGCGTGAAAAGAAGAGAGCCTTTAATACTGCCGCCAAGTCCTGCAAGCGGGTACTACGAAAGGCCCGTTTCGACCATATTGGGCATATAGGGGCCAAGTTAGCTTCATACCCTCCAGGTAGCAAGCAGTTCTGGTCCCTGTCTAAATCGGTCGAGACGAACTTCTGTCGTCCTTTGCTGCCTCCAATGCAGAAACCTGATGGATCACTGGCTTACTCCGCAACAGAAAAGGCAAATTTATTTGCATCTATGTTTGCGAGCAATTCGCGTCTCGACTCTGGCTCAAAACTACCACCATCTATACCTCACTGCGATTTTTCATTCCAGAAAATCGCTATTCACACTAAAGAGGTTCGAAGAGCGCTTTTCTGTCTTGATGTGAATAAGGCCAGTGGACCCGACGGTATTTCTGCAAGGGTTCTTAGGAAATGTGCACCTGAGTTGTCTCCTGTACTGACACGCCTGTACCGCCTCTCTCTTAGTCAGAGAACTGTGCCCAAGTCCTGGAAGCTTGCAAATGTACAGCCAGTACCCAAGAAGGGTGACCGTGCTAACCCGGCCAATTACAGACCAATCGCCATCACCTCCATATTGTGTAAAGTTATGGAAAGGATACTGAACAACAAGTTGCTGGCATACCTAGAAGACAATGATCTTCTCAGTGATCGTCAATTTGGCTTTCGTCAGAAACGATCAACTGGTGATCTTCTTGTGTTCGTCACGCACTGTTGGGGCGAAGCTATCGAGAAACATGGCGAAGCCTTAGCTGTGTCTTTGGATATCTCGAAAGCTTTCGACCGGGTTTGGCACGCAAGTCTGCTGAACAAGCTTCCAGCGTACGGCATCCCACCTGACTTTTGCACTTGGATAGCTGACTTTTTGAGTGAACGGTCCATTCGAGTGGTCATTGACGGCTGCTCCTCTGACCTCTTGGCCATAAATGCCGGAGTTCCTCAAGGGTCTGTTCTCTCTGCGACACTTTTCCTGCTTCACATAAATGACCTGCTTCAGTTAGGTCTTATTGGCTACGCAGATGACAGTACTATCACAGAGAGATACCTGTCCAGTGTGAGAGCCAACCAACGGGAAATCTGTTCTCTACGAGAGGCCATGATAGAGCGGACTAATTCGACCTTAAATCTCGTTTCCCAGTGGGGAGATGACAATCTGGTCAATTTTAACGCCTCTAAAACTCAGGCGTGTCTTTTCACCGCAAAACGGAGTCCATTCCACCTGGCTCCTACTTTCCAAAGTACACCTATTAGCATCGCCGACCACCTAGACCTTCTGGGCATGGAGTTGTCACCTAACCTCAACTTCGGCACCACAATCGAGGCAAAGGCTCAAACTGCGGCCAAAAAGTTGGGCATTCTTAACAAGGTGAAGCGATACTTCACTCCTGGACAGCTTTTCACTTTATATAAAGCTCAAGTCCGATCGTGTATGGAGTATTGCAGTCACTTGTGGGATGGCTCCGCCAAATACCAGCTTGCGGCTCTTGACTCGATTCAACGCAGAGCTGAGAGGTTAATTGGTGATGAACTGTTAGCAAAATCTAAGCTACAAAGCTTAGCCCATAGACGCACAGTTGCTTGTTTGTCGGTGTTCTACAGGCTGTACTTTGGAGAGTGTGCGCAAGAGCTCCATGAGCTTATTCCGCCATCTCCTTTCTTTCATCGGACTACACGCCGCACTGCAGGATATCATCCACATTTGGTGGAAATCCCTACTATCAGGACCAAGCGCTTTGAGAACTCTTTCATAATGCGCACAGCCAAGTTGTGGAATTCACTGCCGGCATCTGTATTTCCGGGCACTTATAACCCTAACGCCTTTAAAGCTGGAGTGAATCGGCACCTAATAGGTTTGCTCGCTCCATCGTCGACCACATCCTGACAAAGCTGTCTAGATTGTGGTCAAGAGCAGATCTATAAATCATAAAAAAAAAAAAAAAAAAAAAAAAAAAGTTTCTGCTGCGACACTGACGTCTCGAATGATTACGTGAAATACTAGATTTTTACCCACGACGGAACGGAGAAGGTGTATGAGTTTAGGGTGAGAGGTTGTTTGTTTGTTTAGTTGTTTGTTTGTGTGCACAAACGAATGTTCCCATTTATCTCCAAAACAGTTTGACCGATTTGGATACGGTTTTCTGTAAAGGGTTTGTGATTTATCGGCGATGGTTCTTAGACAGGTGTTATCGTGTTAACTCGCTAGGGGCGCTTATTTTTTGTGTATTGTATCAATCGTCACTGTGTCATTTTGGCGACACTTTTTCCCGTACTAAGTAATCGTAAGGACACTTCCACTTGTATCTTTATTTCGTGGTTTATTCTGTTACACGTTGTAAACTCCCTTTTTTAGGGAGCATAAATCTGCAATAAGTTGAATTGATTAGATTAGATTCCATTCATCATAGAGGACAGACAATTGTACAGATTATCTAAAGATTGCGACAGTCGTGTAGACGGTGCGGCTCGCTTGTTACTCCACAGACCACGACCATGGTATCGGCTGGTTTCGTAAGTAATGATATTTTGATTATTACATGCATATATACACAAGGACTTGTCATTGTCTTCGTAGAGGCTGTTTTGATTAAAAAAAATTATGTGAGCTCTATTACTTTGGTAATGATTCAATGGCTGGCAACAAAAAGTTATGAAGAAGTTGAGACCTTTCTAAAAATAACCCTATAATAAGTACAATATAACCCTCGGAAAGTTAATGGGTGATGTTTTGCACACCAGCATCTTCGGATTCCAAGGCCCGTATTACAGGACGATACTCAAGCGTTGATCACTGTTTAAAACTAGTTTTGAGTTGAGCTTTGATTTTAGAACGTCCCTCAAGCAGAGATTTGTTGATCACAGTTCTGCTGAGTTTAGTTTCGTTTTATATTGTCACCTGTTTCGGTATTTGGGCAGAGATTTGATCTGTAATCACTCAAGTGTGGTCCAGACTACGCTTGAGTAGAGATTTCTATTATATTTCAGGTCAAATTCGTGTGTTATGTTGTTGATTTAAATTTTATAATTACCGTTCTGGAATAAGACCGATACTCAAGTAACGATTCTATCCTTAAGTAGTGATCAGGTGATTGGAGTTTAAACTGTACTTTAGGAAGCTTCTGTAATACGGGCCTAAGTGCTGCGAATAACCATAGTGAAGCCAACAAAAACTGTGCTCCTTCATGTACAACCAGTGCTCACGCACACACATGCACCTTAAACCGTGCTCATCCCTCTCAGTTCACATGTCGCGGCATCTTCCAGTAAGCATCGCGAAAAGAAATATCCTTCAGGTGCATGGTGTGTACGTGAGCACTGGTTGCACTGCACATGAAGGAGCACGGTTTTTGTTGACTTCACTATGGTTGTTCGCAGCACTTAGTCTATATTTTTTACTACGTCTGTGCCTGTAGGCTGTAGTGCCCTACTTGTATTTAATTTAGACTTTAACTTGGAAGAACGGAACTCGATAACATGTTGTATGTTTCTCCCCTTCATCTTTTAAACAACTAACCAAGCCATTTCAAACAAACAGACTATGACTCTTGAAGCACTCAGCAAGGTATTTTAAAACGAGTGAATTTATATCAAAACGCAATATACATGAACTTTTTGTATTACATTTAAAAACAAATCTTTACTCCCCATACCATTAGGTCCAAATTACAATTCCCTTTGCTAACATAGCCTCCTGTTTTGGCAAAGTGAAATAGACTTCAAGCTATTTGTTTTTAAGTGTAATTTGGTGTGTTAGTATATCAATGAACTAGGATTCAGTGGGTCAGTAGCAGAACTATTGCGAGAGCCTTAAGATACTTGATATATAAAGCTTGTACGTCCGACTTTGGTAGGGTGGCCACAAATAAATAGGGATTGATAATTTTCTTAATTGTCATTACTGGTATGTGTCCTTAACATGGAGAAAAGAAGGGAGCGGAGGTGTTGCAAGGCAAAATCTCTTTAGAAAGAAGCGTCGCCTGAATGCGGGTGACAGGGGGACGAGGTACAGCAATGGCTCCACCTCACTATGGAAAATCCGCCCATTTTTTGTAAATCCATCTAGCGGTGAAATGAATTATTACAGCGTAACAGCACTAACAATTTTTCATTTTAGTTTGTCTACTCACCACTGTGGCGTACAAAGCACATTATTTTATTCCAGAACATTCTATGTGCGTTTTTGTGGTGAGAACATAACACTAATGAAATTGAATTTTACACAAATGACGTGGTCTTTAAAACCTCGATGTTTCCGATGTTGAAGGCAAAATTGAAAGCGCAGGATGGCAGAAAGTAATAAATAAATCTTTGAAGAAGCGCCAAATAATTACTGGCACAGGAAAGCTAGATGACGAACTCCAAACTGTTGAGAGACTTAAGTATATACAAGCTTGGCAGTTCAAGCCAGAAACTTCTGAACAAAACATTCTCAACTATCTTAACAAGTTTGTGCAGTGTAAAGAATATTATGTAGAAAAAAGACAAATTAAGTCCAACTGGCATGCAGCTTTTATAATAGGGGTCCCCGAAAGTCTATATGAGCAGATAAGTGCGCCGACTTCGTGGCCCACAGGAGTTCGAGTAAGCCACTGGATTTTTCGAGCGCGCGCCTCAGTCCGCGCTACGCAGTAGCCATGACATTAGCATGCACCTCAACCAATGTTTTGACGGAACGAACTTCAAGCGGTCTGCAGAATGAACAACGTATACTAGAAGTCGACCAGAATACGCAAGTATGTTCTTACTCACGAGTTAAGAAGAATAAAACTTCCACAGCAGGTAGAAACGCGAATGTCGTAAAAAACTCCATCGTTGTATGCCATCAAAACATAGCGTCAATTGACAAAAAAACTAAGAAGATTGAAGTGTTACTGGATAGTGATTTAAAATGTGACGTACTCGCGCTAACCGAGCACTGGTTACCCGAAGACAAGTTAAAGTGTGTTAGTATAGACGGGTACAAGTTAGCGTCGAGTTATTGTAGGAAAACAAGTAAAGAACACGGAGGATCTTGTATTTACACACATAATAATATTAAGTGCACAGAAAACCAAATGTTAACCGCATTGTCAGTGAAACAATTTTGTGAAATATCTGCTATTAACTTGATAGATTATGGCATAACTATTATCTGTGTATATAGATCTAATTTAATAAGCGCTAGCTCTTTTCTTGACAAGTTTGAATGCTTGCTTGAGAAACTTAGCGAATTGTGTTTGGACTGTGTTATAGTAGGTGATTTTAATATTAACACGCTTAACAAGTTAAATTCCGATCAAAAGCGGCTAGCCGATTTGCTGTCTACCCACAACATGTCGAATGAGGTGGATTTCCCTACGCGTATCACAGCCTCCACATCAACTTGCATAGACCATGTTTACTCGAACTTGCCCATGGGAACGGTGACCGCAGTGCCAGTCGTCACGAACGTCAGTGACCACATCGCGGTGAGGGCTGAGCTGGTGTGTCAGAAAACCGCTCCCGGTCAGAACACACAATTTACTAGGGCTTTCACTCATATGAATACCATGAACTTTATGGCGTCCCTACAAAGTATTGATTGGGAGGAGATAGCAGCGCAGAATCAAAAATCTGCAGATTTAGCTAAGACAATCATTAATATAATAGTAAATAAATTTAATATATGTTTCCCCTTAAGAAAAAATAACCCAAATAGAAATCATGACTCATCTTGGATAACACCGGATGTAAAAAATTACAAAGCATTATTATTTGACATAATCGAAATCAGTAAATTATTTCCGAATAGTGAAAGAATTAATTCAATAATTTCTGACATGAACTATCATTATGACATTTTAATAAGAAACAAAAAATCTAATTATTATAGTAAAATTATATGCAAAACCTCTAACGCTTCCAAAGCGATGTGGGGAATTCTTAATAAAGAGAGGGGAAAGGAAAATTCACCACACTTCGATTTCACAGAAATTATAAAAACATCTGATGGGTCCAAGTTTAAGGATAAGAAATGTGCAATGAACGAGATGAACGCTCAGTTCCTGAGTGCGGCTGCTGCGTGCGGCGCGCCGCGCGCTGACGTGGCACGCGTGCGCGACGCGCTGCGCTCGGCGTGCCCGCCGGCGGACCGCTCCTTTAGGCTACGTTACTTTAGCGCTAACGAAGTTTATCGTATTATTACCACGCGTATACCACCTAAAGCGTCAAAAGACATATACGGTTTGTCGATGAGGTTCATTAGGTTAGCGGTGCTTCCTCTGGCTCCTATTCTGGCGGATCTCTTCAATTCGTGTATAAGGGAAGGAACCTTTCCCACACCGTTTAAAATAAGCAAAGTGTCGCCTCTATACAAAGGAAAAGGCAAACGAGAGTCCATCGACAATTACAGGCCCGTATCTATAATTCCTGCCATAGCAAAGATACTTGAGAATGGTCTTAGCTCACGCTTGATAGACTTCCTATCGACATCGAAGGCCCTATCAGATCGACAGTATGCGTACCGTGCAGGCCGGTCAACAACATCTCTTGCTCGTGAAGTAATTCGTAGCATTCTGATTGCTCGAGAAGCCAAACAGCAGGTCGCAATTATATGCTGTGATTTGTCAAAGGCGTTTGACGTCGCAGACCACAACGTATTGGCCACCAAAATACGTCACTATGGCTTGAATGGACCATCGTTCACCCTATTTACAGACTTAATGCGAGATAGATCGCAAATAGTGGTTGGCGGTGGAGGAGCTGTTAAGTCAGATCCCTTAACATCGACAATGGGAGTAGCGCAGGGATCATCAGTATCAAACATACTGTTCTCTCTGCTCCTTAACGACCTGCCGCATACTGTCACCGCCGCTGAAATATTTATGTACGCTGATGACGTGGCCGCGGTGGTCACGGCGTCCTCGGTAGATCACCTGGAGCAGAATCTTAATGCAACCGCGACGCAACTGGCTGGATGGTTCCAAATAAACGGCTTAGCCCTCAATCTCACAAAAACACATTTCATGCAGTTTAATTTATCAGGGCGGCCACAGAGGCCACTAAATGTATTCGCAAATGGAGTGAGGATTGCGCAAACTCCCTGCACGACATTTTTGGGATTTGAACTGGACAGAGGACTTCAATGGGAAAACCACATTAATAAACTATGTGGCAAATTAGGAAGTGCATGCTTCGCGCTTAAGCGCATCGCACGTTTGGTGCCGGCAGAGGTAGTGCGGTCCTGCTACTTTGCAACTGTGCACTCTTTGTTGCAGTACGGCGCGGAGTTGTGGGGTCGCGCAGCAGACTGGCTGCGTGTGTTCAGGCTGCAGAAGCGGGCTGTGCGTGCGGTGGCCAAGATCCCATGGGATGAGTCCGCTCGCCCACACTTTAGGAGGCTGAGAATACTCACGCTACCATCACTAATTATCTACCAGGTAGCTGTGTATGTGCAGACTAACCTTGCTTCTTACACAAAGCACAGCAGTGTTCACTCGTACCATACGCGTAATAGGGACAAACTAATTACTGTTCCCCGAACTTTGACGAAATCCGCAAAAACTACACATGTTGTGGGTCCAACAGTATACAATAAGTTACCGGAACACATCACCACGGCACCCAGTCTAGATAGCTTTAAAGCACGATTGAAACGCTGGTTGATCGAGCAAGCGTTTTACAGTTTTGATGATTTTATTAATAATTAATTAGCTTCTGCTATATACTTATTTTTTTTACATGGCTTTTTTATATTTCACGTTATTTTACATCATCTGTGTGATACTACTTATTTGAACACTGTATTTTTTGATTTTAATCATTCATTTATTTGACGTGTAATCTTTTTGATACCAATAAAATGACTATGACTATGACTATGACTATGACTGATTAGAATTTGAAAAAAAGTAACGAAGTTGAAAAAGGTTAAAAGGGTATAATGTAAGGGTACCATATGGCACTTGCGGCTTGACCTTCAGATTACCAGTCCAGTATGAGTATTAAATAACGTCTAACTACACAACTTTTGTTTTACAACTTTACACAAAAGTACGTTCAAAACGTGCCATACATAGCGCCTAGCGCAATAAAGTATCCTCATGTAGATCACCTTGAAAATCACTCAAACCATCTTTTTAATTGTATAAACTGATTGCAAATACAACAAAAAAAAAATTGATTGACAAAATTATATATTTTATTATTTTTAACGCATTTATGCATGCGAAGCGAAATCTAACGATTTATTTAGTATTTATTTATTTATTCATACATGTATAAATTTTGCAATATCACTGTGCCCCACAAAACCGTGTTATCGGTATTTAAATAGTGGAAAAAAAAAGAAGAATCACTGTTTCTTAATAAGATATCGCTGACGTCACCCAAAGACTGGCGTACTGAGCCAGGAGTCTCAGGTTCGAATCCTGCTCGTGAGCGATTTTTTCTTTCCACTATTTAAATCATTAAAAATATATATTATAAGAAATTAGTAGAAATACCTACTTATACAAATATCCAATCTTATCCTTAGTTTATACTAAATCTCTGGGATCATTGTACTCATCATTATGAACACATTTTACAGTGGAATCAACCCTGAAATCTCGAAAAAATCTGCTGTTCCCTATAATTATGTCGATTTATGTGAACACAAATGTAGGGAACCGCTGATATTTTTTTCGGTTTCAGGGTTGTTCCCATAGTAAAAGTTGTTCATTATGATGAGTACAATGACCCCTTAAGAGGTTTAGTATAAGCTAAGAATTAGGTTGTAGGTTGTATATAGAAATATAATAAAAAGTATGTTACATTCTGTTCATAAAAAAATTTTACCTAATGTTATTTTTTTTTTATTAATTAAAGTATTCAATACATTTTTGCTGAAATAATGCTACGTAATATTTGGAATTTTTGGATTATGATATATCAAGATTGCAGTTAACTATTGTCATAAAAACTTATTGGATACAAATTGAATAAAAAAAAACTAAATGTGTGCTGGGACACATAGTACAAGTGAAACTTCAACGGACAAGTGGAAAAACGAATCGCAACGGACAAGTGGAAAAACGAATGGCAACTGACAAGTGGAAAAACGAATCGCAACAAAATTTTAAGTTGAAGTTTTACGGGCAGGTTTTCAAATTGAATAAGTACATTAACAATCAGCCCGTAAAACTTCAAGTTAAAATTTTGTTGTGATTCGTTTTTCCATTTGTCAGTTGCCATTCGTTTTTCCACTTGTCCGTTGCGATTCGTTTTTCCACTTGTCCGTTGAAGTTTCACTTCTACTATGTGTCCCAGCACACATTTCGTTTTTTTTTCGCAGTTTTACTGCAAATTATGTTTTGGTTAGGTTAGGTACATTTTAAGTGATTTTAATGAATGCATTTTTTATTTAAACATTTTATTTTATCAAACAAAAAAACTGAATTAAATCCGGAACCAAAAAAAACATCCATTTTTCTTTCTCTCCCTCCGCCGCTATATATCGTCTACCCCCTCCACGCGGCCGTAACGCTTTTTCGTGAGAGAAAAATCCTAATATATAGAAGAAGATATATATATCTATCTTCTATATATAGAATTTTCACCATCATCATCATCATCATCAGCCTTTCAATCCCTCCGCCGCTGCCGTCTCTCGCCAAGCGATATATTGTCTACCCCCTCCATGCGGCCGTAACGTTTTTTCGTGACTAAAAATTCCTAATACCCCCCGTCTATACAGAAGTTTCACTTCAAAAAACGTATCCAAGGTTCCTTGTTTTTATTTCTCACTTAGATACCTTAGAATCACCATCGCCCGCTTCATTCAAGACCTTGTTATGTATTTTTGTTTTATAAAATCATGGTTATGAATGTTGTCCAGCTAGCAAATCATTAGTGTCCTACACATTTCATTCGCGATTAAAGAATTTCATTTGTGTAAAAACTTATTCATTCGTGTTTCTATTTTTTTGGTTTTCTTCTATTTTTAACAAGATGCGCCCTGTATTTTTACATAGTATGTGTATAACTTCATTATAGCAAACGTTAAATACCATCAGATAACAATAAAACGGGGGTTTACAAAAATCGTCAAAAATGTGTCATTTTAATTCGAAACATGAAATCGACCCTATTACTGACTATTCACCGATAGATGGCCTGATGGCCTATTTTTCTTATTTTAAATTGCTCTTATTTCATGTAATTATGTAATTTATCTATGAAATAACAAACATTTTAGAATTTAAAATGAATTAAAACAATGTGTTTATTATTTTCGTCATAATATGCATTGATAATGTAAAAACATGTTATCGGTGAGAAGTGATTAGTATGCATCTTTTCGACGACAGATGTCCCGAGCAACAATTTGGCGAAGAAACGAGAAAATGCATGTTTTAAAATTGAAAATATAAATATATGTGACTTACACATAAAATGTTATACCATCAATATGTTTTAGTTTTGATCCTGAACAATTTTTACATCCAACAACAGCGCACTTCATTGTTAAAACAAGAAAAATATTCAAAATCCTCTCAAAATCTATTTAAATCGAAGAGAACCGAACGCAGTGATGATTCACTTGAAATTAAGCTTTGCGGCTCCGCCCACTGTGACGTCATGACCAAATTGAAGGCGCATGACCAAATTGCCTTGCAGCACCTCCGCTCCCTTCTTTTCTCCATGGTCCTTAACAACTGTCATAGATGTACAAAAGATAAAGGACGGAACGGGGTCTGGGTTTATAGGGAACTCTTTATGGAGTCTTGGTTTCAGGATAATTTATTTTTAGGAGCCCTGAACTCTCGTGTTTGTCTACTAGGTAAACGTGCTTGACTGTCAATGATATTATTATAGTCACAAAATATCAGGTAAAACGGTAGCAAACGCATTCCTCATCCTACCTGATACAAAAAGACGTTGTATCATATGTGTCCAGTCAATGTCTAAAGGTATAAAAACGAATGTAAAAGGGAAGTTTACTAGACAATATTTCAGAGAAATAATCCAACGATATTTGATTCCCGATCCAGGATCTTGAAATCATCATCAAAAGAAAGAAAAGAAAAAAAAAACCACACACACCACACACACACACCCCCACACACACACACACACACACACACCACACCATGCCACAGTGCTGGTTTTTGCGACAGCCAGCCAGCGACGACACAGCCTCTAGACGCCACATAACAGGTGACCGATTTCTATCACACATAAGGGAAAAATCCTGTATGTAAGCCGCCACTCAAACAATTTGAATCAGTTACGACCACTTCTGTGAGCCGTTGACACTTCCGTGTTAGTGAACACAAAATTTACAAATAAATGTTATAATGACTTCTTGCACAGTACGATTGTGTTGTAAAAACAGCAAGACTTTGAGTGTCCAGAAAGACGGCATAACATTTCATCGTTAAGTTAATAATGTCATTATCCAATTAGATTTTTCCACTGATTTAATATTTAATGAGAGTTCATCTTATACTGGTTAATTCGTAACGGACACCAAAGGTGCAGACGGCACGTTGATGTCTTTCACAAAACATCTCTTTCTTACGCAAGCACTTAATACACTATCTCTTTCCCTCTATTTAATTGTCAATGTAACTAGTGATGTACTAAATCTGTTATCGATGAAACAAAGTTCTCCATACTATCAACGAAATTGAAAAATATAGGTAGCAGAATATTTTGCAATCTCCAAAAAAATAAAAAAAACTACGATTTCAAACATTCAATCTTTATATACCTATAACAGCCAGGGAGTCTACTCCCGTTCAACGATAAACGAACTTTTGTTCCGACCGATACGTACACGATAAATGATATATGTACCTTTTTTAGGGTTCCGTAGTCCTACAAGGAACCCTTACAGTTTCGTCATGTCCGTCCGTCTGTCCGTCTGTCCTAATCCTTTACAGCTTAATAACTTCTACAGTTATAAATATAAGTACATGTAATTTTGTTAAAAGATAGTTTAAATATAGATCTCAATTTTAAAAGAATAAAAAATGCGTGATTATGTATTTTAGGGGTGGCGATGTATGGGACATGTGAAATGGGGATGAAAATATTTTTTTCGCTCCACCCCCTCGTGTGTGGTATCATTGAATAGGTCTACTAAAATGAAGGTAATGTTTCATACAGCACTTTTTTATCAGGTGTACCATCTGCGAAATATAGCCAGCTAAAGTGGCTTGCAATGTGTCCCCCCCCCCCCGCCATCTCTGAACTATGTAACGTAGATACTTATAATTCTCCACGTTGATAGACCTTTGTAAAAACTCTCTTTTAAAATTATTTTGAGTATAATGTGATTATAAATTTTTGAGTTATAGAGAGAAAACTGAAAAATACTTAAGACGTCCTAGTTTAAAGGTCATTGACCTTAGAGAAAAATGATCTTAGCAAATAATGCTCCTTTAGTTAGTTCCTTTAGTTAGTCCTTTAGTTAGTTAGTGTTCCTTCGTGACACACATTCGAGGCTCTTAAGGTCATCAGAAAACCTCACGTTGGCGATACCATCGCATTCCACAAATTTCTTTGGTAATTCTTTTACAGTTCAGGCTGCTCGCCTGTGGAATGCTTTGCCAGTACAAGTGAGGCGTGCTCAATCTTTGCCTATATTTAAAAAACTGGTAAATGATCGCTACCTATCATCACTGTAATTTCCGGCAGGTACATTATGTAATATTTAGACATATTGTATTGTATTTATTATGTTTATTGTATCTTATATTTATGTAGTTTTGTTATAGATATATGTATAGTATTTATGTTATGTATTCTATTATGTTGTTACACTGCGTACTACCCCTCTCTTTACTTGCCCATATTGTCCATCCTAAGGTTGTCTAGAAGAAATCGCCTTGAGCGATAAGACCGCCCATTGTACATGTGTTCTATATAAGTCATATATGTTGCTATCTTCTTTTGTGTACAATAGTATTTGTATTGTATTGTATTGTTGAAAAAAAATTACTTTGCTTCGTACGTACGTATTTTTACATTTATTACGTATTACTAATTACTACATATTTAACTGTCGAAAACATTGAAAATTTTAAATTAACTAATAAAATTACAGTAAAAACTACAACAAATGACCCTTCTTTTGTTGTACAAACAAAATTATAGATCTCAAACGATTTTAAACCTAATTGACTACTAAGTTAAGTTAGAAATCGTAAAAATAAAGAAAGTCGCTAGCTAGCTACCAATAGCCAATAGCTATTTTACTTGGTCAGCTCACGGCAGCGCGGCGGCTGCCCGCTACACCGTAAACTTGTTGGTTATTCGAAGCAGTAGCCAATAGCTAGCTATCGTGTTGACAGATATCGTAGCCATTGATCGAAGTAGCCATGGCTATTTGTTGAATAGCCGCTATTTAGCTAGTTATTAGAGTAGCTACCCACTTCTAAGCCTTACTCCTGACCCCGCCTGGATCGGGTGCTGTATCAATCGAATTTGAATTCGAGTTAGTGTCAAATCGTACTGCTTTTTTCTAGGAATTGAAATTAGCTCGATTTGGTTCAGAGCTTGAACCAGTCGGGAGTAAGGCCCACGATGTTAATTTACAACTTCCACACGGACAGGGTCACAAGCACAGCTAGGAATGAATAATTTAGTAAAATAACAACTTTTGTGTCACATTCGATTTTATTTAAGATTTGCACGGATGTGTAATATTTCTCCATGAAGCTACTTGGTCTTTTACTTCTTTCGAAGGCCTCTTTGCGAAAAACTTCCTCAATTAAAATCAATCGCACTATTACATCCCTGAAAATGTTTGGTTTTGTTAAAAAAATGCTATTATTAGGAAGCGTTGTGCATCAATACTGGGTCGCGTGCGTGGCAGCCCCAACATCATCCTGAGTGTGTGGGCCGACAGGTGGGATTCTCCGCTGTTGGCACACTGGATAAGCCTGCACATGGATAGGTGATCAGTTCAGGTTGGAGTTGAGTCCCTCCACCTGACTGTAATTATGATTTTTTTAGTTTTTTTTTTTTTTTTTGTCCTTTAAATTTAAGTTATTTTTGAGTAGGTTCTTTTCTTTTGAATAACGTTTTATTTACGTGCTAATTAGCTGTTATAGTTTGCAATAATATTTGTGTTTGTTCCATGCTGTGTTCACTTTTAAATGTTAAGTAGGTACAATAATATTTATACCTAGACGTAGTACCTAGTATGTTAATGTAACATTTTGTGTAATATTGCTGGGTAAAATAAATAATATAATACTACTACTAAATTAATTATTTTATTATTTAATATTTATTTACTATATAAACGGACAATTACCTCTTTTAAAATATCCGCTTTACAAAATAATAACTCCATATTCAACACCAAATAAATACATAAAGATATTTTTAAAGATATAATTATCTTAATTCTGAAAGTACAGAGCACCCGTCTTACTTTCAAAATTAAGATAATTTTGAAAGACTCCCTCGCTACATGTAATACTTACTATTATTATTAGTATATTAATTACTTTATTATTAAATAATATTAAAAGAAATAAGAAGCTAAAATCCTTATAATTAATACTACGTATTACATAAAAATAATATCGATAAAATAATTTTTTATCGATATTATATCGTGTTGAATCTAAATCTGTCTCGTCTCTAACCCTACAAAGTTTGAAGTTTCTATGACATAATGACATTGTCAGGGCCAACCGGATCGCAGTACCCCGCTTCCTCATACCTCAGCTAGTGGCAGAATTGTTTGTACGCATTAAATTCAACAATATCCGTCTAGGGGCTGTGTTGTCGCTGCAGCCAGCGCATCACTGTAGTAACGGAACGTTATTTATAATTTGACGGATGTCACTCTGACACTAGAGATGACAGCCCTCTTTCTCTATTCACTGGACACGGACTAAGTTGTACTTGTGTTGTAATAATTAATACTAACCAGTAAGAATACCTATGTATCTAAAATTAACAATAATAAATAAACCGAAGATCCAAGACGAGTGTTTCAATTATTTAGAAGGAACAATACAATCACTACATAGTATAAAACAAAATCCCCCTTCGCGTCACTGCATGTACGCGCTAATCTCGAAATGTACCGAACGGATTTTATTCTAATTTGTCCAAAAGATAGGCTGCATGATTCTCAACACTTAAACTACGGTGTAGGTATAAATTAATTCAGCTTAACCAATAATTTACCCGAGCGAATTCGCTAGTCGCTTAGAAACACAACAACACAACAATCAAACCTATCACAATCTATGGCTGATCAATTATTGTCCTTTTTACTAAATTCACATAGTCACCCTACACCAAGTATCACGAAACACCAGCATGCCCATGTTTCGCACGCCTTTGCATTATTACGACTTACGAGTATACACAGATAAAAGTTGGCATTTTTACACGATTTTCCATAATAAGACATTAAGGCTAGGCTCCCAAAATGAGGTGACTTTTTGAAAACATGCGAGTCGAACACATGCTTGATGAATGACAAATTTACATAGGTATATGTTTTTTTGAACCTTTATCTATCGTTTGATTAGACAGTTACATAATTAGTTGATTTTTGTTCGATACTTTTATTTTTTCAAAATCATGCGTTTTTAGAGATGTTCCCAATATTTCTCCTTTATTAATTAACTTAGCTGTATAAAATTTATGCATATAGGCAGATAATAAAGTTTACTAAAAACTGGCTAGAGGAACTTTGTACAGATTGTTTAGTATTCTTGTAATAAAACGAAAACTGTTTTGAGACTTACGTCATTTTCTTCCGTGTGTAAAACGCGCGGGAATGAATTTTTCGAAAATGTGTTCTATTGCAACTCGCATAAAATTTACGAGAGCGACCCGCAGTTGCGGGGTGTAAGGGGAGTGCGAGGGTGGGAATTGCGTTTTGGGAGCGTCCTCTTAAAACAATGAGTTATATTCTTTACAAATGCCCAGAATAACTTGACACGTGGTGGGTTGTGAACTAGCCAATCACCGTCCGTCTGCTGGGCATGGGCCTCTGGTCAGAATAAGAAAGGTTCAGGCCTCAGACAGAAGGATCCGATTGGGCTGGACACTTAGGCAGCATTTGGCAAACTTCGCCGAGTCTTGTCGTCGCCTATACAGCAAAGCTTGAAGACGAAGTTCTTTAACCAGTGCGTCCTGCCTGTTATGACTTACGGTGCCGAGATGTGGACACTTACAGTTGGGCTAGTCCACAAATTCAAAGTCGCTCAGCGAGCTATGTTTGGAGTTTCCTTGAAGAAAAAAATCCGTAACGAGGTTATCTGGAGAAGAAACAGAGTGACAGACATAGCTTGTAGGATCAGTAAGCTGAAGTGGCAGTGAGCTGGCATGTATGTCGAAGGACTGATGGCCGTTGGACCAGACGGGTCCTTGAGTGGAGACCGCGAATCGACAAACGCAACGTAGGGCACCCCCCAGGCAGGTCGACTGACGACCTGATTAAAGTACCTAGGAGGGCCTGGATGCGGAAGAGAGAGGACCAAGTGTTGTGGCAGTGGACTGCGGTTGGATGAGTTGATAGGCCTTAGTCCACCCCTTGGGGAGGACAGCAGCAAGTGGTGGTCGCGTACTGCTGTTGGGGAAACATGATTGTTTTCTCCGGGAAGTGCCAAAGCGTAGCAATGAAGGAGCACCGGCACGATCCACTGTAGTGCCCGGAGCTCCTCTGTTGAGTTTTAGCCGGTAGGAGTCCGAATAAGAATTTCCACCCGAAAACAAAAAGATGGCCTTAATCCACCACACTAGTCTGGTTGACGGACTGACTACAAACACCATCAGGAACTTTTTGGAGCTCTCGTCGGTATCCAGGTATCCTCATGACGTTTTCTTTCCCCGTTAAAGCAAGTGATAATCTTGATCAGCGAAAGAATTTGAAAAGTAAGTGCGGGTTGGGTAGCACTCAGACCCGGAAAGTAGGCTTTTTAGGGTATTATTGCTTATTAATTACTTGAAATAAATTTTATTGTTGCGATTCTCTTTCGCAAATAGCGCCACTACGAGCTGGCAAGATAAATTGGACACTACATTCTTGTTCACGGCTAACACCGAGAAGGTCAGCTAACAATTACAATTAGATTTGTTATCTGTGACTATCTTGTCTATGAGCATTCGACTCTTTATTGGGGCGTTCTTTTTTTGAATTCTTTTGTTTTGTTTCGTGTACGTTTTTTTCGTTTACGAAATTTTTTATTGCTTTAATTTGAGGTGGTATTTTGTGAAGACTTGATAAAAAGATTGTGATCCTTTGTTTATATGTAAAATGTTATCTACAAAACAATTTACCAATGTGGTTTTTTTTTGTAGTAAATCGAAAATTACTCAATGACCCACAAGACAGGAATCTCCGAAGATCAAGAAAATAACAACACAAATTATTTTAGTATAGGATGGCGAAACGAGCTAATAAAGGCTCACCTGATGTTAAGCGGATCGAGGAGCCAAGAGAGCGTATCTGGGCCGACCAACCGGACGTAGACCGGTGGTTCGCCCCAGATATCGCTGGGGAGATGCTGTGGAGGCTGATCTGCGTGAGCTTTAAGCTACCAACTGGCGACGTATCGCGCAAGATAGAGGAAAGTGGAAAGTTCTCGTTTCGGAGGCCATGACTCACTTTGGGTCGCTGAGCCAGAGGAGTAAATAAGTAATAAGTAAACGTAATTTTGTTTTCTCGGACACTTCTTAAGAACCCCGCCCAGTCTCCCCCGGTCGACCTTCAAACTAGGACATATCCGGGGTAACCCGGACGGATGACAGCCCTAACTAAGGAGGCCTAACCCTTCTCGTACTTAGAGGCCCGTGCCTAACAGAGGCCTAGTAATGGGTTGGTTATGTTCTATTCCTTAGCGATTTGCAAACTTTATGTTATCGAAAGCGGGTTTGTTGTTTGTTCTTTAGCAACTAACTATACGCAGTTCCGTGTTCTTATAAATAAAGTGTAGCAACTTGGGAGAGGCATAATGAATCATAGTCCTTTCTTAAGAACAAAACCCGGTTCTCCACCTTCCGCATACAATTTACTTGAACTTTTCATGTCATTGGTTCAAATGACCCATATCAGGGATGGCGAACCTTTATACATCAAGTTGTAATTTTTTTCAACAGAACGGACTAAGGACGTACCGTGCCAAAAAATAATCTTAATCATAGAATATGTCTCGATTGCCTCTTTGGTCTAGTGGTTGCAAGGGCGACTGCTGGGCGTGGGGTCCTGGGTTCAATTCCCGGGTCGGGCAAAGTGTTATCGGGTTTTTTCATTAGGAAATTCTCAGTAGCAGCCCGGAGTCTAGATTTGTGCCCGGTTAATGGCAATAGGCTCGGCCCCTATTACATGGGACTATAACATAACTGGCGAAATGTGGGTGTGCTATACACCTCGGCCTACTCCTTCGGGGAAATACAGGCGTGATGTTATGTTATGTTAGAATATGTCTTAGTGTAGTATTTTATTTTACTTCTGACCGCTGCTTCGCATGCGTGTAATTCAGTTTATCACAGAAAGGCTAAGGTAAATATCAATACCGCACCGAATCCAACTGTCCCCGTAAGACAGAACTGTCGCAAACAAGTACCTCTATAATGTCAGTGACAGGTAGTTGGCCCCTGCCGTGCCGTAATAACACATTTCCTTTGACATAGTACAACTGGGAGCAATATGCCACTGGTTTATACCACTATAAATATAAGGCCAGAAGGTCTACAAACTTTATTTGGGTTATTTTTGTTTCTTTATAGAATATTAAAATACATAATTTTACAAAAGGAATAAGGGAGCTATAACAACAAACTGCTTTACAGTGTGTCAGAAGTAAAAAAAATGTAAACATTATAATTTCTGTGAATAAACAGTTTTTTTTTCGAATCAAAAGTCAATTGTAATCCTCTCCTACGTATGGGCCGCATAAAAGGGTTAGAGGGTTATTTATTAACCTTTTCACTGCTATGACACCTATAGAAGACAAACGATTTCGTGCCCTCAGCGCCACGACTTTATAACTTTGTACTAATGTCCATACAATATTTGTCTTCGATAGAAGATGTGGCGCTGCGGGCACGAAAACCTTTACAACGCCGTAGCGTTAAAATGGTTAAAATAGGTCAGTGGTAAAAATCTGTAACTATTTCATACATACATACATAACATCACGCCTGTATTTCCCGAGGGAGTAGGCAGAGGTGAATAGTACACCCACATTTCGCACATTATAAGTCCCATATATAAAAGGAGGCAAGCCTCGGGGTTACCCAGTAACACTTTGCTCGAATCGGAAATCGAATCCAGGACTCTACGCTTAGCAGTCGCACTTACGACCACTAGACCAACGAGGCAGTCAACTATTAAAGCTAGAAAAAGTTCTAAGGAAAGATGGTGTCGATTTAAGAAAAATGAAAATCTGGTTTCCAAGGTTTTTTAAAGAAATCATTTAAAGCGCGGGAATCAAACGTTTCCATGAAAAATACTCAAGCTTTTCGTTGCAATTTAGATTTTAAGGAATTTAACTTACTAAGCAACCCCAGGTCTACCCGTTATGTCAGTCATATTATGTTTATCAGTCTACTGACTGTCTAGAATACTGCCTGGCAGCAGCGTCACCGAAGCAAGAGAGATAGCTGAGACATACAAACATGCTTGTTCAACGTGACAGACTGTGAGCAATATGCAGTACAGTATGTAACTCTTTAGAAAAGAGAGATAAAAAAAACAGAAAAAGATATATTTCAACGTTGTTCAGAACTGTAAAAAGTTTTTAATGAAATAAATTTTTGGTTTAATTCAACAACAATTGGTCCAATGATTAGTAAAATGTTTATATCCTAAGGGTAAACTTAAAAATATTTATCACTGCCGTACGAAAAACTGCATCAAGTGCCGTAATATTAGTGCATCGTGTTTTTCGCTAGCCCGGGTTCTGCTTAATAGGCCTGCGGTCTTCTACCTAATAATTGCATAGAAGTCATCTGTTCGTGCTGCTGAAAACATGCTAGACTAGCTGCAGAACCGAGGCAGCCTCAACAGTACCCAGGGAAATTGTCTATTCACGGAATCGACCTTTGCAACGGGAAAAGAACGAAGTAGACCTTCTGTGCTACTTTATGTAGTGGCAATAACCCACTCATATTAATGTATGTCTACTTTGTTTACTGTATCATATGAATTGTATTAGTCATGGTTGGTATTTCTTGTACGAGTTTACAAGTCAAATAGTAGTCTAATGAGATTATTATTTCATTTGATTTTCTTCAAGTAAAATGCTATACTGAGAGTCCTTTTTAGGGTTCCGTACCCGAAGGGTGCCAAACGGAACCCTATTACTCTCGCTACGCTGTCCGTCCGTCTGTCTGTCACAGTGCTGTATCTTTGTAACGGTAATAGATAACCAGTCTGTTACTACGGTGCCTATCACGACAAATTAATACTATAAATAAATAAAAGTTTTAAACTAAAGGGGGTCCCCATACAAGAAACCTCAAAAAACATGCATTTTTTTCGACGTTTTTGTTCAAAACGGTAATACATACCAGCGTCAAACTTGGTCTGATTATAGTGTATACTATGTAGTTTAACAAAAAATACTAAAAAAGGACAGAATTAGATAAATGTAGTGGTACCTGCGTAAGAAAGATATGCAAAAATTCATATTTCGCGCACAGTGCGTTGATGTCTTTTGATGAACTCTCGTAAATTATATCAGTTTCTATGGGGTATCAGGTCGATGGGTGGTACGGAACCCTTACTGCGCGAGTCCGACTCGCACTTGGCCTGTTTTTCCATGTCCTATCATTTTCCCATCGGATGTGTTTCGCTATTGGTAGAGTAATATATGCCAAATAATCAGTTAAACTCTCCGATCAAATATACTATAGATGCACGGTCTTGTACAAAATCAAACCCAAAAAACGTCTCCGCGATAAAATGTACGTTCACGATGCTTCCCGATGGTACATTTTGTCGACAAAATTCCTTGAACGAATCCTGCTACATTACACGTACTTACGGCTGCCATCGAAGATTGAGTGCAAGCGATTTTAGCCTTAGTGGTGTTTCACCGGATTTTTTCTGACTGTACCGTACCCGTCACACGTCTCACCGCTAGTGCGGCCGTGAAACGACTGAGAGCGAAACTGTGCACGCGAGACGCGACTGATTATTGCACAGTTTTGATGGGGCCGTTTTTCGAGCGGTAATCTTGCATCTATGATATAATTTGAACGTTGGTTAAATTAGTATTTCTTTGCTATTAAACGAAGCACCTCTCGTCTGACTTCTGTGGGCTCATATCATTTTTACACATTTTCAGTCTATAACGACTTTTAATATTCTTTATAGTAAAGGGTGGCGAAACGAGCTAAAGGCCCACTTTTGCCCATAACAACTGTAATACCACCTAGGCTGTTGCCTAAATGGTACCGCAAGTCGCGTTCGCCAAATTAAGACATTAAGATGACATGACTCATAATTGTAATTTTACCGGCATACATTTGTTTTGTTTTGTTCGTCATTCGTTAAACACATTCAATACACATAATTTATTACATAAATTCACACACAAAGCCATTCTTCTATAAACTGCGAAATAGCATTGACTATAATAAAATATAACAAACCAAAATTAGTAACTAAATCTCACGCAATTTACTTATTAAAAATTCAAGAGTTACATATCGTTCATAACTAGATTAGCTAATTATTAGAATCAAAATGGAGGTCCCTATTTAAAATTCTATTCTGTTACATTAATCTTTAGAAAGTAAATGTCGAATGCAAAGTAAAAAATATAATAATGAAAAAAAATCAAGTGTTCTCAATTTAGATTTAAGCGGATAGAGCAATATTGCGCAGGCTTTTTTAGGGTTTCATTGTAAAATAAGTAAACCATTACCTATAATCCTATAATATGATTTCTTTGAGTTTACGAATATGTCATTTTGAGTTTCTGTCATTCAGCGAATAAGTCATTTTCAGTTCCGCTCATTTAGCGAATCTGTAATTTTGAGTTTCTATCACATTGCGAATTGCTGTAATTTAGCGTCAGCTGACATTTTGCGTTTTTAACGTTTCACGAATCTGTCATTTATAAATTTTCCGCCTAAAACTAACGTCTTATGACACTATAACATCATCCTAAAAAGAACAGGCCCTAAGCTCTAGTATAAGATTAGAGTTAAAAAGTAACTGAAAATGTTTCTTCTATCAATGTCATAGTTTTATTTAAGCGTTGAAAGACTACTGTTTTTTTTTTTCAAATTTAGGTTAGTTTCCAAAATTAGTTTTGGTTTGGACTTTGCGACATGATGTTGAATCATTGGAAATCTAATCATAAACTACAAATGACAACTACGGAACCCCATACTTGGCCAGACACACACTTAGACGACTGTTTTTTTATCAGATTAAACGAGTTATTAATTATCATAATATGATATTATCACTGGTCTAGATTTAGGCTCAAATTCGAAAGGCATGGTTGTAACAGAAAGTGATTGATGCTATTTCCGATCAAAAATTTATTTTGCTGCAAGCTCTCTTAAAGCCGGCTACTCACCTTAGCGATTCGAATCATTTAACTCGAATAACTCGAGTTTTCCTTTCAACTGTTCCGTGTGGTGCCAGACGTAAAGAATTGCACCACCCTATATCTTCTCATAGGTGTCGTAAAAGGTGACTAAGGGATTCGCCAGAGGATGGGCAGCAGCGTTCACCGAGTATTTAACCAACCAACTGCGATCGCCATTCCGCCTGCCAAGCGTGGCGATCATGGCCTATGTCCACAGTGGACGTCTTTCGGCTGAAATGATGATGATGATCCTTTGAACTCGCCGATTTGAATTGCGTTTTTGTGTTTCAAGTTGATTCGTTTTATGTAGCTATTCGCCGCCGCTCGGCTCGGTGACTCGCTCTCCCGGACAAGTGGAGGTAAGCGAGCGAGTAAGGCAGTGAATAGTGCTCTGTGTGTGTAATACGAATTCAAGTGAGAAAAAAATATCAAGCGGTGCAAATCGCCACGATTCGTATATATACGAATCAACTCGATCGATCCTTACCAATCACATGACTCACCCGATTCGACGCCACTCGCTGACTCGGATGGCTCGCTGCCTAACTCGGTGGCTCGAATCGAAATTACAATCACATGAGAATTTCCATGTTCATGTCTCAGTTTGGCGAACCGACTTGCGGTACCATTTAAGCAACAGCCTAGGTGGTATTGCAGTTTTTATGGGCAAAGGTAACCGCTTAACATCAGGTGGGTCTTTGGCTCGTTTCACCATCCTATACCATAAAAAAAACAACGTGAACCTTACTACTATCCCCACCACGTGAGTTACCAGTTAGTTTTAAACAGAAGTTGGTCAAGGCAACAATTTGTAAGGCCTACATTTTTTATTCGTTCTATAAATTATTAAGGACATTTTATACGTCTTTTAATCATATAATTTAATTAAGAATCGTCTGGTATTGTTGAAAAACTTTTATTGTAAGTGTATGTACTCTTTATGACCGCGAATCGGCCAACGCAATGTAGGGCACCCCCCAGCCAGGTGGACAGACGATGAAAGTAGCTGGGGGGGACTGGATGCTGAAAGCGGAGGACCGAGTGTTGTGTCGCAATTTGGGAGAGGCCTATGTCCAGCAGTAGATTGTGATAGGCTGAGTTGATTGATAACTCTTGATCAAAAAATTGTTTGTAAGACAGTAAGTATACCTTTGCAGAAAATAAGGGTAACACAGGCGCCATTCATTCATTCATTTCAGCCGAAAGACGTCCACTGCTGGACATAGGCCTCCCCCAAGCATCGCCACAACGACCGGTCCTGTGCCTTCCACATCCAGCGGATTCCCGCGACCTTCACCAGGTCGTCGGTCCACCTTGTGGGGGGCCTACCCACGCTGCGCCTTCCAGTACGCGGTCGCCACTCCAGAACTTTACTGCCCCATCGGCCATCCGTTCTGCGAGCAATGTGCCCCGCCCACTGCCACTTAAGTTTGGCAATTCTTCGGGCTATGTCGGTTACCTTCGTTCTCCTGCGAATCTCCTCATTTCTGATTCGATCACGCAGGGACACTCCGAGCATAGCCCTCTCCATTGCCCTTTGAGTGACTTTGAGCCTTCTTATGAGGCGCCAAGGCGTGAACATTTGAATAACACGCTTCAAACTTCTTGCAAACTTCCCGCGGTACCAATTAATAGAACTACATTCTAGGAAATAGAAATTGCAACAGAACCAGAACAGTACAAATGCAATCTGGGTGTAGATAAATATAAATCCAGAAGTGTTAAGTGCCATGCCAAGCGCCGTTATGTCAAACGGATTTTTTAAAAATCATTACGCTATGGTTTTAAAAATTCTCCCGAAGCCTAGACAAGATTTGAATTAGGTACTATTTTTTAACAACATTCACTGGTTTAAATTATATACCTTTCATTCATATATCTCATTCATATCTGCCATAATCTTCGTTCAATTCATTTAGGTAAGAACATAATTATTTGCAATTATAATTTAACGAGCTTGACGCTTTTCTAACGGCAATTTAGTAACATTACGTCTGTATTAAGTAACTATACTTATATCACCGTTAGAGCAAGTGAATGAGTTATAATGAAAACAGATAAAAAACAAACATTGTCTATAGTCTACCATAGACAATGCCATTGACAATGTTTGTTTTTTACCTGTCTATTATGGCACAGGTTACCTAGATGGCCACAGACTTATGGAGGCGTCGTTTTAGTTGAAACAAGGTAGTTGAATGTCTTCGTCATTTAGGGTTGAAGTAAGTAAATCATAATCAGCCTCGGTCGAGATTGCGGTCAAGAGCAGATCTATATCTCATAAAAAAGAAAGATAAAATTCATCAAGGAGTACTACTTACTTTTAACCACTTATAAAAATAAATGTCACCCTTCTCCGCCCTAGGATCTAAAATGACAACGGAGGGATTATTTCAAGACAGGAAGTATATTAACTCATCAGAGGGCACAAAGCCGCCGGCGGCCGCGCTCAATAGAAAACCTATTATGTCTAATTAGCCGCTCTTTAAATAAATAAATATTTAATCAATATTTTTGGGACGTTTTTACACAGCACCCCATCCCAAACTAAGCAGAGCTTGTGCTATGGGTGCTAGACAATGGATATAATACTTATATACTTTTTTTTTGTAAAACATACTTATAATATATCAGGAACACCCAGACCAACACAAACACTTATGTTCATCACACAAATATTTGTGTCCTGTGGGAATCGAACCCACGACCTCGTGATTAGCAGTCCGACCCTCCGATAAGAAAGTGTAAGTATGCCATAGTGAAGTTAAGAACATGACCATGTTCTTTTAGGTGGTCAGTTATCTAGGAAACGCCGTCGCCAGAGCCATCTAGCATCATCATCATCATTTCAGCCTAAAGACTCCCACTGCAGGACATAGGCCTCCCCCAAGCATACGTTGGGGGGATATGCCGTAATCGCCACGCTTGGCAGGCGGGTTGGCGATCGCAGTTGGTTGGTTAAATACTCAGAGAACGCTGCTGCCCATCCTCTGGTGAATCCCTTAGTCCCTTTTACGACACCTATGAGAAATCTAACATAGTGACTTGTAAAAGTATTATAGAGAAACTACCGCCCATTGTAATTTCATATCTTTTATACATATAAGGGTCGGTCTTTCAATAGCCAGTTAACTTTTAACTGAGGAATAAGTTTGACATTTTGACAGTTGTAGTATAGAAAATGTGTCAAGACGTCACATTTATTCCTCAGTTAAAAGATAACAGACTATTGAAATACCGGTCCCAAGTCATATAGGTAATGTTGGGCTACGAAAGGAATTAATGAAAGGCAAGTCCATGGAGCTCAGGTGAGAATGTTAAGAGGAATGTGTGGTGTAACGAGAATAGATAGGATAAGAGGATAATAAGGAATGAGTATGTAAGAGGGAGTCTGAAAGTAGCGCCAGTGACAGAGAAGTTAAGTAGCAACAGACACTATAAGAAAAGAGGCAGACCGAAGAAAACATGGATGGATTGTGTGAAAGATTATATGAATAGAAAAAAAGTAAACACTGAGGTGACGGCTGATAGAGATGTATGGAAGAAAAATACATGCTGCGCCAACCCCAAATAAATTGGGATAAGGGCAGGAGGATGATATAGGTACGTTGCTTTTTTTTGTGTAGAATAAAGAGTATTTGTATTTTAATGTTGTATTGAAACATACAGAATGAACTTTTAAATTTGAATTGTAACCTACTGTAGACAAAATTATTCACCGATAAATAGTTAAACCGAAAAGGGCCAAAGTACACTGCCCTGCATAAATAAATTGGTAAATAAACTTATACACAAGACTGCAAGTACTAAAACAACCGGTTTTGTCTAGTAATACAGGATATTAGCCAAGCGAGAGAGAGAGGAACTCAATTACAGGCTCGTTCCTGAACTTTACCTTAAATATATACTTGTATCTACGTAAGATTCTCATCATATATTTAAGTAAATAATTATGTAGTACATCGTACAGTCCAGACGTGGTTGTGAATGTTATTGAACTTTACGATTTTGCAGTCGATAAACCCTTGTGACTGCTTCACACAAGCTTAGTTTCTCGACCTTTTCATTAATCTTAAAATCTGTGCAGTCAATTGGGACCACATCACACCGCAAAATAAAAGTGTTGAAAAGGCCTTAAAGCGCTAAAAAAAAGATCAGAAATTTTGCCTCGTCTCAATGTTTCAGCCCAAAAGTCTAAATTCATACCCTACATACGATCCTACGATCCTATAAAGAGCACTTAGAATCTGACCACGCTAATTCTGCAATGGAATTAGCCTTCAAAACAATTTCACAGCATCAAAATGTATCTCCTATTACATCCTTTTCTAATGTTAGAAAGACACATCATCACCAAGCTGTCCAGTGGGACAGTGGTTCGGCACAGGCCTCTTCTTAGATGTGTCAGGCCTTAGTCCACTACGTTGGCCTAGTGAGATTTGACAACACACACCATGGAGAGCTGTATGGAGCACTCTTGTGCAAATTTCCTCACGATGTTTTCCTTCACTGTTAAATCAAGTGATAATCAAATTCAATCAAGAAAGGTGGTCATAGTGAGATTAAGTTTTACTTGGTTTAATTCATGGTATAATAAGATGTTTCACCAGGTATTCTCTTCCCGCAATGACAGCGCGATGCCTCCAAGCTACGTCACGATCAGTGCTGCCATTGATTGATATCTTCAATATACTTAAGGAGATTTTTAATTATAATGAATATAAAATAAATTACTAACTAGCCTAACTATTTGTTATCTCGTGTTATTCATCTAATTAGTTAATAAAGGAAACTATATTAAATTACTAGTTAAAAAGTGATTCTTTATAGAAGAAAATAAATGAAAAAATGCATTTTGCTCGGGTAATTTATTTTCACAAAGTGGCAGCACATCAAACTGACAAGTGTCACGCTAACAGCCCGCTATTGGCTCCACGGCCGATGACGTAGTACGGAGGCAATCACGTGACCTAGCTGTCACGGGAAGAGACTACCTGGTGTTATTATACCATGGTTTACTTTATTAACAACTGAATTAGCACCTGTCAAGAGTCTGTCTGTCAAGAGTTGTCAAATTGTACTTGAGATCGATGTCTTATGTCAAAACGATTGATAAATAATTATGGTCTATAGATACATTGTTTTAAACATATTATAAACGCACGCACGCAAGTTTTCATGTTTTAGTTTTAATTTAATGGTTTAATTTGTTAACAACTGAATCACCACCTGTCAAGAGCCTGTTTCTCAAGAGTTGTCAAACTGTACTTGAGAATAAGATCGACGTCTAATGTCAAAACGATTGATGGGTATGGGCTATAGATACATTGTTTTAAGCGCACTGCATTCGGCAACCACGACGATGCATGTATTACTAAATAACGAACTAATCTTGACCGGAGAAAATGTGTTAATTGCAGCTCATGGCAATGAACTAAAAAACTACCAATTATAACAAATGTACAAAGATTGCTGCCTATGTCGTTTTTAAGCTAACATACCAAATATCATAATAAAACAAAGTTTAACCGGATTAAATCGCGTATATTATTTAAATTGGTTTCCCTGACGTTTCGAAAGCTTTGCAGCATTTCGTGGTCGCAGGTAGACTAAGATGACAAGCGTCTTTACAAATATTTCTAAAAAAATATTTTAATCTACCGTACAATATTATTAATTAAAACCCAGTCCTAAAAATAATCAAGTCCCAAACAGCACGCAACACTGTAAAAGATAATGATATTGTGAGTGATTACTGCGTGCATCGAAACGATTTTAATTAATAATATTGTACGGTAGATTAAAATAATTTTTTAGAAATATTTGTAAAGACGCTTGTCATCTTAGTCTACCTGCGACCACGAAATGCTGCAAAGCTTTCGAAACGTCAGGGAAACCAATTTAAATAATATACGCGATTTAATCCGGTTAAATTTTGTTTTATTATAATGTGTAGTGATCGTGAAAACCTAAGAAGTTATTATACCAAATATTATAGGTACCTATCCTTAAAAAGTGCAATATTTTCATAAATTAGATAACTCATTAGAACTTGTAATTGAGGGGCTCGTAGCGATGCAACTACTGCGCGGATTGTACGATCTGCAAGGTTAAGCTGCACTTGCCGCGGTCAGTCTGTGGATGGGTGACCGTTTCGTTACACATCGAGACCCCTCCGTGCCTCGGAGAGCACGTTAAGCTGTCGGTCCCGGTTGTCATACGAATATCTATGGTAGTCATTACGGGTAGTCAGAATCCTGAAAGTCTGACAACTGGTCTAACCTCCGAATGTCAGTATTACCCAGTAACTGGGTTGCGGGGGTCTGATGGC
This sequence comes from Asteroscopus sphinx, assembly GCA_949699075.1. Taxonomy (NCBI): domain Eukaryota; kingdom Metazoa; phylum Arthropoda; class Insecta; order Lepidoptera; family Noctuidae; genus Asteroscopus; species Asteroscopus sphinx. Next base: position 4,758,986 of record OX453029.1, on the reverse strand, counting down.
AGTCGCTCCGTGTAAAATGCTGATGTTCAGCCGCATCTGGCTAGACTGGAAGCCGACCCCAATATAATTGGGAAAAGGCTCGGAGGATGATGATGATTAGAACTTGTAATTTTACATGTAAAAGCTTGTAATTAGCTACTGTTTCATGTTTATATTTCCTTTTTTAGTCTGTAAGCTATCCTCAATAAAAGTGTAATAATTTTGACATATTGATGAAAAAACTGACATTGTGAAATTTATGCCCTTTAGCTAAGTCATGCCACAATTCCTTTATCTATCTTATGATTTCTGTATCCAATCAGTATCAAATAATCCGTGCTTAAGAGAATATTAATAAAATTATTTTTACCTCCCAATTTAGAAGTCTATATGACTTCTGCTCTTATCCTCCCTTGTATTTCATAGAAAGAAGAAACTGAGAATCCGGTGTTCTCTAAGTTTTATGTCTTCTCCAAATAATATTATGAAAAAAAAAAACGAATTAATGCATTATAACTTTGATTTGAATTTTATCGGATGCTAAGGATAGTAGATACAATTAATGAGTCGAATCTATTGGTATCGACATGAATATTATAATTAACAAATTAGCTTCAATATCAAATCTAAAAGCTCATCTGTCAATTCAAAGTTCAATAACTAACATTATTTATAATATTTCATGGATCTTATATTCGCCACGAGCAAAGGACATTATTAAATACCAACATAAAATTATAGCACAAACAAAACACACAAATAACATCACGAGTAATAAAAAGGTTATTAACATTATTAACTCAGATTAATAGATTATTAAATTAAAATTCGAACGCAGTACGTATTATTCAAATTAATTCGAATGCACTGTCCATGTCGTTTTAATTTTAAAAAGTTGCCCGCCATTTCCTCGACATACGAATCTATCAGTCAAAAATATTTCGCGCTTCCTATTCACCCTTCCCGCCCTTGAATACGGACCACTTACTTTTTTTACGTATAGAGCTCAAGCAACGTGCAATGGTATAAAAACCTGCGGCGACCTATCGAAAGCAGTCAGTAGCCTTCGAGCAGTCTAACACAGAAGTGCACGATGAGAGTTCTGGTGGGTTGAAACTACAGTTTCCATACATACAAACTCTTTAGTGCTTTAACACCTTAACAATATTCGAGAAATAAATCATTTAAAATTAGTGTTTGCGTGGTTCAGTGTCTGTGATTAGTGATGTGACACGGATGCAATCCGAATTATCGATATAGGGATCGCTTGTGATGTAATCGATGTTTTAATCGGCTTTGTTTCGCAGATTGTCGCCGCCGTCCTCGCCTGCGCCGCAGCCGCACCCTCCGGTCTGCTGGCAGCACCCTATGGCCATGGCCTGATCGGTCATTCCGGTTTCGCAGCCGGTCATGCCGGTCTTGCAGTGGGACACGCCGGTCTTGCGGTAGCCCATGCGGCTCCGTACGCCGCGCCATTGGCCGTGGCCCACGCCCCGGTCGCCTATGCCCACGCCGCTCCCGCCCTCCCCACCATCTCCCCCGGAGACATCCAGGGTGCCGCCATCGACGCCCATGTTGAGGCTTCCGACCATGTCCGCGCTGCCTCCGATGCCGCCCGCGAATACCACGACCAGGCCTCCGAGCTCCACGGACAGGCCATCAACGCCGCTGAGGACCACTCATGGCAAGCGGTTGACGCCGTGCAGACCGCCTCAGCTCAGCTCGACGGTGCCGCCGCTGGCGTCGCCCCCGTGCTCGCTAAGCAGCTGGTTGGTCACGCTCCCTTGGTCGCCGCCGCCCCCGTCGCGTACGGTGCTCACGGCCTCGCCGGTCATGGTTACGCCGCCCATGGTGTCGTCGCCGCCCCCGGTGTAGCCGCGTACGGTGCTGCCTACGGTGGCAGCCATAGCGTCAGTAGCCAATCCCTCTCCCAGTCCCACCCCGCTCCCGTGGTGCACGCGCCCGTCGCCTTCGCCCACGCTGCTCCCTACGCGGTTGCCCATGCCGCCCCCGTCGCCTACGCTCATGGACTCCACGGACACGCATGGTAAACTGTGATACAATTTAGATACCAAAAAAATAATACTCAATGTTTTGGATTTTGTAAATAAATTATGTAAAAAATATACAGGCTAAACAGAGGCGAGGATGTGTGAATAAATGAAATAGTAATTTTATATGTTGTTTCCTTTGATCGCTATCTCGATACATTTTACATACTATACATATTTATTACTTCCCACTAGCTCCAGAGCATTGACTTCACAAATAACGAATGATTTGGAATAATAACAATAAAAATTGATCGAATCGATTCGGTAGTTACTTCGATTATTTGAACAAATACAAGATAATCGTAGCTATTATTCGTTTCAAAATGTCAAGTTCAAATTTAAAACCGTCGACCTTAACATTCAATTTATAATTCTTTATTGTAAATAGTAGATATCGATAATTTTATTGATATATTTTTATTATCCAACCCTAATTTAAAAGTACACAAAGATATTACTCAGTGGCACTATAATCAAATACCTTTGCAATAAAACATAAAAAGGCAAAGGCATCGACTTCCTGACCAGCCAATAATGTCAATTATTACTTATAAACACAAAGGTTTTTATAGTCACCACGCCTCATTCTAAATCCGTCATTAGTTTTTTTTATAGTTCATGTAAAGGCAGTCAAGGTCATAAGCTCGAACATTTTAAACTTCCGCTTCTGTATCGGTTACCGTGGTAAATTAATTATTTACGTTTATAATAGCATATATTTGTTAGTTTTTATAAGATTGACGCTTGTTTGTTGAAAAATAGTTCATGGATAAAATAAAAAGGATAAGTATATAAACAAGGCTCAATTATTCAAATATAAATATACAAGGTCATGATTAAGCACGTATGAATTTAAGGATATGATATCAAAGTAGCTAGGTCAACTAAATAACATAAAAGCTGAATTCAAACTAAAGTCAGCAAAAACAAAGTGCAAAAAGTTCTTGTATAAACAATCCTTACCAAGGGGCGTAGCTACCGCCTTTTAAGGCCCACATGAAGGCTAAAACTTTCAAAACTGTCATAATTATTATGACATTTGACATGCATGGCTCCAGATAGCCATAAAAAGATTTTAAACCAACGCAAAAAACATGAAATAAAGTAAGACACATTTTTATTACACCGACAAAACAAACAAAGAAAAATTCTTAAATACATCTGAATTTTCTCTTGATGTAGGTATCATTTCAGCCGAAATACGTCCACTGCTGGACATTGGCCTCCCAAAGGATATGCCATAATCGTCACGCTTGGCAGGCGGGTTGGCGATCGCAGTTGGTTGGTTAAATACTCAGAGAACGCTGCTGCCCATCCTCTGGTGAATCCCTTAGTCGCCTTTTACGACACCCATGAGAAGAGATAGGGTGGTGCAATTCTTTATGTCCGCCACCACACGGAACTTGATTTTTGATATGTACAATATAATCTAAATCATTTGCATCTACCTAAAACATAATTTATAAGTATGTAAATGAATAAATAACTAAATAGTTCTAAGAAATAAGCCAGTCGATACAAAGTCCCCTTCCCACAACAATTAAAGTTATGAAATCGGTTCAAGCAGCCAACTAAATAGGTATAAATTAAAGTAAATGGCAAATGCTAGGCCGTAAAGACGTGTTCACTGTGAAGTAACTGTGTCGTAAGGTCGTTTATGTTGTATTGTAGTAGGTCATATTGACGTTGGGTTGTATTTAGTTAATGATAAATATAAAAAAAGAATTGTAAGCAAATATTGTAAGATTAAACATACAAAATTGACATCAAAAACTATGTTTGATTTTGACGCTGATTAAAAGTAATTCTTTTTGACACACCTATGTCTGTGTTTTCAAATCAAATCAAATCAAATACTTTACTTCGGACAGCTAAAAGATCCATAATTTGTTAGTAATTTTTTTTATCATAGCAGAGGAAGTATCTGCTGCTATCGTTTTAACATGATATTTTTTCTTAAAAAGTGAAAGTAAAAAAAAAATAAAAAAAATAGTAAAAGTGAAGTGGTCCTGTACCTATTTTGTTTTAAAACCAAATCATATCGACATATTTTTTTATGTCACTTCTCTAGCAAGTGCTCCCATAGTTCATACGCAGTAGCCTTATAAAAGCGACGCATGTAAAAATCTTTAAAAATATTATATCTACCTACTTTGATTATTTACTACCAAATATTTTTGTATTTAAAAAGTATGATAAAAAAACAAGGCAAAGAAAATTTTTTTTTTTTTGTATTAGGTACTTAATTTAATTTCACCTTTCTTTTTTAAGAAATACCTAGTTTTCTTTGCCTTGTTTTTTTATCATACTTTATGGAACCTTCACAGAACACATTAATTTAACATACTATTCAACCTAAAAGCAAAATTATATCAATTGTCAAGTACTCATAGTACTTACAAAGTTTAGGCACAGTATATCCTTACTCTGTGGTTTGGGACTATTTGGGTGCTGTTTAAAAAGTGTCAGTAAAATCAGCATCTCATAAGTTGTCAAAACCTCTCACGATTCATAACCACGCAACTAAAACGACTCTAGACCAATGTAATCACGTGTTTAGCCACATTCTAGTCTAGTCTGCGCCACTATATAATAGATATTACAGCCGCCATGTTGAATTGTTACACCAACAATCAAACTGGAATAACACCGTTTGTTTATGCTTCGGGATATCGTTTTTGTTGTTACGAGGTAATTTAGTTCCTAAGTGTATTTGTAAAACATACATGTATACATATGAGGTTTGGGATATACAACAGATTGATCCGCATCCGTGCCATATTTAAGGAGGTGACTGATACTGAATACAAATCATTAAAAAAATCAATATCAAAGAAAAACATTTTTATTTAAATACCTACTTGTAAACAAACAAATTCACCCCGTGTGTCGTGCGCGATACAATAACGATGCGTGCGAAAAAAAATAAAAAAAAAGGCAGAATTTTCCGCCCTTTGACAATGCCATATGACCATTGATATGATATGACCATGTTTCTGATTTCCGCGTTAAGCTCAAGTGGTTACCTATTCGCCTTCACCGGAATGCTCATATTCTTTATCTTCTTTATAACGTGCTTTTCTATCCTTCTACTCCCCTTTACCTGAAGAAACGTTTGGAATTCTTCTGCAACACTCACACGCTATTCCTTAGGTCATCATATAATTTAAGACTGAAAATGCCAATGCATTCCACAACATTTTTTGACAAATCCTTTACGGTTCAGGCTGCTCGTTTGTGGAATGCATTGCCAGTGCCTATTAGAAGAGCGCAATCGCTGCCAGTGTTTAAGAGGCTTGTGAAGGAGCATTATTTGTCGCTATGAACATGTTTCTTCTCCTGTATGTGGTCGTATTTAATTACTTTACCGTTGCTTATTATTTATATGTATATATGCATATAGTATTTATGTATTAGGATTTATAGAATATATTTTTGTTGTTATTTTATAGTAGTAGTATAGTATTTTATTTTATTATTAAATTATGTATCGAAATTGCACATCTGACAACCCCATTTTCTGTCCAGTTCATTCTTGTCCATCCTAAAGTTGCCTGGAAGAAATCGCTGATCGCGATAAGGCCGCCATTTGTACAATAGTTTAAATGCTTATTTAATGTAATGTTTTTTATGGTGTACAATAAAGCATATACCTATATATAAATATAAATATCGCCGGTAACTTATTTTCAGGGTCGTTCGGGAATTATTGTCAAACCCTCGCTACGTTTCTAAGTAAAAATGTAGTTATTAAATAACCGTAGAATTGGTTAAGTATTTTTAGATGAATAAGCACATTATTTAACTTTTTTCTCTAAAATATGGCACGGTTATAGATCAACATCTTGTATATTATGACTAGCATTTAATTTTTATTTCAAACAACAAATAGGAACCGTTAAAGCAAGTGATAATTATAATCAAATTCCGAGTTCTTTGTAGCAATGCACGTTGCAATACGAAGCAAATGTATATTCTTGTCGATTCGTAAGTAGGTTAATAATGTCTACTTAGGTTATAAATAACACTTAAGACGCACACAGCATCCTAACTGGTGCTCCGACCAGTTTCTTTGAACATTCGTTACAGAGAAAGTGAAATGAAATCTAGTTCGGTTACAATTTACAATTGAAGTATCATAACATAACAATGTTAACAAGTTATAGGTTTAATACAATATTGAAGAGCAGGACGTTATTTCATCATCATCGTTTCAGGCGAAAGACGTCCACTGCTGGACATAGGCCTCCGCCAAAGAAGGGAATATGCCATAATCGCCACGCTTGGCAGGCGGGTTGTTGATCGTAGTTGGTTGGTTAAATACTCAGAGAACGCGCTGCCCTTCCTCTGGTGAATCCCTTAGTCGCCTTTTACGAGACCCGTGAGAAGAGATAAGGGTGGTGCTATTCTTTATGTCCGGCACCACACGAAGCGTTATATGCGTAAAGAAAACTATACAGAAGATATTTTGGAACTTGAGGAATATTTTGACGAAAAGGGATTTGAACCTAGAGCCTTCTTAATCTTGAGTCTTATGGTTAATGTTTCTTTGTTTTATATTCCTGATTATTTTCAGTCCTTTTTACCTGTGTCACATTCGACGCTCTTAGTACCTGAACCACACATGATCCAGTGCAGTAAGCAATTTAAAAAACCGGCCAAGAGCATGTCGGGCCATGCTCAGTATTATAGGGTTCCTTATACTTAATATACTACAAAGAAAACTGAGCGCAAACGATTTTAGCCTTAGTGGTGGTTCACCGGAAAGTTTGCTTTTTGAAAGTTGATAGTACATAATCTTTCCTACTGTAATATAAATTTATATATGTGTGTACAATAAAGAATATGAATGATAATCCAATCTGATCATGTTTCCATTCAAGATTTTGACACCAAAGTTTGCGATATTGTTTCGATCTTGATAATTACACAGAAGTATACTATCGTAGAGCGATAGTTTGGAAGAGGGGAAACATTCCAACAAAACATAAAGCTCAAAAGCGCCTTTTACAATTACATCGCAATGTGCAAGAATATAAAGCTAGTCGTACACCTGAATGAATAGTTTCTGCAAACATTTTACAAGAGGTGCGTTGCTTTATTAAAATGAACAGGCGAACTGCAAGGCTGAAGATAAATATGTACTACTATCTAATAGTATTGAATACTAAACAATAATTTCAAACCTTAGTTATTTCATCATTTAAAATATTAATAGGGTTAATTTTAGTAAGAATAGCACGAAAGTCGGTCAAAAAGTTAATATTGTTACTATCCTTTACATGGGTGCTATGTCTGAAAAAGGCGACTAAGGGATTCACCAGAGGATGGGCAGCAGCGTTCTCTGAGTATTTAACCAACCAACTGCGATCGCCAACCCGCTTGCCAAGCGTGGCGATTATGCCATATCCCCCCTTAATTGGGGGAGGCCTATGTCCAGCAGTGGACGTCTTTCGGCTGAAATGATGATGTCCGAAATAAATGATAATTTAATTTAAATTATTAAATAATACAGTCAGTAAGTCTTAAACGATACTAAAATGTTATAGTCAGCAACCATATTATAAGCCATTTACATAACGCATCAAAATTAAATCATCTGAGGAAGACAGGTGCCCACTCATTGTCATAATAAATCAAGAATATTATTAACACACACAAATGCTAATCCACAAGCGTTACAACATACGTCACGGTCATCAATCACATCAATTTCAGTCATACACACACAGCCATCAATAAACACACATCGTCATAAGAAGCATCATCATTCACACAAACATCTAAACACATATTATATAAACATAATATTACGTGGATTGCGTCAGAAGACATCGTCGGCAGAGGTCGACGTCCGCTCATCTCTAGAGTTCAAGATCAACGGAAAGCGAGATCGCTTTGATACGTAAACGTCACGTTTAGTGACGTATCAATCGACGCCGGCGCGGCTGCGTCTGCGCATCTTTACAATTTTTTTATTCTTACTGGGCTTGCGTTTGGCCGCCACCTCGCCTGGTGTTAAGCGATGGCGCGCTCGAGGATGATACACGCTTGCTCAGCAAAAACCTCGAAGCAATCGAGCTTTGAAGACCACCAGATTATACTTATCGGGAAACACTGACAAGAGTTCCACTCTTTAGCGGTACGCATGATATTATTTGCAAATCGCTTTGTGTAAGGGTGAAATGTCTGATAAACGAGCAAAGAAAACGAAGCTTACGGCTTTTCTGGGGGTTCTGTTTCCCGTCACCGTCGTTGTAACAAAGGACTACAAAGCCAAGAGCTCTCCACATTATGAAACAGCTGTACCTATGTCTTCAGCTTGAAGCTAGCCAATCGGTTAGTAATTGTATCATCTTAAGTAACAGTACAGCACCTTGTAAAAGAGCTCGTCCGGGGGAGTACTACCACCGTGCCTACTTTTGCCGCCAAACAGTGATGCTTGTATTGCTGTGTTCCGGTGCTCGTGGTACGGGTGCCGGGGACGTAACAATCACATGAGACTTCCATCTTCATGTCTCAGTTTGGCTATCGTGACTTGTCGTCACGTTCGCCAAACTGAGACATTTAGGCAACAGCCTAGGTGGTATTGCAGTTGATATGAGCAAAGGTAACCGCTTAACAGATAGGCCTTAAGCTCGTTTAACCATCCATTACCATAAAAAACCCATGGGCATCAGACTCTTCAGTTAGTAAATAATATATGCAGTAAAGGGTGACGTTTACACAAGCCGATGGTGGATGGTGTGGCTCACGTTAGATTACTCACCATGGAATTAAGCGATTTTGATAATACCAATTTCGTGACTAACGGCCAAAATGAATAACCTATCGCTATTTGCCCTACAAGAGATAGAAAATTGACATAAGTTCCATACATCATCATCATTTCAGCCGAAAGACGTCCACTGCTGGACTTAGACCTCCCCCAAGCATCGCCACAACGACCGTTTCTGCGCCTTCCGCATCCAGCGGATTCCCGCGACCTTCACCAGGTCGTCGTTCCACCTTGTGGGGGGCTTACCCACGCTGCGCCTTTCAGTACGCGGTCGCCACTCTAGAACTTTACTGCCCCATCGGCCATCCGTTCTGCGAGCAATGTGCTCTGCCCACTGCCACTTAAGTTGGGCAATTCTTCGGGCTATGTCGGTTACTTACAAATTATGTCATATTTCAATCTCTAGTAGGGCAAATCGTGGATAGATAGGATATTAATTTTGGCCGTACATCAGCGTATTCACCAATATGGGGTTATAACTTCCAAAGTATGCCTTCACTAATTCTGTTCTTTGGTCAGAAATTGTCAGGAAATGGTCACAAAAGATTGGTGCCATCAAAATAGCTTAATTCTATGGTGAGCTAGCGTGATCTACATAATAGAGCTATAGTCTTTTCTACCACCACATTGATAAATAAGAAAGGTAGAGGTTGTTTGCCTTTAACTCAAACTGCGTTTTCAATGCATCATACAGACAGATGCATCTAACCACATACGAATATTACTGGTTATTACGTCATAGCTAAGGTCAGTGACCATACATCTTTACGGTTTAAGTTCAACAAAAACAAGAACAATTAGATGAGTAAAAAACTTCATATGATTGATGAGTATCATCTATCTATCATTTGAGAGACGGTTTCATTTGTTTTTGTGGATTGTAGTGCTGTTGCCGAGAGTCCGACTCCGGGTTACTTACGGCCGTTTTCAATAACCTATCTATCCATGATTTGCCATACTATAGATAGAAGTTTGCCATAAAATTTATGGAGCTCATATATATCCACGATTTGCCCTACCAGAGATAGAAATTTGACATGAAATGTATGGAGCTTATATAGGTATATCCACTAATGCAATTTGTGGATAGATAGGAGATTGAAAACGCCGTTACGCTGTCAGAGGCACCGAGGTAGCACGCACTTACATAACCAGCCCATTACTGCCCCACTGCTGGTCACGGGCCTCTTCTCAGTACGAGAAGGCCAAGGCCTTAGTCCACCACGCTGGCCTAGTGCAGGTTGGCGGATTACACACCATTGAGAACTGTATGGAGCACTCTCAGGTGAGCAGATTTCCTCACGATGTTTTCCTTCACCGTTAAAGCAAGAGATAATCGAATATAAATCCGCACATGAATTCTAAAAGTCAGAGGTGCGGGTCGGGATTGAACTCACACCCTCCTGCATGGAAGGCAAGCGTTCAACCACTAGGCTATCACTGCTGCGATGCACGCGCTAAGCTATCCACAATCCACACCACAAAAGATCACATTGCTTATTTACTTTCAGGAAATTCCATTCCATGAAGATTCAAAGAATTAACTGCATAACACACATGATAAAAATGCTGCGTGATCTTTAGCAAATTAGGCATTTCGATGATGTATTTAAGGTGGATGAGTCACTAAAAAATGCTACAGATTTCCCAAAGTTCGTCGCCCGCGCATCTTAAGTTCAAGGTCATCAGAGAGCGAGCGTCAATGAGGATCCGGTTTTATTGTACGTCCTCATGTTCTGTATAAAGTGTCTTCCGCTTTAAAAGTGAAATAATATAGGTATTATTATCTGAACTTTTCTTGTAATAAGTAGTTTCGATTATCTCGGGGATTTCATAAAACATTAAATACCTTTTTGGAGACATGAATAAATTCTTACTGTGTGTTAATTGTTCTTGTTTTTTAACCGACGAAAAAAAGGAGGAGGTTCGACGCGTATATATATATATATTTTTTTATGTATGATCACGCATAACTTTTTACAGAGTGCTCCGATTTTGATGATTCTTTTTTTAATGGATAGGGTATATCTCGAAGTTGGTCCCATTTAAATTTCAAAATCAAAATCCTCCCCTAAGGGTAGTAAAACAGGGGATGAGTGTTTGTTCACCCACTGAATTCTTACCTGTTAACCGATTCTGTTGAAACTTGACATTCACATAAATATAGTTCTAGACACTACGACATAATGGAGACCTGGAGTTAGATTAAAACCACAAAAAAATGAAAAAAAAAAAACAAAGTTTAACCGGATTAAATCGCGTATATTATTTAAATTGGTTTCCCTGACGTTTCGAAAGCTTTGCAGCATTTCGTGGTCGCAGGTAGACTAAGATGACAAGTGTCTTTACAAATAAACAATAACTTTCCAAAAATGCGTTCTCCGCTCGGTCACTTGCAACTTGCACGCACTTTGCTTGTTAAAAGTTCGTTTGGCGCCGACTCATAATTAGTTATTTTTCGCTTTTCAATTTCTGTTTTCGCCGGTTCAATTTTTTGTTAAAAAGTTTTATTTTTCGTCCCATATACCTAGTATGGCCACTTCTATGGCATTTCTTGTGGCTTCATTTAAGTCTGCTCTCGTACTGGTGGCCGGGCACAAGGAACAAGTAATCAAATAAGGCATGGATTTATTGGGGGCGTTGCAATGTAAGTTTCAAACTTGTACAAATAGGCCCCCAGCCGTCTTCTATCTCTAGTTGTCCGGGAATTGAAAACAAAATAAGTTGGGCAGCGACTGTTCATTATATTTACATGACGCAAAGGGTCAATCACGCGTCGCCTTCATCATGTAAATATAATGTACAGTCGAGCGCATATCTATAGTAAAAAACAGTTTATGTGAACGTGCATGAAAATCACGCGCCGCCTTCAAAATGTTGGTTAATGTTAAGATTTTAAAATACATACAATGATAATTTTTTTACTTTTTAGTTAAGGTTTTTGAAGTCGGTTTTATTTTTTGTTAAAAAGTTTTTATTTCTTACTTTTTAGTTGATAATTGCGAGGTTTGATTCATAAATGTTTTTATAACCAATTTGAGAATATATTTTTTATTAACCTTTGCTATCCCACTGCTGGGCAAAGTCTCGCTCATGTTCTTCCAAACTTCCAATCACTATCGTGAAAAAAAAAAAAACACGCATATCGGCCAAGAATTCTCAGAAAAACGAATCAATGAGCAGATCATCTAGATAGGCGAAGCTAAAATAAACTGATTTATTGAAGCTGGTTAAAAAACTACTCAACCTAAGTATATAAAATTTATATGGGACCACCGCGCGGGCTTCCTCTACCAAATAAAAAAACAACCACGTAAATCGACCCACAAATCTCGGAGTAATCGGTGTACCTACATACACGAAAAAAAAAAAAAAAAAAACTCGCGGAATACATAACCTCCTCCTTTTTTTGAAGTCGGTTAAATACCTACGCACATGAAAAAAATCCACAAAATAGCGGAAGTTAAACACTAACATATAATTACTAATTCGAGCAATACTTAGTAGCAATATCAGCAATTATTTAAATTTAAGACTCAAAAGTCAAACAACTTCGATACATTTTTTTCTTCCCAGAAATTGGTTCAAGAACATTAACATAATTTTACAATACAACTCGCTTGTAACATGTGAAAGGTTCTGTAGAAGTGTTTACAAGCTCGAAAATCCAGAACCTTTTTTTATGGCACAGGATTTTATATATAATATTATAGGATGGCGAAACGAGCTAAAGACCCACCTGATGTTAAGCGGTTACCTTTGCCCATAACAACTGCAATACCACCTAGGCTGTTGACTAAATGGTACCGCAAGTCGTTTCGCCAAACTGAGACATGAAGATGGAAAGTCTCATGTGATTGTAATGTCCCCGGCACCCGTACCACGAGCACCGGAACACAGCAATGCAAGCATCACTGTTTGGCGGAGAAGTAGGTACGGTGGTAGTACTTCCCCGGACGAGCTCCTTCACAAGGGGCTCTACTGTACTAGAGCCAGCTTCCTAGATAGCTGCAAGCCACTATTTCTCAAACTAAAATATTACCCGTGCCATGTCTGTACATCCTAGAAATATGTATCCTAGTCTAGTAAAGAAACATCCCGAGCTTTTTGAAAAATATGATGCTGCGTCTAGACATAGACATAACTTTAAATTGTTCGCAATAAAATTAGTACTATTTAGGAAAAATGCATATTGTTTGGCAATTAAAGTATACAACCATCTCCCTGAAACCTTCAAAGAATTACTACTGACCCGATTTAGAAAAAAAAAAAAAATCCTAATGAGCAAGAACTATTAGTGTTACAGAATATTTAGAAGATAAGATACCAAGGTTTATAAAATAAAGGTTACACATAAATAATATGCATGCTCATAAAATAATTTTGTTATTTATAATAGGCAGTGTTGCCAGGTCCAATTTTCAAAATCCGGGAGGCTTATTCTGAAAAAAGCGGGAGATGTATTGAGGAAAAATGAAAAAAATCGGGAGATGATGTTTTTCAACAAAAATCAAAGTTTCTTATCCGTCTGTTTCATTTTATGCAGTTTTTTTGGCAGGTTGTTTTCCTATACCCTTTTATTAGGCTTTACACAGGGATTGTAAAAAACCGAGGGAGATCGGGAGATTTTTAGGAAAATCTGTGAATCTCCTACCTCCTAATCTCCTTCCTTCTCCTCCTAATTCCTACTGTAATCTAAATGTATATTTGTGTGTACAATAAAGAATAAGAATAACAATCTCCCGGAAAATCGGGAGACCTGGCAACAGTGATAATAGGTCCAATTTGAACGCCCCAAGGGGCCGAATATGCTGAAACTAATCATAAGTCACCTACATCTGTAATAATACCATATTCTATCAAATAAATAATTTTAATTTTAATTTTCTGTACTGTGTTCCGGTGCTCGTGGTACGGGTGCCGGGGACATTACAATCACATGAGACTTTCCATCTTCATGTCTCAGTTTGGCGAACCGACTTGCGGTACCATTTAGGCAACAGCCTAGGTGGTATTGCAGTTGTTATGGGCAAAGGTAACCGCTTAACATCAGGTGGGCCTTTAGCTCGTTTCGCTATCCTATACTTTAAAGAGGAAGGCGTATTGTTTACCAGGAACTATATGGATATACAAATAAAGAATCGTTAAATGTTGCATGCTTAAAGACACGTAAGCAAATTCCCTAGACCTGACCTGGCTAGACCTGACTGAAAGATCTCTTGTCCAAGGCGCCGACGCAGTTATTTACTCTTAATAGCATTTTTCAATCTAAAAACTCCAAAAAAAACTTCGTTAAGCGTGAAACTTGATGAAATGAAAATTGGTTCCGTATCAGTATGTTTAGGAGTCTGGGATCTTCGGACTTACACATCTATCATACACACCATAGACATCACAGGCGACGCTGTCTGTCAACACATCAGAGGACTGATGTAGGTCGCCACTATTCGCTAATTGAAAACTTCAAATTAGTTTCGACCACTTATGTGAGCCGTCAAAACTTCCGCGTTATTGTTTAGCCAATAGCCGCCTTAGTGCCAATCGGATTGCAGTACCTCGCCTCAGCTAGTCGACAGAATTTATTGTACGCATTATACACGCTGAAATTTGAATCGCTTATTTCCCGAAAAGGGGTCATTGTACTCATCATTATGAACAACTTTAACTATGGGACCAAACCTGCAATCGCGAAAAAAAAATCAGTTGGTCCCTACATTTGTGTTCACTTATATCAATAAAACCCTTTTTCGGGATTTAAGCGACTCAAATTTCAGCATGTATTCAACATTAGGCGTCTATTGGGCTATATGGTCGATGGACAATTAAAGTCATTCAATGTATTCAAATTCAAATGTTTTTTTATTATAAATAAATCTAATATTATTCTGCTTTATTTGTTTTGGGTATGTAGTCATTGAATGCTTTTGCTGGCTTGGCACCCGCTCGTCACTTGGGGTTGACACTGAAAATCAGCGCTGTGTTGTGACTCACGTTACAACACAGCATCATGCTGAGTGTCAACCTCATTGCCGCAGCTACGACATGCACCATATAATTAAGTTTAAGTTTAATTATTTTTTATGTGTACCTACCGCATGTCGTCTTGTTGTGGCAATAAATAATTTTTCTTTCTTCTTCTTCTTTCTTTCTTCTTCTAATAACAGGCACTTTTGAAACTACTACTACTATTACTTTGTAGCCAACAGTTTTACTTCCTCGCTTAAAGAACCCTGAAATCTTGCACCGGTGACATTTATCTCCCAGACAAGACAAAGTAAGTAATGAATTGTAAACAAAGGCAGACTTAAATGTCTGTCTAATTTAGGGTTGTCATGCGTCCGGAATTTACGGAAAAAATCTAGAATATACCTCCGGAATTCATCTAACAAGTCCGCAATTTTGCTAATTAATATTTCGGATCGATAATGTAACATAACATAACATCACGCCTGTATTTCCCCGAAGGGGTAGGTAGAGGTGTATAGTACACCCACATTTCGCCAGTTATGTTATAGTCCCATGTAATAGGGGGCGAGCCTATTGCCACTAACCGGGCACAAATCCATACTCCGGGCTGCTACTGAGAATTTCCTAATGGAAAAACCCAATGACACTGCCAGACCCGGGAATCGAACCCAGGACCCCACGCTCAGCAGTCGCGCTTGCGACCACTAGACCAACGGGGCAATAATGTAGGACTTTATATATCCGAGTTGTAATAACTAAATGAACCTAATTACAACAACATACTAAAATAGTACAAGCTCTGCTTAGTTTGGGACTAGATCAGTGGTTCCCAAACTTATTTTGTCTACAATGGGATTACAAATCGCCCCCCAAGCCTTTACACAACGCCCCCACTTTTTTTCTGGGTCTCTTACCGCCCACTTTGGGAAAGGCTGGACTAGATGGTGCTGTGTAAAATGACCCAAAGTTAATTTTTTAATTATTAATAACATTTTGATTTTGATTTGTAATGAGAATTACTAATAAATTTATTTCTGATTTCAAAGTATTGGACTTTGAAATCAGAACCAACCAACCAGGAATTACAGACTTATTCATTCGGTAAAACCCTTCAGCAGACTCTTATAATATACAGTGACATTTCCTTAGTCAGGCACCTTTCATAAAATAATAACTTGGGAATAAAAATACAAAATCTACCTACAGGCCCTACAGCACACCAAAAATTATTCAACCATTTTTAATTCTTTAAATTCATCAAGCGACTTCGAAAATCCATTCAACAATTCAACACTGCTTGATCGGATTTCATAAAAAAAAAAATTAAGAAACAAATTTTTGCTACATATATTTAAAAAACCGGCCAAGTGCGAGTCGGACTCGCGCAGTAAGGGTTCTGTACCACCCATCGACCTGATACCCCATATGAACTTATTTAATTTACGCTTTCACTGTGCGCGTAATATGAATTTTTGCATCTCTTTCTTACGCAGGTACCACCACATATGTATACGTTAGCCCCATTTTTAGTATTTGTTGCTAAACAACATAGTATACACTCTATACACTATAATCAGACCAAGTTTGAAGCTGGTATGTATTACCGTTTTGAAGATAGAGCAGGAACAAAAACGTTGAAAAAAATGCATGTTTTCGAGGTTCCTTGAATGATCCCCTTTGGTTTTAGCCTTTTTTATTTTTAGCATTTGTCATGATAGGCAACATAGCAACACATATTCTGTGAAAATTTCAACTGGTTATCTATTACCGTTACAAAGATACAGCCCTGTGACAGACAGACGGACGGATGGACGGACGGACGGACGGACGGACAGCGTAGCGAGAGTAATAGGGTCCCGTTTGGCACCCTTTGGGTACGGAACCCAAAAAAGGAATACCTATTTTGTGCCAATAGCAGTGCAAAACCGGTTGTCTGCATAAAGCTTTAATTGGAGTACGAAGTAATGCCAGGTTTAAATTAAAATACATTGTAATTAAATCCGCCTACAGGAACAATTGGAATCTTGTTTTTAAATTGTTTATTTTCAATGGCATAGAATAACATGATATTTAATCTGCCTGTTAAAAACTCTATGTGTACAACATAACATAACATCACGCCTGTATCTACCCGAAGGGGTAGGCAGAGGTGTAATAGTACAACTACATTTCGCCAGTTATGTTATAGTCCCATCATCCCATGTAATAGGGGGCGAGCCTATTGCCACTGACCGGGCACAAATCCAGACTACGGGCTGCTACTGAGAATTTCCTAATGAAAAAACCCAATAAAACTTTGCCAACAACAACAACAACAACTATTACCGTAAACTGCCTTAACTTTGCCAACAAGCCCTACTTTGCCTAAGGCATTAACTTATGTTTTACACGCACTGACACTTTATAACTGAACCAAATGTTAGCGTTGTCATAGTTTTCAAATCTCCCCAAGTACGGAAATCATAGCTATTGTAGTTTACTCAAAAAATAACTAGGCAAAGTAGGGCTTGTGGGCCAAGTTAGGGCAGTTTACGGTACTTTGTGTACCTACACTATAATCATTATTATTGGCGTCTACTGACTGTTAAGCATGGGTTTTTGAAAAGAGCGGTACAATGGCATAAGGAATAAGGAATACTGACAAATCACCAACAGTAGTGGTTATCCAATGTTCAACAATGGACTGCGTAAGGCGGAGTTGATTCCTGGAAAGAAGTGGGCTATCTCCTTTCTTCGCTGATAAGGTTTAATTTCAATAATCAATAAAAAAACAATATCGCGCTAATTTCACATTCAAAACTATGCATCAAAACGATCTATTCAAAACGATCCACTTCCAACTCTTTCGAAATTATTTTCAGGAGCAACCATACTCGTCGTACATTTTTTTTTACTAATATAATCAAAACTCATTACTCACAACCGAAATCTAATCACAAAACAAGTTGACATTAATAATGATAATGAGTAATAATGACGCAACAAGTACACGAAAATTATAAACTTAAAATTAAGATGGCGATGGCTTGTCAAATGAAGCTTCCTGCATTCTTCGCGCCCTCGTCCGACCGGGTCAGGGTACCGTGGGGAGAAAACTGGTTGGGAAAACCCTTTAAGTTGCGTGGGAATACGAAGTAAGAACATTTAGCTGAGTGTCTAAAGCGTTGTTCTAATACAACGCGACTACGCGACAATCGCAAGTTCGCGCGAATTTTGTTAAAAACATCACATTATCGCGCCAATTTCAATTAGGACACCTAGGTCTATTTGAAACCTGCACGTTTGATCGCAGGCTTGCACGAACAGAATTTGCGCGATCTTGCGACGGTTGCGTATTTGCATTGTATTAGGACGATGCCTAAAGGTCAACTTTGAGTATCCTTAGAAAAATGTGAAAACATAGAATTTCTAACACATTGCAATGTCAATAAAATGGTGGTAATAACATTATTGAATATTCTTTCTTTAAAAAATAAAAAGAGGATAACTTCGCTAAAACTAAATATGCCAAGTGCCTTCCGGACCACCGTTGGTCCATAAGGTTTTCGTACAAAATGCAAGTTGGAACCACCGCGAGCCATAAGCGATGGCGCCCATCCATTCAATAAAAAATGCATTTTTTGACCCTTGAGGGTTATTAGTAAATCCTCCCTAATGCCTTTAACTTTCAAAAGTCGATGGAAGTGTATCAAATGCGTGGGAGACTCAATAGGTGCATTAGCTACTTGTGAAGACCAAAGTTGCAAGTATATGTGAAACCCTGGTAAAACAAATGCATCGAAGATGTTTTATAATCTTCTGGCTGATCCTGAACCTGCGGCTTCGCTCACAGCGCCACCTATCGGGTCCAGATTTGGTGATTTTCTTTTTGGCACTAAACCAACATATATTGCGAATACGAGTCATTTTGGTCTATAAATATAGAATTGTTAATAACTTTACTACAGCGCCACCTATCGGATCCCACTATAGCTATGAACCATCGTCTGTACAAAACAAATACATATATTGTGCGAATATGACCTAAATCGGTCACTAACAGACGCACTAACGATTATATTTATAAAAGAGTCACTTAAGTTTGCCCTTTACAAAAACGTGACTGGACCTACAAACCTACATATTTTAATCTCATCAAATAACTACATATTTTAAAACACATAAAAAATCAAAGTAATTATTGTATCAGCTTCAAAAATTTTGGAAAATCATTACGGAACCCACGCCTGAATCAAAAATTTGCTTTACAAAACATTTTTTTACTTTTTTAAACTACATTGACCATCGGAGTGTCCAGACTACTCTGATCTATATACGGTTTGTATAAATAGCATTGGACGTGGGTGATGGTTATCAGTAGCCATCCACAGCTTCCCAAGGTCCACGATGAGAGTTCTGGTCAGTGCATAAGTACCTTACCTATTTCTTTGTTCAGTTTTTGGTGAAAAGTGGTTTTGAGTGATTTATATTTGAGAAAATAATAATAATAACGAATATTTTGAGTGATTTTTGGTTTTTAATCGATAAGTGTTTTTTTTTCTACTTTTATTTGGATATTTCTGCGAAACAAGATTGACATATATTCAATTTGTCATTGTGAATAAAATAATATAGATGTATAGATAGCCTATAAAGATGCCATACGATTAAATAAATATATTCAAGATTTTCACTGACATGTAGTTTGTTGTTATCTGTGAATTAATTCAAAAATACACTGTTTTTATTTAACATTTTTTAAATCATGGTAAAAAAGGGCTCCAATAAGCTTGACGTCTGTGGTCTAGTGGTTCGAGGGTCTGCGTGTTTCTTATGTATTATAAGTAAAAAAAAAAAACCATTGTCTAGTACCCATAGCACAAGCTCTGCTTAGTTTGGGACTAGATGGCGCTGTGTAAAAATGTCCCAATATATTTATTAAAAAGAATATATACATATAAATATATACATTGGTAATAGAAACAACTTTGTGAAAATGTCAGCCATAAATAAAAATAACAAAATTATACGTAGTACGGAACCTCCATTTCAAATGCACATTAATTACTCTAGATAAGTTTTTTGTGCAAGTTTTTTTCTTTATATATTTAAATGCAAGTATCCCGCCAGGACTATATACTCGGTCTATAAATTATCTCTATAAACTGTTCGTATAAATAGCAATGGACTCGGGTGATGGGCATCAGTAGCCATCCACAGCATCCAAGATGAGAGTTCTGGTCAGTTCATAAGTGCCTTACTTATTTCTTTGTTAAATTTTTGGTGAAAAGTGATTTAAAAAGATCATTTAGTGATTCGATTGATCGGACGAAAAGGATTTAAAATTCCTCGTCGTTCGATTAATCGAACTGTGCGATCGGACCACGCGGCCGGAAGGAATTATTTAAGGAAAAAATTGTTTTGAGTGATTTTTGGTTTTTTATCGATAAGACGTGTTATAATTGGTTTTTTTCCACTATAGAATAATATTGATATTCAGCCGCATCTGGCTGCATAATAACATTAATAACCCAATACATATTTATTTGTGAACAAGTTTAAATAAGCAATAAATTATCAGTTCACCTTCAATATTAAGTGACGGAGCAATAAAATACTTATGCAAAATCAATACAGTAGCAAAAAATATCTTAGTCTAGATCTAGTTTAAGGGAGTTTATGATAATACTAGCTTTTGCCTGCGACTTCGCACGCTTGGATTTCAGAGTTCTAATGACCTGTGTTTTGATTATGAATTTGTAGTAGATATAGAGTCAAAAGTTCAAAGTTCAAGCTGTATCTCCGAATGACAAAACTCATAGGTCTAACGCATATTGCATCCAGCTCCGCCTAGCAGAGTGCCAGGCCGCGCGCTATTATCTTTGTCATCATTAATCATCATTATCATCATTTCAGGCGAAAGACGTCCACTGGACATAGGCCTCCCCTAAGCATCGCCACAACGACCGGTCTTGCACTTTCCGTATCCTGCGGATTTCCGCGACCTACCCACGCCGCACATTCCAGTACGCGGTTGCCACTCCAGAACTTTACTGTGCCATCGGCCATCCGTTCTGCGAGCATTGTGCCCCGCCCACTGCCACTTAAGTTTGGCAATTCTTCGGGCTATGTCGGTTACTGTAGTTCTCCTGCGAATCTCCTGATTTCTGATTCGATCACACAGGGACACTCCGAGCATAGCCCTCTCCATTGCCCTTTGAGTGACTTTGAGACTTCTTATCAGGCCCATTGTGAGCGACCACGTCATCATTAATAATTCTCATAAAATAAACCTTGCCATTTTGCCGCCCCGTATTTCGGTCAAAACGCATATGCAGTAGCACTGCATATGTTACGCCTCGCGGCCAATCAGGACGTCAGTCCGTCAGCGAGCGGCACCAATCATACAATATCGCACCACCGAACTTTTGAGCCGACCAATCATAACGCACCGTCTGCCCCCCGGTCCTCGCCAACATTTTACGACTGTGTTCTCATGCAAAACTTTGTCTAAGCGGCGTCTTGAGGCTTACTGGTCTGTGTTACCATTTAAAGGTCAAGGGTCTTGTTTCCAAAAACACTCAAACACGTGTATTTCTTTATTTTCAAATACAATTTTTTATAGACCTAACTTCAAGAAACAAAAAAAAAATTTCAAACACAATTTTTTTTTTTTTTTCAATTTTTTTGAAGATTTTCATACAAACTTTAAACCCTTTAGGGGATGAATTTTCAAAAATACTTTTTTAGTGCTCACTTACGTTGTTTAAGGAACTACTGTGCAAAATTTCATCCTCCTGGAGCCACCGGTTTAGGCTGTGCGTTGCCTGTCATTGTTCATTGCATTCAACTTCTATGTATCTGTTTCAGATTCTTTCCGCTATCCTCGCTGTTGCGGCAGCCGTTCCTACTGGCCTATACGCGCCAGTCGTAGTCCCAGCCGTCCAAGCAGTTCCCGTACCAGCTGTCGTCCCCACCATCTCGCCCGGAGACATTCAGGCAGCGGCCATCGACGCCCAAGTCCAAGCCCAAGACCAGGCCCAAGCAGCGTTAGACAAAGCAAGGGAACTAACTGAACTAGCCACCGAAAATGTACAAGAAAAATTGATCACAGACTCCACTGTAGCTCAATCACAGAATTTAGAAGCTTTCTGGTCAGCTGAGGACAGGAAATGGCAGGCAGTAGATGCTTTGAAAACTGCTGAAGCTCAGATTGACGGTGTTGTTGCCAATAATGCTGTTACCCTCGCTAAATCTGCTGTCAGTGGTGTGCCTGCTTACTTAGCGGCTGTAGGTCCTGTTGCACCTATCGTGGCTCCCATTCCGCCTATCGTCTACTCTTCCTTCATCACTCCTCAGAGTTATTCCACTCAAACTTTGATCACCGGTCAAGAAATCAAAACTGAAATTAAAGAGGAGAACAAGGAAGCTTCTGTTAAAACAGCTGAACCTGCAATGCCAGTGGAAGCAGCTGAAGCCGAGAAAGCTGAAGCCGAGACAGTTGAAGCCGAAAAGGCTGAAAACATCGAAAGCGCTGCATCTCCAGCTGTGAAAGCTGCCGAAAACTTGAACGAGAAGCCTGCTTTAAACGCCCGACCTTTGTTTGCCTCACCCGTTGGCCTTGGCCTGACTGGTATCTACAGATATGATCTCGCTGGTCCAGTACTCGGACAATATGTTGGCCAGCCCATCGTGAAGTATGTCCCTTCTGTGCAGCAGGTTCATGGAGTTCTGACTCCTACCTTCGTGAAGGCTTGGTAAAATGGGGGCGGAATAATTAAAAATTGTGATTTGACGACTACGCTTCCTTGTTTTATTTGGTTACACTGCACATTGTTACCACCTACGACCTAATGATTTGACCTCTGAGCACTTATCCTTAAAGATGAATCACGTTTTTAGAAGACGACAAAAGGATAGTACTCGGTGAACAGCTTGTAAACTAATATCATCATACCACACTCGAAAATAAATAATTTTTCTTTCTATTTCTTTCTCTCTTTCTTTCTAAGACATGATACTAAGGGCAACAGCAGTTGGTCCGTGTGGACTAGTTCTTTAAACCATAATTGACTCGTTCACACCTCGGACACTCAATACAATATAAACGCTAGCACCACCTACTTACACAAGATTACGTCTGTACACGAATGCACACACACGTGTAGGTTAGGGATGCTCGCCGCTCGTAATGTCGGGTTCCAAGCGCTTCTCAGTAGTTCACAGAGATGGCTTGCTTGTATAGCGACTGGCGATTGGAATCCATTGCAATCTTGCAGTCCAATTGCCGTCAAATCGCGCGGCGGGGAATATTAAATTGGCGGGGGCGGTGAGTCGCCGTTCTGTTCGCTAATACTATATGTGCTCGAATTTAGCGTATACTTCCATTTATGCTTTTTTGGGCTAGACTATGGCTAGGAAGGAAAAATTTCAACTACATTTAAAACAGACAATCAATAGTCATCAGAGATTTTCTAAAAGAATTACGACAAAAATGGACACTAAATAGAAGTTCTATTCTCTTCAAGAATAGTTTTTACTGACAACTGGTTACCGTGCAGGTTTTTTATACAACGCCAAAGTATGAAACGCAACAACATGTTGCAAAACTTACAAAAAGAAAACCCACTATCAAACAGACATTTTCAATTACGTCCCAAGTATCTTAATTGACGGTAACATTATTTTGTTTACAATATATGTTAATATCAATAGTACGTAAAGAAAATGCCTGTTAACGAGTGCCTGACACTGGTTCTCAACTGATCCTTATGCGATGATGATTGAACTGAATTTCGGCGCTCGATAGTTTAACCAATTAGTTATTAGCTATTAGTTTATTTACTTTTTTGCGCTCAAGACGCAGGGCCATTTTGCGAGTCAATCCAGTGAACCAGTTAAGTCACTGTCATATCACTAGCTCGGTGTAAAATCATTACGTGAGTCATCCTTAGTTATAACACTTATAACGACAAAATAAAAGGAGGAAAATTTGTTTTAATACATACGATAAAGGTAATCTTATTTAATTTTAATTTGTAGCGTACTTTTTTTCCCACATTGGGCTGTGAGGGCCTGATTTAAGTATCTTAGGTTTTCTTTTTTTCTTTCTTTTTATACGTAAGTATGGGATTCTGACACTTGAAAATACGAAAAATACGAATTAAACAACTACAGAAGAGTTCATCGTTCTTGACATTTCATGTAAAAAGCAACTGGTCATTTCTCGAAATGTCAGACTATCAAACATTGACTGAAACATGATACAGTTTCTTCCCAGCACATTGTAATACCGGTTGACCTTTATCGGAATGTGCCAGCCTGCATGTAACCGATGCATTATATAAAGGGTGTTTTTTTTTTTTTAAGTCGGTTCAAAAAGGAGGAGGTTCTAAATATCACACGTTTAAAATCATACTGGCAATAAACGAAAAACCGTTTCTTTTTGGAAAACTGCCCTTAAAATTTTGATGTAATGGTATGATTTTCAAGGTGCGTTTTTTTCATGTGTGTTTGGATTTATTAAAGGATGTAATTTTGCATCCATTTTGATGATTTTTTCTTTAATAATTTCTTAGGTTTTCGCGATCACTACACATTATAATAAAACAAAGTTTAACCGGATTAAATCGCGTATATTATTTAAATTGGTTTCCCTGACATTTCGAAAGCTTTGCAGCATTTCGTGGTCGCAGGTAGACTAAGATGACAAGCGTCTTTACAAATATTTATAAAAAATACAAATAAACAAATAATAATATACTTCTACTACTTACTTACTTCTTCTACTTCTATCTTCGATTTGATAAACCACAAGTTCTGGCGAAGGAAAACCGATAGGTACCTAGAATGCTCCGTGAGGCTATTGAAATTAAAAAACATCCTAATTTTAATAGAGAAGATGGTTGGCAGCTACCACCTGTTTGGAACCCAGTCCTAAAAATAATCAAGTCCCAAACAGCATGCAACACTGTAAAAGATAATGATATTGTGAGTGATTACTGCGTGCATCGAAACGATTTTAATTAATAATATTGTACGGTAGATTAAAATATTTTTTTAGAAATATTTGTAAAGACGCTTGTCATCTTAGTCTACCTGCGACCACGAAATGCTGCAAAGCTTTCGAAACGTCAGGGAAACCAATTTAAATAATATACGCGATTTAATCCGGTTAAACTTTGTTTTATTATAATAATATACTATAATTACTAAATTCCTTAATTACTTCCATAGAAATAATGAATTGATATTGAACTTAAAATCTATACATACATAATGTATATCCATTATAACCTGTATTTACAAGTCAGCTGTATCTAAGAAAATAATAATTAAACTGAAAGACATGCTCAAATGGATAACTTGTCTTTATTAGGTATCGAAAATATCAATAGCAACTGTACTTGACTTGTAAAACTGACAATTATTTTATCAGAAATAACTCATAATAAGCTTTGAGGCAAGTTTTGAAGAAGATATTTTTAAGCAGTAATTAGCTTGCACACTTGCCTCTGACTTGCTTATTTATAATAATTTCCAAGGTTTTCGCGATCACTACATATTATAATAAAACAAAGAACCGGATTAAATCGCGTATATTATTATATATATAGTATTCCTGACGTTTCGAAAGCTTTGCAGCATTTCTACCTGCGTCCACGTCAGGAATACCAATTTAAATAATATACGCGATTTAATCCGGTTAAACTTTGTTTTATTATAATTGCTTATTTATTTTCAGATCAGAATTTGATTATCATTTGCGTATATACTTTTTTTTCGGAGTGGCCGACATAGCTTGCAGGATCAGGAAGTAGCAGTGGGCTGGCCACTGAAATAGATAGAATGGTTGTAATCACAATTTTACTTGCGATTCATGTGTGGCAACTTTCGAACAAACTACGCCTACCAAATTGATTACAGATTTTGTTTCTGCAGTTAGAAACAGCACAATAAGGCGTTTTTGGGGGTTTTTGTGACAGTATTTACACAAACAAGTTATAAGGCGTACTAAGAAGAGCTTTGAAATGCCCTGCATTATGGTGCAGAATGTTGGCACGCGCGCCCTGCCCACTTTTCCGTTCTATTCTATCTATTTCTGTGGGGCTGGCCATGACTGTCGAAGGACCGATGGCCGCTGGAGCAGACACCGTGAGTCGACAAACGCAGCGTAGGGCGCCACCCGCCTGGTGGACAGATGACCTAAAGGTGGCTGGGGGGGACGATACGGAAGGCAGAGGAGCGCGTGTTGTGGTTCAACTTGGGAGAGGCCTTTGTCCGGCAGTAGACTGCGGTAGGCTGAGTTGATGATGATGATGTGTAAAAAAAAAACCAGCTAAGTGCGAGTCGGACTCACGCAGTAAGGGTTCCGTACCACCCATCGACCTGATACCCAACTGAAACTGATTTAATTTACAAGAGTTCATCAAAAGACATCAACGCACCGTGAGCGAAATATGAATTTTTGCATCTCTTTCTTACGCAGGTACCACTACAATAATAATATCTATGTTTACCTATTTTTATCATTTGTTGCTAAACAACATAGTATGCATTATAAGCAGACCAAGTTTGACGCTGGTATGTACTACCGTTTTGAAGATAGAGCAAGAACAAAAACTATGAAAAAAATACATGTTTTTCGAGGTTTCTTGTATGGAGATCCCCTTTCGTTTTAGACTTTTTTTATTTTTAGTATTTGTCGTGATAGCAGTGGCGTGCATTGGCTTACTTCACTTGAATTTAATTGTGGTGTAAGTTATTGATTTTTTGATGTAGGAAGATTAATTTAGCATTAATAGGTCTATTTTAAGATAAGTAATCATCGTACTCTGAAAAAAAGATAATAACTTACACCACTATTGAATTTGAATGAGGAAGGCAGTAGGTATTGCCTAATTGCCTATATGCAATGCACGCCACTGCGTGATAGCAACACATTCTGAGAAAATTACCTATTACCGTTCAAAGATACAGCCCTGTGACAGACAGACAGACGGACGGACAGACGGACAGCGTAGCGAAAGTACTAGGGTCCCATCAGTACCCTTTGGGTACGGAACCCTAAAAACATACTGTTGTCACCAATTCTTCTGTCAGGTGTGTTGATCATAGCAATATCCTGAACGTTTTTAGTGTTCCGTAGTCAAACAAGGAACGCTTATAATCTACTTTAAAACAAATATGCCACAGTCACATACAAAAATAGGTCATTTAAACAACTGACTAAGTCAAGGACAAGTACAATTCTACTATTAAAATTTCTAAAGAATCATAAATGTGCTCACAAACTGTGAAAGACATGTTTCAAAAACAATTATTAAAATTAATACACAGTAGTTATGATAATTACTTTTTTGCTAAGCACAATGTCATTGGCAGTTTTTTAAACTAGAAATTGGGTAACGTTTATTACCTTGTCAATTAGTTGAATGCCTTCATGTGCATTTCATATTTGTATTCTATCATGTTTTTTTAGTAGATTGGAGCCAAAAGGAAATTATATTATATTTATTAATAGAGTTTTTGTGCATTAACTAATAACTAAAGGCATTATGAAGTAAGTTTAATTGAGCTTTTAAATTAATTGATACATGTACGCTACTAGAATGGCAACCTGTCTCAAATTATAGACAATTAAGTGACATGATATCTACTACTACAGACTATTAATAAAAATAAAAACCGGCCAAGTGCGAGTCGGACTCGCGCAGTAGGGGTTCCGTACCTCTCAATGACCTGATACCCCATAAAAACTGATTTAATTTACGAGAGTTTATCAAAAGACATCAACGCACAGTGCGCGAAATATGAATTTTTGCATGTCTTTCTTACGCAGGTACCACCACATATGTCTATGTTTGTCTTATTTTTAGTATTTGTTGCTAAACTACATAATATGCACTATAATCTGACCAAGTTTGACGCTGGTATATACTACCGTTTTGAAGATAGAGCAGGAACAAAAACGTTGAAAAAAATGCATGTTTTTTAAGGTTTCTTGTATGGAGACCCCCTTTGGTTTTAGACTTTTATTGTTTTTAGTATTTGTCGTGATACACCTCACAGCACCACAATTTTTGAGAAAATTTCAACCGGTTACCTATTACCGTTCAAAAGATACAGCCCTGTGACAGACAGACGGACGGACAGACGGACGGACAGCGTAGCGAGAGTAATAGGGTCCCGTTTGACACCCATCGGGTACGGAACCCTAAAAACCGCATAGCATTTAGTTGATATACTCAGTGTTCTAAATAACAACGGTAACAAAAGTCCTACATTGAGTTCAATTGTCAATCTAGATAAATTCCAATTTTTTTTGTAGCACACGCTTCTCCATAACTCTTGAAATTGGAAGAATTGTCGACACTGACATTGCTTGCCATACGAAAAAAAAATTGAATTGAATTACTCCAGAAAATTTAATTTGCCTACTCTCACAGACGGTATCTGATGAGTGATCGTGAAGGTTTTCTATAATTAACATGCTTGTCAAGGATTGGTGATCCCAATATATTGGTACTGGATGGATGGATGGTGGTACACTGCTGACCGTGTTCTTGACCTTATCCCTAAGTCATCTCTATCAGCACCCTCAGGAAGAGAGATGTTTTATTTTTATTTTTGTTTTTATTGTTTATTCTACGAAAAATTACACAATATACAATAACAAACATCATGCCAAACTGCAGAACAGTTTGTCGGCAGTATTCTCGTGGGTACACATTCATTTGAATATTATAAATATATCTATGATAGGTAGGTAGTTCTAGATACACAGTATTAATTTTTAATTTCCAATATACATATTTATCGACATAATTGTCAATTGCTACACATAACTGAAGGCTACGGACACATCGATAGGTAATGTTTTCTTAAAATTTTCTTTAGTACAGTTTTTGAAACAGAGTCCGTGGCTATTTCTTTAGGTAATTCATTGGGAAACGTAGGGGTTAACCATTTTCGAGTCCGTTGCCCATAGTAATTAGTAATTGTAGGGACCACAATGTGAATATTTGTTACAGAAAACCGCGACTGATTACCATTGGTCTGTGCTAGTATGCAAAGCTAACACGTTAGCAATATAGATCTTTTATATGAGGTGGATTAATAGCTGTATTTCTTCACAATATAGTCATAATTGTAAAAAATTACGTGCCTATTTTTATATAGTAAGGGGAGCAAGCGTGTCACCTGATGGTAAGCAATCACCGCCGCCTAAGGACATCCGCAACATCAGCTGCCGATGCGTTGCCGACCTTAAAAGACATTAGTATTTTCTTGAAGGCGGCCCATGTCGAATGGAAAACACATGTCAAATCTGATTCATATTAAATTGACACCTCTAAAAACACAGTTGACAACAAAAGCGTGAATAAACCTGAATATAATAATAGTTAACTTCATTCGCTCCACTCCCCAGTATGTAAACTGGTATGTTCCATTGTGATCTTACCGCATATCTCCACAGACGCCGGCGGCGCAGGCGCAATTATTTGAGGGTAATACTATCAATAAATTGAGGCTTTAAACTCTTGAGTAGATACATACAATGGATAGATTGATTTAGAAGGCTTTATTTGAAATTCTGAATTGATTTTAGTTTTCGTTGAGTTGATTCAATCATGTAATTATGTCTAAACAAATAAATCAGGAACTTCGACATTGGTTTTGCGGTCACAGGCGCGGCTGCCGAGTTTCCAGTGTTGAATATCGACCAGCGCATAAGCTATTTATTGCATTTTAGTACCTAGTCTATGTTGTTTAAAGCTATAATTTCATTATCATTTTTTCTTTCAAACTTAGCATGACTGTCGTCTGCCATGATAACCAAGGCCTTTTTATACGTGAAGAAATACTCATGGACGGCAAAACGGAGGTAAAGTCGACTATTACCGACTAAAACCAGTGTTTTGTTCCTCTTATTACTTTTGGCCGGGGGCGTGGCATACGCTCTGCGCCCTGCCCCCACCGGCATGTGACAAAAATAACCTAAAAGATTCATAATCAGTATAAAGGCACGAAAAGAACTGAAGGAAAGCGATGCGTAAAAGTTTAGTCAAAAAGGCTATAATCGAAGAAACTGAAATGCAAAAACCAACTCACGCATAGCGTTCGCGCTCGATCGAGTTCAGCTGACAGCTACGTCTTTAGAATGTTACGTTAAAATTTATCATTACCACTGTTAGCTGAGACGATGTTAAGAGCAAACGAGCTATTTAATCACAGGTCAGCAGAATTCTGCTGATCATTATTAGAGGGCATGAGTCTCCATACGTATACGTGATGGTATCCAAATGATCTTCTGGTGCACCCTGTGCAGTCATCTTCGTTACAAACCTCCCTGTATCTTTTACTTTTTTTAAGCTCGAGACGACACGAGAGAGTTGGAAGTTTACTATATAGGTATATTGGTTGTTTAGAAGAAATTGCTTTCAGCGATAAGACCACCGATTGTACTGTATTGTTTGTGTTTATTTTTATTAAATTCATATTCCTTTGTGTGCAGTAAAGAATATTCTATACAACATGTTGCTCTGTATCCATGCCATATTAAATTTTAAGGAGGTGACTATACCACCGAAACTGAACACGAATCAATAAAAAAATCAATACCGATTTATTTTTAAATTTAAATTCCTATTTGTAAACAAACAAATTTCCGTGTCACAAAAACGATGTGTGCAAAACCACCAAAAAATTAAGCAGAATTTTCCGCATTTTGACAATGCTGCCGGTGACTTATTATCAAAGTCGTTTGGGATTTATTCTCAAACCCTTGCATATTTCCAAGTGAAAATTTGGTTAGTAAATAATCGTAGTATTTTTTAAGTATTTTTAGATGACTAAGCACATTATTTATCATTTGCTCTAGAAATATGGCACGGTTACAGATCAACAACTTGTATATCCATCTATCCTTATTTTGAGGTCAACTTTAATTCTAACCAGAGGTGGTTGGATATTAGTATTCTACGCGGAGTGAAATTTCATCCCCGGGACAAATGCGGGAGTTTTATATGCCCGTATCAACTACCACTAGTTTTAAATACTCGGGCTTCGAAAGCAGTCTAAGACCTATTTGACTATTCATAACATAACATCACGCCTGTATTTCCCCGAAGGGGTAGGCAGAGGTGTGTAGTACAACACCCACATTTCGCCAGTTATGTTATAAAGTCCCATGTAATAGGGGGCGGGCTTATTCATTCAGTACTATTCGAGCATAGATTTATATCAAAACTATTTTGACTTTGTCTTCTCGTGAAACATCGAGGCTAGTTAAAATGATATATTTTGATATAAGTCTCGAGACATGGGGGAGCGAATTTAAATGTGTCGAAAAAATTACCAATCCGATCGTCAATACTTGTTTATTATAACTGCTGTCGATATACTACTAATAAATAAAATAAATAAATGTCAAGAGCAAAGAATCGATTTAGTTGAGGTAGGTTATCAAGCAGTTATGGCAACAACTGCTTATTATGTCATTATTATTGGAAAAAGTGAGCAACATAATTTCAAGTCGGTTTAAATCTGACTGTAAACTACACATTATTGTCAGCCCACCATCCATCCAAAAGATGGGAGTTAAAAACCATCCAAAAGGCCTTTTCTTAAAAGTGGGCTGCAACAAGACATAATAAGTATCATACAGTGTCTCCTATTTCTAAACAAATGCCTTCTTTTATATTTACACTCAAAGGAGGCGCCGGAGTGGGAGCGAGAGGTGATCATCTTCCTCCCATCCAGCAGGAGACAAACTAGGCGTCGCGGCACAGGACAGTTAGGTAGGAGAGTTTGGTTGATTTAAAAATAATAATTGTATTATTGTTAAGTTATTTAATAACAGACAGGAATAGCTCGCGCTTATTAGTTTTAATAACGCTACAAAATTAGTGATTATCAAAATTGCTTATGATGTGTAATTAAATATTAAATGTTCTCAGTATAAAAATACATGGAGACAGCGAGATATAGTTCAACTGTATGTAATCAAAGATTGGATACAGCTAGACAGTCATGCCTTTTAAAATAAATCCCTTAATTGTCCATTAAGGGGAATGTAGCAATCAAGTGGCGCCCCCATCAGTAAATAAATTATTCCTCGCTGAACACATCATTCATCGAAAATTGTTTTTAACATTTGAAGTACAGGTACTGTAGTTTAATCAGAAACTATTGACTCTGTAAATTATTGTTCACAGTAGTTGTAGATAGAAAAAATGCCAAAAGTGGCCGTTTTTCGCTTTTTTCTATCTACAACTATATAACATATAACAATAATTTACAGAGTTAATAGCTTTTGATTAAACTACCAGTACCTGTACATCAATAGTTAAAAATAAAAAATAAATAAAAAGAATATAATAACTTCTTAGGTTTTCGCGATCAGTACACATTAAAACAAAGTTTAACCGGATTAAATCGCGTATATTATTTAAATTGGTTTCCCTGACGTTTCGAAAGCTTTGCAGCATTTCGTGGTCGCAGGTAGACTAAGATGACAAGCGTCTGTACAAATATTTCTAAAAAATTATTTTAATCTACCGTACAATATTATTAATTAAAATCGTTTCGATGCACGCAGTAATCACTCACAATATCATTATCTTTTACAGTGTTGCATGCTGTTTGGGACTTGATTATTTTTAGGACTGGGTTCCAAACAGGTGCTAGCTGCCAACCATCTTCTCTATTAAAATTAAGATGTTTTTTAACACAAACCACAAAGTCTGCAGTGTGTGAACATGCCCTAGACAAACCCAACCATTTTCTTCGATTTGATAAACCACAAGTTCTGGCGAAGGAAAACCGATATGTACCTAGAATGCTCCGTGAGGCTATTGAAATTAAAAAACATCCTAATTTTAATAGAGAAGATGGTTGGCAGCTACCACCTGTTTGGAACCCAGTCCTAAAAATAATCAAGTCCCAAACAGCATGCAACACTGTAAAAGATAATGATATTGTGAGTGATTACTGCGTGCATCGAAACGATTTTAATTAATAATATTGTACGGTAGATTAAAATAATTTTTTAGAAATATTTGTAAAGACGCTTGTCATCTTAGTCTACCTGCGACCACCATCTAGTCCCAAACTAAGCAGAGCTTGTGCTATGGGTACTAGACAATGGATATAATACATATATACAATTTTTTATTTTGTAAATACATACTTATAATACATAAAGAACACCCAGACCAAAACAATAACTTATGTTCATCACACAAATATTTGTGTCCTGTGAGAATCGAACCCACGACCTCGTGATCAGCAGTCCGACACTCGAACCACTAGACCACAGACGTCGTCAAAAACGAAGACAAAAACGAAAAGTTTGTTAAAAACTAATTTTTAACCTGGTTTAAATCACATCATAAGAAAAAAAACTGAACAGTAATATATTCTTATGTGTATCTGTACTTTAAACACGTATATGGAGCAAAAACACTCAAATATTCAAATGCATCCACTATTAACATGTTAAACAAACATCCGGACGTTTCGCAGAACGTCTGATTTCACAATATACCTGCAACATTTGCCAACAAGGAAAGTGAATAAAGTGATATACTTTGCTATGTTGAATCATTTATTGTTATTCCCTTCACGACTTGAACGAAATGGGGTGACCAGGACAGTTCGTAATGTAATCGTATGTGTTCTGAATTAGATTATGGTAATATGCGTATTCACGTGTTTTTGGCAGTGAGTAATCGTTAGCGGAACTCTCGAGTGATTCACGCGTAAATATACATTAGAATAGGAATAATTTATTTCGCAAAAAATACGGGGTTAAAGAGTCACAGTTAGTTTCCAAAAAAAACGGAAAAAAAATGGAACGCGTTCTGTTTAAAATGGAACGCTGAATATTTTTGAAAACAACGTTATCCTTCCTTTGATTTATCCTTTACTCAGACCTTCGATCAAATATGCTATACCTAGATGCACCATCGCCGCTCGAAAAACTGCGCCATTAACGGCCAAAATTAATATATCCAATCTATCCACAATTTACCCTACCGGAGATAGAAATTTGACATATTTTGTATGGAGTTTATGTCAAATACCTATCTCTAGTAGGGCAAATCGTGGATAGATTGGATATTAATTTTGGCCGTAAAACTGTGCAATAATTTAATCAGTCGTGTGCAAAGTTTCGCTCTCAGCCGCTTCACGACCGCGCTGCAGATAGAAGTTTCACGATGCAAAAAGTGTAAAAAACATTAAAAACTATACTCCAAATTTGTAAGCAAAGGATAGAGGTGCCGTACCTGACGTTGTGGTTTGTTGTACACATATACACTTTATCGCGGAGACGTTTTTTGGGTTTGATTTTGTACAAGTCCGTGCATCTATACTTCTATACTATAGAATCTATAGTATATTTTGTTCGAAGACTGATAATTTCGTTCTAAGTTCCGCTCAAAGATGAAGCACAAAAACATCAATGTGTGCCCGTAAGCGGCACGTTAAATGTTCACCGACACACACACAGGCAGATACAGGCGCACAAATGCACTACAGTCATAGAATATATACTAACGACAAGACGCGACACTTAAGCATGTGTGCTCGTAAAATAGCTTGCGGCTATGTGTGCGAGTCGGGGCGAGCGCGGGGGCCGTGCGCGGTGCGCGGCGTGTGGAACGGGCAGTCTCTCGGCTGCCCCAGCCAAGGCCTATTGCATTCACGCGCTCGCTCAAGGTCACCGGCGAGCGAGCTCACACGTACACGGAGTGTTACTGCTGTGCTACAGTCGACTGCATGACAGTGGTAACACTTGAATTATAAAACCACCCTAACTGCCTACGAAATAAAGACGCTGTCAATGACAAACTGTTACCACTGACGTCCGGTCGACCGTACGAACATAGCCTTTTAAGGCCAACTTGATTTTTTTATTTACTGACCGTGCGATTACTGCTGTTCTAAAAGCCTAGTTATTCTAGAAGTGGGCGATAACCCCTGTGGCCGCTGCAGGCCTAAAGGGGGGCGGAAAAGACCCATAAAAAAAATGGGGGCGTTGTGTAAAGGCTTGTGGGGCGATTTGTAATTTCATCTAGCTAGGAGGACTCTTAGACACCGACTGAACTCTCGACTTTCGAATAGACAAAGTAAGTTTGGGAACCACTGTTCTAGTTAGTCAAACCAAAAGGATATCTCCATACAAAAAACGTCTAAAAAAATATTTTTTTATTTTTTTAGTTCCTGCTCTATCTTAAAAATGGTAATAAATACAAGCGTCGAAGTTAGTGTGATTGTAGTGCATACTCTATAGTTTAACAACTAATGAAAATATAAGGTAAGAAAGAACAAACATGTGTGGTGGTACCTGCGTAAGAAAGAGTAGCAAATTAGAAAGACACCAAATCCCAGGGCACCTTTGGAAAACTCTCATAAATTAAATCAATTTCTACGGGGTATCAGGTCGATGGGTTGTACGTGTAAGTGTGCAAGTCCGACTCGCACTTGGCTGTTTTTTTTTAAATTATAAGCTAGAATTTTAATCTTCTAAAGTGGACGTGTATAAGTATTTAGGATTGAAAAAAACTGCATACAAATCGATTCTTCACATTTACCTCAACAAATTCCATTAGTTTTTATCCCAAAAAACTTGGCACCTATGTCAATCATGTTTTTATCAAACTAATGTCATAGTCACGATTGTATAGGAATAAATTAGATGCGGTTTTTGTTGATTTGGTCACAGACATACTGAAAAATATAGACTAAGTGCTGCGAACAATCATAGTGAAGCCAACAAAACCGTACTCCGTCATGTACAAACCAGCGCTCACGCACACACACACATGCACCTCAAACCGTGCTCACCGCTCTCAGTAATCTCTGATATTTCTTACTTGTCTTATTATGTAGTAAACAATCTTGGCATGTCTTTTTAATGTAATTCATCAATAATAATGTAGGTACATGCTATGTATAAAATATGATGTATAAAACAAAGTCGTGTTAGTTACATCATTTATAACTCAAGAATGGCTAGACCGATTTTAGTGAAATTTGGCATACAGGTAGAAAATAACCCGGATTAACATATAGGCTACTTTTTATCCCGGGAAGAAGAACAGTTCCCGAGGGATGTGCGATAAACGACATTTACGCGGGCGAAGTCGCGGGCATAGGCTAGTAATTAATAAAAGACATTACGGTAACAATTTCGCTCACTAAATATATTTTTAACCTAATTACATGTGCAGAACTAGTAATTATATTTTATCAGTAGTTATTTGAATAAAGAGACATGTCAAGATTATTTACTAAATAAGACAAGGCAGAAAAAACAGACCGTACACATGTCGCACCACCGACCAGAGGGGTGATTCTCGCGTCGTAGACATTATCTCTAACTCGACATAATGTCGAAACAAGATGGCGGATGTCGATTGGTAATAAATTATCGTATTCTCAGAATGTCACGTTAGAGATATGTTTACGCCTAGCGCTCTAAATACAAAGAGCGGTACATAGCGGTTGACATTACCGGCGACATTTTTCGTAGAGATTTAGAATTAGACATTTATCTCTATAACGCGAGAATTAGGGCCCAGTAATAATCGCGAAAAACATATACTTCAGGTGCATGGAGTTTGCGTGAGCGCTGGTTTGTACACGTTTTATTGGCTACACTATTATTGTTTGCGGCAGTTCGTCTATATTTTTTACTATGTCTGGGGTATTGGTAGACTATTGTAAACATACAAGTATTAAAGAATGTCAGTGGTATTCCGGAGGTCTTGAATCATGCAAGTAATGATCTTCAAGGTCGAAAACCCTCTTGGCATGTCTGGAGCACTGTTCTATTTTGCCTAGCGTTTTCCAATTAAGTTGTGGTTAGGATTACCCTATGGAGGAGAGAGTGGGGTTACCATACTTAACATAATACCATATGACAGGCATTTTGAAAAAAAGTTAGGCAATTTTTTTTTATTACTGCATATTACCAGTTTTTTTTTCTAAAAAATCAAGCATTTTAGGCAACCTAGGTGTGGGCCTGCGGGCAGCGGACTCGAGTTGGCCCACTGCCCGACCAGTCAAGGCCAGTGACGGTGGCGCGTTGTGTACCGCGCGCGCCAGTCAAGAGGATGCGGCCGATGTTAATGCCGCACGGGGAGAAGGGGCTCGCCTACTAGTGGCGAGCCGAGACCTGCCGGGGTTGGTTGGGCGATTACAGGAGTTAGTCCCACGCCCCCGGCCAAGGGTCGTTAGAGGAACACCGTGGTGGTTTTTAGTCGGTAAGAGTCCGACACTGGCTCCGCCTTCCCCGGAGTGCGTCCATGATTTTCAAGGCATCTCCGTTTGGAAATGGTAACTCTAGTTAAGGTCGATTTCCAGTCGAACTTGCTTCCCGATTCAGAACATTTTAACCGACTTCAAAAAAAGGGGAAGGTTCTCTATTCGGTTGTTTTTTTGTTGTTTTATGTTTGTTACCTCAGTACTCCGTCATTTACAAACCGATTTCGAAAATTCTTTTTTATTTGAAAGGTCTTTCAGCCAGATTGCCCCATTTTTTACAAAATCCAGTTTTGATCATGGGATCCATGTGGAATTGAGGGAACTCCTCAAATATTATAGGCGTACATATAGCGATTTTGGTATTTTCACCAACAAGTCAATTTGGTGAAGATCTGATGAAGATCTTCAGAGATAAATAAGGGAACTCGTCAATGGATGACAGCACATCATCCGGGATTGCAGCAAGCGCTTGTCTTTCTATTGTTAATGCCACTCAAAATAGAAAAAAAAGGAAAAACCGATTTCAAAAAGAATAAAATAATGAAATTTGTGTGAATCAGTTTAGGAAGCCGGTGTAATTTTTTTCTTAAATCAAACCGAATCAAGGCACCTACTGCCTAAACTGTTTTACACAAATTTTAGTAATTATTCTTTTTAACATAACATAACATAACATCACGCCTGTATTTCCCCGAAGCGGTAGGCAGAGGTGTAATAGTAGACCCACATTTCGCCAGTTATGTTATAGTCGCCATGTAATAGGGGGCGAGCCTATTGCCATTGACCCGGCACAAATCCAGACTCCGGGCTGCTACTGAGAATTTCCTAATGAAAAAACGCCATAACACTTTGCCCGACCCGGGAATCGAACCCAGGACCCCACGCTCAGCAGTCACGCTTGCAACCACTAGACCAACGAGGCAGTCAATTATTTTTAAAGTCGCTTTTTTTCAAGTTTATCGATAAGCAGTTGTCAACCGATTCGGTTCTTCTCATTCTGAGAAGAGGCCCGTACAGAAGTGGGACAGTAAATGACCTATAAATTTACATTCGCAGTACTCAGCAGTTTTAAATGGGGTGACATATCTTA
Source organism: Asteroscopus sphinx (assembly GCA_949699075.1). Lineage (NCBI taxonomy): Eukaryota > Metazoa > Arthropoda > Insecta > Lepidoptera > Noctuidae > Asteroscopus > Asteroscopus sphinx. The sequence goes on along the minus strand of OX453029.1, from coordinate 4,720,864 downwards.
TACCGGTATGGATCAAAACAATGTATAGGTCACTAGGCGTCCTCAAGGAAGCCACGGATGGATTATTCAACTTTCTTTTTCAATCAAAAGCAGTATTGTTTAAAGGTGAACTTGATATAAAATGTCTCAATAACATGTTGATTTAAAAAGAAATTATAATGACGTTCGGAATGCAGGTTTACAGGTCTGGCCATATGCCATAATAAAGGTAATGAAAAAAAAAATGGTTTCCTTTTTGGTTTTTAGGGCTCCGTACCCAAGGTGCCAAACGGGACCCTATTACTCCGCTACGCTGTCTGTCCGTCCGTCAGCCTGTCTGTCACAGGGCTGTATCTTTTGAATGGTAATAGGTAGCCAGTTGAAATTTTCTCAGAATATGTGTTGCTATGACCTCTATCACGACAAATACTAATAAAATTAAATTAAGTGTAAGACCAACGAGGGTCCCCAAACAAGAAACCTCGAAAAACATGCTTTTTTTCCTTCTCTATCTTAAATAAAAACGGTAATCCATACCAACGTCAAACTTGGTCTGATTATAGTGTACACTATTTAGTTTACCAACAAATACTAAAAATAGGGCAATCATAGACATATGTGGTGGTACCTGCGCACAGTCTGTTATTTTGCCTTAGTTGCGGCCATCCTTATTTTTTGAGGCTTTTAGAAAGATAATAACCAAACAAAACTTCTATTAAAACCCCCGTGGTTTTAAGTGTCATAGTTTTCAAAATATTTCGAAAATCGAGAAAAATCCATAGAAACCATAGAAACGTGTTTTAGGCTTTCATAATGAACATTTTACAATAAATGTTTCATGGCACGCTAGCCATTAACTTAATGCATCATTACATCTATTTTATCATAAAAAAATGCGTTCTCCTAGGCGTCAATTTTATTTTTTCCATGATTTCATAATAATTTTATTTATGGTCATTCTTAACATGGTCGCATTTTATTTTTGTGTGTAAATGTTTAGTACACTACTAAGTATAACCACAAAAAAAATAAGAAGCAACGAACACAGGAACTCGGAGATATTCATTTTTAAAGTTTTAATTTAGGGTTGTCAACTAATGTAGGCGCCTTTAACAAACGACCAATTTCGCTCGGAATAAATTTGCTTCTTCAATTATTATAATTTCCTATTACTATTTCTGAAGCATTATCCTTGGTCTAATCATGTCTTCACAAACACGATTTTATTAGATTCACCTGTAACTAACAAATCATGTAACAAATCTTGTTTATTATTCTTTTTTGTTTTGTAAGTGCATGCACTTACATCAAAATGAATCTTCGATGAAGGATATTATGTGGAATTGGGAAGGGGTCCGCCCTCGTTAGATAGAATGTCAAAACCCAATTTCCATACATAATATCTGGAGAAGCGGGGGTGAGGTGTCATGGAGCCGTCAAAGACCCATGGCACTGCTTTGCCTCAGCAGGTACTGACCCGTCCTGCTGGGGGATGTCCTTCTGGGCCCCGACCAGAGGACTTAATGCAAGGGGGGCATGAGGGCGCCAACCCTCATGCTGGTCAGCGAGTGGCAACTCCAACGACTAACAACGAAAGCACGAACACGGATCTGAAGAAATCACTCACGAAATTGGGAATTTATAAAATTTTGGTAGATAAGGCACATTTGCACGGGGTTCATAAAAGACCTTTGGATCTCAATTCAGAGGAACGATGCCTAATCGTGTTAAACGCTTTATATCCAAATGGAATTCCGAACAATATCGATAGCCAAAACAATGAATTTAATTACAATCTTTCAAATTTTTTAAGTAAATGTGGAACTTTATATTGCAGTAGTAAACGGAATTTCAAACGATTTTGTAATAAAAACAAACACTGGCTTTCCACTATTTTTGATATTGAAATACCAAAAGTGAATATCGAGGAAAGTCCTTTACCACAACAAAATATTATAGAATTGGATGAGGCACATTTTTTATTACAAAATAATCCTTCAACTTCGAGAAGTAGTAGCTATGCCTTACAAAAAACTTTAAGACCCCAAGAACTTGGAAGACCCGATACCTGAAACTTCTTTTGGCGCTCATTCCAGTTTCACATCAAATACACATTTATTACAAAGTAATCCTTCGACTTCGGGAACTAGTAGCTTGACTAACCTTCAATAGATCCGAAACCTGAAACTAATTTTGATGCTTCATCCAGTTCCACATCTACATTTTATGAAAATTTAAGTGATCGCCAAAAGCGCCGTGCACGTAAAGATCTTTAGGAATCGCTTGACGGAGAACCTCATTCAAAACTAATTAAAGTTATGTCGAGAATAGTAACAGACGAAACCGGCGAAAAACTAAATAAAAGTTCTACTCAGGAGTTTGAGTTTATAATAAAGGAATGCTTGAAAAGTCCAACTCGGCCTAAAAAAATCGCAGGAACCATAAAGTCAAAATCGGAACCCAAACCCTATTCTCCTGATGAAGCTCTTTGTTTAATGATTGATATAAAACTATCAGTGGAGGACTATATCTACATGCAACAAGGTGCCAAATCTCGATGATTTAATATTTACCCTGCCTATTATAAGATACAAAAAGCTAAAAAACATTGTTATCTTGATGTTGAAATTGAAATATCAGAACGAGAAGCCAAAGTACCTTTAAATGATTTACTTATGCACACGTTTCGACGAATCATTGACTCTTGCGACCAAAGGGTTTCGGAATATTGCAATCAAAAACAGTTAGATACACTTCACTGCGTTTTTGAGGGTTCATGGGGTTTTGATGGTAGCACAGGACAGTCAACATATAAGCAAACGTTTTCTGATAAAATTGATGACGAACACTGCCTCTTTGCTACTACCTACATTCCGTTGCGCATAAAAAGTCTTGATGGTTTTGTCTTATGGTCAAACCCAAATCCACAATCTTTTAGATTTTGCCAACCAATAAAAATACAATACAGATCAGAATCAAAAGATCTGATTCTGGAAGAAAGGAACTGGGTAGAAGAAGAAATTGAAAATCTTTCACTAATTTATTCGGAAATTTTTGCTGGATATGTCGTTGTCGGAGATCCAAAATTATACCTCACCATAATTGACGGAAAAGTCTTTAATGTCATCACAAATACCAGCTCACAATTACGGTGTGCGTGTATGCGGGTATTACCCATGATCCATTACCGCAAAGTTTTGCTGATATTCCTAATACTGAATTGGTAACAGACGCTTCTGATGATAATATACTCGTATTATCATCACAAGAAGTTTTGACAAACTCCGATGATGACTGCTAGGTTAGCGTCACGTATCGTTGTAGTCTTAGAGCATTGAGAACATTATAGTAATTGTTTTCAGACAACAGAAACCCAGAAAGAGACACAGAAAGACACGAGAAAGAGTTTACTCAAAGTTAGTTAAATACTAACACACTACACACCTCTGCCTACCCCTTCGGGGAAATACAGGCGTGATGTTATGTTATGTTTTTTTTTTTTTTTTTTTAGTTAAATACTTGGGAAATATCTGGCACTTTTATTTTATTTTTTTATTTATTCAATTGCGATAACCCTATTTCCATAGAAATTTCAAAAATATTTAGAAACTCTCTATCTTCGTATTCCTGCTATTGACGCATGTCATATTTTAGTGTATTATTGACAATAACATTACGCATATATTTAAATGAAAATAAGATGCGACCGTGATAAGAAAACATGAAAAAAAAATGTTTTGTGTTAATCGGTAAAAGTAAAAAATCTCCTAATATATCAAAGGTACGATGCCCCATTTTTTTATCTAAATATATATTATGCTGTTACTTTATTTAAAGGACTAACTAAATATGTATTACAACAATTTTCGAAAATAAAAATTAATTTTGTTTTTCTCACTTTTCAATGAAACCTTAATAACTTTATAATTATAAAAAAAAACACTATAGGTATTTCTGCCAAACCTTTATCGTTACTATAGCTATCGAATAAAAACATAAAATGGACATGGCCGCAACTAAGGCAAAATAACAGACTGTGCTGCGTAAGAAACAGATGCAAAAATTCATATTTCGCGCACGGTGCTTTGATGTCTATTGATGAACTCTCACAAATTAAGTTTCTATGGAGTATCAGGTCGATGGGTGGTACGGAACCCTTTCTGCGTGAGTCCAACTCGCACTTAGCCGGTTTTTTAACCGACTTCAAAAAAAGGAGGAGGTTATGTATTCCGCGGGTTTTTTTATTGTATAGGATGGAGAATAGCGAAAAGAGCTAAAGGCTAGGGGGCCTTTAGCTGTTACCTTTGCCCATAACAACTGCAATACTACCCAGGCTGCTGACTAAAATGGTATTGTAAATCGGGTTCATGACACTGAGACATGAAGATGGAATGTCTCATGTGATTGTATTGTCATGGGCACCCGTACCACGAGCACCGGAACACAGCAAGCAAGCATTCTTCTTCTATCGTTTCGACATGAGCTACAAAATGATAACATCTCATGCCGTGGGTAAAAGATTAGCCAGTCAGCAGGTTGGTAGCGGAGCTGACTGCCCAGGATGCGCCGGACGATCAATTAAATATCGTCACTAAATATTAGATTTTATTGTAAAATTATAAGGGAACCTGCACACTTATAAATCCGCACCAGACCAACGTTGCGGATCTAAGCCACTTCAGAAACTTACCCTTCTCATTCTGAGATGTAAAATACAATTACAAATACAAAATACAAAAGGTTTATTTCATCAACAAGATACAGGTAACATTAGTTGGTGATTGAAGCCTCATTTTAAGCATTCTTCATAACTGTTCCGGCGAAATGAGAATCCGACCATTTGCGATTCCGACCAAATGCGAACAAATGCAAATAATGCCTGTATTAGGAGACTCCGCTCTTCAATAGATAGCTTATAACTTATTAAAATATAATTTTTCTCCCACTTGCTCGGAAATACGTTCATTATTCAAAAAAAAGAATACAACAATCGGCTCTTTTCCGTACGCAACGAAATAACAGGCCGGTAATATCCAACAGGACAATAATAGAAATTGCTGGACACTTTTTATTTTTTAAATTATGCTACCGAGGTTTTTAAGTACACACTTACATAAATTAGGTGTTTTTAGGTACAAAATATTTATCATCTGTGTATTTATCATTATACAGGCTGAATGCGCATTTTTTTTTTTCAAAACTTTGAAAATAGAACAAGACCGCGCGCGGGCGAATTGGCGTGAATAAAAATGAGATACTGTTGAATTAATTTGTGTTGTGTTTCCTCGCAAATGACAGAAAAGTACTATACAAGTCTCGGCCGAAATAGCAATTAACGGCTTCGATTAGTTAATAAAAAAATTAATAAAAAAAAACAAAAAACCCGACTGCGTGTAAAAATCATAGGTAGCCTCCGCCTGCGTGTTGATAAGTCTTGTTTATATCTTTTCTGTTATTTTTACACGCAGTCGGGTTTTTTGTTTTTTTTAATTAATTTTTTTTATTTCATTTTTTTTTATTTTTGTCATGTTTTATTTATCATACTATTAATGTTTTTTTTGAAAAGTCAAATTCATTTTTAACGTTGAATATTTTGTTGTTTTTTAGCATTTCTCATTCCAAATTACATTTAAACATATAAGTTGTATATATTTTTGTAAAGCATTTATAAAACCCTTTATTTTGATACCCCACTCGATAGGTTTTGATGAAAAAAAAATTTTTATGACGTAATATGGCTCCAAAAAGCGGCCATTTTGATTTTTATAATTTTGATATACCCAGTGTCACTCTCACAATTAAGACGAATCTAACGACATCTCTCAAGCTAAAATCCGTCAAGCCGTTTAGGCCACAGAGCGTGCCAAAGAAATATACATACATACATACATACATACATACATACACTCGAAAAACATAACCCTCCTTCTGGCGCAGTCGGGTAAAAAGGACTCGACTCAGGCTTCGACAGTAATGTACTATTTATTCCTTTATTTATCTACATACATATTAATTATTATGTAAAAGGTAGAAGTTACAGAATGAAACGTGCTACATGATCCTACCTACATACGATATTGATTTTGCTTCTACCACATTCATGTATCTGTTTTTGCAGGTCCTACTTCTGTTTTGTTTCGTTTTGGTAGGCCAAAAGTATTAATGTTATATTTTTTCAAGCAAAATCAACGCAATGCATACTTTATTTTAAGCTACGCTTAATGGCATATTTTTTACTTTTATTTTTAAGTTTACGTTTTCTCTGTAAGTGAATTTGTAATTCTTTTGAGAAAATAAAGATCTTTAACCGTAGGTCAGGCAATTTTTCAAGTCGAAATGCCGTAACTATCAAATGTTAATACGATCCTCAGAAAGTGCATAAAATCACACACACATTTTGCCAGATAGCATTTTACTGTCAGCTGTTACCCATAATATGTCTTACGGTATATCGCGGTGCAACAAGGTTCTAACTCGGAAGGTCGATCAGTATGAAAGCTGATGAAATATTAAGCGCCAATTGCGGGCAGCTACGGGCGTGGTTGCATGAGCTTTTAAGAAATTGGAAGTTTTCTGGGTGTTTAGATTTCGACGTGCCCTTTTCGAATTTTCACTTTGCCACCTCGTATATTAGCCGCTCGTGTCACCAGATTGGATAAATGACACACAAAAACTGTTTTTTGACCATTTATCCCTTCCCACTCATTCACAGACTACATAAGAAGCCAGTACCTTGGAGGCCACATCATCTCAACGCAGGAGAAATCCTCCTCCCCCAAAGCCATAGTCGACTTCATGATTGACTTGCAACTTGGGGAGGTGCTATAACACTGCAAGAGGCGTCACAATAGATCTTATCAGGTCGCAGTGGATTAGGAGCGTTCAAGACTCCTATAAAAAAGACCTCAGACTTCAGGACTTAGACTCTTAAAGAGTCTTTCAGGTCCTCAGTAGTCTTCCACTTTCCTCAATGCGGAGAAAAGAAGCTGATGTTGTAAAAACGCTTGAAGCGATCCTTGTCATAAGAATTTAGTAAAGGTCAGAGGATCGTTACAATTTACGTAGAATGCTAAAAAGGCGATAGTTTCAGATAATAAACACAGGTTACTTTGTTGCCTATCTAGGAGAACAGTACTCTACCCTTTAACTAGATTAAATAAGTACTTAAATTGTAAGCCTGTGCTAAAATCCTTCCATGTAATCTAGTCCAAGTTTAACAAATATATAACTATAATGGAAATTATTCACGATTAAAATCTTTTTGTAACTATGACAACGCGCTGTAACTTTGCTCCGTGCATGTGGCTCAAAAATTTACTGAGCGATGGCCGATTTGCGCGGATGATATCTTTCAAACTTTCCGATTCTGTTTCTGTTTTAATATTTGTTTTTGTAATTTATTTTTTTTGAGCTCAGCCTGTCGTGTTAATTACGTCGTTGTGTAAATTGTATTAAAAGTTAATCAAATTACGTCATGTGGTTATAGAGCGCCTAAACAAAAACGCACATCGCATTCGTTAGTCATATACTCTTCAAATGCAGCATTATTATTGCGAGCTGTTTCTGCTGCGTCAGAATCACGTCGCAACTCGTATTTAAAAGGTACTGCATTTTTGAGGTCTCCATGTAGAACTCAAATACCGAAAGGAAAAACAATTGAAAGTTCAACAGGTTCAACAATAGAATGTCATAATGTTTTAGAATTTAGAATGTTATAGTGTTTGATTTTGTTTCCCAGTAGCAGCCCGAAGTCAGGATTTGTGCCCGGTTAATGGCAATAGGCTCGCCCCCTATTACATGGGACTATAAATTAACTGGCGAAATGTGGATGTGCTATACACCTCTGCCTACCCCTTCGGGGAAATACAGGCGTGTTGTTATGTTATAATTTTTGTATAAAAAAAGTTTTAATCACGAATCTAGGACCAAGCAGGTTTGATTTTAATTCAAAGTGGCCACTACGTTAAAACGGCTACTTGATACTTTAGCTCCTATTACATATCACGCCTGTTTCCCATTTGGGGTAGGCAGAGATTGACTCTCCATTCGCTACGATCCTGACACACCCCTTTCTCTTCATCTAAGTTCATTTACCTCTTCAAACATGCTCGTCGGCTATGAGTGGTCTTAACCTGGCTTTTTTTAAGAACGTCTGCAACTAGGTTGCGGTCAAGAATACATGACATGTAATAACCGTTCAATTCGGAAATTGTAATCCTTAAAACGTGAATATTTAAGCTGATACCCTACATACGTCCGGCAGTGCATTGTATCCGCAAATCGGAAGGTCGCCTAGAGCGAAAGCTGATGAAATAGTCGTCTCGGATTGCTGGAAGTGGGCGCGTCTAAGAGGGGTGGGAGGGATAGAATTCGAACTTTTCTGTTCCTGCGCCATAGGTCGTATGGGTCGAAAATGTAAGTTTTGGACATTTAATTTATTTTTTATCCTTATATCCATGCCCAGGATATACAAGTCTTTATAAGGCGCAATGCACACAGAAGTGACAGGACGCGGACAGCGGACGTGAACGAGGCACGGACGCTAGTCCTTTACTCGTCCATTGCATGTTATTAAAAGGTGCAATGCACACATAGGTGACAGGACGCGGACAGCGGACACGGACGAGCAGTGGTGGATCCAGGATTTTAATTTGGGAGGGGCTTGACCCAGTTGAGAGTAGGTTTCATCAAGATAAATAGTAAACTACAACTGAAATGGATTAAGTATGGATAAGTGATGAAAATTTTACCGTAGGTAGTGTAGTAATAAGAAAGTAGTTTAATATCAAGTTTAATGTGAAATTTGTCAGGGGTGGATCAAAATGCTCTTGAGGGGGGCGGGCTTGAACCCCTTAGCCCCCCCCCCCCTGGAACCACTACTGCGGACGAGGCACAGACGCCAGTCCTCTACTTGTCCATTGCATGTTATTAAATTGTGCAATGCACACAGAGATGACAGGGCGCGGACGGGGCATATTGTCCACGCCCCGTCCGCGCCCTGTCATCTCTGTATTCTATGGCGTGGACGCGGGAGGGACACATTACACTCATATTCATATCACGTCTACGTCTAGTCCATGCCATGTCTCTTCTGTGTGCATTGCGCCTAAGGAGTAACAATTAAAAATACATCCATAGACTTATATATTACTAGAATCATTGAATACATCACTGTTGTCCTTAAACATAATTGAGTGGGTTTCCTTATGTCAGACCGACACGTAATGCGTGACATTGATCGGTATGCGTATAAGAAAGAATGTTCAGTTTGATTGTTTCAGATTTTTTTTGCGCATATGCTTTGCAATTTTGTTTATACTGAACTAATTGAAGTTGTGGGCAGAGCTTGAAACGGTATAAAGCTAAATTTGTATCAATTTATCTTTTAATATCGAGTCATTAGAAATTACGTATGGCGATGACAGGTTTTTTTTAAAGTAGACTTAAGAATCCTATTCTGTAGATCTACCAAAAAAAAACAGTCAGACACTGGTTTGTTCAAATAATACAGAATTACAGACCATAAAGCAAGAATTTTATTTATTCTAGGGATGGGCTGTTCTTTTCTTACATAAATATTTTTTTAACATAAAACATCACCTCATTCATGTATATACCGATAGTGAATCGGTGTGACAGGCAGCCCAGTCAATTAATCTCTTCTGAAATGTCAATTCACATTGTGACAGTAATTTTCATTCTCAAAAGCTTGTAAAAATACGCGTTATCTCAAACACGCTCGCCACAGTGTCAGAAGCAGTCGAACCTATTCCTCTCGCCTGAAATGTCTGTACATACGTGGGACACTCAGAAAGTTTTGCGAAACTAAAAAAAATTGTTCTATACGTACATATATTTTTATCAAATCTTTTCAAAGTACTTTCCACCAGCCTCTATACAAAGATTCATGCGCCTAAACCAGTTTTCAAAACACAACCTGAAACATGCCAAGGCAGCGACGGCTGCGCTTTGCAAAAGTTTCGTGGAGGATAAACTTGATATGGCTTTGGTTCAAGAACCGTGGATCAATGGAAACACGGTCATGGGGCTCGGCTCCGTGGGCACAGTTTTGTACTATACCGACGGCAGCAGACCCAGAGCTTGCATACTTTTTAAGAAAAGTGTGAGATTTGTGCCGATTCCCTCCATATGTACGGATGACATAGTTGCTGCGTATGTAGAACTGCCAGGAAACGGAAGTAGGCCAATCGCCTGCTCGGCATACCTTCCAGGGGATGAAGCAAACCCTACCACACAACTGGTCAACATGGTAACCTACTGTCAGGAGCAGAAGTCCCAACTACTAGTGGGATGTGATAGCAACACCCACCACACAAGCTGGGGAAGCACTGACACCAACATTAGGGGTGAGTTACTGTTTGATTACTTATTGTCTAACAACCTTCTCGTTCTTAATAGGGGCAATTCCCCGACCTTTGTAACCAGCACCCGCCAGGAGGTGCTAGACATTACTTTCTGCACGGGCCCTTTACAACACCGTGTAAAAAACTGGCACGTTTCTGAGGAGGCGTCCATGTCTGATCACAGACACATCAGGTTTAACCTAACTCTCTCCGCGGTGAGAGAGACTAATTCTTACAGAAACCGAAAAGCAACGAATTGGTCAGGCTACAGAGACTGTCTCAAATCGAATTTGCTATCGGTCAATAGATGCGTTAAATCTATTGAACAGTTGGAGGCTACAGTAGGGGACCTTGAAGGCGGTATTAAATCTGCTTTCTTTCAGAACTGTCCGCTAAAAACCTCCGCTACCATGAGAGATGTTCCATGGTGGAATAAGAACCTAGAGCGACTCAGGAGAAACGCCCGAATCCTGTTTAACAAGGCCATGAGGGACGACACCTGGGATGACTATAGGAAGGCGCTGACCGCGTTCAACAGAGAATTGAGGAAGGCCAAGAGAAAGTCCTGGCGCGAGTTCTGTGAATACATTAAGAGTACCTCACAGGCAGCAAGGATCCACAAAATAATCTCAAAGTCTCCTCAATCCCATTTAGGGCTATTAAAATACCCGGATGGGACCTACACGAGATCCGCAGAGGAAACACTGAAGCTTTTAGCTAAAGTGCACTTTCCGGACTCTGTGCCAATAAATGGTAACGGAAGCCATACCTCTCAAAACCCTCGGAGCAACAGACCAAGGATAGAAGACTGGAGGATGGCTTCTCTTATATTTAGACCTGATCGGATCGAATGGGCCATTAACAGCTTCAAGCCCTTTAAGACCGGAGGGGAGGATAATATCTTCCCTGCCTTACTACAAAAGGGGTTGGATATTATCCTACCAACGCTGTTGAAGGTTTTTCGAACCAGCTTTGCCTGGGGCTACATACCCACAGCGTGGACTAGGGTGTCCGTCACCTTTATCCCCAAAGGGGGAGACAGGGACAAATCGATGCCCAAGTCCTATAGACCAATTAGTCTTACCTCCTTCATGCTCAAAACCATGGAGAAGGTACTCAACCAGCACATCAGGGCTACCTACTTAGTAGACAAACCCCTGCACGTGAGACAACATGCCTATCAGAAAGGCAAGTCCACTGAGTCCGCATTGATGGACTTAGTGGATAACATAGAAAAAGCTGTTGAGGACAAAGAAATTGCTCTGTGCGCCTTCTTAGATATAGAGGGGGCATTTGACAACACCTCAACAAATGTCATACTAAAAAGTATGGAGCAACGCAACATTGACCGAACGACCATCTACTGGATCGAAGCAATGTTGCGTAACAGAGTAGCGTCAACATCTCTCTTAGACACAACTATAAGGATGAGACTAAACAGGGGTTGCCCACAAGGGGGCGTCCTGTCTCCCCTAGAATGGTCTTTAGTTGTTGACAGCTTACTGAGCGAGCTCAATAGGGCTGGCTATTACACGCAAGGTTACGCGGACGATCTGGTAGTGATTACCGTTGGCAAATGCCAATCAGTCATCTCCGATCTGATGCAAACGGCCTGTAGAATAATCGAAAGATGGTGCAAAGACTCCCAACTCTCGGTCAATGCAGACAAAACTGTCATTGTACCTTTTACAAAGAAAAGGAAGTTGGATGGCTTAAAACCACCAACCCTCTTCGGTAAAACGGTCAACTTTTCGGATGAGGTCAAATATCTAGGCATCATCCTAGACCAAAAACTCACGTGGAATGCACACATTAAACATGTGACAAGGAAAGCAAAAATTGCTTTGGGAACTTCCTGCCGACTGGTCAACTCGAAATGGGGCCTTAGACCATGGGCAACGCTGTGGCTGTACACTGCTATAGTAAGGCCCATGATAACCTATGGCTGTGTCGTATGGCATGGAAAAACCCATCAGACTACCTGCAGGGATGCTCTCTCAAGCCTCCAGAGACTCGCGTGTCTCATAACAACAGGAGCAATTGCATCGACTCCGACCGCTGCACTTGAGGCTCTGCTTAATCTCGTTCCTTTGCATGTGCAGGTGCAAATGGACGCTAGGGCAGCAATGATAAGGGCCAGAATAGCGGGAAGGACAAGATGGAAGTCGACTGCCATGAGGGCACTGCAAGAGAACCTTATGAAGAAAGACATCATTGCCATGCCCACTGATGCAATGTTAAAAGAATACAGCTTTGATAGGCTGTTTAGGGTATTCATACCTCAGAGGACTGAGTGGAAGGACGAAACGCCAGGCCAGCCTCAGTCCACTGATGTTGTTTGGTTCACCGACGGATCAAAAAAAGAGGGTCTAGCAGGAGCCGGATTCCACGGTGGGCGGCCAAAGGTAAAAAAATTCGCCAACCTAGGCCAGCACACCACTGTGTTTCAAGCGGAATTATTTGCCATTATTGGATGTGTCCGTTTAAGTCTGCAGAGGACCTATATTAATAGGCGAATCTTCATCTTCTCTGACAGCCAGGCTGCTTTAAAAGCCTTAAATTCAGAGGAAATTGACTCCAAACTTGTAAAGGAGTGTGTCCAGCTATTAAACTCACTAGGAGCGGCAAACTCGGTGGCACTAGGATGGGTACCTGGACACTGTGGCATTAGAGGCAACGAAGCCGCTGATGAACTAGCTAGAGCTGGTGCTGAAAGCCCCAATGTGGGCCCGGAGCCAATCTGTGGCATTCCTAAATGCACCACTACAGCCTACCTTAAAAACTGGGGAACTGACCAAAGTATTAGCCTTTGGGAAAAATCCCCAGGTCAAGAACACTCGAAAGCGCTACTTGTGGGCTTCAAAAAAAGGTTTACGAAAGAAGCGCTTTCGTTGAACAAAAATCAGATAAGAATCCTGACAAGAACCCTCACTGGGCACTGCAAGCTGAATAAACACCTTCACAGGATGGGCCTCAGTGATACCACAGTTTGCAGGTTTTGTCGCGAAAAGGATGAGACGCCCATCCATATCCTATGCGAATGTGATGCAGTGCACCACATCAGAAGCCAGCATCTTGGAGGCCACGTCATCTCAATGCAGGAGATCAAATCCTCCTCCCCCAAGGTCATGGTCGACTTTATGATTGACTTGCAGCTTGGGGAAGTGCTGTAATGCTGCAAGAGGCGTCACAATAGATCTTTTAGGTCGCAGTGGCTTAGGGGCGTTTCAAGACCCTACCTCTTTCCTCAAATAATCAAAACACTTTTTCCAGTCCGCCGCAGACACCTCGTTTACAGCCTGCTCGAACGCAGCCAGCGCATCTTCCGGCGACGAAAATTGTATCCCTTTGAGCTGATTTTTTATTTTTGGGAATAAAAAGAAGTCACACGGTGCTAGATCAGGGCTGTAAGGAGGGTGACCCAGGAGTTTGACTGGCGTGCTGTCCAGGAAGTCCCTCGTTTTGAGTGCGGTGTGCGCAGGTGCATTGTCGTGGTGGAGCAGTAGCCCGCGGAGCCCTGTGTTTGGTCGCTTGTTGCTTATAACAGAGAAAACTTCTGGCAAACATTTGGTAGTATACCATTCGGCATTAATGCTTCTTTGATCCCGTAAGGGAATTGATACCAAGTGGCCAGTCAAAATAAAAAAGCTAGCGATCAAAATCTTACCCCCGCTTCTAGATCGCTTCACTTTGGTAGGCGTTGGCTCATTTTGAAACACCCAAACAGTTGACTGGCGCTTGGTTTCTGGGTCGTATTGATAAATCCAGGACTCATCACCTGTAATGATGTCGTAAACACGCCGAGACGAGCCTGCTTCAAATTTGTTAAGCATATCACGGCACCATTCCACCCGGGCCTGCTTCTGAGCATCGGTGAGGTTGCGCGGCACCCAGCGTGATACTATCCTCCTCACGCGAAGATGGCTGTGTAGAATCTCGTGAACGCTTCCCGATCCAATCTTCAATATGTGTTGAATCTCCTGATATGTAATTCGCCTATTGTCTTGGATTAAATTTTTCACTGCTAGCACGTTTTCTTCGGTAACAGCCGTCAAAGGGCGACCGCTTCTTTCGTCATCCCCCAAAGTTGGTCGACCGCGCTTGAATTCGTTATACCAACGATACACGGTTGCCTTGGAAGGGCCTTCATCCATGAATGCCATTTGAAGTCTATCGTACGATTCATCCGGTTTCAGGCGACACTTGAAATCGTATAAAATCATAGCTCTAAAATGTTCCCGGCGCAGATCCATATTTCAGTGAGACACAATACTTTGAATTAACTCGCAAAAAATGTGGAGGGAAATTTTGAAATTGGAACTTACTTATTTTTACTTATAAATAATCATATTTTCGAAAAACATTATAACTGGCCAGTCTCCCATATATAAAAACTTTTTTTCGCAATACTTTCTGAGGGGCCTGGTATTGTGACAGTATTTTTTTCATTTGATAGGTATATCAAAACATATACATCAAACCTCGCATGTCATCTCAAACACGCTCGCTACAGTGTCAGAAGCAGTCGAGCCTATTCCTCTCGCCTTAAATATGTCAGTGCATATTGTGACAGTATTTCTATTTTCGTTTGATTTATTAAAACGAAAATCAAAACTCGCACTTTATCTCAAACACGCTCGCTATAGTGTCAGAAGCAGTCCAGCTTATTCTTCTCGCCTTAAATGTCAATACACATTGTGACAGTATTTTTTCTCATTTGATATATCAAAATGCTTCCTGCTCCACCCAGGTAATCAGCTGTTGTAGACTTACTATGGCGTAGAGGTGACGTGTTAATAACTAATTACCTTGAAAAGTATGTTCCATCGTAAATCACATTATTTATTTATTTATTACATTACCACTTACCATCAGGTGGGATGGTGGTAAAATATGTGCATTTTTGTAAAAAAAAAAAGGAAAAGGTAATCCACATAGCATAGGAATTTATATAATAGAGCAGCCATTCCCAAAGTGGGCGATAACGCCCTCCTGTGGCCGCTGCAGGCCTAAAGGGGGGCGGTAAGAGACCCTGAAAAAAAAATGGGGGCGTTGTGTAAAGGCTTGGGGGGGGCGATTTGTAATTTAATCTAGCTAGGACTCTTAGACACCGACTAAACGCTCGACTTTCGAGTAGACAAAATAAGTTTGGGCACCACTGTAATAGAGAGGCAAATGAGCAAGCGGGTTGCTTGACGGTAAGCAATCACCGCGGCCCATGGACATGCGCAACACCAAGGAACACGCCAATGCGTTGCCGACCTTTTAAAAAGACATATGGTCTTTTCTTGAAGGCTTCTTGATGAGCAACTAATGTCCTGGACAAGAGCGGAGACCTTTAATCGGGAGATGTGGTCTGTGCTAGGACCCTATCCAGATGGACCAACCAATGAAGAAAACTTCAGGGAAAGATGAAAGCGATGGGAGCGCAAGTTGAAGATTGTAGCCCAATTTGAGGGAGGCCTATGGCTTGTGTACCTACTGCTTAAGAATAAACTTAGCAGGAAGACTTTCTATGACTATCACAATCACTCAAAAACACGACCTAGTTCTATTAAAATCTGGCAACGGCATATGACTAAGTACGTATTTGCATCATGACATTGTACGCATTACGCCCATTTTTTTGTATGCGCGGAATACTAATCGTGTGGAATGTCCGAAGTTTGGAATATAGGGCAACTCGACGAGTTATGACGAATGTTAATAACAAAACCCTGCCACTAAACAATTGGTTTTCTTTTTCTTTTATGGCGCTGGCGAAACGAGCTGAAAGCAGTGGCGTGCATTGGCTTACTTCACTTGAATTTAATTGTGGTGTAAGTTATTGATTTTTTGATGTAGGAAGATTAATTTAGCATTAATAGGTCTATTTTAAGATAAGTAATCATCGTACTCTGAAAAAAAGATAATAACTTACACCACTATTGAATTTGAATGAGGAAGGCAGTAGGTATTGCCTAATTGCCTATATGCAATGCACGCCACTGGCTGAAAGCCCACCTGATGTAAGCCTTTACCTTTGCCCATAACAACTGCAATACCACATAGGCTGTTGCCTAATTAGTATTGCAAATCATGTTCGCCATACTGAGACCTAAAGATGAAAGTCTCATGTAATAACTGTAATGTCACCGACACCTGTCCGTACCCTTTGCACTGGAACACAGCAATGCAATCATCACTATTTGACGGCATAACATAACATAACATCACGCCTGTATTCCCCGAAGGGATAGACAGAGGTGCATAGTACAGTACAAGTCCCATTTAATTGGGGGCGTGCCTATTTCCATGTTTGTCTTATTTTTAGTATTTGTTGCGAAACTACATAATATGCACTATAATCTGACGAAGTTGGACGCTGGTATGTATTACCGTTTTGAAGATAGAGCAGGAACAAAAACGTTGAAAAAAATGCATATTTTTTGAGGTTTCTTGTATGGGGACCCCTTTGGTTTTAGACTTTTTTTTGTTTTTAGTATTTGTTGTGACACACCTCATAGCAACACATATTCTGAGAAAATTTCAACCGGTTACCTATTACCGTTCAAAACATACAGCCCTGTGACAGACAGACGATCGGACGGACGGATGGACGGACGGACGGACAGCGTAGCGAGAGTAATAGGGTCCCGTTTGGAACCCTTCGGGTACGGAACCCTAAAAAGCACGCGTCCGTTATGAGACACATTATGAACCTAAAAGCGATGCAATAAGAGCCACTTTACGAGCAAGTGTATTGTAAATATAATTTTCAAGTGCCCATCTAGACTTTCTGATGCATATATTGACCATTTATTTGTAAACATTACATTTAAAAATAAATTATTTACGTGGATGACGTAAATTGCAGTACCCCTCCGTTAAAAATAATAAACTGGTTTATGGGTTCTCCAAATAATTGCACGGAGTTCAAATGCCAGTTGCTTCTCGTGAAACCAAAGTCACCATGTCAGAAACACACGACTGATGACTGATGGCGTGATGTCACAATGTCAGAAACACACGACTGATGGCGTGATGGCTAACTAATCCAACCAGACCAGCTGCCTTACTCTTGAAAGTACTTTAATTGACAAATGTCAATTCGATGCAAAATTTTCAATCAATTGGTTTAAAATGTAGTGTTTTTAGAAGTAATAAAACCTTATGTAGAATTAAAATTGTGTATTCTGTATATTTTTAATCAAGAATACTAGAATACCCATTAATTCTGGTCACTTTTTAACATTGGTATTAAATAAATAAATATTTTTTATTCACAAAA
Organism: Asteroscopus sphinx; assembly: GCA_949699075.1. Classification (NCBI taxonomy): domain Eukaryota; kingdom Metazoa; phylum Arthropoda; class Insecta; order Lepidoptera; family Noctuidae; genus Asteroscopus; species Asteroscopus sphinx. Next base: position 4,703,251 of record OX453029.1, on the reverse strand, counting down.
AGTTTTACATCACATAGCTGTAAAGTCCCTGACTTCTGAGCTAGGTACAAACCTGTGTTACAGAATAACGGTATTAGATTGAGATTGGAATTATTTTCAAGAATAACCCCACAGCTCTTCTCTATGGAATAGTAGCTGCGCCTGCGGCTTTAGAAAATGGAAATTTAGTTTGTGACTATTATTATTACTGAAATCAAATATAGCCAATGTTACTTCTGGATAAAATGGCTTTCTAATGGTGAAAGAATTATTAAAATCAGTTCAGTCGTTTCAGAGTTTATCGATTACAAACAAACAAGTATAGATACAGCCTAGCAAGTAGCAATGGGCAGTATAACTTATAGAATGTGTAGGTAAGATTAAAGTACTACTAACTAAGGACTAAAATGTAAGACAGATAGACAGATTAGTAAAATAAATAACGTGTGCGGTCGAAGGGACCCCCGTCAGGAACGAAGTTATCCTTCAAATTCATATTTTTTGACCGGTTCATTATAATGCTAAATTTCACAACTTTAATACAAGCATAGATGGCAGGAAACATCATGCGTCGGACTGAGATACCACAGGGCCCAGGTTCGATCCCTAGTAAAACATGTCTTTTTGTATGTTTTATTTAATATTTAGCTATAACTAAACGACGACGACGACGTTTTGACGACGTCTGTGGTCTAGTGGTTCGAGGGTCGGACTACTGATCACGAGGTCGTGGGTTCGATTCCCACAGGACACAAATATTTGTGTGATGAACATAAGTGTTTGTGTTGGTCTGGGTGTTTCTTATGTATTATAAGTACGTATTTACGTACAAAACGTTTTTACGTTACGTTTGTACGTTTTTTTACGTACAAAAAAAAGTACATAAGTATTATATCCATTGTTTAGTACCCATATCACAAGCTCTGCTTAGTTTGGGACTAGATGGTGCTGTGTAAAAATGTCCCGGAGATTTTTTTTTTTTTTTTTTTACATTGACTTTACCCACCAGATGGCGCTTAAAGGTGAAGTCAGCTGACAACTCTATGTCCGTTTATTCAATGTAATCTATGGGTATAACGCAAATCTTAGCGTGACGTGTCGCTACATTTTCTCTCGAATCAAACCTTTTTTTTTTTTTTTTTTTTTTTTGTGACGGAGAAAATGCCTATCGCATGTCACCCGGGGAGGCGGTGTGGGTATGTGGGACTCGCACCCACTAAAAACTCCGCCGTGTGCCTACTCTCGCCTTGGGTGGATGGGCTACGAGAACTGCATTGCATGGCATTCGCAACCCATCCAGCGCGGCCCACTTCAGGGCCTTCCACTTCCAACCTAAACTCTCCTTCAGTGATGTCCGGGCACACGTGGGACATCACTGCAGCTCGAGGGCCTTGCAGCATGGATGATAGAATCCCCAATCTATCACCCACTGGTCTCGAATCACACCTACCGCAAGCCCCCATAAGGAACTTCGCTCCAAAACTGCAGCATTATGGTGCTTATGAGCTTATTTTGATTTTTATTAACTTTCCCGACCATGACACGCGAACTCTGTGACAGGAATAGTAGGTACTCCTCTGCCATTTTGTATTCCTTTTTCTGACTTCATTTGCTAGTTCTACGCGCTCCGTCTATCTTATTCTTTTGGTCTGAGTGTGGTTAACAGGTTATTACAAAAAATATACGAAAAAAAAAATTATTTCATCAACTTGTGAAACAATTTCATTACATCATTGGGAACCACCTTTTAAGCAAATGCTTGCTTGTGTTAGGGAGTTCCACTCTTCCAAGTTCCAAGAAAGAAACAAGTTACAAGAAGAAACTCTTTCCGCCATTCTCTTGACACTATCCAGGGATAAAGAAGAGCCTAATTGTTGCCAGGAAACAACCGTTTATAATAATATACGATTATTTTATGGGCGTCAAAAAAGGGCGGATCCTAGCAACAGTCAAAATATATCAAGTCTAGCAAAACTAGGCGTTGACCGGTAGCCTTGTAACCATGTGTGTTCCGAAAATTCAAAAAATTTCATCAGCAAAAAAAAATACGTCTACTTTTTTTCATTCCAGGCGTTGACCGGTAGCCCTTGTAACCATGTGTGTTCCGAAAATTCAAAAAAAGTCATCAGCAAAAAAAAAATACGTCTACTTTTTTTTCACTCCATTTTTGAGACCTTGCCCGCATCACTGGACCGCCTAGTCTAATCCTTCGTAGTATTATAACAGGTACTTCGCTACACTTTCAATAACACTATACGTCGCTTGTACTTGGTATAAAAGACCGGTGTAACACCACAACAGTATTCAGTAGCTATCCTGTAGTCAACAAGAAGTGCACGATGAGATTTCTGGTAATATTTCATTTTTTATTTTGAAAATAGTGATAATGGAACGTTTTGAAAATGGCAATACCTACCTAACTCAAATTTTAAAACCGATAAGTGATAATTTTTCAATTAGTTTTTTTATGTCTATAAAAATCCAATTTTCTTAATAGGTTTGTGAATTTTCTAGTTTATAAAAAAAATAAAAATTGGCGCCAAATCTGACTTCAAACTTTTCTTTCATTAGTTGTCAAAGTTTTCCGCCAAAACTTTATTTTTAACTGACCATCCATGGAAGTTAATCAAACATCCTAAAATGCCTTCCGTTATAACTATAGTTTTCTTTTTTCTTTTCATCTATACCTTGTCACATAATTACGAAAAAGCTAAAACGATAATTTATCCTGTACTTAATAATGCTATTTATCTTTATGAAACTATGCTTACACTGGTAATAGATTCCCTATAAATGGTGCTTAAAAAAGCTCAAGAACGCATACCTGCAATACCTTTGCCATCAATATCTAATCCAAAATTCAAATTTGATCCAATTAAATGTAACAAGCCATTTCAATTTGTATGACAAGGTTGTTTATTAATTATTTAACTCACACACATCTTAAAATTAAAACAGGTTCCTGGTAATGTCACATTTTTTATTAAGATTAATATTTAGTTCGCACAGTAACATTAAAGGTGTAATAAATACAAATTGCTGTAGTAAAACCGACGAAAGAAATTGGTATTTTAGTCAATTTTTAATAGAATAATATTGCCAAATTCTCTTCTCAAAATACGTATTTGCGCACTTTTTATCTAATTTGGAGTATTTTTTAATTCTCATTCAATCTTGTTTCTGCCTTCGCCGCTGTGCAAAAATATTTAAACTGTACAGCCTAGACAAGAACAGCCGTCAAACAAATCGATACGTAATTGAAATCATTAGATATACATATTTGTATTTCGTATTGTCTCCCCCGCAATCAACTATTCAAAATAATGTCCCAACATTAAAATTATTGCAAAACAATGATCATTCGTTCTCATTATCATAATCATTGTTTATGACTAAGCGTTGTTTATCTGTGGCGCGCGTCGACGCACAGATAACAACGTATAAAGTGTCAATCATCTGGTTTATGGTCTATTTACTGGCAATGATACATTCATTCTGATTTATCGATGGATTGTATTACCATGTCCTATGTTTATCATATTTAACTAATCGTTGTAGTTTTGTTTAACAAAGTGTCAAGGGAAATATGTTCTTATTTTCCATTGTGATAATTCATAGCATTTTCTGAAACGCTATATGAAATAAAAACAGCCGATTCAGCTAACATTCTCTTATACACTCTGATAAACTATTTAAAACCTACACAAAAATCTTTAAACTCAATAATATTGGAAGAAAATAATTCATAACATTGTTTTTTATCGATGTCAACCAATCACAGGAAAAGAAACAAAAAAGCTTCCAGGCACAGACAATGTAAACACATTTTCCCGCCAATTTTCAATAATAGTGATGTAGCTAAACACGTGTTTGATGCAGAAGATAATACGATTAGTACAAATAAGCATTTTCAATATCGAAAAAACATTCTTCCCACGATCCATAATAAGATATAATCGATTAAATTAAAACACGATTAGTTCTTTAGATCAATTTGATCTTTTCACAATAGATAGTTTGATTGACGTGGGAATAATATGAATGACGTAATTTATGGTTATTTTACGTATCCTCGCGTGATAATAGACAATTTAACATTTATTGAGACCAATGCACGTGATGATGTAATTAAAACTTGAACTTGAATTTTTATTAATTTACTATAGGTATCAATCTTGTGGCAGGACACAGAGACTGTATATAAAATAGATATCTGAAAACATCTATGATTCAGATAACTATGGTATATAATACTGTAACACCAAAAATACCACTGTGTGCACAAATAAACAATTTGATTTTAATCTTTCTGATACTTATAAATCTACCATCGGCATGATAAGAATTATTTTCTTTTAATAATGACAACGAATGAGATTTACACAGATCATTTTTAGCAGTGGGTCATAGAATCTGCCCGAATGAATAATGCATCTCGAAGACTACCTATTAAATTGGGTACCTACTTTAAGATCTCTTTTCCCGACGCACCTACAAACTTGATTGTTAAGTAAATGACAGCTTTAGTTAGTTAATTAGTCCTCTACTTAACACATATAATTATCTTGTACTTAATGTATCCTTTATGCTCATAATAATGGCAGAAAATTACTATAGCCACACCCAATACACTTCCTAATTCTTCATAGTAACTATAAAAGTACCTTCTATAAATATAAAAACTGGTCTCATTTTTTAACCAATCAAATTATTTAATGGGTTCTCAATCAGCGCGCGTAATAACAAAAAATGTCAATCACATTCCGTCCCACGCAATGTCATTATCAAGGACAGACAAAAACATACCTTAAACGAAATGTAATTATTTTTATGAGGTAGCAGCGTTCCGTTTTTATTGTCGTGCTAATATGGTGGTAATTAAAGGCGTGGTAGGTATGCGTATTTGCGATTTTGTCAAGGCAAAATTTAGATGATTGAACTATACACTTCTTGGTTTTGTACCCTATTGTATCTAAATACATCCTTTACAGTTTTCTTCAACTTTTCCTTAAAAAAATATCACCTTATCACACTATCTTCGCTGAACATACATGTCATTCCCAAATCATGCTTCTTGCGTTCCTAAACTGTTTCCTTGCATTCCCGGACTATCATGCAATAATTCGGTACCTACTTTTCATGTGTCTACATTACTACAACACTATCGCCATACACACATGTCATAACGCGCATGCGTGGTGTCAAGGTCTCTAATTGTAATGCAGAAAGCACATCACTATTGTTGTGATATAATGATTCATGAACCGTTATATTGTTTAGCAGTTATTTTTGGAATGCAAAGGTCGCGACGAAACAATAGTTGTAGTAGTCAATGAACATTGTAGATAGAGGCATAGAATAAATAATTAATAGTAGATTTTAAATTGATTGATCCGTTTGTGTAATAGGTTGTGTATAGAAATCTTTCAGAAACTTTTTTTTATGGAACTTTTAATTTGAAATGTGACGTTTGTCTTCGTTTTCTACGAATGGTATTTTTTCCCCTATTTGACACATCGAATACTTTTCATTAGCGACGCTTAAATCTTAACTCGACCAGACTTTAAAATATACACGTGCAACAATATCCTACACAAATCAATTCGTCTGTTTAGTACAAAACTCATACGCACAAAACATGGGTACTTTTTGTCTTCCAAATTCGTCAAATGCATTAGTCACGTACACAAAATTTTAGGTCAATGTCAAAAACCATACAGCCTGAACTGTCAAAGAGTTATTGTCTCAACATGGTGGGTTGCGAAATAGTTAAGTAAATATTTAAGGCGTTGGCGGTTGCTTAAATGTTAGTAGATAAAGCTTGTTGCAGTATTGTAATTGTAAATCGAGTTCAATTTAGTGTAAATTGAAATTAGGGATTGGCTTTGGACCTGTTTTTGACAGTACGTACCAAATTTGCAAAGCACAGGAAGTAGACAATATTTTAAATTTATTGGTCTTAAGTTGGTCTTAACGAGCTTAGGAAGCCGGATTGTAGGAAACAAACGACAATTCAGTAACATTTAACTAAGTACAGGAAATCTTTCCCTATCTCTTCTCATGGGTGTCGTAAAAGGCGACTAAATGATTCACCAGAGGATGGGCAGCAGCGTTCTCTGAGTAAATACTCAAATATGAGTAAATGAAATACATAAGTACATATGATACATAAGAAACCCAGAATAATACTTAATAATACTTATAATACAGAAGATGGTAGGGTTCCTCAACCCTCTCTATTCTCATGGGTGTCGTAAGAGGCGACTAAGGGATTCACCAGAGGATGGGCAGCAGCGTTCTCTGTGGAGGTACTTACAACGATCGCCAACCCGCCTGCCAAGCGTGGCGATTATGGCATATCCCCCCTTTTTGGGGGAGGCCTAGGTCCAGCAGCGGACGTCTTTCGGCTGAATTTTTGCCCCCACCAAAAATCGCTCAACGCGGCTAAAAAAGATATCACTTCAAAAACTGTTTAAAAATCACACCGCTTCGTGGGAAACATCACTTGAATAAGCAAACTAGAATCATCGATTTCGGGAAACAAGTAAACATCATTTACCCAATACAAAAGATCTGTTGCGAAGATCCTGTTTAACGATTAACAAAATTAACATCAACTGCTATTTCGCAACTAAAAACGTTGTGCGAAAAAAATAGCAACCGGGCAACAATACTTTGAAAAAATTGTCATTGATCATTAGTTCTGAATACTTTTGAACTGTTCTAAAGGTGGCCATTGACGATGCTTCCAAACGTGTGGATGGCGTGGCCGCATTCCAAAATTTGTCAGTGAATGTTGAAATCGTATGTTATTTTTAGAACAAGTCTAGCTTTTTTGGAAGTAGTCATTAAAACGACGTCCGAATGGATACATCGTCAGTGCCCACCTTTACGCTAAAGGATATTTTGTTACACCTATGGATGACGGGTTCGAAGTTTGAATTGACAGTAAATGACAGGTCTATGTCATATATGTTTTTTTTTTTTTTTTTTTATTTATTCATGACCATGGATACATGTCCTTCAGTCGTAATCATTGAACATATTATACTTGTATCCTAGCAAATGAGCTGAATTGATGCTTACATTTGTGTTGCTCAGATCAATTGTTATTATATTTTCCCACTTTAGGGCAAAGGCTTTCTTTCGCCCACCTTGAGGACCAGTATTTTTTATACGCGTCTAGCTCGGACGTCCCACAACCTTCGCCTGGGTCTGCCGCGATGCTGTTGGACGTTTTTCGGGACCCACTCAGATCAATTACTGAGATATTTTGTTAACAATCACAAGGCATAATACATTGGATTCGTTTTCTTAATATGAGATCATAATTAAATAGATTTACCTTCCAATTTCGATTTTATTGTTGAACACTGAGTACTTAGAACTACAAAAAAGTTGCGAGGTGTTGCCAAAGAGTCGCTCGTGTGTAACCACTAACCAGGTAGCTAATCTTATGCTAATAGAATGTTGTCATAATAATTTTTTTGGTTAACTTCCTGACTGGTTATCAGCAATTAAGTTTTTAATTAGCAATATGTTAATGAAAAGAAATTACTCAGACCGACATTATTCGGCCTGCAAAAAACGGGAAGTTTGCAATAATGTGTGATAGTTTCATAGCTACTGAATAAACGGATGATGCTCTATAATTATCTGATAATTAGCAATCATTTCTTGGCAAAAATTGGACACGATCCCTTACACAATCGATGATGGCCAATAATTGAACATATCCCATCAACTGCAAGTACTGCAACGGACATCAATACCTTAGCTGTTATTATAATGTTAACAACCAGTTATTACAGCGGATAACGTTTTAATGGAAACGTTAATTAAGTTATTATAACAATAGCCATGTCATAATCCGCATACATAATTCCAAGGCGTTAACGCAACAAAAATGTAATGAAACTTAATGATAATTTTTTCACGGTTTAATAAACTAATTAATTTTAATTTACCATTTACATATCGCGTTCACGATCTGCTGATAGTTTGAAGTAACAAGTGTAATTTCGTTAGTAATTAGTTTATACTTTTCTTACATTTTGTATCAACTGTCCTTTATTAATTTTTTACCTATGTGTCTTTTGTTTTTACTTTCTATGTAACCCCACCTATAAGTTGCCTGCTTGTGTTTATCACTGTGTTTTAAATGTTGCGCGTCGTTAACTGTGACAATAAACTATTTTTCTTTCTTTCTTTCTTCTTTCTTTCACAGTTCCCTGTTAAGGTTTACGCGTGTTTATTGAAATAGATTGATTTATTCGTTACATTATCACTACCACTATCTAGGAACATTGTTAATTACTATTTCTTACCGCCGAATATATTATAGTTAAAAGACGCTTATAACGTTAATGCAAAAATGTACAGAAGCGAATACTTAGAATAGCTTTGAGGACTCAGAACTTGGCACGGCTTAGGAAATGCTAGCATGAAGGATAAGACTTACACCATCATTCAATATGCACTTATCTTCAGTACAGACCACAAATAAGACCAAGAGAACTCTTTCTCTAAACATTACCCTTTCTTCCACAGATTGCTTTCGTTGCCATCATCGGCTATGCCTCCGCCAGCGTCGTCCCCCTAGTCTATGGGGTAAACGCCGGTGATGCCCAGGCTGCCGCCATCGACGCGACAGTCGCCGCGCAGGACCACGCCCGCGCCTTCGGCGAAAGCCAGGCGCGCGCTGCCGAAGCCGCTGTCCAATACAACACTGAGGCAGTCCGTCAAGTTGCTGAAACCAACCGAGACCTCCACGAGAACGCTTACTGGGGTACCCTTGCCGCTAACCAGAATGCCGTCGCCGATGTCCAGTCCCGGGCTGCCGCTTTGAGCGGAGTTGCTGCTGGCCACGCCGGTTTTGCCGCTCCTTACAGCATCGCTGCTCCCTACGGCATTGCCGCCCCCTACGGCGTTGCCGCCCCCTACGGTGTCGCCGCTCCCTACGGTATTGCTGCCCCCTACGGTGTCCACGGACTCGGCTACCGCGCCTGGTAAATCGATAACCGATTTCGATAACAGTTATTTCAAAAATAACTGCTATTTGAAACTGATATTTTTGAAGTAACTGTTATTGGTCCCCTATGTCGGTTTTATTTGACAACACTAGTGGTGTGTTTTTTATATCGTCAGTGTTGCCAGGTAACGATTGGCTAAGGATTGATATCACTACCGCTCTAATGGAAAGAAACATGCTCAAACGAACTAAGGTCTCATTTAGTAACTCTCTTTGTAAATAAAACATGCCATCACTGCCAAAGTGTAAATAAACACGTTTTTACAAAACAAACTATTTTATTTTAAACACCTTTTTACCTAACCTGCCTCCAAAACACGTCAATGTATGGACCAACGTAGATAGATAGATAGATAGAATATACTTTATTGTACACCATGAAAATAGTAGTAAACAGGAACGTGTTTTTAATGCCTATCACCAATGCCGAAATATATGACTAAAACCCGCTATCACTGCCCACTGCTACGAATCGAAAAGCCTTTCAAAATGTTTCGAATGAGGAGTACTAGTCAAAATATATTAATTCCGTCCATCCAAAAAAAATGGATTAAATCGGATTTTTAAACTTTTTTATACCTTCTAACTATCAAAATATGATGTCTCAAACCTTTATCGTCATCATTATCATCATCATTCCATTACTATCCCACTGCTGGGCACGGGTCTCTTCTCAGAATGAAAAGGCTAAATCCTTAGTCTACCACGCTGGCCTAGTGCGGGTTGGTGGACTACACACACCATTGAGAACTGTATGGAGCACTCTCAGGTGTGCTGGTTATTACTTCCTATTTTAGAAAAGGACAAAATGTGATAAATTTATTGTAATATAAAGGTTGCAGAAAAAAAATGGTGACAGACACGGAATAGAAAACAAGGTGGAAGTGCCCAACGGCTACCGCACGTGTGGCACAATTAAGCGCAGATGCGCAACACTCACTTCAAATCAACTCAGTCTATCGCAGTCCACTGCTGGACATAAGCCTCTCCCAAGTTGCGCCACAACACTCAGTCCTCTGCCTTCCGCATCCAGTCTCCCCCAGCCACCTTCTTCAAGTCATTTTTCCAACTGGCGGGGGGGCACCCTACCCTGCGTTTGCCGATTCGCGGTCTCCACTCAAGGACTTGTCTGCTCCAGCGGCTATCGGTCCTTCGACAGACATGGCCAGCCCACTGCCACTTCAGCTTACTGATCCTACAAGCTATGTCGGTCACTCCGATTCTTCTCCGGATAATCTCGTTACGGATCTCATCCTTCAAAGAAACTCCAAGCATAGCTCGCTGAGCGACTAACCCAACTGCCAGTGTCCACGTCTCGGCACCGTAAGTCATGACAGGTAGGACGCACTGGTTGAAGACTATTGTCTTCAAACTTTGCGGTATAGGCGACGAGAAGACTCTGCGAACTTTGATCATTTGGCGGCATTTGATCCGGCTCGCGGAACACTTAAGAGTCCCACTAAAAATGTCTCCTAAAATGCAGCAACCACTGCACTTTTTTTTTATGAGTTATAGATTCGCTCCTGACCGCAATAAAGACAGCTTTGCCAAGATGTGGTCGAAGATGGAGCAAGCAAACCTACCAACCCAGCACTTTGGCTGAATGCAAAAATAGTTCCATTCATTGTAAGTAAATAGATACAATCTAAGGGCCAAACTTAAGTGGCAGTGGGCAGGGCACATTGCTCGCAGAACGGATGGCCGATGCGGCTGAAAAGTTCTGAAGTAGTGACCGCGTACGAAGGCGCAGTGTGGGTAGGCTGGTGAAGGTCGCAGGTATCCGTTGGATGCGGGAAGCGCTAGACCGGTCGTTGTGGCGATGCTTGGGGGAGGACTATGTCCAGCAGTTGACGTATTTCAGCTGAAATGATGATGATGAGATACAATCTCACAACTTTGTACCGAGAATTTAAAAAGTACATATAAAAATACATAAAAAAATTAGAAGCTTGTTTCAATGTCCTATTTCGTTCCTAAGAAATAATTGTACTTTATTATAATTTAGACCTATTAAATTCAAAGTATTAAAATTATAGTATTGAATGACTAAACATTATTCTGACCGATACAATGTACTTTAACTTAAACAAGTCAAGTCCAAACCTAGTTATTTGAACATTTAAAGTAAGGCAATGGAGTCAATATTATACAGAAGGCAGGACCAAGTGTTGAAACAAAACTTAAAAGAGACCCATTTCCAGCGATGGAGTGCAATTTCTACGATATGCTGGGTTGACTGATTGAAGCCTATTGCCTAAAGGTGCAAGCCCACAGCGGACGGGACGGAACTGAGGCGGAGCGTCGACCGAACGTGGATGGGGCATGCATGTCTTTTTTTGCGGAAGATGCGGAAAGAAAGCAAAGGATCGGTCGTTGTGGTGATGCTTGGTGGAGGCCTATGTCTAACAGTTGATGTGTTTCGGCTGAAATGATGATGATGATGGAGATTACACCTCTGAATTTACCTAAAAAAAATTATAGTATAGGATGGCGAAACGAGCTAAAGGCCCACTTGATGTTAAGCGGTTACCTTTGCCCATAACAACTTCAATACCACCTAGGCTGTTGTCTAAATGGTACCAAAGTCGGTTCGACAAAATGAGACATGAAGATGGAAAGTGTCATGTGATTGTAGTTTCACCGGCACCCGTACCCTTCAGACCGAAACACAGCAATGCAAGCATCACTGTTTGGCGGATAAGTAGGTATGATAGTAGTACTTCCCCGGACGAGCTCTTTCACGAAGGAGCTACTACTACTAAACACTGCACACACTGTGGGCGGAACGCGCGTGGAACTAGACGGCGGCGGAATGACAGCTCCAGAAGAAAACGTTCCGCTGTCTGTGTGACTACTACTATGCATTCCCATATAATACAACGCCAGCTTATCGGTCGCGCACCGCCCGGCGTTGTCTTTCCGCCCGGCGGAGCGGCGGCGGATCGGTCACGCCGTCAAAACGCCCAGCAGGACGACGCTGTGTGCACTGTCTAATACAGCTCAGTACATTACAACACGACGAGACCCGCCGACGACGATACGCTTTAGTTCCATCCCGCTTCAGTTCCGCTCACTGTGGGTTTGCAGCTTTATCTAACGCCAGCGCCATAAAGTATTGAATATACCATAAACACGGGTTTCTTCTAAGTATATTGAGAATAAATGCCTATTATTTGCAAAAAGATACTCACACAATACAATACAAATACTCTATTGTACACTAAAATTAGCAACATTCATTATTTACACATAAAAAGAAAGTTAAAAACTAAAACCCATTAATTAAATTAATATTTTTGGGACAATTTTACACAGCACCATCTCTAGTCCCAAACTAAGCCACACGACAGAAAACAGACACACAGACAGAAACTATTTATGACAGAAAACGCCCAAAGGTATAAACAAGACTACTATTCGTTAGTAGCTAGGTATATATTCTACGCTACTATGTAGAATGTATTATTATGAATAACATAAATACATGCTGAAATTTTAATGGCTTCTTTCCCGAAAAGGGGTCATTGTACTCATCATCATGATTTTTTTTCACGATTTCCGGGTTGGTCCCATATTAAAAGTTGTTCATAATGATGAGTACAATGACCCCTTTTCGGGAAAGAAGCCATTAAAATTTCAACATGTATAGGTTTTCGTATAGCCATAAATCACACCACATTACATGCCATCATCTCATCCTGTAAAGAGGCCTAAAAGTGAGACATTAATGAGCTGATTATGTTTATTACGCAGTGAATTTGATACCTGTAATCCTTTTACTCAGAACCCTTGAAAACAATCCATTATTTGGTCATAAAATGTACCATAATTGATTACAACGTTAAAACTTCCTGTACTTTAAAAATCGTTCAAAAATACCGCGAAGAACAAAGAAGCCTTTTTGGAAAAGCAGCCAAGCCCTGCTGAGAAATGCCATGCTATAATGACCTTTATTTTAATGTGGATAAGAGTCAATTACATTTATATGTGTACTATTCTCTGTCAAGAAATGCCACGTAATTATAATCTTTATAGGAATGACAAATAAGAGTCAACTGTGGAATGGAGTCGTTTACTTGATATCTAGACTGCCTTGATGAGGGCGTAGGCTTTTGTTGGTGGGGACATACGGGAAGGAAGATTGACGCACATTTGGGTTTGTTGGGTGTATGTTAGTGATCCAACAGTTTTAGGATAGATAAAAAAATATCATGCCAAAGAAGTACTTTCGAAGTGCCTTAGGATTTAAATCGATAGAGATGTGAATTGTGATATTGTTTGTGTATTTGGCACAGTCGCTGGGCACACTGCACTTATAAATTAATTATTTTTATTTATCGTTACTAAATTGTGAGTTGTGTATAATTGTGTATCTGTGTCTTGAACCAAATAAATGTTTTTTTTTTATTGTGTTCCTTGAATGATTCGTAACAAAGACGTAAGTAACTACGTCAAAAAGAGTGATTATTTATCAGTAACTCACACGTTTCAACAATAAAATTATTACATCTCATTGGAGCTATAATTCACTATAAGTAGATTAAAATTTATTGAAGCCTGCAGATTTGTCACTCGGTACAAAGTGATTTGCATTCGAGTGAAATGGTTGTTCAGTGTTATTTCACATAGAAAATGTAGGTTAATGATTGAGACAAATTCACTGAAGTAAACTAATTAATGATTAATAATGATTTTAAGTTTAGGCTCGACCATAATAGGAGGGAACTCAACGATCCGATACTCTATGCCAGTGTTTTTCAATATTTTCCATAGAGCGACCTTTATTAAAAATAAATGCCTGCGACCCCCTCGTCCTTTGCGGCGGCGGCGGTATGGATTTATAATAAACATAATATTAAGAACTATAATACTTCATTTCTATGTGACTGCGACCCCTTTGTACAGTGTTAGCGAACCCACAGGGGTCGCGACCCACAATTTAAAAAACACTGCTCTATGCCATTAATTGCTACATTATGGTGGACTAAGGCCTGAACCCTTTCCCAATCCAATCAGTGGGACAATAAAGGGCTGGTTATGTTCTCTTTGTCAAACGATATAATATTCAGCAGGCCTTATGAAGTAAAATGTGTATTCGTGGATTTATTCCAAGTACCCAACACCCAACAAGCTCGCTCAGCTCGACGCATTACCCACCCGTATGTCTCACAGTACATTGGGACGAAATAATTTATGAATGTAGATCACCTTGGCGACCGTGCAGAATGAATTAAACAAGATCTCATTACGCATATAGTTGGATACTATTAACATACATATTTGCAAAGGTTGTACTTATTCGTACTTCCTCTATAAATCGTGTATTAAAATTATATCGTTAAAATGTTTATTACATTTCGGGACCGGTATTTGACAGTTAAGTACCTACATAAACAGAGTTTATCTCAGTCTGACAAAGGCTAATACTATGGTCGACCGCAGCATCGCATAACATCAGGTGAGGTGGCGGTCAAAATGCAAGCCCATTAGGATTTTTTTTTTAAACAGGATTTTTTCACAAGGGCCAGTAGGCCAATAATTGCAGTTAAGTTTCGATCAAAACAAAGCTTTTCGTATTCTCTTAAGTACGGCGATCGCTGTCAGAAACTAACTGCAGCGTCACTACAACTTATTCGGCGCGTCATGAAATTACGAGAATTAGTGCCCTGTTCGGATGAACATAATTACGAGAATTAGTGCCCTGTCCGGATGAACATAATTACGAGAATTAGTGCCCTGTCCGGATGAACATAATTACGAGAATTAGTGCCCTGTCCGGATGAACATAATTACGAGAATTAGTGCCGTCCGGATAAACATAATTAGGAGAATTAGTGCCCTGTCCGGATGAACATAATTACGAGAATTAGTGCCCTGTCCGGATGAACATAATTACGAGAATTAGTGCCCTGTCCGGATGAACATAATTACGAGAATTAGTGCCCTGTCCGGATGAACATAATTAGGAGAATTAGTGCCCTGTCCGGATGAACATAATTACGAGAATTAGTGCCCTGTCCGTCTTGCTGGTAGCCTAGCGGTTAAACGCTTGCCTTCCATGCAGGAGGGTGTGAGTTCGATCCCGGCCCGCACCTCTGTATTTTCGAATTCATGTGAGGATCAGAATTTGATTATCACTTGCTTTAACGGTGAAGGAAAACATCGTGAGGAAATCTGCTCACCTGAGAGTGCCCTGCACCCGCAGCAGGCCAGCGTGGTAATCAAATTCTGACACATTACACATCTAACACTTTTTTTTAAAGTTGAAACATTCATCAACTCCTAACCTAACCAACACTTTGTTTTTTCCTACTTGTCTTTTTTAGTAAACAATCTTGGCACGTCTTTTTAATGCAATTCGTCATTAATAATTGTAAAACGTTTTATACACTAAATATTTTTTTAACATAATTACACGTGCAGAACAAGTAATTTATTTTATCGGTAGTTATTTATTTTTAAAACCGGCCAAGTGCGAGTCGGACTCGCGCAGTAAGGGTTGATACCCCATAAAAACTGATTTAATTTACGAGAGTTTATCAAAAGACATCAACGCACAGTGCGCGAAATATGAATTTTTGCATGTCTTTCTTACGCAGGTACCACCACATATGTCTATGTTTGTCTTATTTTTAGTATTTGTTGCAAAACTACATAATATGCACTATAATCTGACCAAAATTGACGCTGGTATATATTACCGTTTTGAAGATAGAACAGGAACAAAAACGTTGAAAAAAATTCATGTTTTTTGAGGTTTCTTGTATGGGGACCCGCTTTGGTTTTAGACTTTTTTTGTTTTTAGTATTTGTCGTGATACACCTCATAGCAACACAATTTTTGAGAAAATTTCAACCGGTTACCTATTACTGTTCAAAAGATACAGCCCTGTGACAGACAGACGGACGGACGGACGGACAGCGTAGCGAGAGTAATAGGGTCCCATTTGGCACCCTTCGGGTACGGAACCCAAAAAACAACATTAAAAAGACATGCCAAGATTGTTTACTTAATAAGACAAGACAAAATATTTTTTTTGATTCATGGTCTTGTGTTTGACTGCCACATCATGGGGTCGACGATGGTCGTTTAGAACCGTTGATGGCCGTCTTCAGGTGTTTTGATTGATATTTAAAAAAAAAAATTTGGTAACATTGGCCTCTCAACAACAGTACTGTACAAAACTATCTGTCATGACATGACTATTTAGTAATCCACCTAAACACTTCACAATATTGGAACGAACATGGTCATGCAATAGATCACAGATCACAATATTACAAGTAACAAAGTACGTTTAAATCAAAATTATGTTACTTAACTACAATTCTGTAAATACATGCTGAAGTAAAACTTTAAAATCAGTGGTTCAGTTGGTTTCCTAAGCTTGTGGAAACGATTCGACTTCATTCATAAGTATTAGACTAACCATAACTTAAAACGCAAAGAAAAGTGTAAAAATACATGCATTAATAAATGCATTACTGCTTCTAGCCTAAGTTGGAGACTATTAAATGAGTCTATTAAGCTGGTAAGCCAATTTTAAAGAGCTATAACTCTGCATGCTCTTTTTAGCCATATTTATCTAATGCTATAATAAACGAAGTATAGCTTCTTTCAATTATTTTTATTAAGTATATAAGTATTACATCCATTGTCTTGGTTACTAGACTCGTATTACAAGCTCTGCTTAGTTTGGGACTAGATGGTGCTGTGTAAAATGTCCCAAAAATATTTATTTATTTAACTTTAATCCTACAAAACTTAAAACGGTTTTTCAGGTAACCTCATGATCTGCATTGAAAGTTTACACTCTACAACCTGCTGTATTCGTGCCATATTTAAGGAGGTGACTATACCACTGATACTGAACACGAATCAATAAAAAAAATCAATACCATTTTGTTAAATACCTATTTGTAACCCAAACAAATTCCCTCCATGTAAAACAATTTGCAGGTATTTCCACCCTTTAACAATGCCGCGGATGACTTATTTTCAGTCGTTCGAGATTTATTCTCAAACCCTCGCTATGTTTCCAAGTGAAAATTTGGGTATTATATAATCGTAGATTTTTTAAAGTATTTTTAGATGACTAAGCACATTGTTTATGATTTGCTCTAGAAATATGGCACGGTTACCGATCAACATCTTCTATACGCTATCATTATTAAATTTTAGTAAAAACGACCGCCTTTAAATTCTTCAAAATCTTTCAGTAATTTACGAAAACGTCTATTCCAACTTGCACGGTAGCAATCATGTTAACGCGGCGCGGGCGAACCGGTTGAAACAATACAAGGCAGTCAACCACGCCTAGACGAGTCTACACCAGTCATTATAATATCTATGTAATACTCGTAGGTTGCCTGGGCAACTTGTACGTAGTCTTAAAACCGGCCAAGAGCATATCGGGACATGGTCAGTATTGTAGGGTTCCTTAAGTAGGTGTAATTACAAACAAATCAAATCGAATATTAATCATGGCTATTTTAGTTTTTGCATTAGACGGCAGCATTGGCAACTCAGAGCGTGTTGTTATTGCAGCGCCATCAAGAAGTGTGTCATGTCAACATAACACATAGGTACTTTTTATGATTTCTTCAAATAGAAAGTCACCAAAGTTGTATTCTTTGCTAAGTTCATTTTTCTCTAAGGTCAAAGACCTTTGAACTAGGACGTCTTAAGTATTTTCGAAAATTTATTATCATAATAATATGTGGGCCTCTGTAGTCACAATTAATAAATGAATTTAATTTATTTTATTTAATAATCATATATACTGATTAAATTAAGATGGGTTTATATATTGTATATGTCTGTAAAAGGCTCGTTGGAAAATAAGGTACAGTACCCGGCAGTAAATATTACACATCGAGCTTTAGAAAGAGATAGTCGGCTAACTTAGTCTTCGTAGAGCGCTGTCTCTGTCACACATATCTATGTTACAATTTTTTACCTATTTTACAACAGCTAATCGAGTGCCTTCAATAAGTAGAAGTGGGCGTTTAAACAAAAAGCACTTAAAAGTCTAATAAAAAAAACACATTGATTTAACAGATTTCGTTTAAACATTTTCGTCAATCAAACTTATGCTTTTAATAGTACGATTTAAATGTAACCCTATTTCAAAATAAGGAAATTGAAGTGGAGATGGACAGGACATATTATGAGAGGCATAGAAAAATGGAATAAAACCATAACGTTCTGGTATCCGAGAAACGAAAAAAGAAAACGTGGAAGGCAGTTTAGAAGATGGGAAGATGAGATAATGGCTATAGCAGGAAAAACATGGACAAGAACAGCAAGAAATAGAGCAGAATGAAATGAAGAAAACAATGGAGGAGGCCTTTGCCAAAGTTGGGCAAACAGACCAAGTTGTCGATGTCGACTCACCATCACATTGAGTTATATTATAACAAAAAGAAAACACAAAATAAGCAAATAATGTAACATTAGTAAGGATTTATATATGTTAAAATATTTGTGTCTGAATAAAGGGTTATATTATTATTCCCTTTATTAACTTATCAAACTTATTATTTATATTTAAAAATAATATTAAATAAATAAATAACATTTAAAAATATAAAAAACAGTAGCCCACCGGCATCGGGAACAGGGTCCAAGCTACCGGTGGTCAGGGCCCCAGAGAAAGGAACCTCCTCACTATGCGTGCCGTTTCAAGGAGTACTGCCTTCTGCATCTGGCCCTTGATCCAACCGCCCAACGAGAGCCTCCTTAGGTGTTGGTCGAGGCTCTTGGCTATTAAGCCATTGGCCGTGATGACTATCGGTACAATGACTGCTGAGTCCACATCCCACATGTCGACAATCTCGTGAGCTAAGTCAATATACTTGATTTGTTTATCTTTCTCAGCTTTCACGAGGTTGTCGTCAAGAGGGACCGTGATATCAACAATCACTGCGCGGCGCTCTGAACGATCTATCACCACAATGTCAGGTTTATTGAAAACAACAGTCCTGTCAGTGATGATGGATCGGTCCCAGTACAGTGTGGCATGACTATTTTCAAGAACTGGGTCGGGCACATACTGGTAGTACGGTACTTCAGATTCCACAAGATTATATTTCAGAGCAAGTTGCTGGTCCTGGCTACCAGGTTATATTATTATTATTATTATTTTAATTACAATAAGACTCAATTTCAATTGCCAGGTAGTTTGATAACCGGCAAAATTAAGTTTAATTTGTTTACGTAATATTAGCTTGTAGAGAGAGAGCACTTTTGTTGTTTAGTTGGTTATTTTCGTATTGTTTATACGTATTGACTTTGATTGATTTGCTTTCGCTTTGATGCTTAGTGTATCTTTCGTTGTCAACGAGTGAATGCGTTTTTGAATATTCTCTTCGGTAACCCGACGATTGTAGTTTCTTTGTATAGATTTTAATGAACTTTGTAAGTAGTATAATTGTAAATAGAATAGAAGTTTAATTTTTTTTTTTAAGGGAAAAACGATAAATGTCAAAAGCGTAAAAAAAGTCGTTTGCAGAAAAAAGCACAACGTTTAAACACGCTTACGATTTTAAAGCGTTTTCCCCAACTATCAATAAGTCCCTCGTTTAACCAAGTCACCTCCACAAGTCAATAAGCCGACAAATCCGTGCATTTGTATATCTGCTCCATTTAACTCCTTAGCAGCTTCCGTGCACCTGTGAAGCACCTACCTTTAGCCTCAACATGGCCCTTCAGCTGTTCGGCTTTCGCCTGAAGCTTGGTCTGCATCGTCTCCGCACCCTCCTTCATTTTAGCCAATATACCTGTGAGAATAAGGATGCATTAGTTTTATACTCATGGTCAAGGAGGAAGAGAGAAAATATATTTTCTCCCACTTGCTCGGAAATTGGTTCATTATTCAAAAAAAGAATACATAAATCGGCTCTTTTCCGTACGCAACGAAATAACAGGCCAGTAACATCCAACACGACAATAGAAATTGCTGGACAGTTTTTATTTTTTAAATTATGCTACCGAGGTTTTTAAGTACACACTTACATAAATTAGACGTTTTAGGTACAAAATATTTATCATTATAAAGGCTGAAAGCGCATTTTTTTTTTAAACTTTGAAAATAGAACAAGAACCGCGCACGGACGAATTGGCGCGAATGAAAATTAGATACTGTTGAATTAATTTGTGCATTCTTTCCTCGCAAATGAGAGAAAAGCACTATGCAAGTCTCGGCCGAAATAGCAATTAACGGCCTCGTTTAGTTAAAAAGGACACGGATAGCGCCTCGTCCTTTTAAAATCACATCCAATATTACTCGGCCGTCAATTGCTTAATTTCAGATCTCGACAGAAATGTACTTATTATTCCCCGGTAAGAAAAGCGGAGAAAGTGAAGAATGTCAAGCAGGGGCTACATGACGCACGGAAACTAATCGGCTGGACTTCCTGGACCTAAGAGACCTATTCGCGATCTGCTGATGTCCTAAAGTAGCTCATACCTCGCCAGTGATAATACTACATTGTTTTTGTATAACTAGGTAGTTTTAGGAGCCAAATTATTTTATTATTTATTATAATAAAACAAAGTTTAACCGGATTAAATCGCGTATATTATTTAAATTGGTTTTTGGCTTTCGAAACGTCAGGAAAACCAATTTAAATAATATACGCTATTTAATCCGGTTAAACTTTGTTTTATTATAACGTGTAGTGATCGCGAAAACCTAAGAAGTTTTTATTTATTTATTTTCCGCACAAAAAATATATACATTTGGCAGTTAGAGTGTAGAATAGAATATATTTATTTGCAGAACATAAACCAGTTTAGGTTTTTCTGTACACCGCTTGCTCCGTCGACATTCATTACAACAAGATGTGGGTGGGTGAACACGACGCATCGCGCTCGAGCGCCCCATGCAAAAAATCCCAAATAAAAAATAAACTGTATGTTCTTAAAATTACATACTAAAAATACCCACCATGTTTATCTTTTTCTTTCAATATTCTTTCCATATCTCCAGCCTTATCTTTGACACGGCCAAAGAAGTCTATCCATTAATGTAAGCATGCGTAATACAAAGATTTATTATCATTAAGGCGCATGTAGCAGGCAAGTGGCGCCCCCATCGGTAAAAAAATTATAACTCGCTGAATACATCATTTATCGAAAATTCGTTTTAAAAAATGGAAGTACAGGTACTGTAGTTTAATCAGAAACTATTAACTCTGTAAAATATAGTTCGCTGTAGTTGTAGATAGAAAAAATGCCAAAAGTGGTCGTTTTCGCACTTTTTCTATCTACAACTACAGCGAAGTATAATTTACAGACTATCCCCAAGTTTCTGGAAGGCTGATCAATTTGATCTATTGTCAAATCTAATGTCAGCTTCTGTGATTGGCCGGCGAAAATGTCATCGCTTGAGATTTGACAGTCGATTAGTTAATTTTTGCGTTGATCAGCCTTCCAGAAACCGGGGGTAAGGGTCGATCTTTCAACAGCCAGTTAACTTTTAACTGAGGAACAAGTTTGACATTTTGACAGTAGTCGTATAGAAAATCTGTCAAGACGTCACATTTATTCATCTGTTAAAAGTTATCAGACTATTGAAATACCGGCCCTTAATAGTTTCTGATTAAACTACAATACCTGTACTTCAATTGTTAAAAACGAATTTTCGGTAAATGATATATTCCGAGAGTAATATTTTTTTTATTGATGGGGGCGCCATTTGGCTGCTGCATTCCTTTCAAGGGGTCATTGTCCTCATCAATATGAACAACTTTTACTCTGGGACCAACCCCGAAATAGCGAAAACAAATACAGTAGTTCCCTACATTTGTTTTCAAATTAATCGACAAAATGAAGAAACAGCTGATTGGTCCCGTATAGTAAAAGCTCTTCATATTGATGAGTAAAATGACATATTAAGGCCCGTATTACAGAACGATACTCAAGCGTTGATCACTGTTTAAAACTAGTTTTGAGTTGAGATTTGACATTCCTCAAGCAGAGATTTATTGATCACAGTTCAGCTGAGTTTAACTTTATTTTATACTGTCACCTGTTTCGGTATTTGAGCAGAGATTTGATCTGTAATCACTCTAGTGTGGTCCAGACTACGCTTGAGTAGAGATTTCTATTCTATTTCAGGTCAAATTCGTGTGTTATGTTGTTGAATTAAAGTTTATAATTACCGTATTGGAATAAGACCGATACTCAAGTAACGATTCTATCCTTAAGTAGTGATCAGGTGATTGAAGTTTAAGCTGTACTTGAGGAACCTTCTGTAATACTACTGCTAAGAGGTTTTGAGTTATTTTAATAACACATTGTATAAGAAAATGTTACAAAATATGACTATAATCATGCATATTATCTAACTGACAGAAGATATTCACGGGTCCCGAAATGACGTTTCTTATTGCCGCTAGGTGGCACCCCTGTCGTGCACATAGCCAATATCTCGCGTGAATCTGCTTTCGATACGAGTGGTTAACTGTCAATCGAGCTTAAACGATTATGAAATAGTGCGACTATGGTCCGCAGTTTCATCATCAACTCAGCCTATCGCAGTCCACTGCTGGACATAGGCCTCTCCAGTTGCGCCACAACACTCGGTCCTCTGCCTTCCGCATCTAGTCCCCCCCAGCCACGTTCTTCAGGTCGTCGGTCCAACGGGTGGGGGGCTATGCTTGGAGTTTATTTGACGGATACAATTTGTAACGAGATTATCCGGAGAAGAACCGGAGTGACCGACATTGCTTGTAGGATCAGTAAGCTGAAGTGGCAGTGGACTGGCCATGTCTGTCGAAGGACCGAAGGCAGTATCATATTATGCGTCAATTACACATAAGTTATAATCACCTGATATTCTTTTGGTGGCGTCAGGGCTGGCCGACTGCGTCAGGGCTGCTACCTTCATGTACTCGCTCGTTATCAAACCGGCTGCCTGTATCGAGGAACATATTATTATATTAATAATCATTATTATTTATAAACAATAATTATAAATGTTTTTCCCCCCCTTAATTGGGGGAGGCCTTTGTCCAGTAGTGGACGTCTTTCGGCTGTAATGATGATAAATGTTTTTGGGACATTTTTACACATCATCATCTAGTCCCAAACTAAGCAGAGCTTGTGCTATGGGTACTAGACAATCCGGTAGTTGACTATAGTCAAAATTTACCAAAAATGTTATATTATTTAAAAGAAGATAGAGAAAGGACAACATTCTAGAAAGAATAAACAAAATCAATAAAAAAATGGGAGAGATACAGGCTTTTTAAATTTTTGGAAGAGGCATTTTCTGTACTAGTCGTGCGAAACGGACATTGCTCAGAGAGATGTCAAGTTACTATGAAGGTTTCGAACAATGACGTCATTATTCAATAGTGCTGTCTCTGTCTAGTGAACAAATTTAAATTGCTTATAACTTGGACATTTTATTAAACATTTTATTGGTTTTTTTCACTGTTGCTTATTTTTCTTGAAAAAGTTTCGAGATTTCTAATAAAAACTAATAATAAAAAATTGTCACCTTCCCTATTGATATAATACTTATTTTTGTAAATATATACATAAGAAACACCCAGACCAACACAAACACTTATGTTCATCACACAAATATTTGTGTCCTGTGGGAATCAACCCCACAACCTCGTTATCAGCAGTCCGACACTCGAACCACTAGACCACAGCCGTCGTCAAATATTATGCTATTATTGTTATATTAATAAATTATTATTATATTAATAAATTATTATTATATTAATAATCATTATTATGCTATTATTATTACAATTCGGGTTGGCGGACTACACACACCATTGAGAACTGTATGGAGCACTTTCGGGTGTGCAGGTTTCCTCACGATGTTTTCCGTGATGTGATGTGTTTTGTGGTGGACTAAGACCTTCTCATTCCGAGAAGAGGCCCGTGCCCAGCAGTGGGACAGTAATGGGCTGATTATGTTACGTTATTATTATAATAATAATCATTTCCACGACAAAATCGGTAAGCAATTACTTTTAAAACTGCACCCCTGTTGATTTTGCGGATTTGACATATGTATATGCATATGTCAACATCATCATCATTTCAGCCGAAAGACGTATGTGCGTCAAATTTTTTTTTTTTATTATTATATTATATTTACCTCCAAACTAGCAGGACTCATGGCGGAATACTCCTCACTGAGAAGCTCCACGATTAGACCCTCAATGTCAAAGAATAGGATGTGGCTCTCAGGATCTATAGAAACAAGGAAATGTTTAAAAATCATTTACAACTGAAAGAAAGATTTTTAAACTTTAAAAAAGTAAAAACAGACTTCAAAAAGAATAAAATAATTTGTGTGAAACAGTTTAGGAAGCAGGTGCCTTTGATTCGGTTTGATTTAAGAAAAATTTGGCACCATACATACATACATATTATCACGCCTGTTTCCCATTGGGGTAGGCAGAGACTATGGATTTCCAACTGCTACGATCCTGACACACCTCTTTCGCTTCATCTACGTCCATTAACCTCGTCATGCATGCTCGTCGGTTTAGAGAACTCTTAACCTGGCATTTTTTGAGAACATCCGCGATTTGATCGCGATACGTTCGCCGAGGTCGTCCCCTTCCAACTCTTCCATCCACACTCGCTTCGTATACTTGTTTCGTCAATCTCCTCTCGTCCATCCTCTCTATATGTCCAAACCATCTTAACATACCTTTCTCAATCTTTGTCACTACATCTTCTTTCACTCCACAACGCTCCCTTATCATGTTATTCCTTACTTTATCTCTCAAAGTTACACCACACATACTTCTCAAAGCTCTCATTTCTACTGCATTTATTCTGCTTTCATGTTTCTTCTGCCATACCCAACTTTCACTACCATACATAAGTGTAGGCACTAACACTCCCCCATGAACAGCCAGCCGTGCCTTTTCCGACACTTTGCGGCTGTTCATGAAGGTGTGTAGTGCCCCATTCACCTGATTACCAGCACTCACTCTCCTTTCAATGTCCTTCACATGCTTGCCATCTCTCGTAAACATGGAACCCAGGTATACAAAATCTTTCACTTGTTCCACCTTTTCGTCACCTATCAAAATATTGCACTCTGTCATAACTTCTTCCTTTTCAAAAACCAAAATTTTTGTCTTACTAACATTAACTTTCATTCCTTTACTCTTCAAAGCACCATCCATAATTGTTACCATCTTCTGTAACTCCCCCTCCGACGATGCAAGGATAACTTGATCATCGGCATAGAGGAGACATTTGACAAGTAACCCATTCATTTCTAAACCATTTTCACTCTCTTTCAAATCTTTCAAACAACTGTCCATGAATAGATTGAACAGCCACGGCGACGCTACACATCCCTGTCTCACACCCTTATCGATGCTGAACCAGTCAGAGTAGGCGCCGTTAATCCTGACACAAGCGCTAGAATCCGCATAGAGAGATTTCAACGCTTGAATCAGGTTGCTATTCACCCCATAGATAGACAAAGCAGACCATAGTTTATTCCTCATCACTCTGTCGTAGGCCTTTTCCAAATCCACGAAAGCGCAATAGACTTTTTGACCTTTGGCCAAACATTTTTCAGCTATGCATCGCAAGGAAAAGACCTGATCCGTACACCCCATGCCCTTTCTAAATCCCGCTTGCACATCCCATATTTTTTCATCAGTTACTTTCATCACTCTTTCAATCAAAACTTTTGCATACAATTTGCCGACAACACTTAAAAGGCTAATGCCACGGTAATTTGGCACCAACTACCTAAACTCATCATCCTCCTTGCCTTTTCCCAATTATATTGGGATCGGCTTCCAGTCTAGCCAGATGCGGCTGAACATCAGTATTTTACACGGAGCGACTGCCATCAGACCCCCGCAACCCAGTTACTGGGTAATACCGATATTCGGAGGTTAGACCAGTTGTCAGACTTTCAGGCTTCTGACTACCCATAACGACTGCCATAGATATTCGTATGACAACCGGGACCGACAGCTTAGCGTGCTCTCCGAGGCACGAAGGGGTCTCGATGTGTAACGAAACGGTCACCCATCCACAGACTGACCGCGGCAAGTGCAGCTTAACCTTGCAGATCGTACAATCCGCGCAGTCGTTGCTTCGCTACGAGCCCCTACGTTACCAACTACCTAAACTGTTTCACACAAATTATTATATTCTTTTTGAAGTGGTTTTTACTTTTTTTTTAGTATAATTTAGTTTTCTATTTTTAGTGGCATTAACAATAGAAAGACAAGCGATTGCTGCATGCCCTGATGATTTTCTGTCATCCATTGAAGAGTTTCCTTCTTTATCTCCGAAGATCTTCACCAAACGATACTTTCTGAATACAAATGCTTGATTTGTTGATGAAAGTACCAAAATCGCTATATCTAACATTTGAGGATAGATAGATAGATATACTCTGGTAGGCTCTGTTAAGAGACCGCTGAGCTGTTAGACAGAACCTATGGTTATAGTTTTTTTTTTTATGATTTATAGATCTGCTCTTGACCACAATCTAGACAGCTTTGTCAGGATGTGGTCGACGATGGAGCGAGCAAACCTATTAGGTGCCGATTCACTCCAGCTTTAAAGGCGTTAGGGTTGTAAGTGCCCGGAAATACAGATGCCGGCAGTGAATTCCACAACTTGGCTGTACGCATTATGAAAGAGTTCTCAAAGCGCTTGGTCCTGATAGTAGGGATTTCTACCAAATGTTATCTAGAATTACCAGACCTGAAGCCCTGGATAGTGAGTTGAGCCCGCCTGGTTCTGGCAAGTTCTGATAAGGGACCGCTGTGCTGTCAGGAAGAACATATGGTTATAATAACCTAGACATACCAGTACAGTTACATCTAAAGCCCTGTGGACAGTGAATTGTGTTCGCCTGACCCTAGCAGGACCGCAGCTGTGAAGTAAGGTCTTAGTTCTGGACAATTAGGTTCGTCTGGCCCTGGCAAAACCACTATGCTGTTAGGTTGAACCTATGGTTATAGTAACCTAGTTTTACCAGCAGAAATAAACCTTAAGCCACAGACCAGTAAGCATCTAGACGCCGCCTAAGTAAAGTTTTGCACGAGCACACAGTCGTAAAATGTTGGCGGGGGCGGGAAGTGGACGACGCGTTATGATTGGTCGGCTCAAAAGTTCGGTGGTATGATTGGTCCCGCTCGCTGACGGAGTGACGTTCCGATTGGCGGCGGCGCGTAACATATGCAATGGTACTGCAGATGCGTGGTGACCGGGTGTACCAGTTAATCAGCGTCTAGAGGCTTACTGGTCGGTGCCTGAAGCTCTGGACAGTTTGGCTCGTCTGGCCCTGGCAGGATCACTGTGCTGTTAGATTGAACCTAGTATAGTATAACGGGCTGGTTTCCGCAACTCCACGTATAAGCGTGTATTTTGCGTACGGTTAAGGTTGAACCTATGGTTATAGTAACCTAAACTTACCAGCAGAGTTAAGCCTGAAGACCTAAACAGCCAACTGGGTTCGTCTTGCCCTGGCAGGCTCTGCTAAGGGACCGCTGTGCTGTTAGGAAGAACATATGGTTATAATAACCTAGACTTACCAGTACAGTTACATCTAAAGACCTGTGGACAGTGAATTGTGTTCGCCTGACCCTAGCAGGACGGCAGCTGTGAAGTAAGGTCTTAGTTCTGGACAATTGGGTTCGTCTGGCCCTGGCAAAACCACTATGCTGTTAGGTTGAACCTATGGTTGTTATAGTAACCTTTACTTACCAGCAGGGTTAGACCTGAAGCCCTGGACAGCCAGTTGTGCTCGTCTGGCCCTGGCAGGACCACTGTGCGGTTAGGTTGAACTTGTGGTTATAGTAACCTAAGACTTACTTACCAGCAGGGTTAGACCTAAAGACTTAAACAGTCAATTGGCCTCGTCTGGCCTCGGCAGGCTCTGCTAAGAGACCACTGTGCTGTTAGGTAGAACCTATGGTTATAGTAACCTGGACTTCTATAGCCCTCGATAGTTAGTTGTGCTTGCCTAGCCCTGGCAGGACCGCTGTGATGTTAGGTCTTACCAGCAGGGTTTGAAGCTCTGGACAATTGGGCTCGTCTGGCCCTGGCAGGACCACTAGGCTGTTAGTTTAAACCTATGGGTATAGTAACTTGACTCACCAGCAGGGTTAGACCTGAAGCCCTGGACAGTGAGTTGTGCCCGCCGGGCCCGAGCAGGCTCTGATAGTGGGCCGGCACTGCCAGCGGGGCCGCTGTGTTGCAGTGCTGCTAGTCCACGTTGGGTTGCAGCCCGCATGGCATTAAGATTGCGGTGACGAAGGCCTCTGTTGAGAAAATGGTAGAAGTTTAGTGGATGTCACTATATTACAACTATTATTAGTTATAACTATGAACCTTCATTGAACAGTGAAGCCAGATTTTAACAGTTTGATATGACGAATAAAATAGTAGTAGCGGAGCTCCTTTGTGAAAGAGCTCGTCCGGGGAAGTACTACCACCGTACCGTACCTACTTCTCCGTCTAATAATGATGCTTGCATTGCTGTGTTTCGGTCTGAATAGTACGGGTGCCGGTGAAATTACAATCACATGAGACTTTCCATCTTCATGTCTCAGTTTGGCGAACCGACTTGCGGTACCATTTAGGCAACAGCCTAGGTGGTATTGAAGTTGTTATGGGCAAAGGTAACCGCTTAACATCAGGTGGGCCTTTAGCTCGTTTCGCCATCCTATACTATAAAAAAAAAAAAAATAGGGCGTCCCACGGAGAACGGCCACTCACCGCCCCCCGCCAATTCAAGATTCCTCGCCCGCGCCCCGCACGCGCCCGCAATTTGACGGCACTTGGACTGCAAACGTGATATGGATGTCAATCGCCAGTCGCTATACAAGCACGCCATCTCTGAGAACGACTGAGAAGCGCTTGGAAGTCTTGGAACCCAGTCGGCACTACGAGCGGTGAGCATTCCTAACCTACACGTGTGTGTGCCTTCGTATTTCACTTGTCATTCACACAAATTCACACAGACAACTGGGGCATGTAACACACCCCAACTCACTGCCCACTCACCACACATACACATACATACAGGGTGTCAGGGAAACGCTTCCGAAAACGAAGACAGGTGATAGTGCTGGTGATTACTGATACGAAACCACGAAAAAAAATGCGATTCTTTTTATAGATTTTTTCATTTTTTTTTGCATTTTACATTATGTATGAGTTTTATTTAACTGCCCAAAGCTGGTTATGTATGAAAAATGCAAAAAAATATATATGAAATAATATAAAAAAAGAAACGCATATTTTTTTCGTGGTTTCGTATCAGTAATCACCAGCACCTATCTTCGTTTTCGGAAGCGTTCCCCTTACACCCAGTATATATACATACAAAAACACATACACACTTCTCACAATCTTAATAATTTTCTTTTCTTTTATGTTTTATTTTATCATGCCAGAAGACAGCCTTCTTCTAAGGCTGTATAGGTATCTAATTAAAACTTCAGTGCTTTATATTAGAATATAAATCAACAGAAGAGCGGTTTCTTCTAACACAAGCATATTGTTGCTTAAAGGAAGACTCCTAACACTGTAAATTAATATATTTATAAGTTACTGAAATGAACATTTTGATTTTGATTTGTATACAGACCTAATCTTGTGTATGTAGGTGGTGCTCGCAGCCTTGAAGACCACCAGATTACACTTATCGGGAAACACAGACGTCGGCGACTTCCATATAGGCCAGGAGAGACTATTTCCTGCAGCATTCAAGCGTTACTAACCTAAAGAAGTGCACAGCCGGATTGGCCAGGCCATCGCTAGAGGAACCAGTGGACAGGGATCCGCCCAGATCATCAGCTATCGCTTCATCACACGCAGACAAGACTTCTTCAGCAATCATACCTGGACACAAAATGTACATGCAGGTGAAAAGGAGTTTTGAAATACGGATGCTTTTATAGGACAAATTGATTGTTGTATTTGTATCGATACAAACGCGTATGAGACCCGCGTACAATGCGCGTTTGAAGCGAATCTGTATCTCGTTTGAAGCGCGTCTGTATCTCGTTTGAAGCCCTACTGTACCGCGTTTGAAGCGCGTCTATATCGAGTTTGGAAGGCGTCTGTATCGTGTTTAAAGCGCGTCTGCATCGCGTCTGAAGCGCGTCTATACTCGATTTTAAACTTGTTGAAAGGCGTCTGTATCGTGTTTAAAGCGTTGCTGTATCGCATTTGAAGCGCGTCTGTAACTAGTTTGAAGCGCGTCTGTAACTAGTTTGAAGCGCGTCTGTAACGAGTTTGGAGCGCGACTGTAACGAGTTTGAAGCGCGTCTGTATCGACATATCTCCGCATATAAACGTGTAACTGAATTTGGCGTGTGCAGGTTCTGGGTGAGACTGACGCGCATTTGTATCATGTTTGTATCATGCATAGGCTCTAAGGTTTATGTTGGCATTCATTCTAACTACAGCACAATTAATGGGATATTTAAAAGCATAAATTAAGCACTATTCTATAGATAGTAGTCAGTTTTGGACCGACTGGCTGCGAGGATGGTCAAGACATCTTGAAGAGTAAGCTTCGTAGATCGAATTACATTAAACCACCAGCCAATTTTTTGTCATCTATCCATTGAAGCCACGTATTTTTCCTCACCATGCAACACTCTGTCAACATGGCCGGTCTCCATCTGCCACACGAATACAGTGCCATCACTGCACCCGACCACCATGAAGTCATCGGCTGGACGCCATTTGATGGACACCACAGGAAACAGGTGACGGGAGGCGAGGGTCACGCATTTTCGTTCGGTAAGACCTGATGAAAGAATTTTAGATTTAGAATCTACTTATAAACATTGGACTCCTCGTAGATCATCGTAGAAGACACAAGAGGAATCCCACGAATCTCGAATATAACTTGGGGATCCGGCTCGAAGGGCCATATGGTAAGATCATAGGTCTACTCGCGTTTGACGATATTCGATTAATCGTACCATTCATCGCAAAATGTTCTACTCCAGTCAACCATCGTTCCCATATCGCATGCGCTGTTCGTGTTTTGACGTTTGTTTCTCTGTTCTCCGGTCAATTTCATACGACTATGAACCGTTATCATCATCATCATCATTTCAGCCGAAAGACGTCCACTGCTGGACATAGACCTCCCCCAAGCATCGCCACAGCGACCGGTCCTGCGCCTTCCGCATCCAGCGGATTCCCGCAACTTTCACCAGGTCGTCGGTCCACCTTGTGGGGGGCCTACCCACGCTGCGCCTTCCAATACGCGGTCGCCACTCCAGAACTTTACTGCCCCATCGGCCATCCGTTCTGCGAGTACTATGAACCGTAGTCTATCTTTAGTGTGCCTTTTTATGTATCCATCTTTATTGTGCAGGTATCAATTGGAACGAAATTTCGTAAAGAAAGAAATAAAATAAAATGTGTTTATTGGCACAAACAATAAAATTAACAGAAAAGAGATTTAGAGGAACAAAGTTTACACATCTTTTAAATTTGATAATAAATTTAAAAAAAAAACAACTTACTGAGTAAAGTCACGCTGTGATCCGAAGCTACGGAGCAGATACATTTCTGGATGCGAGGCTGTAACAAAAAGAATCATTAAATGTTTTGTTCCCATTGAACTATCACATATTATTATATTATTATTATCTGTGTTAATAACACAAAGGGGCTCGTAGTCTTAGCGAAGCAACGACTGCGAGCATTGTACGCTCAGCAAGGTTAAGCTGCACTTGCCGCTGTCAGTGTGTGGATGGTTGACCGTTTCGTTACAACTCGAAACCCCTCCGTGCCTCGGAGAGCAGGTTAAGCTGTCGGTCCCGGTTGTCATACGAATATCTATGGCCGTCGTTACGGGTAGTCAGAAGCCTGAAAGTCTGACGACTGGTCTGACCTCCGAATGTCAGTATTACCCAGTAACTGGGTTGCGGGGGTCTGATGGCAGTCGCTCCGTGTAAAATACCGATGCTCGGCCGCATCTGGCTAGACTGGAAGCCGACCCCAATATAATTGGGAAAAGGCTCGGAGGATGATGATGATGTAATAACACACAAAGTGCGAAAGACCTATCGGACTTATGGCGCATGACTGTCAATAACTTTTTCCTCGATTTGTTCTTCACTAAATCTATTTCTTGTATACTTATTAGGGCTTCGATTCCGAGATCTCGAAATATCGGAATCTCGCTACATTTTCTATGTTTTTATAATATCGGTATTAGAAAGCAAAATATCGGAATCACGATATCTCGATATTTTCCAGAAAATGTTTGAGAACATCAAAAAATCCGAGAGCTAGTTATTGTTTAAACAAAGACTAGTGGTGTGCCTCGAACGTTACAACAAACTTTTTAATTTGTAATGTATTTTCCATTCATAAATCTTATTTTTGTTGAATATTGATCCTTGGCAGAGTTAGAAGACTGGCCAGAAAGTGCTAGTGAGAAAATACTTTTGCTTTTATTGCTTTTAAAGTTTTTTTTCACTTATTAATGACAATTTTTGTTATTGTTTTTGAACTACAGGCCAATCTCACTTCTGAGCCAAGTCTACAAGCTGTTTTACAGAGTCATTACGAACCGTCTTTCGCGTAGGTTTGACGACTTCTAGCCTCCCGAACAAGCCACATTCCGAAAAGGCTTTAGCACCGTAGACCACATACATACACTGCGGCAGGTTATACAGAAGACCGAAGAGTATAACGTACATGTTTGTTTAGCGTTTGTGGACTACGAGAAAACCTTCGATTCGATCGAGACTTGGGCTGTACTCCAGTATTTTCAACGGTGCCAGATTGACTATCGATACGTCAAAGTGTTAAAGTGTTTGTATGAAAACGATTACAGGGCAAAGCCTCAAAACCTATCCTTCTGCAGCGAAGTGTGAGACAGGGAGATGTGATCTCTCCGAAACTGTTCACTGCTGCATTGGAGGATGTTTTCAGGTTTCTGGACTGGAAATGGCTAGGCATTAACATAAACGGCAAGTATATCACTTACCTTCGGTTTACCGACAACATATAGTCATAGTTGAGATCATAGAGGACCACAGTACAAAGCTCAGTAGAGCTTCCGATAGAGTGGAAATATGGACAAGACAAAGGTTATGTCGAATTCCCATATAGCATCCATTTCCGTAAATATCGGAAATCTACAGTCAAAGTTGTTGACGATTATGTGTACCTGGGACTTTGACTAATCAAAGACCTAGGACAAACTGTACAGTTAGGTAGGTCCAACTTCGAGAAAGAGGTCAATCGTTGAATTCGACTCGGTTGGGCAGCGTTCGGCAAGCTACGCAATATCTTCTGGTCCAAAATACTGCAGTGTCTCAAGAAGAAAGTCTTTGACCAGTGTGTTGCCAGTACTACGTACTGTAGTACTTATGGTACTGAAACGTGGTTGCTCACAATGGGCCTGATATGAAGGCTCAAAGTCACTCAAAGGGCAATGAACAGGGCTATGCTCGGAGTGTCCCTGCGTGATCGAATCAGAAATGAGGAGATTCGCAGGAGAACGAAAGTAACTGACATATCCCGAAGAATTGCCAAACTTAAGTGGCAGTGGGCGGGACACTTTGCTCGCAGACCAGATGGCCGATGGGTCAGTAAAGTTCTGAAGTGGCGACCGCGTACTGGAAGGCGCAGCGTAGGTAGGCCCCCCACAAGGTGGACCGACGAACTGGTGAAGGTTGCGGGAATCCGTCGGATGCGGAAAGCGCAGTTCTGGTCGTTGTGGCGATGCTTGGGGGAGGCCTATGTCCAGCAGTGGATGTCTTTAGGCTGAAATGATGATGACAGGCCGTACAGGTTTATTAGATCATAAAGACCCATCAGTTTTCAAAAGCAACACTTTGCATAATCTCCACTTTTTACTCTACAAACAAGAGTAGGTTTTAATGTTAAATCAAGTCCTGGTAGTATTTAAAAATATTGTCTCAATATCGGAATCTCGGAATTCCGATATTTTGAGGTCAATATCGGGTCCAATTCCGATACTGGAAAATAGGCGATATTGAGAAGCCCTAATACTTATATCCTTTCTTTTGTATGTGTCTCAGTTGTGCCAAATAAATATTTTTCTTTCTTTCTATTTTTCTTTCTTTATCAGGGGCTCTACTCGCAAAATCGACAACGACACGATAGTGCTCCGAATATACCGGATGCATCCAACTCTGACAAATGTTCGGATGCTACAAAGTTTATCGAATTCATAGGCAAATATTGAGATGTTTTTTTCACAATCGTAGACAATGTTCGGAGCAGTTCGATCAGTCTTTTTTTATAGTATAGGATGGCGAAAAGAGTTAAAGGCCCACCTGGTGCTAAGCGGTTACCTTTGCTCATAACAACGGCAATACCACCTAGGCTGTTGCTTAAATGGTATCGCAAGTCAGGTTCGCCAAAGTGAGACATGAAGATGGAAAATCTCATGTGATTGTAATGTCCCCGGCACCCGTACCACGAGCACCGGAACAAGCAATGCAAGCATCACTGTTTGACGGCAGCCATAGGTACGGTGGTGGTACTTCCCTGGACGAGCTTCACAAGGAGTTCTACTACTACCACAGACCAATAAGCCTCTAGACGCCTATTAGCCGGATACCCCCAGTCACAAAGCATATGCACTGCATATCTTACGCCCAGCCACCAATCGGGACATCACTCCGTCAGTGAGCGGCACCAATCATATCACCGAACATTTGAGCCGACCAATCATAACACGCCGTCCGCCCCCCGGTACCCGCCAACATTTTACGACTGTGTTCTCATGCAAAACTTTGTTTATGTGGCGTCTTGAGGCTTACTGGTCTGTGACTACTACTCAAATAATAAATATACTCACACTACAATTATGAGGCGGCACTATAAGCTGTGTAATTTCTCCGGCGTGTACGCAGAATCGGTGCAGTAAGGCACCGCTGAATAGATCCCAGAGGCAGACTGCGAAGTCTATACCGCCAGATACTAGGTGGGCTTTGTCGTATCTGCAGGAAAAAATTGTAGTCTAAAACCAGCTGTTTGATATTGGAACAAAAGAAAACTATATTTTTTGAGATCGACTTAATATTGTGTGTTCAACAATGAATGAATTATAGAAGTGTTCGCGATATTCCGGCTCCGTCATTGGCTGGCTGCGTGTGGCGATACGTAGGGGAGCCTTGATTGGTCAAGCGGTGGCGCAGACACCGGCCAAGTGCGAATCGGACTCGCGCAGCAAGGGTACCATACTACCCGTTCTGATACTCCAAAAATATCCGTTGCTCCATACATTTCATTCATTCATTTTCCTTAATTTTTTTTTGTGATTTTTATGTATTCTAAGTAATTATTTACATAAAAAAGTATATAAGTATTATATCCATTGTCTAGTACCCATAGTACAAGCTCTGCTTAGTTTGGGACTAAATGATGCTGTGTAAAGTCACTCCATTAAGTAAATCCGCTGTTCCATATATTTTGTCCACAGACCAGTAAGCCTCTAGACGCCTATTAGCCGGATACCCCCGGTCACAAAGCATATGCAGTAGCACTGCATATCTTACGCCCAGCCACCAATCGGGACGTCACTCCGTCAGCGAGCGGCACCAATCATATCACCGAACATTTCAGCCGACCAATCATAACGCGCCGTCCGCCCCCCGGTCCCCGCCAACATTTTACGACTGTGTTCTCATGCAAAACTTTGTTTATGCGGCGTCTTGACGGCTTGCGGCTTACTGGTCTGTGATTTTGTCTGATCAGCTTATTTTATTTTCGCGTTTTCAGGATTGGTCCCATAGTAAAAGTTGTTCAAAATGATGACAATACAATACAATGACCCCTTAAGAGGTTTAGTATAATCTAGATAGATTAATAAAACATTTAGCACAAAAACACACAGACACACAACACACACACACACACAACACACACAACACACACACAACACACCCCCACACACACACACACAATCCAATTAATCAATGTCAATGTGTCTTGACAGAGGACACAAGTAAAAAGAAGAATAAAGTTGTATACATTTTTTTATAGGCTGCGCAATGCGCGTACGCAGCTTTGAAAGAACCAAGCTCTAATTCCTACACCCAGTTGCCTATTCTAAGCTTTTTAAATGCTTGCGACCGGTTATAAGACCTCATATAAGGAGCCGGGTAAAATTGTCTTACAAAGTTGAGTTCAATAGTATAAGAGTGTATCATACCTATGGTGAACGTGATGTGGATAAAGCAAGCAGTTGACACGTCCATTGTGACCGAGAAGCAACTGATGAGGTGGCCAATCTGAAAAAAGTTTTGAGGATTCAATTGCAACTCACAGCTTTTCACTTTAACCATATACCAAAAACTCTAGTAAGAAAGAAGTGTCCAAGGTCACCATAGCGCCAGCGGACACCTAACCATTTATTTTTTCACGTTTTTTTTTATAGTATAGGATGGCGAAACGAGCCAAAGGCCCACCTGATGTTAAGCGGTTACCATTGCCCATAACAACTTTAATATCACCTACACTATAGCCTAAATGGTACCGCAAGTCGGTTCGCCAAACTGAGACATGAAGATGGAAAGTCTCATGTGATTGTAATTTCACCGGCACCCGTACACTTCTGACCGAAACACAGCAATGCAAGCATCACTGTTTGGCGGAGAAGTAGGTACGGTTGATATGACATATTATTATCAGCCTTTAGTGTCCCACTGCAGGGCAAAAGCCTCCCTTCCCTTTTTCCATTTGTCCCTGTCTTTTGCCTTCTGGGGCCAATATTTCAGATAGGAGTCAAGTTCGTCCCGCCATCTCCTTCTGGGCCTGCGGCGTTGTCGTTTGCTGCTGTCTGGAACCCACTGTGTGGTTGTTTTCGCCCATAGCTCCTAACATGCGGCAGATTTGACCAGCCCAGTTCCACTTAAGCTTGGCAGTTGTTTGGCCTACATCAGCAATTTGTGTTTTAGAAGGCAGTATAGAGTTTCTTACACGATCAGTAAGTCTAACTCCTAGGATACTGCGTTCCATTGCTCGCAGACAAACTCCAAGTGCGGACTTTTGAAGCTTTGTCAGTGACCATGTTTGCGCTCCATAGGTGAGGGTGGGGAGGCTGCACATGTCCATGAGCTTTCGCTTTAGTGAGAGAGGGAAGGGTCCTTTCATCAGTTCTTTCATCGACCAATAACTCATATAGATATAACATAATCTACTACTATTATAAAATTGTTAAATGTCAGTTGTCTGTTTGTTTGTTTGTTTGTTTGTTCGAGCATCACGATAAAACTACTGGACCGATTTTGTTCAAACTGTTTGTGACTAAAAACTTATGATTTGACTTAAAAACTGGTATGTATTTTACCTCGCTACGATGACGGGAACCGGTGATTTTTAATTAAATTTTTCTACAACATTTTGCATACATTAAGGCGCTCATATCCAGCTGTCATTCGCACGCATGCGCTCTAGCGCGCGCCTCCATAGACAAAATAAGGTTGCTATAGAAATTGCATTAAAAACTTTTTGGTCGGGCCGAATTGTCCAAAGTAGAAAAAAAGAATCCTGTCGTATGTGGGTGGTGCCATCTTGGAAATGCAGTCTTTTGAGCCAACCGAAAATCAGAATCTTTCGACTTACAGACAAGGACCGGAAGCTACCTCTAAATTGCGATTTCTCAAATTTTTTGTATGAAATGCAATAAAATTATGTTAGAAGTACCTAAACGTTGTTATAATTATTGTATCCTTCTTAATATACGAATAAGCATAAAGTTTTCTTGGTGTAACTAAAAAAATACTATTATCAGTCTACAATTTTTAATTACCTTTAATTCTTCTTCTTATCTTATCTTCTTCTTCTTAATCTTAACTATTATAAAATTGTAAACGTCTGTTTGTTTGTTTGTTCCAGCATCACTTTAAAACTACTGGACCGATTTTGATGTTTTTTTTTTTTTTTGAAAGCTGATGATCTGACTTAAAAACTGGTATGGGTTTTGAGAAAGAAAGAAAGAAAGAAAAAAGAAAAAAATTAATTCGTGGGTTGCGTACTCACCCGACAGATCGAAGCTTCTATGCATTTGCACGAGCGGATAGTAATGTACGATGGAGTGGAGTGGAGTGGACAGGGGATGGGACTGGGGATGGGACTGGGGACGGGATAGGGGACGGGACTGGGGACGGGACAGTGGACGGGACAGGGGACGGAACATGGGACGGGACATGAGACGGGACGTGGGACAGGACAGTGGGACGGCACATGGGACTGGACATAGGATGGGACATGGGACATGGGACGGGACGATAGTGATATAGTGAGATAGTGGGACAGTGGGACAGTAGGACAGTGGCAGTGGGACGGCGGGACGGTAGGACAGTGGGGCAGCGGGGCAGTGGGGTAGTGGAGCAGCGGGGCAGCCGGCAGTGGGCCAGTGGGATATTGGGGCAGTGGGGTAGCGGGGCAGTGGGGTAGTGTGGTTGTGGGGCAGCGGGGCAGCGAGGCAGCGGGACAGTGGGGTAGCGGGGAAGCGGGGCAGCGGAGCAGTGGGGCAGCGGGGCAGTGGGGTACCGGGGCAGCGGGGTAGTGGGATAGTGGGGCAGTGGGGTAGCGGGGCAGCGGGGCAGTGGGGCAGTGGGGTAGCGGGGCAGCGGGGCAGTGGGGTAGCGGAGCAGCGGGGCAGTAGGGGAGTGCGGCAGCGGGGCAGGCAGTGGTGCAGTGGGAAAGTGGGGCAGCGGGGTAGCGGGGCTGTGGGGCAGTGGGGCAACGGGGCAGTGGGTTACCGGGGCAGTGGGATAGTGGGGCAGCTGGGCAGTGGGGCAGTGGGTTACCGGGGCAGCGGGGCAGTGGGGCAGTGGGATAGTGGGGCAGTGGGGCAGTGGGATAGTGGGGCAGCGGGGCAGTGGGGCAGCGGGGCAGTGGGTTACCGGGGCAGCGGGGCAGTGGGATAGTGGGGCAGCGGGGCAGTGAGATAGTGGGGCAGTGGGGCAGCAGGGCAGCGGGGAAGTGGGGCAGTGGGGCAGCGGGGCAGTTGGGTGCCGGGGCAGTGGGGCAGTGGCGCAGCGGGGCATCGGGACAGTGGGGCAGCGGGGCAGTGGGGAAGCGGGGCAGTGGGGCAGCGGGGCTGCGGGGCAGTGGGGCAGCGGGGCAGGCTGTGGGGCAGGTGATAGTGGGGCAGCGGGGCAGTGGGGTAGCGGAGCAGCGGGGCAGTGGGATAGCGGGGCAGTGGGGCAGCGGGGCAGTGGGGTAAAGGGGCAGTGGGGTAGCGGGGCAGCGGGGCAGTGGGGGGCAGCGGGGCAGGCTGTGGGGCATAGGGATAGTGGGGCAGCGGGGCAGTGGGGCAGCGGGGCAGTGGGGCAGCGGGGCAGCGGGGCAGTGGGGTAGCGGAGCAGTGGGGCAGCGGGGCAGTGAGGCAGTGGGGCAGCGGGGCAGCGGGACAGTGGACTGGACTGGAATGGACTGGACTGGACTGGACTAACGTGGGTTAGCAGAATTTAACGCGAGCGGAGCCGCGGGTAAAAGCTAGTAATAAAATAATAATTCAAATGCCATCCAATCATGTTCCGTGTGGTGCCAGACACATAGAATAACACCACCCTATCTCCTCTACTAGGTGTCGTAAAAAGCGACTAAGGGGTTCACCAGAGGATGGGCAGCGCGTTCTTTGAGTATTTATTCAACCAACTGCGATCGCCAACCCGCCTGCCAAACATGGCGATTACGGCATATCCCTCCCGTTCGGGAGAGGCCTATGTCTAGCAGTGGACGTCTTTCGGCTGAAATTATGAACTTCTTCTATCGTGTCGACATGAGCTACATAATGATAACAGCTCATGGCGTGGGGAAAATATTAGCCAGTCAGCAAGTTGGTAGCGGGGCTGACTGCCCAGGGTGCGCCGGACGATCAATTAAATATCGCCACTCGTGGAGGCTCTTTTAATGCACCCCAAATGACGATGATGATGGCTGAAATGATGATGATGACGATACTTGCCATCAAGTTGCTGATGGTTCCCGTGCAACAGTTGCAGTTGCACCGTGTGCGTTGCATTCACTATAACGATGGAGCCGTCTTCTCGACCGACCACCAAGCGGTTGGCAGCTAGCAGGTATATTGATGCTGTAAGCTTTATTTCTGGAATAAAACGAAAAAGGTTTTATTTATAAGATGTTTATTTATGTTTGTTACGTGTGGTGCCGCACGTAAAGAATTGCACCACCCTATATCTTCTCATGGGTGTCGTAAAAGGCGACTAAGGGATTCACCAGAGAATGGGCAGCAGCGTTCTCTGAGTATTTAGCCAACCAACTGCATCGCCAACCCCCGCCTGCCAAGCGTGGCGATTATGGCATATCCCCCCAAACTGCTTGGGGGAGGCCTATGTCCAGCAGTGGACGTTCAGCTTCAAGGTTCAATGGCGCATATAAAAAAACGATATCCTCCGAACAAATATACTATAGATGCACGGTCTTGTACAAAATCAAACCCAAAAAACGTCTCCGCGATAAAAAAATGTACAATTAATTATGTTTACGATAGCGACAAGTATGACACTTCATCCTTCGTTTGCGTATTTGGAGCACAGTTTTTTTTTCTTCACATTTTAGCATCGTGACACGTCTCACCGCTATTGCGGTCGTGAAGCGACTCAGAGCAAAACTGTGCAAGCAACTAGTGATGCCACTCGATAGGCGACTATCGATTATCTATGGATAGACTATCGATAGTTTACGAAAAAACAATAGTATCGATAGATTATCGATATTTCGTTAGCATCGATACCATCGATAGTATTGGACACCGATAGTGACTGTACTATCAATGGTATCGATACAATCGACAGTATTGATACTATTAGTATCCAATACTATCGATAGTATCGATAGCATTATCACTATTAGTGTCCAATACTATCGATAGTATCGATAGCATTATCACTATTAGTATCCAATACTATCGATAGTATCGATAGCATTATCACTATTAGTATCCAATACTATCGATAGTATCGATAGCATTATCACTATTAGTGTCCAATACTATCGATAGTATTAGCAAAAAACCGGCCAAGTGCGAGTCCGACTCGCGCAGTAAGGGATCCGTACCACCCATCGACCTGATACCCCATGGAAACTGATTTAATTTTCGAGAGTTCATCATCATCATCATCATCATTTCAGCCGAAAGACGTCCACTGCTGGACATAGGCCTCCCCCAAGTATAGCCACAACGACCGGTCCTGCGCTTTCCGCATCCAGCGGATTCCCGTGACCTTCACCAAGTCGTCGGTCCACCTTGTGGAGATCAAAAGACATCAAAGCAGCCTGCGCGAAATATGAATTTTTGCATATGTTCCTTACGCAGGTACCACCACATATGTCTATATTTTTAGTATTTGTTGCTAAACAACATAATATGCACTATAATTAGACCAAGTTTGACACTGGTATATATTACCGTTTTGAAGATAGAGCAGGAACAAAAACGTTGAATAAAATGCATGTTTTTTGAGGTTTCTTGTATGGGGACCCACTTTGTTTTTTGACTTTTTTAGTTTTAGTATATGTCGTGATAGGCACTATCATCATCATCATCATCTTTTCAGCCGAAAGACGTCCACTGCTGGACATAGGCCTCCCCCAAGCATCGCCACAACGACCGGTCCTGTGCCTTCCGCATCCAGCGGATTCCCGCGACCTTCACCAGGTCGTCGGTCCACCTTGGCACTATAGTAACACATTATTCTGTGAAAATCTCAACTGGTTATCTATTACCGTTACAAAGATACAGCCCTGTGACAGACAGACGGACGGACGGACGGACAGCGTAGCGAGAGTAATAGGGTCCCGTTTGCACCCTTTGGGTACGGAACCGTAAAAATGAATGATAAAACTAACCTTGTTCTTCAGGATGATTCAATTGGTCCAGAATCCCGACGGGACTTGGGTTCATCTCTTCCCAAGCGATGTCCAAACTTGTCATCACTATCGGCGCGTGCGCTGTGGGGAAAACACATCGAATACAGTTTAAAGGCAGTGTAAAATACAGCGCCATCTATGCCTTACCCTAAAACGAACATGGCTGTTTTTGGTAACAGCGCCATCTATGAATGCATACATAAACCAGGTAGTTTGCCACTGGGCTTGTTATCGATTTAATACTATGCTACCTAACTATTGTACTAATTAGTAACAAGATCCGCCGCTCCAGGGCGCTTATCAAAACCTATAACTGCTTGCACTGCAAACCCAGCCGATCTCTCTTCACACTAACGATCATCCTGTAACAAACCAATAATATATTCAACCATCCAGGAGAAGGTTCTAGTTTTCTTCCACGTCCCTTAGAGCAAGATTTTACAGGCAGAGAACCGAGTGATGTGACACAACTTGGCAGAGGCCTATGTCCAACAGTGGACTGCGATAGTCTGAGTTGATGAGTTGATGAAGGTTTAAAAGATTATATTATACTAGCTTCTGCTCGCTGCTTCGCACGTGTATTATTCGGCTTATTACAGAAATACGTTTGCGCATCCTTCGGGAAATTGGTAGACTTCTGGATTTTCTGTTTTCTTTTGTCGTTGGAGCTTAAGAGGCTGACAACACCAAAATAAATAATAAAATAATAATAAATATTTTTGGGACATTTTTACACAGCACCATCTAGTCCCAAACTAAGCAGAGCTTGTGCTATGGGTACTAGATAATGGATATAATACTTATATACTTTTTTTGTTGTAAATACATACTTATAATACATAAGCAACACCCAGACCAACACAAACACTTCCGTTCGCCTCACTTTTCGTAACTCCGTAACGCATTCACCAGTTACTCCCCAAGTCAAGCGTGCCTAAAGAAGTTTTACTTCAATAAAATCTGTTTATTGTAAGACTAAGAACGTAAAAGACAAGATCGCCCAATCGTTTTTCTGAAGTAGCATAAATGGCGACGAGTTGCCTATAGCAATTTTTGGCCACCCCTTGAAAAATCGCTAACTTGGCACCACTGTTCAACAACTTACAAGGCATGTGATGAGGCGTAGGGACCGCGGCATCGTCTACATTCCAAACGGAGACTACTCCGGCGGAGTCGCCACGGAGTAGTAGTCTACGTTGCTTGCCTCCTACTGATGTTATGACGAAACGCATGGCTGGGGGGCAGGACAGGAGCTGTGGAGACAAAAATAATAATAATGTCTTGTTTTCGCAATCACAAGTTTCATCATCATCATCATCATCATAATCATTTCAGCCGAAAGACGTCCACTGCTGGACATTGGACTCCCCCAAGTAGCTTGGGGGGATATGCCATAATCGCCACGCTTGGCAGGCGGGTTGGCGATCGCAGTTGGTTGTTCAGATACTCAGAAAACGCTGCTGCCCGTCCTCTGGTTTAACCCGATTCAATCGCGTCATCATCATAATTTCAGCCGAAAATGAGCCGAGACGTCGACGACAAAAGAGGGGGATATGCCATAATCATCACGCTTGGCAGGCGGGATGGCGATCGCAGTTGGTTGAATAAATACTCAGAGAACGCTGCTGCCCATCCTCTGGTGAATCCCTTGGTCGCCTTTTACGACACCCATGAGAAGAGACGGGGTGGTGCTATATTCTTTGAGTCCGGCACCACTCGGAACACATTTAGTGGGTAAAAATAATCAACTATACCTTATTATCAGGATGAGCGAGTATTCCGAACAGCACCGGACTGTCATGATCCACTGTAGGACCGTGGAAGCCTTTATGATCTGGTACAGAACTACAAACATAATGAATAACTTGTTTAGTTCACGAATATAATGATACAATTTCATTTTAACGGAATAATTTATTAAGAATGCTGTCATGGCTGAAGGTGGTTTCAAACCGGCGAGGCGATTATTGGATGGGATGGGCGTGAATTGAAATGCCGCTGACCCTTTCACACCGAAAGATGTACGTGCCGACCAGCGCCGGCTCGCGCTGTACAGTCAGCTGCATTAAACACTTACGAACAAACTCTCGAATAAGGGGTAACCAATTAATGAAGCCGTGTGTACATCGCGGGTCGGCGCTTGTCGGCGTGAGACATCGCGAGGCAGAGAGAGACCGCGCTGGACCTCGATGATCGGTGTAAGATATGTGTATCCATTTTTCAAAGTAATAATTACTCTTTTCATACAGCAATATAGTTTAAATGTTGTACGAACAAATATTTCAATTCTCGCCTCGCACATCCTCGCGGATCCAGACCTTTCACACCAAAGATGGGCGGAACGAGAATTGAAATTTTGCCATACAAATTTCAATTCTCGCTCGGCCCATCTACTCCACGCCTCGCCGGTGTGAAACCACCTTTAGTAAGGCGAAGTGTAATGGATCACTCACACATTTAAATCATCAACAATCTGTAGGTAATTACGAAGTACACCTATAAAATTCACAGGCATGGCAGGTATGTATGTAATCATTCAGGGTGGAAAAAACTGTACAATAAATAGTTCAGGGGGAAAAAATAACGACGTTTTTAAGATTACTATAAAATAAATTACTCTAATTGAAGCTGTGACGAAAACAGTACTTCTTTTCACATGTACACACGGCTACACATCAAGCTGTACAAAACCAGTAAAGGCTGACCTCGCGTTGTAAGGAAAACCTATACAATGCGAGGTCAGCTTATACTGGAATGTACAGCTTGATGTGTAGCCGTGTGTACATAATTTTACCAAAAAACCGATGGGATCTACAAAACGCTAGCACAATCTTTCATACATCAATATTCATCCATAATTTCATACAAGCGCGCCGGTTGCGAGTACTACGCACCTAA
Source organism: Asteroscopus sphinx (assembly GCA_949699075.1). Taxonomy (NCBI): domain Eukaryota; kingdom Metazoa; phylum Arthropoda; class Insecta; order Lepidoptera; family Noctuidae; genus Asteroscopus; species Asteroscopus sphinx. The sequence continues at coordinate 4,658,460 of OX453029.1, read as the reverse complement.
TATTAACAATACGAACTATAAAAATTACTTTTAAAATAAAAAACAAACAAAAACGATGGATATAATTATGATAGTGCAACTGCAAACGAAAATAATACTATCTAATTGTTTAAAATAACAATATTTAATTATTTATGATTAATTTAACTAAAAATATTTTTAAACAAAAATACAAGGATTCGTAACTCAATTATTTCAAGGGTTTGTTAAGCTATATTGACACTGCAGGCGATAGCGATTAGCTATATTTTTTTTAAAGCGAATATCGTATTTTGATTACCAAAGATTAACAAGTTGGAGAAGGAAAGTAGACTCTGGGAAAATCCGGGATAATTCAAAAAAATCAATGAAAGAATTTAAAATTATGTGTCAACAAATAAGATTAATTATTACTGGCATAAATTTATGATTAGGCAGAAGCAAATATATTTGCCTTCCGACAGTTTTGAAATCCTACTCCTACTAATATTATAAATGCGTAAGTATGGATGTTTGTTTGGTCGCTCACAATGGGCCTGATAAGAAGGCTCAAAGTCACTCAAAGGGCAATGGAGAGGGCTATGCTCGGAGTGTCCCTGCGTGATCGAATCAGAAATGAGGAGATTCGCAGGAGAACGAAAGTAACCGACATAGCCCGAAGAATTGCTAAACTTAAGTGGCAGTGGGCGGGGCACATTGCTCGCAGAACGGATGGCCGATGGGGCAGTAAAGTTCTGGAGTGGCGACCGCGTACTGGAAGGCGCAGCGTGGGTAGGCCCCCCACAAGGTGGACCGACGACCTGGTGAAGGTCGCGGGAATCCGCTGGATGCGGAAGGCACAGGACCGGTCGTTGTGGCGATGTTTGGGGGAGGCCTATGTCCAGCAGTGGACGTCTTTCGGCTGAAATGATGATGATGATGATGATGGATGTTTGTTTGTTTATTTTTTATTCCTTCAATAACGCTGAAACAGTTGAACGCTTTTGGATTTAGGGGATTGCCCATAAATACCACCATAGCACATTAGAAGGCGCGGCGGGCCGCACCGCAACTCAATAATCAAGTCAGTCAGCTATTGACATTGAGTTTTGTTTGTCAATCCAAAATGATAATTGATGTAATTGCCACTTAAACAAATTTCAACTTTACGTACACGAATACTAAGTTGAATTCAGAATGAAAAAAAAACAACAGTTAAAGAGGTTTAAAAAATATTTACGTTGCAAAGGAGACTGATGTGTTTGTGTCTTGTTCAATGGGGTTTCTATTTCTAATCATACAAATTATTTAGAACAACGAGCGCGGCTGCGCCTTCCAGACTGAGGCGGGCCGCATCGCAACGCAGCAAAAATTCACCTGACAAGTGATCCGCCAGTGCATTGCGATGCGGCCCTCCTGTAGTATGCGCTGGTTCATACAAAATGTACTAAAGTGATGCAGGAGGTTTTTTGCAATGCGATGCGTTTCCGCGCGGCCCGCCATAATTTGCACAAGCCTTAATATCACACGAAAAGTAAGACTCGCCTAATTTAAACCAAATCGCTATCGCCCAAAAAAACTAATCACTAAAAAAATAACCTCGAAAAAAGCTCACAAAAGTGCTAGCAAAATAATTCTATCTACATACATATAAACAGACAAACATATTTGTGCTGACCTACTGATAGCCCGTCCTCGCAGTTTGCTATAACAAGAAACGTTTATATCTTCATATATTATCGTATATTATAGCTTTAGGTGTGGCTTTACGTTAAAGCTGTTTGCCATTTTGGCAGTTAAATTTTTCATTATAATGGACGGAATTTTTGGTTGCTCATAAACAATGTTTCAACTTTTGAATGAGTCACTTAATTGGTTAACTAGATTCTAGAACATAAAAGTTTATTTTTATAAATTGTATTTTAATAACTTCTTAGGTTTTCGCGATCACTACACATTATAATAAAACAAGGTTTAACCGGATTAAATCGCGTATATTATTTAAATTGGTTTCCCTGACGTTTCGAAAGCTTTGCAGCATTTCGTGGTCGCAGGTAGACTAAGATGACAAGCGTCTTTACAAATATTTCAAAAAAATTATTTTAATCTACCGTACAATAAAAACAAACGCAAATGGATCGAAACGATTTTAATTAACAATATTGAAAGACACTTGTCATCTTAGTCTACCTGCGACCACGAAATGCTGCAAAGCTTTCGAAACGTCAGGGAAACCAATTTAAATAATATACGCGATTTAATCCGGTTAAACCTTGTTTTATTATAAATTGTATTTTGTTAATTTTGCAGTGAAATTAGTAGTAGGCCTCACTCTCACGGCAGTGGTAACACTTGAATTACGAAAACCGCCCTTATTGCTTACGAAATAAAGACGCTGTCAAGGTTAAACTGTTACGACTGACATGAGGCCGATCTGAAGGCTAATTCTAGTAATTAATGAAGTCAGTTAAAAACGTTCAAATTGAGTTCCAAACTAATCTCAAAGTTTAAATCTCGATCTCCTGACAGTAGATGTCTCTGATTGCCGATTATCGGTGACATTAATGACCTAAGCACAGAATATCTAATAGTACTAACGTACAGAACGGCCACTCACCGCCCCCCGCCAATTTAAGGTTCCTCGCCCGCGCCCCGCACGCACCCTCAGTTTGAGGGCACTTGGACTGCAATCGTGCTATGGATGTCAATCCCCAGTCGCTATACAAGCATGCCATTTCTGAGAACTATTGGGAACCCAGTCGGCACTACGAGCGACGAGCATCCCTAACCTATACGTGTGTGTGCGTTCATATACAGACGTAATCTTGTGTATGTAGGTGGCGCTACCGTTAATATTGTATTGAGTGTCCGAGGTGTGACCCAAGTGTCACAAATAAACGGCAAACAGGAACATCTACTGTCAGGAGATTGAGATTTTAAACAATGACATTAGTTTAGAATTATATTTTGAACGTTTTTAATTACGAGAATTCTGGTAATAAAATTAAATTAAAATTCAGTAAAATTCACATTTCACTTGCCCATATGTTCGAAAACCCTTTGAAAGATTTTTTAAACTGAAAAATCATCATATTACGTAACTGAAAAGATAATTTTCGAAGAAAGAATCAAAAACCATTTAATTTCATCAATCAACTAGGGCTGGGATAATCTTTTACCATCATAACTTTTTTTCTCTTACTTTCTGATCTAATTAAGTTATTTATTTTATTTATTAAAACAACATTGTTTATCAACAACCCATTATTATCCAAATAAAGATCTATAACACAGGCATTTAGTGCTCCAATGAGAATCTAATGATGATAACACTTTAACCAATGACATGCCAATCGAAACTAAACGCTTAGCATACAGAAATAAGGTCTATATTTGAACACACGCTTGAATGAGGCAGTTATGACAAATCTCGTGTGACGTCATTGTCGTAGTGTCACAAATAAAATAACAATTTAAATCTGGTGTGTTAAAATGCTGTCGAAATTATAGTAGGCTTAGGAAAAAATTAAGTGCTTCAATCTTTTCTTATCGAGATTCCGTCCACCTTTTTTATTCGTCCGAGGTCAAGAGTTGGAAATCAATAGAATTTTTTTTAATTATTTGTTCAGAAAGTCGCATTATTTAAGTTCAACTTTTTTATTAGTGTTCAAAATAAGGTATACAAACGCCTCATCCAAGCTTGGTTGTGTTCAATATACACCTCGTCCAACACTTTAAAACATAGAATTTTTATTTTTTCATTTTGGTAGCCATCCTTCACTGTTATTTGCAATCGCAAACGATTTTATTTGAAGCACAGACCAGTAAGCCTTAAGACGCCACATAAACAAGTTTAGCATGAGAACACAGTCGTAAAATGTTGGACGGACAGCGCTTTATGATTGGTGGGCTCAAAAATTCGGTGGTATGATCGGTGCCGTTCGCTGACGGAGTGACGTCCCTATTGGCGGCGGGGCATATGAAATGCAGTGCTACTGCATATGCTTTGTGACCGGGGGTATCCGAATAATCGGTTTCTAGAGGCTTACTGGTCTGTGATTTGAAGTAACTTAGTGGCATGGAAAAGTATTTCATTAAAAAAAATCGCTTGTGGTAACAAACACTAGCTTAGCTAGCACTTTACTTAAATCAATCCTTATAGCATCCTAGTAAATTTTATTAATATAGCCTTAATATAAACGTGTATAAGTTGAGTAGTTGGTTTAGTAACTATCTAAAATGTCAGAAGTTAGTTAGCTAGACACTTAATCAAGGAGTCAGTAAGTCGTTTAGTCAATCAGTCAGCTTGCTTGGTCAATTCTTTCGTACTTTGGTAAGGTCTCAGGTTTGAGGTCTTTAGTCGAGCCTATTGATCATGAGGCCTGCAGTCGAGCTTGTTGGTCAATTCTTTCGTAAGGCCTCAGGCTTGAGGCCTTCAGTCGAGCTTGTTGGTCAATTCCTTCGTAAGGCCTCAGGCATGAGGTCTTCAGTCGAGCTTGTTGGTCAATTCTTTCGTAAGGCCTCAGGCTTGAGGCCTTCAGTCGAGCTTGTTGGTCAATTCCTTCGTAAGGCCTCAGGGATGAGGCCTTCAGTCGAGCTTGTTGGTCAATTATTTCGTAAGGCCTCAGGCCTGAGGCCTTCAGTCGAGCTTGTTGGTCAATTCCTTCGTGAGGCCTCAGGCTTGAGGCCTAAAGCCTACGACAGGCAGTACAATACAATACAATACAAATCCTCTTTATTGCACAACAAAATTACATTAATTTCTTAAATAACTACTTATGCGCTAGTGTACAACTGGCGGTCTTATCGCTCCACGGCGATCTCTTCCAGACAACCATTGCATGGACTGGCAGTAAAACATTAAGAACGTTAAGTAAATTATTGGTCAGTCAATATAACACTTAATTAATATTATTATATAGATTCTGTTTGTCTGTAAATCTTCCAAACTTTAAATAAATAAATAAATTAGCTCAACAATAAATTACTGATATAACACATAATCTTCATATAACTTTAAGGTTTTTGGTATGATAGGTGCACTTACTTGGCCGGCAAACTGTACAGGTATCCCTTGCCCTCTGTAGAACACACCAGCACCCTATCAGGAGCTAAGAAGTCGCCTGACATCCAACGCTCGCCAGATGGCGCTTGTATCGAGCAGAGGACTGAGAAGTCACCTGTAAAGAGAGGTATATCTTGTACACATGATACGATATACTTTGACACGATACGATATGATACGACAGGACGTGATATTATATGATTGGATTTATTTTGTTCTTTACGTTATTTTCGGACCATCATATAGCGAATCTCCCTGAAATCAGTATCCTCAATCTAAAATACTATTTCATTATCCTCAAACTCACCAGCGTTCTCTGACACATATAAGATGAACACAGTCCTCTGGTTGGAATCACATCAGTTGAGAGAGAGTGCGTCGAAACAGCGGATATTCTGTTTCGATTCATTCTCGTATATCGACTTTGATTAGAACCTAGCGCAGGAGTCAGGGCCTCACTATGTATGGAAAACAACTTTTGTGACAATAAAGACATTTTAATTTAATATAAATTGCTTGTTCTCGTGGTATGACATGACATGATAGGATATGATATGATAATAAAATTACATAATATTTTTTCGTTTTCCTTTATCTTTTACCTTCTGAACACTGACTATACTTTATTCTAAAACTCACCAGCGCCATATATGTGGTGGTATTTCGCACACAAAATCAGCACAGTCCTCTGGTTATAATCAAAGCAGCTGAGAGACAGTAGATCTGTTTCGATTCGTTCTCGTATATCAACTTAGCCTGCTCGCTACTTTCTTATGATATGATACGATATGATATGATACGACATGATTTAATATGATAATATGACATGATATTTTTTTCGTCTTCCTGTATAACTTCCAGATACTTCCAGCATCATATATCTGGCAGTATTTCGCACACACAATCAGCACAGTCCTCTGGTTATAAGCACAAAATTTAAGAGAGAGTGCGTTGAGACAGCGGTTTTGTTTCGATTCGCTCTCGTATCATCATCATCTTCATCATTTCAGCCGAAAGACGTCCACTGCTGGACATACGCCTCTCCCAAAGGGAGGGACATGCCATAATCGCCACGCTTGGCAGGCGGGTTGGCGATCGCAGTTGGTTGGTTAAATACTCAGAGAACCCTGCTGCCCACCCTGTGGTGAATCCCTTAGTCGCCTTTTACGACACCCATGAGAAGAGATAGGGCTCTCGTTTATCAGTTACGATTGCTTGTTCTCGTGGTATGATATGACATGTCATAATATAACATGATACAATACGATATGATATTATATGATGTGACATTACATGATATGACTTAATTTTTTTCTGCATTATTATTAAAACTCACCAGCGTCATAAATCTGACAATACTTCGCGCACACGATAAGCACAGTCCTCTGGTTATAAGCGCAGCAGTTGAGAGAGAGTGCGTTAAGACAGCGGATCTGTTTCGATTCGTTCTCGTAAATCGGCTCCGATTGCTTGTTCTCGTGGCCTAGGAGAGACCATACCTACAACAAAGGACACAACATGATCGAATCACATTGTTTTGCTCAAAACGACGTTCAGAAAACCATTGCAACAGTATACAACATGTTATTGAAATAACTGAAAACCTTTTAAGGGGTCATTGTACTCATTAGTATGAACAACTGTTACTATGGGACGAAACCCGAAATCGCGAAAAAAAACAGGTGTTCCCTACATTTTTTCAATTTATGTGTACACGAATGTTTTTTTTTCGTTTTTTTTTCGCGATTTCAGGGTTGATTCCTTAAATCTTCTGTCGTGTCGAAATGACATACATAATGATAATAGCTCATGCCGTGGAGAAAAGATTAGCCAGTCAGCAGGTTGGTAGCGGGGCTGACTGCCCAGGGTGCGCCGGACGATCATTTAATATCGTCACTCGTGGAGGTTCTTTTAATGCACCCCGGTCGCATAGTAAAAGTTGTTCATACTGATGAGTACAATGACCCCCTTAAGAGGTTTTCAGTTATTTCAATAACACGTTGTATTAATTACAGTAATTAGTTAAAAACTAATTATTTCGCATTTAAAATTTATCTTTTAGCTTGAATAGTTAGTAAAAAAAAACAATATATTTACAAAGTCCAATAGTTTTTAACCGACTTCAAAAAAAGGACGAGGTTATTTTTAAATGTTTTACTCACTTTCACAGTTCCAGTAATTGAAATAGCGAGCACAACGTCATCTTTCCTTGATGATGGGCGGAGAACCTGAAATTATTTAATACAATTTCGGGTATAGCATTATTCAATTTACAACCCAGTACTGCGCAGTATTCAACTTTGCAACCAAATCAGTAGCGCGCATGCGCGGTAATGGCGGCAATACTCTGATAGGTTGTTCATCTGAGTGCACAGACCAGTTGGCCTCAAGACGCCACATAAACAAAGTTTTGCATGAGCACACAGTCGTAAAATGTTGGCGGGGACCGGGGGGCGGAGACGGCGTGTTATGATTGGTAGGCTCAAATGTTCGGTGATATGATTGGTGCCGCTCGCTGACGGCTCGCTGAGTGACGTCCCGATTGGTGGCTGGGCGTAAGACATCCAGTGCTACTGCATATGCTTTGTGACCGGTGGTATCCAGCTAATAGGCGTCTATAGGCTTACTGGTCTGTGTCTGAGTGGCAAGATGGCGGGGGACCGCATGTTCTCGCTGTCTCAGTCGTTCGTTAATGTTCGATGCATCCCTGTCCTGCTCACACTTATTACGCTACTGTACCTGCGCGGCCCTTCGCAAAGATTAGTATCAGAGCGGCACAATTATATTTCGCGTACTGTACATAGCATACCTTGACTGTATCATGCATATCACATGTAATGAGAAAATCAAATATACATATTATGCTGAACATGAGAATCATTTAATAAAATCATGAACTGTGCACTAAAAGAGTTGGGTTGCTCGCGAATGGGAGATAAAAATTTGCTAGTTCACTTCTTTTTATTTTTATGGTATAGGATGACGAAACGAGCTAAAGGCCCACCTGATGTTAAGCGGTTACCTTTGCCCATAACAACTGCAATAGCACCTAGGCTGTTGCCTAAATGGTATCACAAGTCGGTTCGCCAAACTGAGACATGAAGATGGAAAGATCTCATGTGATTGTAATTTCACCGGCACCCGTATCCTTCAGACCGAAACACAGCAATGCAAGCATCACTATTTGGCGGAGAAGTAGGTACGGTGGTAGTACTTCCCCGGACGAGCTGTTTCACAAAGGAGCTCTACTACTTCTATAAATGCCTCTCTCATTCGCTCTCTTGCTCGTTGAACAGCTCACCGACTCAATCAGCTCACCAACTCAAATCGCGCGCCGTGCATTGTAAATTAATCTTTGCGGCTATTAGAATAAAGTAGAAATGCTTGCGCACATTAGTATTAAAAGTTAGCTCTGGCTCTTTGAACGGCTCACCGCCTTAATCTGCAAACCGTGTTTGTAAATTGAGCTTTACGTTTATCGAAACAAAGTAGAAAACGTTTGAAAACGCCATTGACGGCTCTTTAGCCCATTTTACTCGGCTAAATGAGCTAAACAGCCGTTAAGAGCTATTGAGGGAGTCGTCGCCTAAAGATAAGCGTAGGTTATTTTATCTGTATACCAGCGGCACGCCATGATGGCGTTTTTGACATTTTCCAATAGTATTGTGACAAATTTCAAATTATTAGCGATTGGGACCAGGTTTATTACTTTGACCAACTCCAACTAGCTATTATGAATAATAACTACATAAAGTAAATAATTAAAAAAAATAAAAAAAAAATAACAGTACAAATAAATAGAATTTGAATAATAGATTCGAAATTCGAAATATTATATTGCTGTAGCAGTGTGTGTAACCTACATTTTAAGCAAATAAATTTATTCTATTCTATTCTATCTTAGCATGACGAGTTGACGTTCAACTGCCGTAAAGGAAGCTGTGTCGCGGAGCCGTGCTCGCCTTTATCAGCCTACATTTCTTCTGTGTCTTCTGATCGTATCAGAGCGAACTTACAATAACTCTTGTGTGTGCCAAAATTTGTGTCCTGAAAAACACTTCTAGAAGACCAGAGTGAAATACCTAACTTCCATCCACGTGCAAGCGAATTGATTCTTCGAGCTGCAAGCCTGATATTATCCAGGATACGGATGGAGCTTATTATTATTAATGTAGAGAGTTAGCCAAAATACTTACATGCAAAGCGGAAATCCAGTCAGGATTCATCTTAGAGCTGAGGGAGAAAAGTGTCTCCAAAGAGAATGGGTCCATGATCAGAATCTCTGCGTAGTACCCATTGCAGAACAGACGTAAGTCTTCACTGTTGCACATATGGTATGCCTGAAAAAAGGTTTTTTCTTTATAGTATAGGATGGCGAAACGAGCTAAAGGCCCACCTGATGTTAAGCGGTTACATTTGCCCATAATAACTTCAATACCACCTAGACTGTTGCCTAAATGGTACCGCAAGTCGGTTCGCCAAACTGAGACATGAAGATGGAAAGTCTCATGTGATTGTAATTTCACCGGCACCCGTACCCTTCAGACCGAAACACAGCAATGCAAGCATCACTGTTTGGCGGAGAAGTAGGTACCGTGGTAGTACTTCCCCGGACAAGCTCCATTAACTTATTGATCTAATTCCTACAATCCAAATAAGTACATGATAATAACATAATTATAATAATTTTATGTACTCATTGTTGAAGAGTCAAATAAGTAAATAAATACCGAGACTGACGATAATATCGAGAGTAACGATAATACCGAGACTGGCGGTAATACCGAGACTGACGGTAATATTGAGACTGGTGATAATACCGAGACTAGCGATAATACCGAGACTGGCGACCTACACCTAACTAGTGTTGAACCTTACTTTATAAATAATATAAATGGTCCTTTAGTTACCTTTTTTAACCCTTCTTAAGGTAAAGGGCATAAATTTACCACCACATAAAAAAAAGAATTTTGGTTTTTACCTTATTAAGCTAGGTAAAACAAATATTAAACTAGTTAGTTAGTTTTATTTTTCAACTTTTAGATCGTTGTACCCATTAATGGGATTATAGCCATTGGTAGAAAAAGGTAGCCTATTATTTGCTCCAACCACGCAGAACTTAAGCAGTGATAGCCTAGTGGTTGAACGCTTGCCTTCCATGCAGGAGGGTGTGCGTTCGATCCCGGCCCGCACCTCTGACTTTTCGAATTCATGTCCGGATTTATATTCGATTATCACTTGCTTTAACGGTGAAGGAAAACATCGTGAGGATACCTGCTCACCTGAGAGTGCTCCATACAGTTCTCAATGGTGTGTGTAGCCCGCCAACCCGCATTAGGCCGGCGTGGTAGACTAAGGCCTTAGCCTTCTCGTACTGAGAAGAGGCCCGTGCCCAGTAGTGGGACAGTAATGGGCTGGTTATGTTATGTAAGCAGAACTACTAACCTGTATATTGGTATGAATCTGCGACAGTTTGACACTCTCCCTGCATTTGCCGTCAACCAGATCCCAGGTACACATCTCACCCGCTTCAGATGATGATACTATGAAGTTGTTGTCCTGAAAAATATAAGACATTGCTTTAATTATAAAAAAATATATAAAAATACAAAATGAAAGGAAATTTTCCATTTTTCAATGTTAACACTTTCGGTTCCAGAATCCGTTCGGTGTTCAAATCGTTTTGTTTCTTAATAAAACAAGTTCAACCAGATTACATCGTGTATTATTATTAAAATTGGTTTTCCTGACCTTTCGAATGCTTTGCAGCGTTCGTGGTCACAGGATGTGGTCGTTTTGTTTCAATTGCCGGTCAAATTTCACTTCGGAAACGGAAACTTTTCGAAAGTTTGTGAATAATACCACTGGTCTTGGACCGAAGGTGGAACTTTGGCGAGCACTTTGTACAACTTAACCCCGAAGCTGATCGGCACAGCGTCCGCCCTTAGCCAGCTGTTGCTGATACTAGGCGACCCGAGCACGACTTGCCAACAACAGCCTTTTATATGGGGGTGGTCTGCTCGACAGCACACTACGGGACGCCGATGTGGGCGGAATCCCTGAATACCCAAAACAAGGCTCTGCTGTGGAGACCGCAGAGAGTCATAGCAGTCAGGGTCATCGTGGATACCACACAATTCAATATCTGCTGAAGCGGCGTGCGCAATTGCAGGTACCCTCCGTGGGACTTAGAGGCCCAGGTGGTCGCCGAGGTCTATCAGCACGGAGCGGACCATCAGGCGGAAAGGGGCAGAAGCCCGCCACCTGAAGTCGTGATGAGGTGGCGCAGAGAGGTACAGGCTGTCATACTGGGAAAATGGAGGAAGAGGCTGGAAACGCCCAGTCCGGTCAATGGACAGTGGGGGCTATCCAGCCGATCCTTGAGGAATGAGAACGGAAGCAACATGGAACAATGTGCAGAGAGACCTGCACTAAAATCACTTTAACTTTTTTATTTCAAATAAACCTAATTACAGGCACTTTTGAAACGTCAGGCTCTAGTTGCACGGTTCCAAATTGTGGGTCCTATGGAGAAGAACCGGCAAGAAACTCCATGGATATACTCTTTTTAAAATAGTTTATTGTCTATTACATCAAATTTATTCAATTAATGTGAGTATAATGTAGGTTAATGTCAGAAGTAAACAAGATTTTAAAAGTGAGAATATTGCCTTTAGAAATAAACGTAAAAAGAGTTGCCATAGTATGTAGGAGCTGACCTGTCCCGACAGACCGCACCCGTTCACGAGCATGACGCAAGCATCAGCCATCGCTTCAATCAACTCAGCCTATCGCAGTCCACTGCTGGACATAGGCCTCTCCCAAGTTGCGCCACAACACTCGGTCCTCTGCCTTCCGCATCCAGTCCACCCCAGCCACGTTCTTCAGGTCGTCGGTCCACCTAGCAGGGGGGCGCCCTACGCTGCCTTTGCCGATTCGCGGTCTCCACTCAAGGACTCGTCTGCTCCAGCGGCCATCGGTCCTTCGACAGACATGGCCAGCCCACTGCCACTTCAGCTTACTGATCCTACAAGCTATGTCGGTCACTCCGGTTCTTCTCCGGATAATCTCGTTACGGATTTTTATCTTTCAAAGAAACTCCAAGCATAGCTCGCTCCATAGCTCGCTGAGCGACTTTGAACTTGTGGACTAGCCCAACTGTCAGTGTCCACGTCTCGGCACCGTAAGTCATGACAGGCAGGACGCACTGGTTGAAAACCTTTGTCTTAGCCATCGCTTAACTCAACCATATTGAAGGGAATGTACACAATTTTACATACATACGGCTTACATACCTGAATAATCGAAGCCCTGGACAAACATGTAACCGGAGCAGTATGTCCAACCAACAAACACCTCGGAGTCATCTTCAAATTATCCGGATCAACCTGCCATATGCATATCTGTCCATCATAGCAGCCGGTGACGAGAGTCTTTTGGTCCCGGGACAGGTAGACCGAGGACACGCAGTGGGTGGGCGCATGCTTGCCCCATAGCACTACGGGAACTATGAGGTTTGTGCCCGGCATGGTGAGCTGTGGAAAAAATAATTTATCTTATTAATCTATACCAACACTTGCCCAAAAGAACAGCGCCACATATCCTTCAAATCGTCCCTGCCGTTTAGGAGAAGATCAGTGACCTACCGACAGCAGCGCCACCTACCGGGTCCAATTGTTTTCAAACCATTCAGGGACCCATTGAAATATACACACAAAATTTCATCCAAATCAGTCCAGCTGTTTAGGAGTTAGGTGACAAACACACGTACAGAAGAATTATATACTGGGTGTCAGGGAAACGCTTCCGAAAACGAAGATAGGTGATAGTGCTGTTGATTACTGATACGAAACAAAAACAAACTGCGATTCTTTTTAAAACTGATTTGCAAAAAAAACCATTTATGTACTTTATTTTTTAAAGTTCACAATGTAATTCAAATAAAATATCAGCTGGCACGAAACTACTGACCCGATTTTAATCATTCTTTTACCATTAGAAAGCCACTTTCTCCAGAGGTAACATACTAGGCTATATTTTATTTCAGTACGCGGGCGAAGTCACAGGCAAAGTCTAGTATTTTATAATAAACGGCTATACATATCGTATTGTCGCCGTCGGCTTTGTACCCGTTGCTGGGTAAAAAACATAATAGTTAGGATACTTGTCGCTCAATTATGTCTGAAGGGGCTCGTGGCTAAGTAGCAAGCGTGTGGATTGTACGATCTGCAAGCTGCACTAGCCGCGGTCAGTCTGTGGATGGGTGACCGTTTCGTTACACATCGAGACCCCTTCGTGCCTCGGAGAGCACGTAAAGCCGTTGGTCCTGCGCCTGATCTCTCTCCGGTCGTGTCGAATTGCCGTCCCATCGGATTATGAGAGTGAGGGAATAGAGAGTGCACATGTGTTTGCGCAAACACTTGTGCACTATAATATGTCCCGCGCAGATGGCTAGTCTCCGTTGAGATTGGCCGCCGTGACCGAAATTCGGCCGGGAGGACATTATTATGTCTGAAGGGATGAAGGGATTTAAATGAAACTCGGGTCATAGATAGATTGAGACTTTTATCAAAATACCATATGAGTGGCTGGATAGTGTTGGATAAATGACATCGTCGCTCGGGAGTGAAAACCTCTTACAAAGCACATCGAAGTTTTATCTTTATATCATTACTAGCTTTTACCCGCGGCTCCGCTCGCGTTAAATTCTCCACTCCCTACCCACGTCAGTCCAGTCCAGTCCAGTCCATTCCAGTCCAGTCCACTGTCCCACTGTCCCGCTGTCCCGCTGCCCTGCTGCCCCACTGCCCCACTGCCCCGCTGCCCCACTGCCCCGCTACCCCACTGCCCCGCTGCCCCGCTGCCACACTATCCCACTGCCCCGCTGCCCCACAGCCCCGCTGCCCAGCGGCCCCCCTGCCCCACTGCCCCGCACCCCACTGCCCCGCTACACCGCTGCCCCGCTGCACCACTGCCCCGCTGCACTGCCCCACTTCCCCGATGCCCCACTGCCCCGCTGCACAGCCCCACTGCCCCGCTGCCCCACTGCCCCAAAGCGCCGCTGCCCATCTGCCCCGCTGCCCCACTGCCCCGCTACCCCAATGCCCCACAGCCCCGCTGCCCCAATGCCCCGCAGCCCCGCTGCCCCACTGCCCCGCTACCACACTGATCCACTGCCCCGCTGCCCCACTACGCCGCTGCCCCGCTACCCCACTGCCTCGCTAACCCGCTGCCCCACTGCCCCGCTGCCCCTCTGCCCCGCTATCCCACGGCCTCACTGCCTGCCCCACTATCCCACGGCCCCACTGCCTGCCCCGCTACCCCCCACTGCCCCGCTGCCCTGCTACCCCAATGCCCCGCTGCCCGACTATCCCACTGCCCCACAGCCTGCACCGCACAGTGTGATAAGATCCCGGTTTTTGTCTCATCGTGTTTTTATTGAATTAATCGATAGAGTTTACAATTCCGAAGATTAGACTAAAACTCCGGGTTCGCTCAGACTTGAGGTTTTTTTTAAAAAAAATGTCAAAGTTTCGCAATATCCGACTCTTGAAAAATTAAAAAAAAATCATTATAATTTAATGGAAGTACTTATTACAGAATTTATTTATTCTATCGAAAAATGGAATAATAGCCGACCGTTCTACCAATTCCTGTTGCATTAGTATGAATGGGTCGAGAGATATGATTTTTTTTCTCATTTTTCGTTTTCATTTTTTTATTCATCTAAACCGCCGTAGTAGGTGGTCATTCCTATATCAAAAAATTGCTGATACTTTCTATTATGTGTAGTATTAATTCCAAAACCTAATTCGTTGGTTTCCAGGAGTTATTGGAGATTCAAAATTTTCCTTAGGGGTGACACTTTCATGTATCCGATAAAAAAACAATAAGAATATATTTTATCTGAAAAAAAAAGAAGGTGTTTTAAATACTTTTTAATAATTAATATGGAGTTGGCTATTTGAAAGAAAGAAAATGAAAGAAAGAAAAAAATTTTATTTTTATTTTTAATTTTTTTGTGGCTAAAATCTAACTCCAGGTCTCCATTATAAACCCGACCCTAAACATATTGCCGACGTTTTTAAACATCATTTTAAAGTGGAGTCACCTTTAAAAACGTGTGTCTTACCTAGCACTGTTACCAGTGATGTCTGTTGCGTTACACATCCAATTCGAATTACTAGTGGGGAGGTACGTCAGGCTATTGGCAATATGAAAAGAGGAAAATCGCCGGGGCATGACGGGCTCAGTGTGGAGCATCTTAAGTATGCGGGTGTTCACATACATAGGTTGCTGTCTATGTTGTATACTCTGTGTATAAGGCATTCATATTTGCCACCAGTCTTAATGAAAACTATTGTTGTACCACTTGTTAAGAATCGTACGGGAGATATATCGGACAAAAATAATTATAGACCAATCTCACTTGCAACTGTGATTGCAAAAGTACTAGATAGGATAATGGACGAGCGCCTTAGTGGATGCATACAACTTCAGGACGCTCAGTTTGGTTTTCAATCAGGTTTGTCAACGGAAACGGCGATTTTGTCACTTAAGCATACTGTGAACTACTATGTTGAAAGAAAAACACCAATTTATGCATGTTTCCTAGATCTATCTAAGGCGTTCGATCTCGTGTCCTATAACTTACTTTGGGCTAAGTTGAAACAGGTGGGTGTTTCTCTGGAGGTCATAGAAATGTTCTCATATTGGTACGGTCATCAGAAAAATATTATAAAATGGGCAAATGTTTATTCAGATGAATACTCATTAAATTGTGGTGTGCGACAAGGAGGGTTAACCTCTCCTAGACTTTTTAATTTGTATGTAAATCAGCTGATTGAGGGGCTGCGCAGCATGCATGTCGGCTGCCGAATGGATAATGTTAGTGTTAATAACATTAGCTACGCAGACGATATGGTGCTGCTGAGCCCGTCAATCGGCGGTTTGAGGAAACTTCTCAGCGTATGTGAAGTTTATGCTGAGGAACACGGTTTAAAGTATAATGAGAAAAAGAGTGAGTTTATGGTTCTGGTTGGAAAGAATAAGAGACCTAACAGTGTTCCACCTTTGACTCTGAATGGAGTTCAGCTGAACCGTGTTCCTCAGTTTAAGTATCTCGGGCACATTATTACTGAAACTTTACGCGATGACCCGGATATAGAGAGGGAAAGGAGGGCATTGTCGGTGCGTGGCAATATGTTGGCTCATCGATTCACTCGTTGTACGGTAGAAGTCAAGCTTACATTATTCAAGGCTTACTGTCAAAGTTTTTACACGAGTGGTCTATGGGTTAACTTTACGCAAAAATCCTACAATGCCCTCAGAGTTCAGTATAATAACATCTTCAGGGCTCTGTTGCGCCTCCCTCGGTATTGTAGTGCTTCAGGCATGTTTGCGGATGCACATGTGGATGATTTTCATGCCATCATACGCAAGAAAATTGCGTCTGTTGTGCAGAGGATGCGGGGGAGTAGCAATGGAATCCTGAAGATGTTAGCGGGAAGGATGGACACCGCCGTCCTCAGTCGTTTCATTGATTTACATGTGAGAGGTGCGAATCAATGACTCGACATTTGTTAATATTTATTAATGATTGTTATCTGTGTTTACTAACATAGTTGTTTAAGTTTTTCATTGTTACTAACAAAAATGATTATGGAATGTTGTTTTCTGAAGATAAAATATTTTATTATTATTATTATTATGTTGTAGTGTCTAGAACATTTATGTATGCCAAGTTTCAACGGAATCGGTTAACAGGTAAGAATTCAGTGGGTGAACAAGCACTCATCCCCTGTTTTCCTACCCTTAGGGGTGGATTTTGATTTTCAAATTTAAATGGGAGCAACTTCGAGATATACCCTATCTATTAAAAGAAGAATCATTCAAATCGGACTACTCTGTAAAAAGACGAATTGAGAACCTCCTCGTTTTTTTCGTCGGTTAAAAAGTAAAACAAAATTGATTTAAAAGAATTGTAAAATTAATAACAAAGAACTAAATTGACTAAGAATATTTAATAAATTGTCAAAAATGTTGATATAGGTATATTACTCATGTTTAATGTTGATTTATATACTTATGAGACATCGGAAAGGATTTTCTTTTATTTACTATTAGTTGAGTCTTTTGGGTTAGAATTTATAGACGGTTTACAAAAAACGTGTAACAGTCAACATGATATCAATTTCTCCATTCGTTTTTTAATTTCCTTTATAAAATTACTCAATCTTTGCCATCTAAGCCACAAAATAATGATATCTTGTTATGGTCGTGATAAGGAAGCTAAAACTTAATAAAAATAAACAAATTATGTTTTGGTTGAAGTGGCAGCCCTAAGTACGGATATTTCGGATATTACTAAAATTTCCAATAACTCCTGGAAACCAACGAGTTAGGTTTTGGAATTAATACTACACATAATAGAAAGTATCAGCAATTTTTTGATATAGGAATGACCACCTACTACGGCGGTTTAGATGAATAAAAAAATGAAAACGAAAAATGAGAAAAAAAATCATATCTCTCGACCCATTCATACTAATGCAACAGGAATTGGTAGAACGGTCGGCTATTATTCCATTTTTCGATAGAATAAATAAATTCTGTAATAAGTACTTCCATTAAATTATAATGATTTTTTTTTCATTTTTCAAGAGTCGGATATTGCGAAACTTTGACATTTTTTTAAAAAAAAACCTCAAGTCTTAGCGAACCCGGAGTTTTAGTCTAATCTTCGGAATTGTAAACTCTATCGATTAACTCAATAAAAACACGATGAGACAAAAACCGGGATCTTATCACACTGTGCACCGCTGCCCCACTGTCCCGCTTCCCCAATGCCCCGCTGCCCCACTGTCCCACTGCCCCGCTGCCCCACTATCCCACTGCCCCACTGCCACGCTGCCCCGGAAACCCACAGCCCCGCTGCCCCACTGCCCCGCTGCCCCGCTGCCCCACTGCCCCGCCACCCCACTGCCCCGCTGCCCCACTATCCCACTGCCCCGCTACCCCACTGCCGCAATAATGCCCCGCTGCCCCACTATCCCACTGACCCACAGCCTGCCCCTCTTCCCCACTGTCCCGCTGCCCCACTGCCCCGCTGCCCCAATGCCCCGCTGCCCCACTGTCCCACAGCCCCGCTGCCCCGGTAACCCACTGCCGCGCTGCCCCGCTGCCCAGCTGCCCCACTGTCTCACCGTCCCACTTCCACTGTCCTACTGTCCCATTGTCCCACTATCCCACAGACCCACTGTCCCACTATCTCACTATATCACTATCGTCCCGTCCCATGTCCCATGTCCTGTCCCATGTCCCATCCTATGTCCAGTCCCATGTGCCGTCCCACTGACCTGTCCCATGTCCCGTCTCATGTCCCGTCCCATTTCCCGTCCCATGTTCCGTCCCCTGTCCCGTCCACTGTCCCGTCCCCAGTCCCGTCCCCTGTCCCGTCCACTGTCCCGTCCCCAGTCCCGTCCCCTGTCCCGTCCCCAGTCCCATCCCCAGTCCCATCCCCTGTCCACTCCACTCCACTCCACTCCATCGTACATTACTATCCGCTCGTGCAAATGCATAGAAGCTTCGATCTGTCGGGTGAGTACGCAACCCACGAATTTTTTTTTTCTTTTTTTCTTTCTTTCTCAAAACCCATACCAGTTTTTAAGTCAGATCATCAGCTTTCAAACAAAAAAAAAATCATCAAAATCGGTCCAGTAGTTTTAGCGTGATGCTGGAACAAACAAACAAACAGACGTTTACAATTTTATAATAGTTAAGATACTGGGTGTCAGGGAAACGCTCCCTAAACTGAAAAGCTATTATTATACTACCTAGACACAATCTAATACCAATAACCATTAACTCATTGTTTTAATTATTTGGTATTTTGCAAACCCGCAATGTAAAGCGTACAAAACTCGGGATCAATGCAGCGCGTACCTAACCTACCTACCTACGCTCGCTACGACACAGACTGCGTATTCGAGCGGATGTCGTTCACCCCTAGCGCCACCTGATATTTTATTTTAATTACATTGCGAACTTTAAAAAATTAAGGAAATAAATGGGGTTTTTTTGAAAATCTGTTTTATTTTACTGCCCAAAGCTGGTTATGTATGAAAAATGCAAAAAAAATGTAAAATCTAAAAATAGAATCGCATTTTTTATTGTGGTTTTGTATTAGTAATCACCAGCACTTTCACCTATCTTCGTTTTTGGAAGCGTTTCCCTGACACCCAGTATATCCAAGAAGGATATAATAAACAAAATTTGTGGACCTTGGCAAATCTGACACCACCGTTAAATATTAGATCTATGTAAGACAAAAGAACTTCTCTTTAGACTTCATTAAATTGTTTCTTTTTACCAAATATGGGTGGGTAGTTCTATTCTCGTCCTGCAAAATTACGTTCTGTGCAAAAATGAGGTTTTCACTGCTGGGCGACTTTACAGATTAGCTAAACTAGCATTGGCTTGTCAGTTCATCAACAAGGCGAGGCGGTTGGTAGCCGAGTCACTCCTGGTTCTTTTTTAGATATATCTAAAACCCTCTTACAAAAAATAAAAATAAATTTTGTCAATTATAATAAGACAACTAACTATCCTACTGTAATAATAATGTTGTGTGTACAATAAAGTATATAATAATAACAAGTTGAATCAGATTATGTAACATAGTATATTATTAAAATTGGTTTTCGTGAGGTTTTGAATGCTTTGCAGCATTTGTGGTCATAGGAACACCTTGTCATAGAAACACTGCAAAGGATTTGAAACATCAGGAAAACCAATTTTAATGATATACTATGTTACTGTGTGACTGTATGCAACTCTAGATTTAAGAGTAATTGATGTTTAAATAAAAAATAAAATGTAACAAAAACCCTGTTGTTCCTGTGAGGTATGAAACAAATGGTTCATTATCAGAATCAATATTCATATGTAAGGATACAACTTATTTGGAAAACCTATTCAATAAAAATAATCAAATTAAATTTTAAATCAATTATTGTAAATTGAAAGTGATATAATAACTTTTAATAATGATTTAATATTAAATTTGATTATTTTTATTGAAGAGTTTTTCCAAATGACTTGTGTCCTTTCGTATGAATATCGATTCTGATAATGTACCTCACAGGAACAACAGGGTTTTTGTTACATGTTGTATATGCCATAATAATAATAAATATTTTTGGGACATTTTTACACAGCACCATCTAGTCCCAAACTAAGCAGAGCTTGTACTATGGGTACTAGACAATGGATATAATACTTATATACCTTTGTTTTGTAAATACCTACTTATAATACATAAGAAACACCCAGACCAACACAAACACTTATGTTCATCACACAAATATTTGTGTCCTGTGGGAATTGAACCAACAACCTCAAGAATAGCAATCCTACACTCGAACCACCAGACAGAGACACAGACACAGATGTTGTCATGTAATCCGGTTAAACTTGTTTTATTATAATGT
The DNA here is from genome assembly GCA_949699075.1 of Asteroscopus sphinx. NCBI lineage: Eukaryota > Metazoa > Arthropoda > Insecta > Lepidoptera > Noctuidae > Asteroscopus > Asteroscopus sphinx. The sequence goes on along the minus strand of OX453029.1, from coordinate 4,637,946 downwards.
GTAGTGATTGCAAAAACCTTAAACATTATTATTTTGTGCATTTCGCCCATGACTTATTTTACTACGAAAATCTGTCGTTTTTTACAAAAAAAAAAACCATGTCTAATAAATCCGACTGGGTTGTTAAAAGGTTACAGCAATTGCTACCCTGCTGGTCTATTCTGCTGCCTTAAGCAAAAAGGGTGGATCTAGCTAAAATACTCAATGGAGATGCCCCTATTTCAATAACAGAATTATTATATGATGTAACCATGTTTGACCCAAAAAAACAAGAATTTAAGTAATAATCACAAATATATTATTTAATAACTTTTTAATATTTTAAACAATTTTAATACTTTTTATGTTAATTGATGTATCTTCTATAGTTATGTTAAAGATTCAAGTTTCAAAGTTTTTTTACTTTTTTTTAAAGGGGAGCCTTTGCGTATTTCTACAGTATGTATTATACTCCATTATTTATAACATTAGACAAATAACAGCGAAATAACGACAGTTACTATTGCTGAGTGTTCTTCTTCTATTGTGTCGACATGAGCTACATAATGATAACAGCTCATACCGTGGGGAAAAGATTAGCCAATCAGCAGATTGGTGCAGAGTGTTGAAATGACTGCATTTTAGTGTTTAAATTTATAATTAAGTAAATGATAAATAGATTACATTTCTTTGCATTTAATGTAACATAAAGAAGCTGAGTATACATACACTTATAACAAAGTAACACTAGAGTTATAAAGTTATTTTTCTAATGCTTTATTGAATTGAGTACAGTTATACAAATTTTGGCATGCAATAAGGGAATACACAGACTAGTAAGCCTAAGACGCCGCATAAACAAAGTTTTGCATGAGAACACAGTCGGAAAATGTTGGGGGTGGACAGCATGTTATGATTGGCCGGCTCAAAAGTTCGGTGGCATGATTCCATATGATTGGTACCGCTCGCTGACAGAGTGACGTCCCGATTGGTGGTGGGGCGTATGATATGTAGTGCTACTGCATATGCTTGGTGACCGGGGGTATCAGGCTAATCGGGGTCTAGAGGCTTACTGGTCTGTGAGGGAATATTAAACAGAAACATTACCTGAGGCTCAATTAAGGCTACTACTATATTTTAGCAATACATATGTATTTTTGTCACTGTATAATATTGATAATGACATTGGTACCTATTCTCTATACCTTGAGATAATAATAATCATGTACTGAACTCTACAGAAAAATATACAGACAAAATTTAATTTAGTTAATAAACTCATTATAGATTCTAATTAGACTGGTAATCATGTGACAAAACCATTTTTACAATAAGACATTAGGTAACAGCATAAACAGCACATGAATGTACCGTGAAGATGTTTTGTTAGCATAATAACATGATAAGACATGGTTTTCTAGGATTACCTGCCTGTAAACCAAGGACAAATGAATTTATTGCTTACCTAGTACTCTCAGGAACCGATAAAAAGGTTTTAACAGCTTCTACACAGCTAAACGTCCATGAAGACTACCAAAACTTGCACTGATATGCACTTTAAAAAAATAATTTTAATAAAAACACTGATACTGCGACAAAAATCAATCGTCCCTGCTGTCACTTTGTGACAGCTGAGCTGAGAGACTTGACGTGACGTTGACAGTTAATACTGTGATATTGGCAGAACTGGGCAGAACTTCGCGTCACATTGCTTAGCTACACGAATTGAATATGATCGGTTTTGTTTAAAAAACCGATAAACCCGTTTTTTAAACGACTGCGCCAGAAGGAGGGTTATGTTTTTCGAGTGTATATATATATGTATGTATGTAAATTTCTTTGCACGCTCTGTAGCCTAAACGGCTTGATGGATTTTAGCTTGGGAGGTGTCGTTAGATTCGCCTTAATTGTGAGAGTGATACTGGGTACATATCAAAATTATAAAAATTTAAATTGCCGCTTTTTAGGGTTCCGTAGTCCTACAAGGAACCCTTATAGTTTCGTCATGTCCGTCCGTCTGTCCGTCTGTCCTAATCCTTTACAGCTTAATAACTTCTACAGTTATAAACATAAGTAAATGAAATTTTGTTAAAAAATGGTTTAGATAGATTTTAAAAGAATAAAAAAATCTTGATAACGTATTTTAGGGGTGGCGCCCATACATGTGAAATGTGGATGAAATATTTTTTTTCGCTGCACCCCCTCGTGTGGGGTATCACTGAATAGTTCTACTGAAATGAAGGTAATGTTACATACACAACTTTTTTATCAGGTGTACCATCTGCGAAATATAGCCCGCCAAAGTGGCTTTTTTTTTTTTTTTTTTTTTTCTATGAAACTATATAATATATTTTCCCTATGCACCGAACTTATTAATACACACAGTAATATAAAACCTTAGGATAACACAAATAAAATTCATGGCAGTGATTTTTGGTTTTACGATTACAATATGGATCGCAACTGGCATCTTAGCTAGATTACGAAGTAACCTGTGTTAAAGATACCAGTCCCTATCCCCAATGTGAGTACATAATAACAATAAATTTTTTGCAGTTTTTCGTGGCAATCCAAAATAGGTAATTACATGTTAAAGTTGACGAAAAATTAAATTAAATTAAAATTATGCTTAAAGCTAATGAAAACTTTCATATGCGTATGTGGGTGAGAGTATCTGTGTGTGGAGGGGTGTATGTGGGTGGGTGTGCATGAGTGTGGGGGTGTATGTGTGTATGTTGAGAGAGTAGTGTGTGTGTGGAGTGGGGTGTATGTGTCTCTAATATGGTTGGGTAGTAATGTGCTACAACATTGGAGTAATAAGATTTTCTGTCTCTTGGTAAGTCAGGCATAGAAGCCACTTATTAATATCTTTTTTACAAGCACGACTAGAGAGATGGTAAATAGAGAGCAGCTTATTCACTTTATTATAAAGGGTAGGTGCCAAGAAATAATTAAACCTTTTAGTGTGTGTGGCTTGCAATGTGTCCCCCCCCTGCCATTTCTAAACTATGCAACTTAGAAACTTATAATCTTACACATTGATAGACCTTTGTAAAAACTCTCTTTTAAAATTATTTCGAGTATAATGTGATGATAAATTTTTGAGTTATAGTGAGAAAACTGAAAAATACTTAAGACGTCCTAGTTCATAGCTCATTGACCTTAGAGAAAAATGATCTTACCAAATAATGCTCCTTTAGTTACTTTCTGTTTAAAACAATCACAAAAAGAAACTTTGTGTTATATTGATATGACACACTTCTTAAATTTAGCTTCATAAATTTAGCGCTAGGTGGTGCTGTTTGCATAAACTAAAATAGCAATGATTAATATTCGATTTGATTCGTTTGTAATTAGACCTATTTAAGGACCGACATGCTCTTGGCCGGTTTTTTTTGGAGCCATATTACGTCTTAAAATGTTTTGCCCTCAAAACCTATCGAGTGGGGTATCAAAATATAGGGTAATTTTTTATAAATGCTTTAAAAAAATAGATACAACTCATATTTTTAAATGTAATTTGGAATAACAACAAAATAATCAACGTTAATAATGAATTATATATTTATGTGTGACTTTAACAAATAACATTAATAGCGCGATAAAACAACAGAACTAAAACAATTAAAATAAAAAAGTTAATTAACCAAACCAAAAAAGCACAGCAGTCGTGCTGCGTGTAAATATAACTGAAAACTACTGAAAAGATGTAAACAAGACTTGTGTAGTTACATGTAGGTATATGTGAAAGTATCAAATCAACAATTTGATTTTTTGATTGTTGATTTTATACTTTCACATATACCTACATGTACACTTGCCTAGTTTTCCTTACTGTGGGTTTGCACCAAAAAACATTTAACATGTAATGTCTCGAAACTTGTCATATGAAATTAATGTCACAACTTGTTTTGTTGATTATTATGTTCGCACTGCCAATTTGCCAATTATCTTTGCGCACTGCAGAACTGGGTAAATTCTTCGACAGATTTCAAGATTTGTTGTTGGCTGTGTTTGCACCAAAGACATTTCTATACTGACGTCAGTATAATACCTTTATGGTTTGCACTGACTAAAAACTTATACATTGACATGTTTGTCTATAGATTTGTCACGGCTGTCGTTCGCACTGATGCTTAATCATGTGTCAAAACTTGTATAAATCTCGTTTTTTGTGTTTTCCAATGAGGTCGGTAAACATGTATGACCGAAAGCAGATACTTTGAAGGGTTTTTAATCTGAGCTTTGAAGGGTATCGAAATTGATTGTGATTTGTGAAACATGTCAATAGACTATGAAATGTCAAACAAGTTTTGTTTCAACAAGTTGTGTGATAATGCGAACGCGATTCGATACATGGACAGAAAACTGACTTTTCAACATGTTTAATGTTAATGTTTCATCAGTGCAAACTCACAGTTAGGGATAATCCACCTCTGTTGGGACCACAACAGACCACGATCTCGATCACGAGAATCATTGTAAAAAGATAGCGATTAAAGAGAAAGAATGTTCTACAAAAAAGTTTTCATTCAATTAGGTAGACGACATTAAATCTGCAATAAAACAATTTTGAATCTCGAATTTTACATAAAATGACAGTTTTCATTACTGGAGACAATGCTAAGATTTTATTAATATTTTAATTTAACTTAAATACAACAATTGGGTAAGAAACAATGACCGAGAAAGCGAAACTAAAGGAGCGCTCGAAGCTAAATGTGAAAGAAGAAAAACTAGCAGAATTAGCTACTAAAATTGACGAAACTGATGAGATGAAACTAAAAATGCTAGCTGCACATGAAAAGCCTGATCTAGAAGATCTACTATATCCACCTGAACTGAATTCTCATTTGATTGAACAACTTAAAGTAGGAAGGAAATTGTAGATACCTACTTAGTTTTAACCACTCGAGTGACCTTGGGTACTGGTAGTACCCAAACTTGTTTTGCCTCAAAGTGGCCTTGGGTACTAGTAGTACCCAAGTGAAGTGAATGTGGAGTACCTCATGAATGTGTGTGTGGTCTGTGGAGTGCCTTATATTTTTACAACTAAGAGTTAATTCTTTTTGGAAATATTAGCATCTAGTTCCTAATGAATAGCCCAACATTTTAAGGTACGGCAATACTACAATTATTCACTGAAAGATTTAATATGAATATTTTTTATTTGGTCTGTTGTATTTATGTCTCGACTTGGCGGCAACGAATTTAACTTATTCTCGTATTTTTTCGATATAATGTGATTTTATTTTATTTCTACATAAGGAATAATCACACGATGCGTTTTAAACCATGAAACATCTAGGTTCACTTTATTGTTAATGTTGTTTTCATAAATAAGACAAAAAATGCTCAATGTTTATGTTTACAACCGATTATTTAAGTGAAGAGATCATAAATTAAAACAAAACTTTCGAGGGTTCAAATGGCCTACTCATAAGCATTATAAAAAACTTCAATTGTAAGCAAACTTCTTAGAAACAAAGTCATAAATAACGTTTTTTGTAACATGAGCGGGCCGCGCGTTTTTACTCGGCTGTTAACGTAATGTCGTGGTCACTCAACGGTTAAAAGACATATGCGCCCGGTCACTCCAGCCAAACGTAGTGGTTATATTCTCTTTGACTCCAGCGGTTAAACTTCACCAAAGCACTTCACAAAGAACATCTTGATAAATTTTGTAAGGAAACACGCTAAGATGTAGGTACTAGCGATACTTACGTCTTCGGTAATCGGTAGCAGGGTTGTTGCTGATCCAGAATTTTATCACATCAGCGGATGCTGATGCTGATGCTGATTTTTGACATTGACATCAGCGGATGCTGATGCTGATGCTGATTTTTTTGAATTGGAAATTTAAATAAAAATGTAATTTGAATTTATTTACATAATATATCTTTTTATAAAAATCCGATATTGGTTAAAGGCTAAAAATAGTGCCTTTTTTAAACTTTTACGGTGATTAATCAAAATTTAAAATTAAGGGCAAAATAATATAACAAACGAAACTTTTTCATGTTTTCATTTCAGCCCTAGGAAAAAAAATCGCGACTCTACATTTTTATTTACGAATTATTAACTAAAATCTGGTAAATTATGAAAAACATAACATGAACATTGAAAATGTACACGAGACAAACCCGCAAGAAACCTGCACACTAGCGCGAGCGTAGCGAGCGCAATTTATTTTTAGGATTACCGAAAACTTTACTCCATTTTAGGCGCATTTTAAAAGAAGTTTTAAGGCTTTTCTTTTTATATAAAAAGCATTTGAGCTTTCTTTCACTGTGCTTAAATAAACGAGAGATAAACATACAAAAGTTTTTTCATATAAAGAAAGAAACCTTTTGTAAGTGAAATTATTTAAACTGGACCTACTTTATTCCGTGTGGTGCCAGACTTAAAGAATTGCACCACCCTATATCTTCTCATGGGTGTCGTAAAAGGCGACTAAAAGATTCACTAGAATCCTCTGGGCAGCAGCGTTCTCTGAGTATTTAACGCACCAACTGCGATCGCCAACCCGCCTGCCAAGCGTGGCGATTATGGCATATTCACCCAAACTGCTTGGAGAAGCATATGTCCAGCAGTGGATTTCGGCTGACATGATGATGATGAATGATGGACCTACTTTGAGCGCACAAAGGAGCAGCGCGAACGCAAACGCCAATATTTCTTTGTTTTAAAAATGTAGAGTTCCCCTTATTATCTTAATGCTTCTGTTATGATTTGCATTCATTAATGAAGAGCTTGGTTATTTTTAACCAGCAAAGGCAATCCAGCATAAATTATTTTCATCCTTGGCTTTTTATTAGCTGCGGGGCCCCCATTCAGTCCATGGCCCATTTGCTCACTTGTCCCTTGTGCCCTGCTACCTGCACAAGAAACGATTTGAACAAAGCCACAAACGACGCCATAGAGGTGGCCAAATACCACATGAATACAGTGTGAACTACATGAGAGCCATTGACCCGGAGAAGAATAAGCTGACTATAATAGCTCCACATTGTCCTTTTTGTTAGAACGCCTCTTTCAACTGTACTGTCTGCTGTTGACATTTGTCGTAATAGACAAGTTTGTTTTGGTTTTGCTAAAAATCACCGAAGTGCACTAATCTATGCTATGATTGGTCAAACCCATAAACTTATTATACTAGCCTCAGATTAATAACTATCCTAGCGGTCAAAACTCACAACCGAAACAAAAAAATGTGCCATAAGCCCCTCCCCCTTCGGTCTCGTTACAACATGAACATCAGCATAAATATCAGCATCTTTTAATGCGGATGATGATGCTGATGCTGATGTTGAAAATGATGCTGATGATCAGCGGATGCTGATGCTGATGCTGATATTCGCAACAACCCTGATCGGTAGAATATCAATTAGGAACAAAGATTCGTGATATACCTATTGTAAGCGACGCAAAAGTACCTTCTTTATTAAAATGTGCAAGGGGCATGCGGAGTACGAGGGGTAACTGTGGGTCACAGCCGCGCGCGCTGTTGTAGAAAAATCTAGTCCGAAATTGAGCCTCGCGTACACCGCACGCTGCCTTTTCTCGCGCAATTTGTGTATCTTTTTCGGAAACTAAAGAATTTCCAAGTACTTTCCTATTTTATTGATACTGCTGCAACGCACCGCCAACACCTATGTACGGTTAGGAAATTTTGATACAAATGCAAAGGAGACTGTACCTATGCTCATCTTAGATTACTCTATGTGGTACTTTAAGTTTTTAAACATACGTGATATACCGTAGCAAATTATATTCCAGGTAATGACATCAGAAAACAATGAACTACGAAAATGCATATTCACGAAAGACCAAAATATGAAAGAGCTACACAAAACTATAGCTGATTTAAACCAGCGAATACGTGACATCATTTCCGGTACTGGCCCGGCAATATCTTCAAAATCCGCTGGTATTATCAGTGCAAAGATAACTGAGCTCTGCAAACAGAACCGACATTTGGTCGCCGAAATAGAAGGTTATAAAACCAAAAATGCGGCCTTAGAAAGGAAAGTGATGCAGCTAGATATTCTAAACAAAGAACATGAAAAACTTGACATATGCTTGTGTAAGGACGAACCTATAGATGCAAGCCCAGACGAACTAAAAGAACTTAACAGCAAACTAGCCACAGTTAATAGAAAGCTTTACGAAAGTAAGAACAGAAATCTGGAGCTCAAAAACGATATTCTGATGGCTACTAAAATACTTCAGCAAGAATTAGGAGACAAGTTTACGAGTATCAAGGAGTTGCAGAATGATGTAGCTGGCTGGAAAGGCAGGGCGCAGCAGATTATGTTGCTGCAGGCTAAGGTTTCTGATCTGGAACAAAAATTGAGTGGGAAACCGAAATCAGATGTTTTACTGGATGTTAAGAGGAAAGACCAAAGTCAGGTATGTGTAACGAAATGTGCCTAAAGCACGATAGTCGATAATTAATATTGGACCAGTTCGTAGGTAAGTAGGTAGGGTATACTTACAACCAGCGACACCATGTCGCTGCTTACAACCAATGCTATTATGGATTTTTCCGGCTTGGTCCTGTTTGCTGATTTGGAATCATCAATAACAATGGCGGAATAAGCAATCAGATCTACATTTTTTTTTCAGTTTGTTTGAAATAGCCTTTTAAAAATGTTGTCATTTGTAGTTCAGTTTTGTTTTTAAAATTAACTTTACTCACAGATAATTCGAGAAATAGAACTAAAAAGAAAGAAGGAGGTGGACCAGGCCATGAAGGAGATGGAAAGCCTCAAAGATGAAAATCACGATCTGAAGAGAAAGCTGGAAGGTGCAAGGTGCAGGATCAGAAATTTGGAATGTGACGCGACTACGATTAGACAGAAGATGCACACATTTGTTGAGAAGAGTAGCCATGATGACTTGTTGGTCAATGAGCAGAGGGTTCGTAAGGTTTTTAATCAACTTAAGTCTAATTTTACTAGGACGTTGATTTGTTATAATTTAAGACCTTGTATTTTAAAACGGATAGGTACTGCTATTAATTTTATATCATGACATTCATGGCTCATACTAAAGACTGTGGGACTTCTGGGGCAGCAAGGAATCGAACATTTCTTCAAAGCCCTTTATTTAATGGTTTTAAATTACTTTTGAGCCCATTTGGATCTATGCTATTCCTGTCGAAAAACCTTTCAAGACTGCTCTGATCATCTAAGTAGAACTAATAAACCACTTTTGCATTGTTAACTTTCAGAGCCAAATTAAAAGTTCGGAACTGTACTATCAAGAAATCCTCAAAGAGAACACAGTTAAAATGAATAAGATGAACGTCGAAATCGTTGAATACCAAAAACTTATCAAAAATACCGATGCTAAAATAGATGCTTTACGAAAACAGGCAACTGAAAAGGCGACGAAAATTGAAGAGCTTAGAGCGCAACTCTTGAGGTACGAGGAATGCTCTCTACAAAGCATATTCTTCACCCCAATGAAAACTGCGACCGACAATGAAATAAAAAAACTATCCGAGTTAGTTGTCATCTTAAACACGAGATTAGACGATGAAAGGCACAAATGGGAAGATCTAGAACTCAGCCACAGAAAAATAAAAGAAAGGAAGAAGCGTTTAGAGCGAAAGATCGCTAATTTGGAAGATGATATAAGGTCCCTAAGAGAGATTTCCAGAAGAAATTCAAGAATATCAAAGGGTTCAATCAAGGAGCAATTAGATTACAATGGATCTACGTCAGTAATGAAAAAACAGTCATCTACTGGAGCAGTAGGTGACAAAACTAGCGATTCTAACACGGGTTCAGATTGTCAAACCGCTGAAGAATTGCTTGATAAAGAAGATTTGAAATGTAAGCTAGAGTTGACTGAAGAGAAATTGAAAATTTTGGAGGACAAACTGAAGATGATTGAAGAAGAAAAACAATACGATTATAATCATTTGACGGAAATGATTCAAACTTCAAAGCAGTTATTTAATGAGGCGTTGACGGTGTTACAAAGAGAGAAGTGCCTTTGCTCGTAGTTATTTTTTGTAATATTTTATTTTGTTTTTAATTACATAGTTTTTGCATTAAAATGATTGATTTTAATTTTTAAAGATACCTACTAACTACACCCGCAGACGACACGCGCCACTCACACCCCTCACTGTTATTTGGAAAAGCTTCCTCGCACGTCACTTGACGTCACTTATGACCTGTGTTTGGTGTGTGCCAAAAGGCTTTACAATTTGTTAATGTTTCTCTGAATATTTAATGTAGGTCTGTGTTAATATCAATAAATAAGGATTAAATTATCCTTATAGGTACAGAAACAGCTATTCATTTGTAACTGATCATGGATTATGCTAAAAACTAAACGTTTCCACATTTTCTACTAAGTAGACATGGCAACATTTTACTGGTAGAAAGTTTGCGTTACATTCGCCACCCAAACCGCCGCCATTTGTCATTTTTTTGGCATGCGCGTACGGGGATGCTACGAAAATCGTGCTCTTGAGTGTTTTCTTACAATACCGAGTTTTGAACTTTGTTTGTGAATCGTGAAAACCCGTGTTGCTCTGTGAAATACCAGTGCTTCTATAAATTTATTGTGTTTTTGTGTTAAAAACATTAATCATGAATAAAACTTGCGCAAGGTGTGAGAAAACAGTTTATCCAACTGAGGAATTGAAATGTTTGGACAAGGTAATTTTCATTCTTATTCCTTTTAGAACTTATTAAGAACCGGTTAACATTTTTATTGCATATTTTTACGATCGTTGCGATAGAAATACTGAAATGAAAGCTGGTCATTGAAGTAATTTTCGGTCTTATATATTTCAACCGACTAACTTTTTTCGTTACTATTGTAGTGTGCCGGGCACATCAATTCATGCAGCCGGACGCGTGACTCATTAAATTATATAAATTGCTGCTGATATCATTGTGGGCTCTTTATAATACGGCATCTGTACTTGCATCGACCTTTTTACCTAATTAGAGTCGTCTTGGGCAATATGCGACCTTGTGTCACATAATTGTATCGATTGTATTCAAATGATATCTTTGTACTCTTGGAAGAATAGAGTTCATACCTTAGCCAGTTATGTGAATGAGATGAGTAAAATTGGCGACCATTTTCCCGCGAATTGTTTACACTTTAATTAATTTTATCTGTTGATATGACTTGCTTAACATGTTATCTATAAGATAAGTACAAAATTATGTAATGTATTCTGTTATAGATTAGATTACAAAACTTTTGAATGTCATGAAAAGTGAATTAAAGTTTTTAAACTAAGTTCATAGTAAGTTTGACCCTATAGTGTTAAGGAATATTTAGACGAGATAATTTGACCATACGATAATTTTATATACTTGTGTAATTTATATTACAATATGAGACTGACATTAATTATTTCGTTTATTTTTGGTATTATGACATCGCAACTTTAATTAATGTATTTATATTAAATTTTGCATGCTTAAGAGCAGAATATGGCATATGTAACCTACTTCCTTTTAAATTACCATCTGATTTTTGTACCCATTTTCGCAAAATAAATTAATTGAATTAACCCGTAAAATTCGATATTGGTCCTTTGACCCTTTGGTCAAATTGTTTTTTTTTATTATATGACATCTCCAATCATCATGAATAGAGAGAGAGCTAGAAGTTGTTGGGGCAAGATGAAAAGTTTTATAGGGATTGAATGCTGTTGTTTGTCAACTTTTCTAGCTATCAATGTTTGTAGCTAGCACTGCGTATTAATACTTGTTTGCTTCATTGTAATAGAAAGAAAAGAAAGAAAGAAAGAAAAATGTTTTATTTACTACAGCCAGAGGCACACAATAACAATAATATACAATTTTAATCATCATAGACTCCTAAAAGTATAATCGTGTGCCCTGCGGCTGCACCAAATAGTCTCAGTTCAGCAAAAATGCCAGACAACTAGTGTCTGGCGCTGGTTTTCAACTGGACCTTGTTTGAAAGTGTCACGGACGAAAATCAGTTTTACATTGAGTAAACTAAACAGATAAAAAATAATAAGAAAGTTTTTTGCAATAATAATATAATAAATATAAATATCGTGATATATATCATTTAGGGCAGAAATTGATAAATGCAATTACATAGTACCCTTGAATATCAGTAAATGAAGGTTGCATAGTACTGTATGCCATACCCTGTATGGGAAATAATCATAGGCAAAACCAAAATAAAACCATGAACAATATTTAATATTAAAAACTTCAAAAATAATAATAATCTAATTAATGACAATTTCTGGCTCTAACATTAATTTTGACACAATATCTTTGTCTATTTTGGAGAGACAGTCTGAGTAAAATTAGTTATCTATGCATTAAGTTTGAATATTTTTTAATTTATCTTAATTTCAGAAAATAAATTGACTTGTCAAAAACATCAAATTGGTCTTATCACTTTAAAATTAAGTTTATTATTGTGTGATTTGACATTCTTATTATCAGGGGCTGTATTATGAACTATTAGAGCAATAATTGTACCATTAGAGAGAGACAGAGCTATATTGGATGTATAGTGCCATCTTTCTCTTGCTTGGAACAATGCTGATTCAAAAATTTTCATAATGCAGCCCAGGGTTGATTGATTTAATACAAGTAATTTTTTTATAACTTTCCTACTGTAATATAAATGTATATCTGTGTGTAAAATAAAGAATAAGAATGTAAGAATCAGTGATTTAAATCAAACTTGATTTTTTTCCACAAAATTTCATTGATTTATTTAAATCATAATGTTATGGGACTAGAAAAGAAAAATTCATATTAAAAATTAATACTAGTAATACTTAATTAATACTGTCAACTAAGATTTGCTTGTTTTTTTTCAAATTCTTACAAAGTTACATACTAGTAATAAAAATCGTAAAAATATTCATAATAAGTGAATAAGTAAAAGTTAAGTAAATAAGGAGTAGTAGATACCTATCTTAGGTCTTCTTCAATTTTATTTATTTTTATTTTGACTTAGTAATTTTTGTCATAAATATGGAAGATTCTATGTCAGAACATTTATGAAAACCATTTAACAAATGATAACTAGTTTTGGAGAAAAAAAATGGTTTTTTACTTTATTTAGTTTTTTTCTTCAGAACCATTGGGATTTTGTAGTCAATATTTGGAATATTGTCAGTGATGAGTATGTAAATAATAAAAATCAAGTTTAAATCCTTCAAAGTCAAATAAAAAGTGAAAAAAAAACAAAAAAAACTGTCATAAACAAAAAAATCGAATCAGAAATGAGGAGATTTGCAGGAGAACAAAAGTGACCGACATAGCCCGAAGAATTGCCAAACTTAAGTGGCAGTGGGCGGGGCACATTGCTCGCAGAAATGATGGCCGATGGGGCAGTAAAGTTCTGGAGTGGCGACCGCGTACTGGAAGGCGTAGCGTGGGTAGGCCCCCCACAAGGTGGACCGACGACCTGGTGAAGGTCGCGGGAATCCTCTGGATGCGGAAGGCGCAGGACCGGTCGTTGTGTCGATACTTGGGGGAGGCCCATGTCCAGCAGTGGACGTCTTTCGGCTGAAATGATGATGATGATGATGAATCAAAAAAATCATGATTTTTATCAACCCTGATGCAGCCTGTGGATTCTGAGATTAAAAAACCAACATTACTTTTTATTGAATACTAGCTTTTCCCCCGGCTTCGCTCGCGTTAAATTCTGCTAACCCACGTGATGGATCCTGTTAATTCAGTCCAGTCCAGTTCCATCCATCCATCCTTCCATTCAGACCATCCAGTCCAGTCCAGTCACTACCCCACTATCCCAATATCACACTATCTCACTACCTCCCTTCCCCAGACAGAAGAATAGAATAGTATTCAAAAAAGAGATATCCATAAAGCTAGAATTACATTATTGTGTCGTGACGCGCCAGAATCCTATCGGTTACATACAGTTAGTATGGTTAGAGACACACACAGAACACTAAGCTTACTGGTCTGTGGATACACATTATTGTGGAACGCGTCATGAACTATAGTATGAAACCGAAATGCTTCTGGCGCATCACGACACGCCACAACACAATATTAATGTAATTCCGGCTTTAGGATTGACACTGACAGAGAAAACAGAAGAAAATAGGAAAATCATGGTTCAATTGAATATTAATTTTGGCCATAACACTAAGTTTAAAATTGTCATATGCCATCATATTCTGTTTACTTTTATTGTAATTTGTAATTACTTTATCCTTATTACGTAGATAGTTAGTTTAGTCATGAGGTAAAGTCATGTTAAGGGTCGATCCACAGAGAAAATAATCACTATGTGGTTGATCTTTCAATAGCCAGTTAACTTTTAACTGAGGAGTAAGATTGACATTTTGACAGTTGTAGTGTAGAAAATCTGTCAAGACGTCACATTTATTCGTCAGTTAAAAGTTATCAGAGTATTGAAATTATTTATTTTTGATTTAATAAAAATTATTTTATTAAATCAAAAATAAAAATTATTTTATTAAATCAAAAATAAAAATTATTTTACTATTAAATCGTGACAATGAGGTAACCATTTATTGTATTAAAAACGAGGCTAGCGTCAGCATAGCAATTGATAGGCATTTATTTAATTTATTCTTTAGGGAAAATGTGGGAAACCTGAATATAATTAAACTCAATTTTTCTTACTTGTCTTCAATCTTGGCATGTCTTTTTAATGCAATTCGTCAATAATAATTATTAAAATACATCATGTCATGTTAACAATTTCTCACCCTAAATAACATTGTTTGACCTAATTACATGTGTAGAACTAGTAATTATATTTTATCAGTAGTTATTTGAATAAAGAGACTAGCCAAGATTGTTTACAAAAAAATAAGACAAGAGCGAAAAAACCAGGCTACTTTTTACAGGTAAACAAAAGTTCAAGAAAAAAGTTACTGAAAATAATGTTTTGTGCTAAATTAAGAATCAAGACTGGGTTGTTATTTTTATCAGTTAGTTTATTTAGTAGTAAGTGTATCAACTTACACTTAAAATTGGGTTGAGCTGATAAAAAAAAATGCAATCAAAATTAAAGATTAATCTTCCAAAATAATTATATCTTGGCACAATAAAACAAAAACAAAAAATCTCACTACTGTAATTATCGATTTGTTATAAAAAACAATACAAAAAGATATGATTCCGGCCAGGATCGAACTGGCGGCCTTCTGCGTGTAAAGCAGATGTGATAACCACTACACCACGGAACCAGTTACAAGCTTGTTCTAAATTCACGAGTACATTGTGCACACGCTTTCGTTTTTACATTGAATGTGTTACGTCGCTACACTAAAATTGTAGACTGTTATTTTGTGATTGGTATTCAGTCAAGCAACGTATAATCATGTTTTGTACGTGACATACAATGTTATTTTGTAATATTCAAATGGTTTGTTGATAAGAAAGTGCATGCCCATGTTAATAGCGTCGTAGTATGTTCTACTATATCTAGGCATCTTCAATGTTTTGCGTGCCGCTGTGAAATTTGTCCGTTTTTTTGCGGTAAAGACGTGGACTGTTAATTTACACTGTAGTGCCAAAAACGCACGGCTATTGATATTATTGACGACGTCTGTGGTCTAGTGGTTCGAGTGTCGGACTGCTGATTACGAGGTCGTGAGTTCGATTCCCACAGGACACAAAAATATTTATGTGATGAACATAAGTGTTTGTGTTGGTCTGGGTGTTTCTTATGTATTATACGTATGTTTTTACAAAAAAAGTAAATAAGTATTATATCCATTGTCTAGTACCCATAGTACAAGCTCTGCTTAGTTTGGGACTAGATGGTGCTGTATAAAAATGTCTCAAAATATTTATTATTATTGCTAAAAGATTGATAATATTATTAAAAGTTAAAAGGAAAAGAAAAATGCAAATTACCCTTAAAATATATTGTTTGTAAAAACCAAGTTACAAACTTCATTAAAATTATAATCTAACAAAAATAAAATATAATTGAACACTTTGTGCTTATCAATTAATATCGTGTCGTAACTTTGCAACAAAAAAGACTAATAACTAGCCGGGATAGTAACGTATAATTACTGGACACGGGCCCAGACCCAAAATTCCGGGGCTTTTCCGGATTTCCCGGCCATCTGGCACTTCTAAGCGAGGGTTGCCTTTTCCCATCGTCTTTGCCCACGAATGTACAGTCGACCAATTGGAATCATGACCCACTCAGCCGATAATTCGTATGAAATTGTCAAAACAGTAACATTTTCTTATTTATATTACCATCGTGCTGCACTTAGGACATTTTGAATATTAAGGAAACTGCTTTAATACAAGTCAGAGGTCTATGCAATTTTGAGCTTTGTTATGAATGCAATAGATTAATAATTGGATACAAAATTACGTTTTTGACAAAACTGGAATTATGTTTTGAATTTCGAATTAACTGTCGTTCCGCATAGTTTAATTTTGAAATTCGACCTAATTGTATTAGAATATTTGTAGAAAATTAAGCTTATGGTGGATCATGATTCCGTTTGGTCGAGTGTACATAGTTCGAAAATACTGTTTTTTAATTTCTTCTCTGACAAAACGCATTACAATATCCTGATACTTTGTTAAGAATATTTATCATTCAGTTTATAATATCAATGAATAATAATGATACGGTATTAAGTAACCAGCTATTAAAACATTAATCGCAACATTGACAAACAAATAAAGCGTGAAAGTCACAATACAGACCATAGGCACATTACGCTATAGAAAATGGCGGTAATTAGCCCGCCATTTTTGTTTGTTACCTACGACTTTGACATAACCGTTTTGTAATTTGTGGCGAAAGTTGCGTTCCAAATCTTTTTGGGACATCAGATTCGTGTATCTCAAAAATAATGATTATGAAGTGTTGGCAGACCAGATACTTCGAAGGGTTGTTTCTTAAACCTGGAGTTTATAAAGCAACATCAGCAGCATAAGCTACTGGCACAGAATAAATAGTTAGTTACTGGCATAACAGAAGAATCACTCCCTTACAAATCCACACACACAGCACTACAAAAACGTACCTTGCGCGCATCGAAGAGAGGTTATATTACATTGAACGACTGATTGCGAGTGCCGAGTACGGGTGCGTGGTTTTGATGGTCACGTGACCAAGTGTGTCAGGCCTGCTACTGGTGCCAAAATTGGGACTGGGACCTCGGTTCAGGGCAGCTATGACTGAGGAATATTTTATCATACAGGCCAGATAATAGCAAATAGATAGGAAATTCTTACTTAGCAATGGAATTAAAAGTGCACCACACCAAGCCAAGCAAGTCCAAGGCAGGTCAATTCCTTGCCCTAGGACTTCTAGGTGCTATTACGTCCTCAAATCGCAGGCACAACTCGAGACGCTTATAAAGTCATTAGTCCTTAGAAACATCATAAATTCAAGTACAGAAATCGCACTCTCTTAGCACGGTAGGTACTCCGTCAGTAGATCTACCATCGCCATTCCTTCTTTTGTGTAAAATCATCAGCCTCCTGCCCTAATCCAGTTTATTTGTGGTCGGCACAGAATGTATTTTTCTTCCATACATCTCAATCAGCCGTCATCTCAGTAGGTATTCACTTTCTTTCTATTTATATCATCTTTCACACAATCCATCCATGTTTCCTTTGGTCTGCCTCTTCTTATAGTCGTCCACATACATACTTGAAACTTTCCTCGTAACATGCTCCTCATTCCTCCTCATCACATGTCCATACCATGATAGTCTGTTGCTACTCAACTTTTCTGTCTGTGGCGCTACTTTAAGACTCACTCTTCCATCATCATCAGCTTATCGCAATCCACTGCTGGACATAGGCCTCTCCAATAGCACGCCACCGACTTCTATCCTCGGCCACTCTCATCCTGTTTTCACCAGCCACCTTGCGTAGATCGTCACTCCACCTAGCCTGAGGGCGTCCTTCGCTACGTTTTCCGATTCGCGGTCTCCACTCTAGAATACGTCTACCGCAACGGTCAACGGTTCTTCGGCTAATCTGTCGGATCACCTCGTTTCAGATCCGATCCCTCGGAAAAACCCGAGCATAGCTCTTTCCATAGCACAGCCGTACCGTGAGTGTCCACGTCTCGGCTCCGTAAGTCACGACAGGCAGGACGCACTGGTCGATGACCTTAGTCTTTAGGCTCTGTGGAAAAGGTGACGAAAAGACTCGACGCTCCCAAAGTTCTCCTCGAGTTTCCCGAATGCTAGCCCAGCCTAGCTGTATTCTTCTGTAAACTTCCCTTTCGAAGATGTATCCCTCTTACACACTCATTCCTTATCCAATCCAATCCATTCTCGTTACACCACACATTCCTCATTTGTGTAAAATATAGTTAGCAATTCTTTTATCTATACTATAATAAAACTGTAAAGGTCGAAAAGTCTGTACATTGAGTTTTTTTTCGCGAAAACCGGCTAGGGGGACTAGAAATAAGCTATAGAACACGAATCAATCGTTTAAAAAATTCATGTCTGTCTGTCTGTCTGTCTGTTTGTTACCTCATCATGTGAAAACGGCTGAACGGATCGTAATGAAACTTCGCATTTGTATTGGTATTAGTCTAACTTAAAATATAGGGTATGTTTTATCTGAATCGGTTGAGTAGATCCAGCGATACAGCTTGAGAGGGGGCTATAGAGGGGTCTATTGTATTAAGTTGCATACAAAGTAGAGGTCATGATTGTTGGTTGGATGCAGGTTGCAGGTTCCTAAAAATACAACTGGATTCTATTAGTATTATAGAAAATATAGAATAACATAACATAGTCCATCACTGCCCCGCTGCTGGGCATGGCCCTCTTCTTGGAATGAGAAGAGTTAAGAAACTGGATATTGTTAGTAATAGATTATCATAACATAATCAGCTTATTACCTACTGCCCCACTGCTGGGCACGGACCTCTTCTCGGAACGAGAAGAGTTAAGAAACTAGAAAATATAGAATAACATAACGTAGTCAACCCATTACTGTCCCACTACTGGGTATGGCCCTCTTCTCAAAATGAGAAGAGTTAATGAACTGGATATTATTAGTATTCTAGAATAACATAACATTACCAGCCCATTACAGTCCCACTGCTGGACACGGGCCTCTTCTCAGCATAAGAAGAGATGTGGTTAGTGTTATAGAATAACATTATCAGCCCAATTACTTCCCACTGCTGGGCACGAGCGTCTTCTCAGAATGAGGGAGTTTAGGGCTAATTCCATGAAATTCCATCACCTTAGCCGGTTGGTTGTAAAAACAAAAATATAGTATGGTCGGTAAATAGTGTAATCGTCTGTGTAGGCGCTTATATGTATATATTTGAAGATATTGTGTTCATAATTATGACACGATGTTATTTTCCGACATCCACGCGGACGAAGTCGCGGGCACAGCTAGTCGGTAATAAAAACAATTTAACCCGGGTCATTGTGTACAGAAGTATAGAACCATTACAATTACAAGATACATTAATTTATGTAACTTCATAGTTAATCCGTGTTGAAACGAATCATAAAGCTATCTGAAAATCTTTAAAATTATGAAACCCCAAATTCTGTGTCGTAAAAACAATTCAGATATATTTCAGAAGACCACGTCATTGCTACGTTCGTACACAAAACTAAACGTAGTGATTATATTATTATTCAATTTACGTTAAAAATACGCTACACTTTGTCTGAAATGCGCGCATTCGGGTGCCCGAATAAGGAAATTTAATTCGAAAACCTAATCAGGAAACCGGACATGTGCGGCCGCGCTTAACACTGTCAACAACTGCTAAAATAAATGAATGTCATAACTTCAAAACATTCTTATTGAAACTGCAAAATAGTAGAAGTACTTGCTAAAGAGCTCATCCGGGGAAGTACTACCACCGTATCTACTTCTGCCGCCAAATAGTGATGCTAGCATTGCTGTATTCCGGTGCTCGTGGTACGGGTGCCGGGGACACTACAATCACATGAAACTTTCCATCTTTAGATCTCAGTTTGGCGAATACGATTTGCAATTATTATTATTATTTATTTGTGTCAAGTAACCAAGACTCATAGGGTTAGTAACATTATTTACTTAAAAACTATGTTAGTAATAACAAAATTAAAATTCAATCCAATTATAATATAATTCAACTTAACAATAAAGATTTTTGAATCACTGCTTCAGAATTCCAGCAGAAATTCTGGAGCAGCGATTCAAAAGACAGCAATCTAATCTGCCTGCAATCATGCCCAGGATGCTATTGGAGCTAGCCCGCACCCGGCGCACCAAGGATGCACACCTTTTTCGCATTGTAGCAAAAAAGCAATCTACATGCATTTCAGCAAACATCCCTGATGCGCTACAGAAGCGAGGCAGCCCCATCAGCACCCTAAAGGCATTATTATACTGGACGCGAAGGGCGCTGTACGACTTTTGAGTAAAATGTACCCACAGCACAGTCTGTTATTTTGCCTTAGTTGCGGCCATCCTTATTTTTTGAGGCTTTTAGAAAGATAATAACCAAACAAAACTTCTATTAAAACCCCCGTGGTTTTAAGTGTCATAGTTTTCAAAATATTTCGAAAATCGAGAAAAATCCATAGAAACCATAGAAACGTGTTTTAGGCTTTCATAATGAACATTTTACAATAAATGTTTCATGGCACGCTAGCCATTAACTTAATGCATCATTACATCTATTTTATCATAAAAAAATGCGTTCTCCTAGGCGTCAATTTTATTTTTTCCATGATTTCATAATAATTTTATTTATGGTCATTCTTAACATGGTCGCATTTTATTTTTGTGTGTAACTGTTTAGTACACTACTAAGTATAACCACAAAAAAAATAAGAAGCAACGAACACAGGAACTCGGAGATATTCATTTTTAAAGTTTTAATTTAGGGTTGTCAACTAATGTAGGCGCCTTTAACAAACGACCAATTTCGCTCGGAATAAATTTGCTTCTTCAATTATTATAATTTCCTATTACTATTTCTGAAGCATTATCCTTGGTCTAATCATGTCTTAACAAACACGATTTTATTAGATTCACCTGTAACTAACAAATCATGTAACAAATCTTGTTTATTATTCTTTTTTGTTTTGTAAGTGCATGCACTTACATCAAAATGAATCTTCGATGAAGGATATTATGTGGAATTGGGAAGGGGTCCGCCCTCGTTAGATAGAATGTCAAAACCCAATTTCCATACATAATATCTGGAGAAGCGGGGGTGAGGTGTCATGGAGCCGTCAAAGACCCATGGCACTGCTTTGCCTCAGCAGGTACTGACCCGTCCTGCTGGGGGATGTCCTTCTGGGCCCCGACCAGAGGACTTAATGCAAGGGGGGCATGAGGGCGCCAACCCTCATGCTGGTCAGCGAGTGGCAACTCCAACGACTAACAACGAAAGCACGAACACGGATCTGAAGAAATCACTCACGAAATTGGGAATTTATAAAATTTTGGTAGATAAGGCACATTTGCACGGGGTTCATAAAAGACCTTTGGATCTCGATTCAGAGGAACGATGCCTAATCGTGTTAAACGCTTTATATCCAAATGGAATTCCGAACAATATCGATAGCCAAAACAATGAATTTAATTACAATCTTTCAAATTTTTTAAGTAAATGTGGAACTTTATATTGCAGTAGTAAACGGAATTTCAAACGATTTTGTAATAAAAACAAACACTGGCTTTCCACTATTTTTGATATTGAAATACCAAAAGTGAATATCGAGGAAAGTCCTTTACCACAACAAAATATTATAGAATTGGATGAGGCACATTTTTTATTACAAAATAATCCTTCAACTTCGAGAAGTAGTAGCTATGCCTTACAAAAAACTTTAAGACCCCAAGAACTTGGAAGACCCGATACCTGAAACTTCTTTTGGCGCTCATTCCAGTTTCACATCAAATACACATTTATTACAAAGTAATCCTTCGACTTCGGGAACTAGTAGCTTTGACTAACCTTCAATAGATCCGAAACCTGAAACTAATTTTGATGCTTCATCCAGTTCCACATCTACATTTTATGAAAATTTAAGTGATCGCCAAAAGCGCCGTGCACGTAAAGATCTTTAGGAATCGCTTGACGGAGAACCTCATTCAAAACTAATTAAAGTTATGTCGAGAATAGTAACAGACGAAACCGGCGAAAAACTAAATAAAAGTTCTACTCAGGAGTTTGAGTTTATAATAAAGGAATGCTTGAAAAGTCCAACTCGGCCTAAAAAAATCGCAGGAACCATAAAGTCAAAATCGGAACCCAAACCCTATTCTCCTGATGAAGCTCTTTGTTTAATGATTGATATAAAACTATCAGTGGAGGACTATATCTACATGCAACAAGGTGCCAAATCTCGATGATTTAATATTTACCCTGCCTATTATAAGATACAAAAAGCTAAAAAACATTGTTATCTTGATGTTGAAATTGAAATATCAGAACGAGAAGCCAAAGTACCTTTAAATGATTTACTTATGCACACGTTTCGACGAATCATTGACTCTTGCGACCAAAGGGTTTCGGAATATTGCAATCAAAAACAGTTAGATACACTTCACTGCGTTTTTGAGGGTTCATGGGGTTTTGATGGTAGCACAGGACAGTCAACATATAAGCAAACGTTTTCTGATAAAATTGATGACGAACACTGCCTCTTTACTACTACCTACATTCCGTTGCGCATAAAAAGTCTTGATGGTTTTGTCTTATGGTCAAACCCAAATCCACAATCTTTTAGATTTTGCCAACCAATAAAAATACAATACAGATCAGAATCAAAAGATCTGATTCTGGAAGAAAGGAACTGGGTAGAAGAAGAAATTGAAAATCTTTCACTAATTTATTCGGAAATTTTTGCTGGATATGTCGTTGTCGGAGATCCAAAATTATACCTCACCATAATTGACGGAAAAGTCTTTAATGTCATCACAAATACCAGCTCACAATTACGGTGTGCGTGTATTATTACCCATGATCCATTACCGCAAAGTTTTGCTGATATTCCTAATACTGAATTGGTAACAGACGCTTCTGATGATAATATACTCGTATTATCATCACAAGAAGTTTTGACAAACTCCGATGATGACTGCTAGGTTAGCGTCACGTATCGTTGTAGTCTTAGAGCATTGAGAACATTATAGTAATTGTTTTCAGACAACAGAAACCCAGAAAGAGACACAGAAAGACACGAGAAAGAGTTTACTCAAAGTTAGTTAAATACTAACACACTACACACCTCTGCCTACCCCTTCGGGGAAATACAGGCGTGATGTTATGTTATGTTTTTTTTTTTTTTTTTTAGTTAAATCTTGGGAAATATCTGGCACTTTTATTTTATTTTTTTATTTATTCAATTGCGACAACCCTATTTCCATAGAAATTTCAAAAATATTTAGAAACTCTCTATCTTCGTATTCCTGCTATTGACGCATGTCATATTTTAGTGTATTATTGACAATAACATTACGCATATATTTAAATGAAAATAAGATGCGACCGTGATAAGAAAACATGAAAAAAAAATGTTTTGTGTTAATCGGTAAAAGTAAAAAATCTCCTAATATATCAAAGGTACGATGCCCCATTTTTTTATCTAAATATATATTATGCTGTTACTTTATTTAAAGGACTAACTAAATATGTATTACAACAATTTTCGAAAATAAAAATTAATTTTGTTTTTCTCACTTTTCAATGAAACCTTAATAACTTTATAATTATACAAAAAAACACTATAGGTATTTCTGCCAAACCTTTATCGTTACTATAGCTATCGAATAAAAACATAAAATGGACATGGCCGCAACTAAGGCAAAATAACAGACTGTGCACAGGCTACTGGTATAAAATGATGTGCAGAAGGCTCTAAATAAAGCAATACCATATAATAACCAATTTTGAAAACGTGGTTCTTTTGAGAACTTTCTTTCTCGTAGATCTATTATGTAGATCCATGAGATCCGTGATGGTACTATCGAGAATTATTTTGCTCATCGTCCGGGGAAGTATTACCATCGTACCTACTTCTCCGCCAAATTGTGATGCTTGCATTGCTGTGTTTCGGTCTGAAGGTGCCGGTGAAATTACAATCACATGCGACTTTCCTTCTTCATGTATCAGTTTGGCGAACCGACTTGCGGTACCATTTAGGCAACAGCCTAGGTGGTATTGCAGTTGTTATGGGCAAAGGTAACTGCTTAACATCAGATGGGCCTTTAGCTCGTTTCGCTATCCTATGCCATAAAAAAACCGAAACAGAAAATATTTTTTACTGTTGTGGGTAAAAAAGTATATTTATTGTGGATACATAATAATTAAACATCTTTTATCTACACTCGTATCGTAAAATTCGAATTATGAACTCGAAAGTAATGTCATAATGACATACTTTACGCACATGCACCTGTTATGAATTTAAAAAGTTTCATTACGATACAGTTTGCTGAACAAAACAATGCGGTAATTTAATTTTTTTTCCATAACCGCACACTTCAGCCTAACTAAGGAGTTTTTAATGGCACTTCGACCTAACCAAGGAGTTTTCAAACCTTTTTTTTAGCAGTCGTACAGTTTGGCACCAATGAGTACACAAAATTCAGGGTGGCGCCACTTGTCATACATTGAAAATTTTTATCGTTTAAAATCGCGTTTTTGGCAGAACTTTTGATTGTCATATTGCTTTTAATTATATTTAAGTGTTTACAGGTATATTTTTTGTATGATAAAACAGAGATAGACGGAATCCTGACAAGGATAGAAAATTAGTTCCGATTATAATGTTGTCGCCAGACTATATTTTATTATCTGTGTAGGCGCGCCTGGCCTACTGGATTTGGACATCGTTACTTGTAAATTTATTGTTATTGTTTACGTTATTATTATGGTTTTGTATGTCGAAAGTTTTATTCTGGGCAAAAATATCTGACTACAGCAGTGATACTGAACTGAGGAGAATATGACCCCGCCTGAATTTCTGGATGCAGCAACGTAAATGACTAACAATCTTTTACCAGAGAAATCAAGAAAAACAACGACAATGTTACTAAGATTTTGACTTTGGTATTTTATTTAAAATTGTATGAGTGTAGATAAAATAGTGTATGAAACTGACATAATTAGGCATTAAAACAAAGTTTTAATAACCCCTATTATGCAACAGTTTCATAAACTACTATTGCTATCGTAAGTCGACTAAAAAGAAACAACGCAAATTACCCTGTATAACTTTTCACTGATTGTTTCTCGTGATCTCGAGTAGGGTTAACCAGATGTTAGGTTTTTACCCGGATAGTCCTGTTTTTAACCGACGAAAAGAAGAAGGAGGAGGTTCTCAATTCGACGCGTATATATTTTTTTTTGTTTTTTTTTTTTATGTATGACCACGCATAACTTTTTACAGAGTGGTCCGATTTTGATGATTCTTTTTTTAATGGATAGGGTATATCTTGAAGTTGGTCCCATTTAAATTTCCAAATCAAAATCCACCCCTAAGGGTAGTAAAACAGGGGATGAGTTTTTGTTCACCCACTGAATTCTTACCTGTTAACCGATTCTGTTGAAACTTGACACACATAAATATAGTTCTAGACACTACGACATAATGGAGACCTGGAGTTAGATTTTAACCACAAAAAAATGAAAAATAAAACTTTTTAACAAAAAATTGAACCGACGAAAAGTGAAACTGAAAAGCGAAAAATAACTAATTATGAGTCGGCGCCAAACAACCAATCAACGAAGATCATTAAATTACTTTAAATAAATAGTAAAAACAATGTCACATCAAATACAACGTGAAATTTTCAACGATAAACAATAACTTTCCAAAAATGCGTTCTCCGCTCGGAGACTTGCAACTTACACGCACTTTGTTTGTTAAAAGTTCGTTTGGCGCCGACTCATAATTAGTAAATTTTTCGCTTTTCAGTTTCACTTTTCGTCGGTTCAATTTTTTTAACGTTAGTGTTCGGTTTTTTAAATAAAAGTTATTAAATTAATGTAGTAATCTTAAGTTTATCAACAACTTTCGATGACAATAAATTAATAGTTAAAAAAAACCGGCCAAGAGCATGTCGGGCCATGCTCAGTATTATAGGGTTCCTTAAGTAGGTGTTACAAACAAATCAAATCGAATATTAATCACGGCTATTTTAGTTTTTGCAATAGACGGCAGCATTGGCGACTCAGAGAGTGATGTCAGTAGCCGCTAGATGGCGCTATACAGTGCCAAATGTAATACACGGCACTTGACGGCAGCATTGGCGACCCAGAGAGTGTTGTACGACGCCGCTAGATGGCGCCAAATTTAAGAAGTGTGTCGTCAACATAACACAAAGTTACTTTTTGTGATTTTTTCAAATAGAAAGTAGCTAAAGGAGCATTATTTGCTATGATCATTTTGCTCTAAGGTCAATGACCTTTGAACTAGGACGTTTTAAGTATTTTTCAGTTTTCTGTCTATATATAACTTAAAAAAATATAATCACATTATACTCGAAATAATTTTAAAAGAGAGTTTTTACAAAGGTCTATCAATGTGGAAGATTATAAGTTTCTACGTTGCATAGTTTAGAAATGGCAGGGGGGGGGGGGACACATTGCAAGCCACTTTGGCGGGCTATATTTCGCAGATGGTACACCTGATAAAAAAGTGATGTATGAAACATTACCTTTATTTTAGTAGCCCTATTCAATGATACCCCACACGAGGGGGTGCAGCGAAAACAATATTTTTTTCCCCATTTCACATGTATGGGCGCCACCCCTAAAGAACGTAAAAACTATTTTTTTATTCTTTTAAAATTGAGATCTATATGCAGACTATTTTTTAACAAAATTTCATTTACTTATGTTTATAACTGTAGAAGTTATTAAGCTGTAAAGGATTAGGACAGACAGACAGACGGACGGACATGACGAAACTATAAGGGTTCCTTGTAGGACTTCGGAACCCTAAAAACAGGTTTTTTGAAACCTGATCGTGTTCAAAGTCCATTACGTTTCTCACAAGTGCAAACACGACTATGATACGATATTCCATCATGGAATGCCAGTGCCTATCTTCCGGCTTCATCATCAGACCTTGAAACCTAATCGTGGTCAAAGTTCATTACAAGACTTTTCTAAGAAATCCAAAACAGCTATGATACGATTTTCCATCATGAAGTTCCGGTTCATATCTTCCGGCTCCATCATCAGATCAGTTCGACAGTACCATATTATTGTATTGTCATCAGAACTACATACAGCTGCCAATTTTCATTACGCTACGACCCTTGGAAGATGGTTATAGTACATTATGATACAAGTGAGCTAAGTTGACTATTATACTCGAGGCTGAATTGCAGCCCGAGCCGTAGGCGAGGGCGTAATGGAGCCGAGAGTATAATAGTCAATGCTCACGCGTGTCATACGACGTTTTTCAACACTCTTGCGAGGAAAAAAACATAAATTACACATTTTAGACAAATATTGAATTTGTGAAAAATGATAAAAATGGCGCGCGAACCGCGCGGTGACATACAGCTATGCGCGCGCAGGTGGTCGAAGGAAACCGCCATACAGCCTAATATAAAAATATTATAAATTGATTTTTTATTTATAACACAAATTAATATTAATTTGTCGACAAAAATTTATAATTTGATGAAATGAAATGTTCCTAGCATATTTTAATTAATACAGTTGATATATTCCCAAAATTTTTTAATTTAGTTCAAGCATAAAAACTCTTTGCTGCGATTTAAAAATAAACTGTAAAGTAAAAAGCACTAGTGCAATAATATAATGAAAAAAGCACGCGTGCGTTATAAGCCACATTATGAACCTAAAAGCGATGCAATAAGAGCCAGTTTACGAGCAAGTGTGTTGAAAAATTAGTTACCTTAGATTCCATTACATAGTTAGTTACATACAGGTCGACCTAATAAAAGCGTGTTAAACATAATTTCATCATACCCCACGGTTTGTTTAAATGGTCTCATTTGCTCCTGAAAAGTTCGCTGTTCCTTACACTTTTGTTTTTATTTACAAAAAACCTTTCTTAGGGTTTTTTGTAAATATTAGATTTTTATTACAAAACCCTTTTTTACACCAATTGAATGTAGAAACTGGTAATACGATAAAAACTTATTTCAATATCACGCATGGAATATCAATTTTCATCGCTAATAGAGCATAAAAACTAAAATGCATGAAATAACTTGAAATAACTAGTTCACGTTCGCAGCTTACGTAAATTTTTTATTTAATTTTCTGTGGACATAGCAACTGGCAAGGTCGTAGATAAGAAAAATACACACATGTAAATAAAGATAACACCAAAACGCGAGGATAAGGGGCTATCCCCGCATTGTATGTATCGGTGTTTCGTTTCGGTTGTCGTTTAAAAATCGTGGACTCGAGTGGCCTTTTACGGCCATGAGAAGAGAGGCTGTAAAAGAAAGGATAGAAAGAAAGTAATATATTAGTTTTTACCTTATTCAGATTTAAAGCATATTTGAATGTCTAATTAGATCAGAGAAGGTCGAGATGGCTGATGCTCGCGTCATGCTCGTGAACGGATGCGGTTTGTCGGGACGGGTCAGCTCCTACATACTATGGCAACTCTTTTTAGTTTTATTCCTCACTTTTAAACTCTTGTTTATTTCTGACATTAACCTACATTATACTTACATTATTTGAATTGAATTTGATGTGTAATAATAAACAATGACCTATTTTAAATGGAATATATCCATTGAGTTTCTTGCCGGTTCTTCTCGATAGGACCAGATAGAGCCTGACGTTTTAAAAGTGCCTGTAAATAGGTTTATTTGAAATAAAAAAACATTTTAATTTGAGCCTATTATTGGTCCACTGCTGGGCACGGGCCTCTTCTCAGAATTAGAAGGTTAAAGTCTTAGTCCACCACGCTGGCCTAGTGTGGGTTAGGGGACTGACTACACACCATCGAGAACTGTATGAAGTACTCTCAGGTGTGCAGGTTTCCTCACGATGTTTTCCTTCACCGTTAAAGCAAGTGATTATCAAATTCTGATCCGAACATGAATTCGAGAAGACAAGAGGTGCGGGCCAGGATCAGACTTATTGAAAGCATTCTAAAATGTCTAATTTGACTTTGAAAACGATAGAGTGTAATTTATTTCTATTGTAATGATGAAGAATGGGGCTATCCCGGCTTGCACCCGAAATGTCGATCAATGTTCCTATTCGAAAATCGATAAGCAGACGACCCATTATGCTTCCCCTAAAAACATCGACATTGAACAGTTGCGAGGGGAGTGAGTCCATTAATCTATATCTGTGGGGTGTTCTTGGTTACTTCAGAACATTACCTTTTGGGTTATCTATTAAAAGTATGACTGCGCAGTTCCCAATTGTAGTAGTAGTCGGAAATAGAGTCAGAAGCGTGAAACACTCTTATTTGTAGCTTCCGCATGTCCCTTACCTATGACATCAATACATTATATGTAAAACCGTGCCGTGCTAGCGTCTGAATGTGCAAGGAAAAATTCTTTTTCTGTGAAAATACCAAAGACATTTCTATACTGACGTAAGTATAATACCTTTATGGAAAATACTGAATATGACATTATTGTCCACTGGTATTTGAAAGTATTATTGTGTATGCCCAAAATGGGCTGATTGATGTTTCTAACACTATGTTTCTATCATATGTTCACTAGGGTGGAGTGAATAACCACGTTTTTCAAGTTTTGTTTTTCCTGTATTATCAATTATTGATCTATAGCCTAATAAGCACTAGTGGAAAATTTCAGCCTACTAAGTCAACATCTTGAGGTAGCGCACTAGACTTGAAGGTTTAAAAATAAAAGAAAATATAAGCTGTAAAAAGGTGTCAGTCAGAGCTATAAACAATTGTTTGTTAATTATTTAATGAAGTACTACTAAAATAAGAAGCATACAGCAAAAACGCATGCCAAGTTAGGTTTTAGTGCCTCTTATCCGAGACCTAACTTCCTTGTTAGAAAATAATGGGATTCGGTTTCAAAAAGTGGCAATTCTTTACCGGCTTTTATTCTGGTTCTTATGAAACCATCTCTTGCTTCTAGCCCACCAGCAGATAACAAAGGCTCTGTTATAATATTGACACACTCCCTGAGCATGGCAAACGTACCTCTCGAACATTGTTTAACAACTGTAACTGCTCAATCAGAAACAATAACGTTTGCTTTAGTAAGTTCAAAATATCACTCGCATAATTTGCGTGTTTTTCTTAAATGTAATAGAGAATAGGGCCCTTTATTTATCACTCTTTTTCTCGAGACATGCTACTACCAATTTGCACCACGTCACCCATTACTTAGACTTACTATTTCTACACAATAACACCGTGGTCACGGGTAGGGCTTTTGGTGTGTGGACAGGTGTTATGGATAAAGCAGTGCACCCGTTCTGTGTCCAAGTCTCGAAAATCGAGTCGAGTTTCAGGAAGACTATGAGAAAGACAGAAATAAACATTTATTTGACACAAAGCACATAGATACACAGACACAATTCCACAGAAACACAATCAAATATACAAAACGATTCATAAATGCTGTGTCTAGCGACTGTGCCAAATAGGTCCAGTTCAGCATAAATGCCAGGCAACTAGTGCCTGACGCTGGTTTTCAACAGTCAACTATACAGTCTACCCAGGTTGTTGATCTACATACTTGGCGAGGGGCGTCCCACGCTATTGTTAGTTTATTCACACGAAAAGATTCAATCCAAATTGCACAATACAGTCTCAAATAACCAAATCGTAGATGATTGTTGGCCGTTTTTAGTAGTTTAAAACCTCTACTGCCTACGATATATTCATCATTAGACGAATAAAAAGTATATTTTGTACTTTTTTTGGTCTGAGTACCTTTCTTCGAGCTTAATTTTGTGCACAGGTTCTATAATGTGGGTCACGTTATAAAACCTTTGTGCAAAATTTGGTTCGTGCTACTAAACAGTTCTACGGTAGAACTAATGTGTTTTTTTTTTACTCACTAGTCCTACGATATAACATGTTCAGAATAGTAGAACTAGTGGGACTCTTTATTCCCACTTCTTCTACACAGTTCCACGGTAGAAGGTTCCGTGAGAGTTTTGCTTTGTTTTTTTTTGAGTTTTGTTTTGCTTTTGACTTTTTTCCTCGCTTTGTTACTTCTTCACTATATCTATTTCTTGTTCATGTATTTTTTTTTTGTATGTGTCTCAGTTGTGTCAAATAAATATTTTTCTTTCTTTCTTTCTTTTCTTTCTTTATTCCCACTTCTTCTACTTAGTTCCACGGTAGAACGAATGAGAGTTTTTGTTCTCACTAGTCCTACGATGAGAACTAGTGGGACTCTTTATTCCCACTTCTTCTACTCAGTGCCACGGTTGAACTAATGGGAGTTTTTGTTTTCACTAGTCATGCGATGAGATTTAGTGGGACTCTTTATTCCCACTTCTTCTACACAGTTCCACGGTAGAACCAACTATTATTTGTTCTATGGTAGAACTAAGGAAGGAGATTTTGTTATCTCTATAGTCTTACGACATAATGTGCAAAAAATTGTAAAATGGTTTGTAGAGTGAACGGGAAATCTAGCTGCAAAGAATGTCTTAGAAATTACCGCATAAATTATCACCATTTTTAGCAAACTGATGGGTGATGGTGTTATGTTGATATTAGCACGCAAATTATCGTGCTGCTGCCCCAACGCCTTTTTAGACACGGGTAGAGAGAGGCTGATATTCTTCGCTGGGCATCAAAATGCAGTTTTTATCCAACCATGTCCAGATAACAGATAAATCCTCTGATTTATGATTTATCCTCTATATCCAGCGTAGTAACATGCTATGTCAACATTGGTGTGCGTTGAGGCGTCAAGAGTCATTGTGCCCATGTTTAGAACCGTGACGGAATGACGGTAGTACGGTGACAGTCTGTAGCAACTTTGTAGGACATGCGGGTTATGGATTATACTATACAGTGAAAGGTTTAATCAGGTTTAATTTTTCTTCCTCGTTTCTTCTCGGCATGACATAGGGTCTATTCAAACGCACTGCATTTGAACTGCAAGCTATCAGTTTGGATGTGGTTTTGGTGCACTTGATATAACTCGAAACTGCCTTCTCGACCGCTTAATCTTTAGTTGTTCAAATGCAGTCGTTGCACGCTGACCGCAAGTGGTGAATTTTAAACCGCTTTGCTATCACTGCTTAGCGCGGGCACACACCTTCCGGGCTCGCCTGGCCCGGGTAGAATCTACCCGGAGCGTCTAGAAACCCATACAAAGTGTTCTAGCACTACACCTACAGGGCCGGGCCGGGAAGCAAGTCCGGGTAGAATCTACCCGGTGAACTTCGCTTTCGCCGCAAATTCAGAATGCCCGGCGTTGGCAGGTGTGTGCCGATACTCTGCGTTTCTTTCAGAATCTACCCAGCCCGGACCGGATAGGACTGGAAAGTGTGTGCTCGCGCTTAATTACTGCTTGTAGTTGTAGCTGTTGCTATGAACAACCCAATAATAATTTCATGATTAATCAATCAATGAGGAAACCACACTCACTGTTTGATATTAGTGGTTCGTTAATATGAGGATAATAATTTCTGTTACAGTACTTACAGTGTTGGATAAGCAAGAAATACTCCACGTCATTGTGAATTTGTGATACATTAACAGTTTATTTTTAATTTATTAATTTATACTTCTATGTACAATTGAGCAAATAAGGCGGCCTTAATGCCATATGGCGTTCTCTACCAGCCAACCTTTATTTACCGGGAAGGCCACAAAGTAAAGAAGTAGGTACCTACACATCATCGTAAGGCTCCTATGGTATATCTGTTGCCAACCGACACCTTATACCATTGGTTTCAGAGTCTCTTCAGCCCGTTTTCTCGCACAACTGGCTAGTTCCTCGTGGTATTTATTTATGCAGTCTGTGGGTTAACTATAGGCAGGGGACATACAGCGCGCTGCGCGTACAATACAATAATGCATTTAGGGTGGTGATGGGGTCGGCGCGCTACTGCAGGGTTTCGAAGGCAAGGCTTCTTTATGTTCGCAGAGGCGGGAGATGGCTTTAAAGCTTTCATGCGCAAGCGATGCGCTTCCATCATGCGCGGGGTACGCGCCAGCCCCAACAGCATCCTGAAAACTATATCAGACAGGTGGGATATCCCCTTACTGGGACATTGGATACGCCTACATGCCACTGTGTCGTAATTTTTAATTTGATTGTTCCTTTTTTAGGGTTCCGAAGTCCTACAAGGAACCCTTATAGTTTCGTCATGTCCGTCCGTCTGTCCGTCTGTTCTAATCCTTTACAGCTTAATAACTTCTACAGTTATAAACATAAGCAAATGAAATTTTGTTAAAAAAT
Source organism: Asteroscopus sphinx (assembly GCA_949699075.1). Taxonomy (NCBI): domain Eukaryota; kingdom Metazoa; phylum Arthropoda; class Insecta; order Lepidoptera; family Noctuidae; genus Asteroscopus; species Asteroscopus sphinx. The sequence continues at coordinate 4,604,587 of OX453029.1, read as the reverse complement.
AGTCTACATATAGATCTCAATTTTAAAAGAATAAAAAAATCGTTTTTCCGTATTTTAGGGGTGGCGTCCATACATGTGAAATGGGGAAAAAAAAAATTTTTTCGCTGCACCCCCTCGTGTGGGGTATCGTTGAATAGGTCTACTAAAATGAAGGTAATGTTTAATACACCACTTTTTTATCAGGTGTACCATCTGCGAAATATAGCCCGCCAAAGTGGCTTGCAATGTGTCCCCCCCCCTGCCATTTCTAAACTATGCAACGTAGAATCTTATGGTCTTCAACATTGATAGACCTTTATAAAAACTCTCTTTTAAAATTATTTTGAGTATAATGTGATTATAAATTTTCGAGTTATACTGAGAAAACTGAAAAATACTTAAGACGTCCTAGTTCATAGGTCATTGACCTTAGAGAAAAATGATCGTAGCAAATAATGCTCCTTTAGTTACTTTCTATTTAAAAAAATCACAAAAAACAAACACACATCTTAAATTTAGCTTCATAAATTTAGCGCTAGGTGGCGCTGTTTGCAAAAACTAAAATAGCAATGATTAATATTCGATTTGATTCGTTTGTGATTAGACCTACTTAAGGAACCCTATAATACTGAGCATGGTCCGACATGCTCTTGGCCGGTTTCTTTTCTAAGTACTAAAATTAGTTTCTTAGTTGCTTGTGTAGTATCACTACTAACTAAATGGATTTGCAATCTAAAATATTTTTTTTTTTTCTCTATGAGTTCGTAGGATTTTCCATCGGTCTCTCTCGGATCTGATCGTCGATTCTTTTCGCTGTTTAGTTGTCCCATTAAACTTTAAATAACTAGCCTGTTGCCCGCAACTTAGCTCCCGTAGAATCTCGATAAAAATCCAATGTTTTAATCCAGGGAATGGTTATCTGATTTCGTAACACGATGCCTAATATTTGTATGTCCTTCATCCAAATCAGCAGCCGTTTCTGTGTGATTGAAGGAAAAACATACAAACATCCTTACTTTGTCATTTATAATGTTAATATTAATTAGAAAGTCAACTATCGTAGGATTGTATGTCGTACCTTTACGTGGCATAACCTAGCCCTCAATATTATTAATAATAAAAAATATGCAATAGGAGTACTGCTTGATATGACAAAAGCCTATGACAAAGTACAATTTGAAATACTATTAAATAAATTAAACAGTATTAGCATCCGCGGAAAATGTCTCGAATGTTTCACGTCTTATTTAAAGGATAGAGAACAACTGGTGGAAATAGAATATTACAACGACAGAACAAATACGATAGAATTAATCCGGTCCGATAATAAACTAATTAATGCCTCAATCCCACAAGGAAGTCTTATAGGATGTCTCCTATTCCTTGTCTATATCAACGACCTTCCGAAAAATATAAACGACCCTTGTGTTTTGTTCGCGGATGATGTTTCGATACTTACCTCATGTGAGAATAATTTGATCTAAATGAAAAATTACACAATATACTTAACACTACAACAAATTGGATGACCGAACATAATCTTGACATTAATTTTAATAAAACAAAAATAATAACATTCCACCCCCGCCAAAAAACACCGATAAATATAAACTTTAGCTTCAATGGATCTGAACTAGAAGTAGTAAACAAATTCACCCTATTGGGCATGGACATAGACTCACACATTAATTGGAAGTCACATATTAAAAAATTAAGAGCAAAAATGTCAAAATTTTCGTACGCCCTCCGCGAGATCAAAAAAACTACAGACCTAAAAACTGCACTTGTCACGTACTACGCGTATGCCTATGCATGGTTAAAATATGGTGTAATTTTATGGGAAAATAGTACAGACGCGCCTACATTATTTACCCTACAGAAAAAATTGATAAGAATAAGTAGTAGGGATTCGCCGATACTGGATCAAGTCTGGGGGCCGACGCTGCCGACTAGTCTCACATGGCACATATGACCGCGAAATGATTAAGTTAGTCTTATAAAACCGCGAATTAATTTGATTACACGTATCAAACCGCGAATTAATTTGATATCAAACCGCGAATTATGTTGATTGATCGATCTGATCGCGGGTTTGGTCTTTGCTGGTAGTAGTAGGGATTCGCCGATACTGGATCAAGTCTGGGGGCCGACGCTGCCGACTAGTCTCACATGGCACATATGACCGCGAAATGATTAAGTTAGTCTTATAAAACCGCGAATAAATTTGATTACACGTATCAAACCGCGAATTAATTTGATATCAAACCGCGAATTACTTTATCGATCCGCGAATAAATTTGATATCAAAACGCGAATTAATCAGACTACACGTATCAAACCGCGAATTATGTTGATTGATCGATCTGATCGCGGGTTTGGTCTTTGCTGGTAGTAGTAGGGATTCGCCGATACTGGATCAAGTCTGGGGGCCGACGCTGCCGACTAGTCTCACATGGCACATATGACCGCGAAATGATTAAGTTAGTCTTATAAAACCGCGAATTAATTTGATTACACGTATCAAACCGCGAATTAATTTGATATCAAACCGCGAATTATGTTGATTGATCGATCTGATCGCGGGTTTGGTCTTTGCTGGTAGTAGTAGGGATTCGCCGATACTGGATCAAGTCTGGGGGCCGACGCTGCCGACTAGTCTCACATGGCACATATGACCGCGAAATGATTAAGTTAGTCTTATAAAACCGCGAATTAATTTGATTACACGTATCAAACCGCGAATTACTTTATCGATCCGCGAATAAATTTGATATCAAAACGCGAATTAATCAGACTACACGTATCAAACCGCGAATTATGTTGATTGATCGATCTGATCGCGGGTTTGGTCTTTGCTGGTAGTAGTAGGGATTCGCCGATACTGGATCAAGTCTGGGGGCCGACGCTGCCGACTAGTCTCACATGGCACATATGACCGCGAAATGATTAAGTTAGTCTTATAAAACCGCGAATAAATTTGATTACACGTATCAAACCGCGAATTAATTTGATATCAAACCGCGAATTACTTTATCGATCCGCGAATAAATTTGATATCAAAACGCGAATTAATCAGACTACACGTATCAAACCGCGAATTATGTTGATTGATCGATCTGATCGCGGGTTTGGTCTTTGCTGGTAGTAGTAGGGATTTGACGATACTGGATAAAGTTACTCTTATCAAAGATTCACCGGCTAAGAGAATGCCATAATCAGGTACTTCTTTTTTTGTTTTGTTTTGGGGGCATTGTTAAGCGTTTATGAGTTGTATTTTTATTAATTCTATTGTAAGGATTTGCCTTATTCTTTTCAGAAACTGGCTATTGTGTTTTATTTCAATTACCTTTACTGTTCATGTCGGTTCCTTTGATAATAACCTTTTTATTTTTTGAACCATTATAAAGTACTTATGTTTATGAGTACTATTGTGAGAATTTGGGTGCAAGATAAGGAACTGATATAATAAGACTTCAAATATTACTTAATAATTCCCATTTATTTCGTTTCTTAAAATTTCTTTGTTATACTCTTACATTCTAAAATATGAACGAAACATCTTATCCAATAACAAATCATTGAATAATGTGTTACTAGTAAATAATGTTATGAAATCCAGCATCGTACAGCCATGATATTTATGTAACAAATACATTAGACAGTATTCACCACAAACTGAAGTAAAATCATTCTGAATCCTACTTGTATTCCAGTTCCATCTTTTGCAATTCCTTCTTAAGAATTGAACATAATATCCTGTTGGTGCCCGACCATAGGAATCGAAATATTGACCAACACCATTTAGATCAATATTTATAGCTACCCAGTGTGAGCCTGGCTTATAATCTGGATCCAAGTTTCCTATCATATATGTTGGTGCTTGGGTGTATACCGGTAACCTGTTTGCAGCATACACATTACTTGCTAGACCTAGATGAACTTTTTTTAGGTGTTGCTGTATCTCTACTGTATCCATCTTATTATTCTTATAAAACAATCGGCAAGAGCTAAAACAGTACTAATCTATGTCGTGGGTGACGTGTGAGTGTTAAAATTTTAACTTGATTAGCAAATTGTGCATGATATCTTGTATTAAGAAGGGGGTAGGATATAAAGGAGTTGGGTGATTAAAACTGAAATAGTTTTTGCGTAACTATTTATTCATCATTTAAACTTAAATGTTTATACAATTCCTTCTTATATCTAGATACACTTATTCTTAACTGCTATAGTCCACAGTTACATTTCTGTTTTTATCAATTTCAATTATATTATCAAATTCGGCATAAACAATACAGTTTATTGTTTGTATAAGTGATGATTCAAAACGAACTTCTAATCTTACACTACCATGCTTAATGAGATTCCAATGAGCTGATGAATTAGCTGATAAATCAGGAGTTAAATCAAATGCTAGCAGACAGTAACCTTTAGCATATTGCTCTCGAGAAATAGCATTGCCTTCATTAAGAAAATGTATACCAGTTCCAGAGAAAAGGGTATGATAAGCAGTTGTAAAAATATTATTATCAAAAGATGGCTGTAACGCTTTTGAAGGTACTTGTTGACCATCGATATATAAGCTAAAAGTATTGATACCATAATTTTCAAAATTAAATGGATTCTTAGTAAGACCGCCATTAAAGGCAGCATTGCTTACAAACCCGACTATACATCTTTTGGGTACTTGTCCTAGAAAAATATTATCAAGGGTTTTTCCCTGAACACCAGATGGTATTGTTAAGACTTTGACTTCAGCTCGTGTGATAGGATATTTAGCTGTAGTTGAAGCTAAAACTTTCTGATGTGCAAGTAATACACTTGGATTAATTCGTGCCCTTCGAACGATAAGAGTTGCATCTGTAATGCAAACTTTAAATTTTGTATCGCTTGACGAAGCCATTAAATTAAAACTTTCTCTTGAACGAACTAATTTTACACACATTTCAACACCATTAATCATAAATTTTTCTTGATTAAATATATCTCCATGAAGATGTCCAATCATTTCAATTTCTTTACTTTCAATAGATAGTTCTTGTCTTTTCAGAAATCCTGTGTTTTTTTCATCTGTTGAATTCATTTTTCCTGCTGTATCTTCATACCAGAGACCACAAGTAAGATGAGATTGTTTAGCTGCAGGAGCATAATTTAAAAGAGTTTCCATGTACGCTCGATAGGCATATGTATTGTTTGGTGGTGATACAAGTTTTTGATTCAAATAAACATCAAGTTGACTAAAGAGTGAATGTAACCAATTATTAACTGGGGCTACCACCGTAGTTGATAACAATTTTGTTGAATCCTGATTTAATATCTTAGCCTTTATGTGAAGTAGTGTATGTGACAAATCTAAATAGTCATCACCTGTACCCGGAACTTGAAACTCAATAGGTCCATCATCACCAAGAGATGAAATTGGTTTATAATGAATCCACAATCCATTTTCAATACTCGTTTGTGTAGACGGTAAAGCAAACAAATCCAGCTCTGACTTAACGCACTCACAAGAATGATTATGAAGAAAAGACATAATTATTTTGAAAATATGTCTTTGATATTATTTAATTTTGGTTTAAGACCTGATTTTTTTAGAGCTTTCCCTTTAGCTGTTAATGGTGGAATGAAAGACGACAATCGTTTTCTTTTGGTTATATACCCTGAACCAGACATGTTGATTCTATCAATTTTATCATCGGCTTTTCTTTTTAAATTTGAACCGACGAGCTTGAGGCGATCTTTAATTGAGTCTTCCATAGGACGTGCTTGAACCATATCACTCAAAAGACCTACTCCGGCATTTAGAGCCTCTTTACCAATAACTCTAGCACCACTTGAAAGTAAAGGTAAAACTGATCTAAATAATCCACCTAAGAAGCTCCCGATACCGTGACCACGCTGGTATGCAGAACCTTTATAAATTACTCCAACACCTGATCCAGCTTGATGCGTGTAATAATTTTCATAAGGACATTTAGTTTGATTACGATGAGAATGCATTATATTATAATTTTCGGAAATGTAGTTTAATACACACGGTTCCAAACTGGAATGGTATTTTTTGCCCCGTGCTTGATCTTATATCTATTTCTAAAGTATCAAATTCCCTTCGCATAACAGGCAAGTAGTGAGGTGGTGAAAAAACATGCATTTTATTAGCACCATAAATATATTTTGAGGGATCTAAAGAAATTATTCTTAATAACGGAGTCATAACATCACCAACAATCTGAGGTTCAACAATGTCGCAATAAACAAATAATTGAGATGGTAACCCCAAGTGTAAATTAGCAGGACACTTTCCAAAATTTCTTTCTAAAAGATTTTTATTCGGTTCGAAGCCTAGTTGCAAACATAATTTCGTAGATAATGTTATCGATAGTATAGTTTTATCCATAACCGAAACAGATACAAATTTTGTTATCTCATCGTAACGAAATTTTACTTTCTCTTTAGTACTGTTTAATGCTGTTAAAATATGCTCAATGTTATCATAGTTGGTGGCTGGAATGTGTGTTTTATAAAACACTGTCGATGGTTTTTCTTCATTAGGCATAATCATCTTTTTCGTAAAGTAAACAACATTTTCGTGGTCTTGAACCGTAAACATGGTGCATGGAAATTGAAATTCAACCACTCCAACAGACCATTCACCTTCCAGTTTAATGGCTTTCGGTAATTTAGTTGAAAAGTTTGTTGTCTTGTTATCAGGGAAATATTCCATCGAACTATTGCTAAGCAAAGTTAAATAAAAACTTTCTTTATTCATATTTGTTTTAAACTGGTAGCTAAAATCCAACTATTAAATTTATCTGGATAACCTTTCCACTTCACTAACACTTCTTTTCTGTTACCTGAGTATCGAGAACGAATGATTTTATCTATTTTATAATTTGAAGTGGGGTTATAAGACACTTTTTGTAATTCTCTTTCATAAAAAGTGCCAACTATTGGTTCATTTTGTAAATCTTTTATTGTATAAACAATCCATGGAGATCTATCAATTATTGAAGATATAATAAATATTTCATCACTCCAGTTCGATTCGTAACCTTTTTGGAATATATGTTTATATTTTGTTATTCGAACGTAATCACCTACATTTAATTTTGGTTTTTGACTATCTAAAGATTTTTTTGTTTTTCTATCATAGAGGTTAGTCCAAACTGTCATAATATTGTCAGAATTTACATCGCATGGGCACATCTTAATACTGGAGTGGTTACTGTGGTTATAAGAATAAATTAAATCTTGTAGAACGTCTACATACTTATATGTGTTATTATGAGTGAAATAACGCCACATTTTCATTTTCAAGGTTCTTTGAAATCGTTCGACAATGCTGGCCTTAATGTCAGGATTGTTAGTAGTATAGTAATTAACCTGTTTATATTTGAAGTATCGTTGAACATCTTTCGAAACAAATTCAGTACCTTTGTCAGATTGTATGTGTGTAGGAGTTGTATTAGCTTCAGTAAATATACTTTCAAAACATTCTTTAGTGGTGTCTGAATTTTTCTTTTTCATTGGTCTAGCAAAAGCATATTTACTGAAGACATCAATAACACAAAGTATATAGTTAAAACCATCATTGTATTGAGAGTAAGATCGCATATCACTCAAATCAGCTTGCCATAGTTCATTAATATTTGATAAAATGTATTTATTTCGTGGAAATTTCTTCAGAACAGGTTTGTGTAGCGTGTACGTTTCTTGCGACTGTAACCATTTTCTTATATTTTCTTTGTTCATTTTACCCCTCATAGCTGTTGTTAGTTTATCTATACTACTATAACCAGCAGGATTTGATGGGTCATAGTAAATTCTATTAATTTCTTCTAGTACGGAGTCCATTTCTCCCAATCAATCTTTTTCTTTATTTTCTTTATGTGCTTCTTACCTCCACTATTTGGTGTAGACAATTCTTCAGCTTCAGATATTTGACCTAGATCCTTCGTTTGAAGTTGATTGATAAACTCGTACCTCTTGGGGTTACCAATGTAACTCAGTGGTACTTTAACATCTTTTAATGCTTTTGCAAATCTGTCCCATCCTATCGGATCACTTCTTTTCAATGGTCTTAGTGAATCATTCACTAAGTCAACAATATTGCTTCCAGGAATTATTTCATTATCAATTATTACCGTACCTTCATCATCCCAATGAATTTTACTTTTACTTGATTCAACTAAATTTAACAATAGCTCACCTTTTTTATTATATGTTTTTGGTATCAAACTAAGTATTTGGGTTGCTGTGTAGCTCGGTTTTATTTTTAAATTATCTTCTTCTTTTTTAACAGATTCACTCTCTCTCAACGAAGCTTCGGTAGTAACTACATTTTGGTGATCCATTTCCTTCTTTTTATAACAATTCTTAAATTCATTTGTATCATTGTTAGAAGTATCATCATAAATTGGCAGTTTGTAAGGTTGACGATTTTCTTCAGCGAAATGAAGAAATCTTTGCAGAGTTTGTGAATATAACATCCACTTTTTTCGATCCTCTATCTTACTATGCATAATATTTTGCATTTCAGTGTCTAATCGAGACAAATTATTGTTACCAGTGTTTTCTTGTTTGAATTTTTCTATAAACCCAGGTTCTATAAGTAACATCTTTTTTGCATTTTCCATGTTAACTTTGTACAAAACAATTTACAAATGCACTCAGAATTGATCCCAATATTATTGGTAAGAAAGCTCCTCCTTTTTGAATGATTATATTTTTTCTTAGTTTAGTTTTACACTTGCGCAACAATTTCCGAAGAATATTTTTACATTTATTTAATTTCTTCTTTTCTTGATCTTTAAGAGGTACCTTTCCTTGTAGAACGTTATGAATGCATTCACAAATAAAATTTATTTCTTCGTCATCACAAGCTTTTATTAATGCTTTTCGATACTTTGGTTTAAGCGTATGCAATGCATTTAACAAATTTCTATACGTTGTTAGCCTACGATGCATTGTTAACAAGTGATTGGAACTGTTTGATTCTTTGAGTATTTAAACCCTTTTGTGGGTATGTATACTATGCAATGCCCATTAAATGGGAATATTTTTGTCTTGATGCGACACAAGTCATTGGTGTTCTGTTTTAAATCGATTATTAAATATCCATGGGCTTCTGAAGTAGCATCTTTGTAAGCATCTTCAATAAATTTCGAATTATCCGGAGATACCTGTCGTGCTAAATATCTTATTTGAGTTTTATCACGAGGATTTTTAAAATAGATTATGTAATTTGAATTTAAAGAAATGTCTCTTTGTCCTTTACCCTGGTGAAATAAATTTTGTGTTATATAAAACACGCTTAAATTTCTGTGATGACTACCCTTAGTAAATATATCGACAACTCTGCCATCTGATTCTCTCATTAAGTCATCTATTATAACAAGATGCGGTGTCTCGCCATCAAACATGTTAAGGTTGGGAATACCTTGATGATAGTTAACGTTTTGTAAATTATACAAAGGTTGCATTTCGTCAAAGCACCATGTAATTTGATTGAAATCAATATTACATATTTCTTTCATGGATTTTATAAAATCTGTTACAAACTTTGATTTTCCACAACCACTCGGACCTGCGACTATGGCAGTAAAAGGATGAAAAAAATGGAACATTTTAAATGCACGTGTGAACTCTAAAAGTGTATTGGAATGAATAAAACATATTATTAAAATGAATGGTATTTATTATATTTGTTTTCAATTATTTGAATAAATCTACAAACTATATCATACATTTAAAATAAAATAAAATGCATTTATTTCAGGTACAATAACAAACAGAACAAGACAGACATCAAAGATACAGACACATGCAAAATATATAATTACTAAGAACATCATTGCTCTACAAAATAAAACAAAAACACATATTTACAGATACATATTTATATACACTTATAAATTACATACACATCGTTCAATAGTACAGAAAATAATGTTTGAATTACATGTTCTTTCAAAATATATAATTACTAAGAACATCATTGCTCTACAAAATAAAACAAAAACACATAATTACAGATACATATTTATATACACTTATAAATTACATACACATCTTTCAATAGTACAGAAAATAATGTTTGAATTACATGTTCTTTATCTTATAATGACCCCAAGCCAGAGTGTCAGTAGAATTTTTTAATAAATGGCGTTTTGTGTCACTATGCGAGAGCGATATTTTATTAATTTTTTGAGTATATATAGCGTGTTTAATTGATTTGAATCTTAACATTTCACTATATTGAATTTTCTTTTCAAATAAACATGTTTTAAAATCATTTAGATTAAATTTATTTGTGACACATTTATTTATACCTTTTGCTTTAGCTACAAATTTATTTTGCACATCCATTGCATACATTTTTGCACGAAGTCCGACAAACTCTTTGAGAATTTTACCATTATTTTCGTCTTTAAAAAAACCTAACCGCTTTTTGTTTATTAATGGTAAACCATATTCATTATTAGGGGGATAGTCAGACGTATCGAAATAATATTCTAAGTTATCTATAATGTCAACATAAAAATTATCGGTAAATATTTGATAAATTAAACTGTCAGTGTCCGTATAAAGAAGTTTAAGATTATTTTGATATTTTGATTTCATGAAATCGTAATGAAATTGATACATTAACGTTTTTGATAGTTCTAATATACAAAATCCGAGGTAAATTGGTTTGTTGTATAAAACTTTAGTTTTATTTAATTGTACTGCTACTAAATCTTCAGAAAATATTGAAAGACTATGAAATTCAGGTCTCGCTATCAAAGATTGAACTCCTTGGGTTTTCCCACGATTCAACCAGTGGGTAACTAATTTAACGTTTACCCGTTTTTTTACATTTTCCATTGTTTTACCAAAGACTGAATTGTTCATAAGCTTAAAAAAATCTTTTTCAAAATCTGAGGTTGCTAACGAACGCATGTGTGTGTTTAAATCTATGTAACTTTTTAACCAAGCTGATTGTTTAAATTTAAGAATTCTATAAATTTTAAGCAATCGTAGACCTTTTTTTAAACATTGTTTAAGATTCCTATAATGAATAACATAGTTCTTTTTATCATTTAAATTCGGGATCAGTTTTCGATCCTTGCTATCCCCTAAACATATGTTTTCAGGACAAAAAGGTAAATCTGAGTGAAAATCGTGTAAGTGGTTTGGGTATTCTAAATCTACTTCTAAAATAAGACCGTGTTCAGCATCGTCGGGGATGTTGAAATCAGTATTTACATCTACCCATTCGAATCTGCCGGTTGGCAGACATTGGGACATAGCCCAACCGTAAAGGTTATTTGCATCTAGGTACATCAGAAAGGAGGATGGTATACTGGCATCATATTCTGCCATAAATAAATTATTAGCTTTTGCATGTCTGTTACTACATTGAGATATACCACCCCTGATATTGTTCGCAATAAAAGCAATTTGGTTGATATCTGTTAGAAGCTCTAAATTTATTTTAGTAAAAATTAACATAGCATCCCAACTTAATCCAGGTGCTGTATAATAATGAGCAGGGTCCAATCCATATGTTTTGAGACAAACGTTCCTAAAATTTTCAAATATATCTGCTAATAACAAAACATCCGTTTTTAAATAAAGATCAGAATAGTGACCCATATTTTGACAATTGAAATGATTCCATACAGCATGAGCATGATTGTAATCATTTTCAGAAATGTGATTATCATTCAAAGAACTATAAAATTTATCACGAGTAGGAAGAGAAGTTTCTTTTAAATAATCAAATGAAGTCATGTATTCATATGGATAAACACCCTTTCGTGTTAATAGTTTAATGTCTTCTTCTAGTGGAAAATTTAATTTGAGTTCTTGAAATTGTTCGGGTGATAAATTGTTTGCTAATTTGTCAAGACTACTGGACATAAATTTAAGTGAATCAAGAAATCTTAATTTCATAACACGGTTATTTATATGCAAAACTTTGGAAAAAGATATATATTTCTCTTTATTCTCAGGAATTATTTCTATATCACCCTCTTCAAAATTGAGAGCGTGAACTATAAAATGAGCATCATAATTACTTAAATTGTGAAAAAATACTGGTAAAAAATTAGGTGCCCGGTATTTCTCAGAACAAAATGGATGAGCAACTCCTTCATACACACCAGTATACCAATTGTATGAAATTGTGGAATCACTATTTAAATCATTATTACAAATATAACACGTATTGCTTTGGGAAATATTCATTTTATTTTCGATTGTTAAAGGTAATGGACATTTAACAAAACAATTTTTTTTACAAATAATCTCTAAATCTTTTTTAATAAATTTCATAAATGTTAGTGCACAATCATTACCGGTATATGTTCTATATACTGAATAGCTGTCATTATACGAACATTTAAGGTAGTAACCAAAACTATACATTTCATGTTTTTGAATATTAGTAGTTGATGATTTACTCGGATCGTTAGAACAACTCTCTATTGGATTTAAAAATGCTTCAAAGTCAGCATATACAACGAATGGAACTCTTGACTTTCGTTCATAATTATTAAATGAGACTTGGTTAGAGGGAGTTAATTCATTAAACCAATTTCTCTTACTATCACTATCCGATGGTAAATCTGTGCATACGTTGAAACAATCTTTTTCTTGATGTCGCTGTAAATTATCGCGTGAAGTGAAATTTAATAAACAGCCATCGCAAATATGAACTGTGTGTTCTGATGTTGATAATTGTTTAGATACTAGTCTCGAAATGTTTTTTATATAACAATAATGACCGTTACTACCTTGAGATAAGTACAATAAGTTTAAATGAGTAGTTTTCCTATGTTTTGTTAAGTGTAATGGCCCTATAATTTTATTTGTCTTACTTGTTGAATCATAATCTAGACCAAAAACATTAATACTTATATTATTGAGCTTTTCAAATTTATGAATGTCTTTAATTTTAAACGGAAAAGAAAGATGATCAAATTTTAATTTATTTTTATGAGGTATATAGGATGTTACCCTATTTGAGTTATCTTTAACTGGATATAACCCTGACAATACTGCCCAACGAAAGCATTCGTGATCATTGTTTTGAATATTGATTACAGCTTTTTTATATTTAATATCTAATGGTAATTCTATATATGACGATCCACGTAATGGGTTAAACTTGTTTACATTCATGTCCAAGTGTTTTATTTTAACTAAACTCCATCCACTATCTTTTCGCTCAAAATTTGAAATTTTATTTGTTATTTCAGTTACAATAGATGAATAAATCATTTCCTTATCATCCCCGCGACAAAAAACATAATTGGAAATTTGAAAGTCAAAAGTATTAAAAAGGTTTTTAGTTTCTTGTATAAATTCTGCATTAAGAATGAAATTTACTTTCACTACAAAGTTTTCTGTAATAGATCGTTCTAGTAGTTTATAAATTAAGACTTTAATATTTTGTAAAAATAATTCAGGTGTTTCAAATGGTTGGTCAGAATTTATAACTGATTTTATTCTATAAGTAAGAATTCTATTACCGAATGCACTATCAATTATTTGAACGTTTGCTAATTCTTTATCGGATCTTAAAATATTGATTTTATGAGTATTACTCTTTAAATGGTTAGCAAAATATTTTCTTGACACAGCTAGGCGACAAACAGAACATTCAATTTTATCATTATTTCCTGTACTTACAATTGGAGACGTTGACGATGTTGATGTTGAAGGGGTTTCGGGGTGTTTTATCCTCTTCTTTGCTGGTTCCTCTTCGTTCAACTCCGTCGCCGCTGGTCTTTTCTTCATACCTCCTCCAAGTTGCATAGATCTGTTGGAAAAATAAAACATAAACCATTAACGAAACTGATTAAAAATATAATGAATGCTAGAATTCATCCATTTTTGCTCGTGAAATACTAACATGTTTCTTATTTACATCGTAAACAGTATGCTTGCATTGGTAAAACGCCATCAATTTCATCTATATCGGATTGAGTGCCGTCCACGATTTTATGTCCTTTACATGGAGTATAATATGGAGTAATGTCAGGATCTTGCGACATTGACTCAGGTAGTACATTTTCCATAAACCAAAATCGTATTAAGCGATGGAATTTTCGTAATACAAGACTTTTGTCTAAACTTGAAATTTCACTCTGAGATAAATTAATAAAATCGAGACTGCTATACATTTTGTGTCGCTGTTGTTATACTACAATACGATTAGATGGAACGAATGTTTTAAAAACATGACATTACCACTTTAAGTATCCAAAAACCCACCCCCTCTTTATGAACTACCGAAACATGTAGCAACAAGTTAATTTATACCGTAATAGACTATGTACTCACATTTTAAAATAGTTTTGCTCTTTTTCCTCACAGAGCTCGTAGAGTTCTTGATCGAAGTCTGATGACATCAGATCCAATGATTCGATGTCTTCAACTAGCATGATGAGTTCCGAGTTGTAGAAATCACAGCTTAATTTATCCATGGTGTGGAATGAGTAAGAAATGATGTTTTGAAGTAAATGTTGGAGGTTTATATAGTGTTCACCCAGCACAATTAACAATGTCTTGCCATAACTTGTTTTATTTTTAAACAAATACCCAGAATATAAACAATAGTCCTCATAAAATACACTTTACAATGTTCTTTAAAAAATAAGTACCTGAATATTATTATTGAATTCGAAACACATTCACTATTGTTCATTAATCACTTATCAGTATCTACAAAATATTTTATACAATCTTCTTTCGTTGCTAACTCTTTAGTAACATTAAATATAACATCACGCACACTTTGCATTTTTTCATCTTCTTCTGTTACTGTATAATATTTTACACGGACATCCGCGTGTTTCCAGTGGTCCGTTGGTGCAATGTTCTTGATCTTGTCAAGTTCATAAATCTCAATTTTAATGAGATGAGATGCGTAGGCACCGTCATCTTTACCAGAAGTGATGTATGAAACACCACCGGTCGATGATCGACCAACACTCGATGACTTTTTGACCAGCTTTTTCTTCTTCTTTGGTTTTTCAAAAAAATCATCAATATTGTTTGACCTTTTTGATATTGCCTGTTTAACTTTGAAGGCTAGTGTACCTTCGTCATCGCTAGGTTCGTCGTGGTCTTCGGCATAGTAATAGCTCTTGAAAGTATTTTCAGAGAACTGAAACAATTTAAAATCAACATTTATAAATTGGTTAAGGAACGAGCGTGGGAACATGGTGAACACATAAATATACACAATATAATCGTTAGTAAATGAGGCATGAACATTATAAAAAGAAAATACTTACAGCCATTATTCAGCAGATTCACCACTTAACTATGCAAACAACTGGATGGTTTCACTATTTCACTTCACTAGACGAATAACTGGAGATCTTGTATGATGCAAAGCACAGGAGACAATAAGATGCAGTATGATTTTGTTCATCCCTTTTATACAGACCATAACGGATTTTTATTCGAACAGGAATCAACATGAAATTAAAACGTGGGCGGTCATGTCTAAGAAAACAATAGTCCTTTGAAAACAATACTAAGATAATATGGTACCCTAAGTCTCACAATAGTACTCATAAACATAAGTACTTTATAATGGTTCAAAAAATAAAAAGGTTATTATCAAAGGAACCGACATGAACAGTAAAGGTAATTGAAATAAAACACAATAGCCAGTTTCTGAAAAGAATAAGGCAAATCCTTACAATAGAATTAATAAAAATACAACTCATAAACGCTTAACAATGCCCCCAAAACAAAACAAAAAAAGAAGTACCTGATTATGGCATTCTCTTAGCCGGTGAATCTTTGATAAGAGTAACTTTATCCAGTATCGTCAAATCCCTACTACTACCAGCAAAGACCAAACCCGCGATCAGATCGATCAATCAACATAATTCGCGGTTTGATACGTGTAGTCTGATTAATTCGCGTTTTGATATCAAATTTATTCGCGGATCGATAAAGTAATTCGCGGTTTGATATCAAATTAATTCGCGGTTTGATACGTGTAATCAAATTTATTCGCGGTTTTATAAGACTAACTTAATCATTTCGCGGTCATATGTGCCATGTGAGACTAGTCGGCAGCGTCGGCCCCCAGACTTGATCCAGTATCGGCGAATCCCTACTACTACCAGCAAAGACCAAACCCGCGATCAGATCGATCAATCAACATAATTCGCGGTTTGATACGTGTAGTCTGATTAATTCGCGTTTTGATATCAAATTTATTCGCGGATCGATAAAGTAATTCGCGGTTTGATACGTGTAATCAAATTAATTCGCGGTTTTATAAGACTAACTTAATCATTTCGCGGTCATATGTGCCATGTGAGACTAGTCGGCAGCGTCGGCCCCCAGACTTGATCCAGTATCGGCGAATCCCTACTACTACCAGCAAAGACCAAACCCGCGATCAGATCGATCAATCAACATAATTCGCGGTTTGATATCAAATTAATTCGCGGTTTGATACGTGTAATCAAATTAATTCGCGGTTTTATAAGACTAACTTAATCATTTCGCGGTCATATGTGCCATGTGAGACTAGTCGGCAGCGTCGGCCCCCAGACTTGATCCAGTATCGGCGAATCCCTACTACTACCAGCAAAGACCAAACCCGCGATCAGATCGATCAATCAACATAATTCGCGGTTTGATACGTGTAGTCTGATTAATTCGCGTTTTGATATCAAATTTATTCGCGGATCGATAAAGTAATTCGCGGTTTGATATCAAATTAATTCGCGGTTTGATACGTGTAATCAAATTTATTCGCGGTTTTATAAGACTAACTTAATCATTTCGCGGTCATATGTGCCATGTGAGACTAGTCGGCAGCGTCGGCCCCCAGACTTGATCCAGTATCGGCGAATCCCTACTACTACCAGCAAAGACCAAACCCGCGATCAGATCGATCAATCAACATAATTCGCGGTTTGATATCAAATTAATTCGCGGTTTGATACGTGTAATCAAATTAATTCGCGGTTTTATAAGACTAACTTAATCATTTCGCGGTCATATGTGCCATGTGAGACTAGTCGGCAGCGTCGGCCCCCAGACTTGATCCAGTATCGGCGAATCCCTACTACTAGAATATTAGTAAACATTGAAGAAACTGACAGCTGTAAACCCTACTTTCAAGAAATGAAAATACTAACTTTACCCGGTATTTATATTTTAGAAATATGTAAATTTGTGCGTAAATACTCGGAATTCTTTTACTAAGAGAGAACCCATACAAACTAGAATTACACTCAGACATAAAAATAGACTAAACCTACCTTTTTCACGACTAGAAATGCACTCCTCTAGTACCTATGTCATGTCTATAAAAGTGTACAATAAGTTACCAGAACCCATAAAAAGCTTAAATAAATATAGTAGTTTTATTAACAAACTAATACTCTTTCTACTAAGCAGGAGCTACTATAGATAAACGAATACTTTGACGATAAAATAAAATACACAACACAATAAAATGAATACATGAATAATTATATCTTACGTATACTTATGTACCTACCTACATTAATTCCTATATAAGTAATAATTAATAATGCGATAACTTAATCTTAATTATTAAATATTCAAAAATAATTATTAAATATAGAATAATAGTTCAATAAATAAAGTATGATCAAGAAATAATATTAATTTTCCAATAAAATAAAAAAATATTATAAGTAATTAAAATATACAATATTATATTGCATTATAATCAAAAATTAAAATGAAAAGTACAAATACATGAACAACAGTGATTACCTAAGACCAACAAATTAATTATATATTTAGTGTAATAATTTAACAATAAATAAAAACTAAAATTTTCTAAAATAAATAAAAATCTCCTAATACTATTAAAATTAAATGACAATTAAATACCTATTTAAATGCAGTCATACACGCTCTTCCTCCTCTCTAAACCAAAGTTTGCTATGCCCGACAGGGTCTATATTTAGATAAGACGCTGACAACAGCCAAATACCCCAAATAGGCTTCTTTTAAAAACATTTTTAGTTGTATCTATTCAGTTTGTGGCAGTGAAAAAAAAATGTTAATCTTGATCGTATTTTCTGAAACTGTATTGTGCCCAAAACACGTTTTCTTGAAGATTTCTCGATAGAAAAGAATTGTAAACTAACCTCTAAAACATGCTTTAAAGCAAACAATCTCTATTATTTACTAAATATTATAAATAAAATTAAGAAAACATTTGAGAAAGACAATAATCTAAACATTTGTTGTTTCTGTTTTTCAAATAAGCTTTTAGTTTTTTATTAAATTTTTTTTTTTTTAATTTTCATTCAAGTTGAGCGGCGTATCCGACGTCCCTCGGCTCGTTGCCTCTCTTTCAGTTCTGTACGAAACGACATTTTTTAGGTGTTGTCAGCCTCTTAAGCCTACCACCTGTTTATATTAAATGCAATATGGAATGCAATAAAAAATTGAGTATGTATGCTGTGCGCCCGAGCTATTACTTCGTTTTCGCTTAGAGGCTTCGATCAATATTTTTTATCGAAGCTTAGAGGTCTTTCTGACTTTTTTTCTTGTTCCTCATGAATCTGGCTATCATTTAAAAATAATTTTCCGGATCGGACTGATAGTTCCACACATAGAGGAAATGAATATAAAATTCCGTGGTTCCACAGATTAGCGCGTTTAATCAAACAAACAAGCAAACAAAAAAACTCTTCAGCTTTATATTAGTAGGTATAGACACGGTATAGATGACCTGTTTGTACTGTGTGAGAATATTTAACATAGAGACGTCCCTTAGAATTAATAACTGATAGTTTTTCCAAGTCATCGGTCGCTCCTACAAACACTTTATTGATTTAATCATTCAATTCAGTCCACTATGTCTTGCGGTCACTTCGTAATGACTGTATGTCCCCGACGTTTTGAGAGTGTAAGTAGTACACACGGCTACACATCAAGCTGTACATTTCCAGTATAACCTGACCTCGCATTGTATAGACTTTCCGTACAAGCGAGATCAGCTAGCTTATACCGGAAGAGTACAGCTTGATGTGTAGCCGTGAGTACTTGTAGTGTCTCTGCTCCACACAACAAAAAAGTTCATTTAATTTCTCTTACTATGTTATCCTAATAAATGCGAAAGTATGGATACCTGTTTGTTTGTCCTTCAATCACACGGATAGACCATAACCCAGATTAACATATACATATACAAGATGTTATAGAAATAACTGAAAATTGAAGGGTACTCGTCAGTGTGAACAACTTTTACTATTGAACCAATCCAGTAAAAGTTATTCCTTTTTCTATTGCTGAAAATCATATGAAAATCGCTTCAGTAGTTCTGAGATTAACCCAAACAAACACGAACTAAGCGCGACTTTAATTTATAATTATGTCAAAGTCAAAAGTAGTTTCCACACATGCTGCACAACATGCACTTCCAAAACGTTAATTATGAATCTAGTTGTAGTTGTATTGATGTAGTGATGTTGAAGTATTGTTCCGTGCGGTAATCGAAACTGGGACCGACCTAACAGCGCAGCAAGCCAATCGCTTACCGAATGCACCAAGGAGTGCAATTCTCAATAGTACTCAATTCTTTATTGCATTTTTGTAAACATTTAATGTAGTTGTATTGATGTAGTGATGTTGAAGTATTGTTCCGTGCGGTATCGAAACAGGGACCTAACAGCGCAGCAAGCCAATCGCTTACCGAATGCACCAAGGAGTGCAATTCTCAATAGTACTCAATTCTTTATTGCATTTTTGTAAACATTTAATGTAGTTGTATTGATGTAGTGATGTTGAAGTTTTGTTCCGTGCGGTATCGAAACAGGGACCTAACAGCGCAGCAATCCAATCGCTTACCCAATGCACCAAGGAGTGCAATTCTCAATACTCAATTCTTTATTGCATTTTTGTATACTTTTAATTAACCATATTTTAATACAACCAATAAAGCGTCGCAGATGGTAGAAAGTAACAAGTTAACTATAACAGCGAACCATTCGCGTGGCGCTTGAGGTCAAGAGCCGATTGCACAACGCTAATCTTTTGTTGTTAACTGACGTTAGCTGGTATTCAATTATGTATTTATTGTTGTTGTATTATGTAACTGGTTGTAGTGTCACTGGAACGAGAGGACTGGCTCTGCTTTGCGGTTACCGGTGACTATGTGTATTACCTCCCTTTTTGCAGAGGCCTCTGGCTTTTCTTTTTGGCTCTTGTCTTCAAGAGGGTGAAGAATTTTTAAACACAAATACAGTCAGGAAATAGTATCTTCGTAATCGTATTAAGACTGGACGAATGGGGAGGGACTGGATGCGGAAGGCAGAGGACCGAGTGTTGTGGCGCAACTTGGAAGAGGCCTATGTCCAGCAGTGGACTGCGGTAGGATGAGTTGATGATGTTGATGTATAAGGAATTAATACACAGAGCTAATCAAGAGTTACAGATGGTCGTTGCATTCTAGAATTTCGCATGGTGCCACTCCGTAAGGCCAAGCGCCGATTGCACAATATAATCTTTCGTTATTTAACTGATGTTAGCTAGGCAAAACTTATTTGTTGTATTTATCTATTAAGATTTGGCCTTCTGGACATAGAAATTTGACAATTTAGCCCATTTTGGGTAGATGGGTTATTAAGTTTGGCCGTCTTTGTGGTCAAGTCAAAATATACCCCCAGTTTCTGGAAGACTGATCAGTTTGATCTGTTGTCAAATCTCATGTCAGCTCCTGTGATTGGCCGGCAAAAATGTTAACAACCAATCACAACGCTTGACCTGAGATTTAACAGCTGATTAGTAAATTTTTGCGTTCAGCCTTTCGGATACTGGGGGTAAGTAAGTGTCGCTTTCTCACTTTTGTTTACCGTGCTAAAATTAAGTAATTATTTAACCTATAAGGCCAAAAGCTGCCATTCTCAATTCAATGCTTAGTTTTATAGGCGTCATTAGGCTACCTAATAATACGTACTTGTTTGAAACGCAGATATTATCATGCGTGCCTAAAATAAATAAAAGAAACACGCATCAGCTGTTCAACTTGTGAGCAGTGGCGGCTGCTGCCTGAGAGAATCGGTGGTGCACTGTACTATTTTATTTAATGTTAGGATTTAAAATACATGAAAAATATTTGATAAGTACCAGTTTCCGTCCACATCGACTGTCTACCAAAAATGTGCAAAGAAAACAAAAGAAATCCACACAAGCATTCTTTTATTCCCACTTTGTTTTGAAAATTTTTATTATTGCTTTTAATAAATACTGCCACTATAGTAATCAATATTAAAGTTAATGCTCATTTTTACACAATTCACAATGACAGTAACGCAAAAAGGCTAAATAAATAATAATAAACAAGAAGAAATTTAAACGAGCGCGGGGACTATGTCGATGAGAGGACAACGCCCCCAATGCCTCGTTCGTCAACGATCGTTCAATCTCGGAAATCGTCGGTGCCGTGCGGCGCACGAATCTAGGCTAGTTACTTCATAGTAAATGTACTAGCTATCTTCCGTCTCACGCGCCAGGTGATGTAGCTCATATTTTATAGAAGTTGTATGAGCGCTCTGCGTGCGCTCCGCTAAGCGCACGGGACTATTTTGTTCGAGCGAAAATAAGTTTTAAGTTTTTGTTTTTTACCATTTATGTGAAATAAAAATTTATTTATTTATTTATTTTTTGTTATTCTCTTTAAAGATATTATGAATTTATGAACTGGTAGTGCAGCGCACGAGTGCACTTAAGGGACAGCCGCCACTGCTTGTGAGTAGTATTGGTTCCCGTTATTCTACACGGATAGTGCTAAACGTAGTTTTACTATCGTTTTACTTATGTTTCGATCACGTAGGCTTGAATGAAGCTATAATATATTTTGGGTTTTGTGTCAGAATATAACAGAATGTACAGAATATAGGGTCAGTGGCGAGACTGAACAGTTGAAAGTAATTCTGCAGTAAGTCTTGAGTAATTCTGCTTAATGAAAAGCATTTCAGAATAGCATTACATGGTAGTATTTAAGCTAAAGCGTCTTGTATAGAATCTTTGTTTACTCTTTGAGAGAGTCGAAACAACAGTCGAGTTTTGGCCGTCGACGTTAGTCAAAATGTTTGTTTTGTTTTGATTTAATTGTGCGCGAAAATAAATTAAATTAAATTCAGAAAAGTCCCGTAAATATAGTTCAGTATGAGTATAACAAGGAAGTTTTACAATTTTAAACCCAGAATATCCTTAACACTTACCATTGCGCTCAAGTGTTTGTTCTGTATGTTTTCTATAATAAAACGTGTTGTGTGTACATAAATAAATAAACTTTGAAGACGTCCAACTCCGAATTTGGCATAATCCAATATGTTACATTACACCTCTTTCGCCACATGAATAAAAATCAATACAGAAGTCAAGCTAGCCGCTGTGGTACACATACACATAGCGCAGCGATGTTTGCGCGCATTCACCAACGGGTTCATGTACGCTCCGTTGTGGTAAGAACCGGCTGCGCCGACTCAGCTTTGCTTCTGATGGATGTTTATTCATGTGTCTTTCGCTTCATCTACTATAGTTAAATTCTTCATACGTGGGACACTCAGAAAGTTTTGCGAAACTAAAAAAAATTGTTCTATACGTACATATATTTTTATCAAATCTTTTCAAAGTACTTTCCACCAGCCTCTATACAAAGATTCATGCGCCTAAACCAGTTTTCAAAACACTTTTTCCAGTCCGCCGCAGACACCTCGTTTACAGCCTGCTCGAACGCAGCCAGCGCATCTTCCGGCGACGAAAATTGTATCCCTTTGAGCTGATTTTTTATTTTTGGGAATAAAAAGAAGTCACACGGTGCTAGATCAGGGCTGTAAGGAGGGTGACCCAGGAGTTTGACTGGCGTGCTGTCCAGGAAGTCCCTCGTTTTGAGTGCGGTGTGCGCAGGTGCATTGTCGTGGTGGAGCAGTAGCCCGCGGAGCCGTGTTTGGTCGCTTGTTGCTTATAACAGAGAAAACTTCTGGCAAACATTTGGTAGTATACCATTCGGCAATAATGCTTCTTTGATCCCGTAAGGGAATTGATACCAAGTGGCCAGTCAAATTAAAAAAGCTAGCGATCAAAATCTTACCCCCGCTTCTAGATCGCTTCACTTTGGTAGGCGTTGGCTCATTTTGAAACACCCAAACAGTCGACTGGCGCTTGGTTTCTGGGTCGTATTGATAAATCCAGGACTCATCACCTGTAACGATGTCGTAAACACGCCGAGACGAGCCTGCTTCAAATTTGTTAAGCATATCACGGCACCATTCCACCCGGGCCTGCTTCTGAGCATCGGTGAGGTTGTGCGGCACCCAGCGTGATACTATCCTCCTCACGCGAAGATGGCTGTGTAGAATCTCGTGAACGCTTCCCGATCCAATCTTCAATATGTGTTGAATCTCCTGATATGTAATTCGCCTATTGTCTTGGATTAAATTTTTCACTGCTAGCACGTTTTCTTCGGTAACAGCCGTCAAAGGGCGACCGCTTCTTTCGTCATCCCCCAAAGTTGGTCGACCGCGCTTGAATTCGTTATACCAACGATACACGGTTGCCTTGGAAGGGCCTTCATCTATGAATGCCATTTGAAGTCTATCGTACGATTCATCCGGTTTCAGGCGACACTTGAAATCGTATAAAATCATAGCTCTAAAATGTTCCCGGCGCAGATCCATATTTCAGTGAGACACAATACTTTGAATTAACTCGCAAAAAATGTGGAGGGAAATTTTGAAATTGGAACTTACTTATTTTTACTTATAAATAATCATATTTTCGAAAAACATTATAACTGGCCAGTCTCCCATATATAAAAACTTTTTTTCGCAATACTTTCTGAGGGGCCTGGTATATGCTCGTCGGTGAATTTTAAAGAACGTCCGCGATTTTAGAAAAGATCTCTATAAATTCCTTCAGATAAACGACTGTTAATGCAAGCGTACAATCTATCAATCATACGTGATCCAAGTTAAATTAGACAAACTATCTAAAGTATAGTAACTATACCAACTTACCTATTTTTATCTCCACATATAAAAAAATCTAATTAATTTTCATACATACATACATATTATCACGCCTGTTTCCCACCTCTTTTGCTTCATCTAGGTCCATTAACCTCGTTGTCGGTTTAGTACTCTTAACCTGGCATTTTTTGAGAACGTCCGCGAATTTTCAATTCAAATTATTTCCAAAATTTAATAGTATAAGAAAGAAGAAAGAAAGAAAAAGGATTTATTGCCACAACAAGACGACATGCGGTAGATGCACATAAAAAATTACTTCATTAGGTACATTTTAGGAATAACAGTGATACCTACATAGTTGTAATATCATAACAATACAATTCTTGACAAAACAACATGCAATAAAAAACACGAAAAATAGGGTTGTCTATGCTTCCCAAAATAGAGGCCCTGTGTTATGTATGGGATGGGATAAGCAAAACGCTCTTCCCTCCAGAATTGTGATGAAGAAAATGATTGAGACTGATCTGTGTGCAAAAACAGATTCACTGTAGACATTGGTGTCGATTCTCTTGTTCACGAACTAAACTTATTTTAAACTATCGCCCTCTTTTACTAATAGTAGATACAAGAAAGGGATGGCAACCATTTAAGAGCTGTCAAATTAGACGAAATTAAATTTTCCATACAAGTTTAGTCGTGATCTCGGAACGTGCCCACTAAAATACAAAGAAATGTAACACGTAAACTAATTTGACAGTTCTAAAATGGTTGCCATCCCTTTCTTGTATCTACTTTTAGTAAAAGAGAGCGATAGTTTAAAATAAGTTTAGTTCGTGAACAAGAGAATCGACACCAATATATCATTTAATTCATAACTGCCGTTAACCTTAACCTAAGTTTACCTTAACCTTATACGGTGCGCTCGACAGTTACAGTTAACTTTTATCTTGGAATCTAAGTAAACTGTTCAATTGAACGTAACTTGGATGGAAATTGGGTCAGATATTGTTGCGTTGGCTTTATACATTTTATGGTAGATAGACGATATAAACGACGACAAAATATATGTCCGCCTATGTTCACATGTTGCATGAAGTTTAAATAAATAAATATAAAAAAATTGGTCCGTAACATGCAGTAATGGACATGGGGTTTCATAGAGACGGTTTAATTGAAATTTAAATCATTTATTCTGCAAATTGAACGTGGAAGTCATTATACACGTCGGTTATTTAGTATAGTATAACGGGCTTGTTTCCGCAACTCCACGTCCAAACGTGTATTTTGCGTGCGGGTGGGAACTGGGAACTTACTTGATCCACCCCAACTCCTCAAAAAAGGCTAGCAACGCATTGGTGTTGCTGATGATCTCTCTGAGGGTTCCTGGGTTACCGAAGTACTTGGCCCTGTATGTGGCGACCTCAGGGCAGTCTAGAAGCACATGGGCTGCTGTTTCGTCTTCCACCGTGCAGGCTCTGGACAGTGGGCTGTCCGCAACACCTATGACAAAAAGATGTTGGTTAAAGGACCGTCGGTTATTGAAAAAAAACTAGATGGCATTGGCATTGCCTGAGTCCACTTGCAGTCGGCGCGGCGTGCAGTTTGAACGTCAAAAGACTAAGCAGTCGGTCGTCAGTTTCGATGCAGTTATGCCAATTGCACAAAAAACCGCATTCAAACTGCAATCTGGCAGCTTAGCGTGCAGTTCGAATGTATTGCGATATCTGCGAAGACCATGAAAACTCCTCAATGAAACTAGGATAGGCAATTCAATTTCATGGACATGTTATATCTCCATTTAAAATATGGCACATATGGGTTCAACGGTTTCTGGATTAGCCTGACAGAAATGAGGGTGTCTTTGAACGGTATTGATAACGGTCATATCCAATTACCAATAGAATCTGCTATTTCGCAGATAACTTGCAGTCAAAATGCAGACCGTCTGCAAAGGCCCTTAACCTTCCAGCAGGCAACCTCGAACATAAAGAGCATGAATAGCAATAAATAACCGGGTCTAAAGATAACAATAGCAGATCTAATGATTAGTTAGATGCCCAACGGTCAAGTACAGTAAATTGACCCACTTACTTCAGTTACGTTCTACAAATTGCGCTGGATGATAGCTCTTTAGGGCTTTACGGAGCCAACTACTCACATAACCGTTGCAGTTGGTCCGTGGTCGAATTTGGAACTAACGTGTTACAGAAAATTACAACGGCAATGACACGAACTTGTTAGCAACGATTTACTGTGGGGTTTCTCTGTCTGTCTGTTTATTATCTCTGCACGACTAAACCTCTGAACCGATCGTTGAACCTGGAGTAGGACATAGATCCATATTCATACCAGATAGACATTTATCCCGGGAAGATAAACAGTTCCCGAGGGATGCGCGACAAAACAGCATCCACGCAGGCGAAACCACGGGTGACCTCTTTAGCCATAATATCTTTTAAATTGTGCCGTTCATGAATCCATGACAGATGACAGGTGACTAAGATGGACAGAAACAATCTATTTCAAAACAGCACCACATTGCCATAACCTCAGAAAACAGAAAGAATCATAACCCATTCGACCACGTGGCCACAGAATATCTAATAGTACTAACGTACAGAACGGCCACTCACAGCCCCCCCCCCCCCGCTAATTCAAGATTCCTCGCCCGCGCCCCGCACGCACCCGCTGTCTGACGGCAATTGGACTGCAATATTGCAATGGATGTCTATCGCCTGTCGCTATACAAGCACGCCATCTCTGAGAACTACTGAGAAGCGAGTCTGCATTACGAGCGGCGAGCATGCCTAAACTACACGGATGTGTGCGGTCGTATAGAGACGTAATCTTGTGTATGTGGTGGTGCTAGCGTTTATATTGTATTGAGTGGCCGAGGTGTGACGTGGCCGTTAAATTGTGGCGTTACGCGACCCTCATAGTTATGCAGTGCTACAAATCTATTTTTAGCACTGGATTATGGACTGATATGTTCCTAATCAGTGTGAGGAGCTCGTGGCTAAGTAACAACCGTGCGAAATTGTACGATCTGCAAGGTTAAGCTGCACTTGCCTCGGTCAGTCTGTGGATGGGTGACCGTTTCGTTACACATCGAGAATTCGAGACCCCTCCGTGCCTCGAAGAGTACGTTAAGCTATCGGTCCCGGTTGTCATACGAATATCTGTGGAAGTCGTCACGGGGTAGTCAGAAGTCAGAAGCCTGAGTCTAAGTAAGTAAGCCTAAGTCTTGACAACTGGTCTAAGTTCCGAATGTCAGTATTACCCAGTAACTGGGTTGCGGGGGTCTCATGGCAGTCGCTCCGTGTAAAATGCTGATGTTCAGCCGCATCTGGTTAGACTGGAAGCCGACCCTAACATAATTGGGAAAAGGCTCCTAAAGGTTCCTAATCAGTGAAGAATACAAAAAGAGTATAACTACTACTATGCTGGCAATATCATAGTAGGTTACGTACTAAAGTGCTATAATTAAAAAGGCAAACGTAACATAAGGAAATGGAAAGCTGTGCCTGAATTTAGGGCAATATAACTAGGGCGAAGATTTGGGCTCGCATCTATTTTGTACGTCCTAACAACAGAATCTTGCTTCATAAGTGCGCATCGCATGATCGACTAAAAATGCACTCTGGTGATTCGTTGAAATACTCTTCAAATGATAGTCCTCATTGATACACTGTGCGGCGGCTCCAGAGTGTTAAAAACGTAATACTTTAACGGCCTTACTAATAAACGTTGTATAGTTACATAATGATTTCTCTCTTTCTGTCATTACTAATTTGACATTCGAAAGAAGAAGACAAAGCACTGTGTAACTACACAACCGGTATACAACCATTATTAGTAAGGGGGTAGTATGCCACTCGTCAAATTTCTTCGTCCAATGTGACTTAGATCAAAGAAATTGGATGATTTTCATCAAATGTTGTATGTATTTTAACACTGTTCATCAAAGAAATTCAATTGGACCAGTGGCAAACCACCCTTACACATTGTCCTACCCCTTCAGTATAACAGACATGCCAGACATGACATTATCATGATTCATAGAGTGACAGAATATATGAGGCAACCACCAATGTCAATAATCGATTCAAAATGTATGTGTGCCTCAGAATGGCATCATTGTTACGTGTCACTGTGTCACGTTGTTAAAGTTTTTCACAACATGAACGAAACAAATCTGAAACAAAGTTACAACAGCTAGTTACAGCTATGGTCACTACTAAGAATTGTAAAAATAGACTCCCATTCCAACAACAAGTGTTGTAAGAAGTGACTCCAAAGTTATAACGGATACATTTTTGGGAGACGCTCGTGTTCGTGTTTAGACTGCGATGGGTTTCGTTTGAATCGGAGAAAGCATCCTCTTACGACCAAAATAATATCCAATCCATCCACGGTTTGCCATACTGGATATAGAAATTTGACATAAGCTCTATACAAAACAAAGAGATTAAATATTGAGTATTTTAATGTCTTTGGCTCCATACAAAATACGTCAAATTTCTATCTATAGTAGGGCAAATCGTGGATAGATACTAACAGATAGCATAGTAATTTTGGCCGTTTAGACGATCGCAACAAATCTGCTAGACGTCGTAGAAATCATTAGTTCTAGCCAAAGACATTAAAATACTTACTAGTGAATCTCTTTGGTTCTAGCGATATATGGAGGTCAACTTTGCATATTTTAATCATAACACCAGCCCTTTGATCAACAATTGTCAATCTAAGCACCAGCTCAAAGATCGCCAGAATGAACAGTCCTGAAGAAATAACAGCATTTGCTATTGTGAATTTGCACAATAGCAAATGCTGTAGTGCCTACCTCATCATCATCATTTCAGCCAAAAGACGTCCACTGTTCCATAGGCCTCCCCCAAACATCGCCACAACAACCGGCCCTGCGCTTTCTGCATTTAGCGGATTCCCGCGACTTTCACCAGGTCTTCGGTCCACCTTGTGGGGGACTTGTAGTGTCTATCTATCAGACTTTATATCAAGGATAATTCCTTTACTCCACCAAAAGAATGCGAAGATTTTACCGGAAATCACAAAACTATAGCCGGATCGGAGTTCAAAAATTCAGAGCATATCCTAAAGCAAGCAAAGCGTTGTGCACATTGCATAACGAAAACTCAAATTTAAATAATAATCTTGTTGAAACGGAAACACCAATGTTTACATTAAGAGTTGTTTGCGAGCTCTGACTCATACAATATTAAACTGGCCATTTAATTTCACTGCTATTATTATGTTAACTGCCTGCTTTGAATTCATGTCAGCTCATAAATGTCAACCGCTAAACATAGCGTCCAAATGCCTGCTACAAATGGCTACAATAGATGGTTTTAGGGACTTAGGAGACATACCATAGTCATAACTCTTCGCAGACCTAATTCGGATGAATTGTAACCCGAATCTTGGATTTAGCTCGTCTAACGGCCAAAATTAATATCCAATCTATCCACGATTTGCCCTACTAGAGATAGGAATTTGACATAAGCTCCATACAAAATATGTCAAATTTCTATCTCTAGTAGGGTAAATCGTAGATAGATTGGATATTAATTTTGGCCGTAAGTTTCGAGTTTTGCAATCGATTTTAAACTAACTTCTCGATTAGCTAGAGACATGAAACTTTAAACATCGATCGGAACTGGATGACAATGCAATATTAACTTTCGTTTTAAAAACGTGGTTAAAAAAGTTTCGGATAAATAAGGCCCTCAGTGCCTTGCATTTGCCACTTATTGAAGCTGCCACCGGGGGCGGCTACACCAGCTGGTCTGCCCTAGATCCGGAGTTGATGACTTTTTGTGTAAAAGATGATGTGCCTAGGAAGGAAGGACGGCTGACGGAACAAAAGACATGATAAGCCGATTCTAGATATTTCGAGATAAGGCCAGGAGGATGATGATGATGAGCATATACTATGTACGTTGTCTGATACGAGCAAAGATAATAAAACCACTTTTTTATTGTCTTTGGATACGCAAGCTTGTAGTATCAGCAAGCTGAACTGGCAGAAGGCTGGCCATGTCTGTCGAAGGACCGATGACCGTTGGAGCACACGAGACTTGCAGATCGCGAATCGGCAAACGCAGCGTAGGGCGCCTCCCAGCCAGGTGGACTGACGTCCGACGTAGGTAGAAGTGAAATGGATGCGGCATGTGGAAGACCAAGTGTCGTGACGCAACTTTGGGGAGGTCTAAGTCCAACAGTGGACTGCGATAGGCTGAGTTGATGTTGTCTTATACAGCTGCATATACGTTCCTCTACCCAACCAAATTTCTTCTCAGGTGGCTCGGTTACAACTCACTTGAGGTAAGGAGAGCATGTGATCGATCAGCTTAAAACAGCTTGTAAAACTCTTCGCGGTTCCATTGATGCACCAGATCTGCATAATAAGCTGGCTCGATTCTTTGCACCGGACAATTACCACCGTAACAGGAAGCACAAGCTTTTTATTGTGCCTTCATGTCACACTGTAGCGCGAACTAAATCGCCAGTACCTCGTACTCACACTGCACTCAACGAATTCTTAGATTGTAATCCGAATTATGATCTGTTTGCGGATTATTGGAAGAAGATTCTGTTAGTATGCCTGAAGTATTGCGAGAGAGATTTATGAAAGATGTGTAATTCATTAGGTATGTATTTTATGTGTCATTCCTCTATCTTTAATTACCTACTGTAATTGGTCCAAGACCGTTGTAATTAAAGTAAAATTAATAAATGATTTTCTGCTAGGTACAAAAATAATGTCTGATCTTTCCTTTTGAATCATTAAGATTGAAATTCTCCTTAGGTGAGCAACAGCATCCATGTCATGTAATACTGCAAAAACCTGTATTTATTACAAAACGAGCTATTTGTGTGACCGTGACTCATAAGCGCTCCATTTTATTCCGTTTATTATGCTGGTAACTATTGTCTGCCTTACTGCAATCTAGGTCAGGATAAAAATAATGTTTTCTATAGCTTGTTTATGGATTTTCGTGACCAATGAGTGAATACAAATCAACACTCCTGGACTGTTCTTGTCAGATGTCTATCTTGATTTGTTGACACGGAATTGTTCTTATATTTTTATCTTATGTCGTTGTACCGACATATTTGATCATATGTGTTCAACCATTCTGAATAGAGAAATGGGCCAGAAACGAAACTGAATGATACCCGAGAGCGGGGAGAAGAAAAAGAGGCAGACCGGCGCGAAGACCTGAAAACGAGGCAGGTGCGACATGGAGGAGAAAAGCTCACGATCGTGAAATGTGGAGGGATCTGAGGGAGGCCCATGGAAAGCAAAACAAACAAATTTCCGATGTCTAATTACAAACACATAATATTTATGTTAAAATTGTTAAGTTGGATCATCAACATCAACTCAGCCTATCGCAGTCCACTGCTGGACATAGGCCTCTCCCAAGTTGCGCCACAACACTCGGTCCTCTGCCTTCCGCATCCAATCCCTCCCAGCCACGTTCTTTAGGTCGTCGGTCCACCTGGCAGGAGGGCGCCCTACGCTGCGTTTGCCGATTCGCGGTCTCCACTCAAGGACTCGTCTGCTCCAACGGCCATTGGTCCTTCGACAGGCATGGCAAGCCCACTGCCACTTCAGCTTACTGATCCTACAAGCGATGAGCTATGTTAAGTTGGATAATAAAGGCTATTTGAATTTGTGTTCAACCAACAGCGCGATGATCAGGAAATATGAATTCAAGACTGAAAAGTTATGAAAAGCGTAACGAACGCAAATTAAAAATCAAAGTAGGTACTGTTTCATCATTCAAATTCATCAGTTTTTATTTTGAATAAGCGTTTCCATGCACTTTTAAAACATTTATTAAGAATATAGTTGCACGGTTCCAAAAAGTTGGTCCTATGTAGAGAGCCGGCAATAAACTCCATGGATAAACTCTTTTCAACAACGTTTACAAGTTATAGTTGTCCTGAGCATTGAGCACTGAGCAGTAAGATTTTCAGCATTCAAAGAAAGACGTGCAATGTTCAAAATGGTCTCACAAAGGAACTTGATTCATGAACCCATTTTCTGGCACCCGAAGTCATACTTCTAGAACACAAAAGCGATTGAGTTTCATCCGGCCCCAAACGCGTTTTATTTTCCTTATTCTCTCAGTAACTACGTACCAAAACACTGAAGGTTATTCTCAGCCAGGTGAAAATAAACCGATACCAAAAAAAACCGACTGCAATGTATTGTAGTCGCATCCACATGCGCTAATCAACGCGGAATGCTGTGTATTATTACCTAATTGTTGTATTATACGCTGAGAAGTGGGCCAGCGTTTGCGAAAACTACGCTGGCGCAACACCCGATGGACTGTGGCTCAATATTTTAGATGTGACTGATATGATATATTATGCTGTTTGGTTTCCCAAATGTTGTGTAAACAATTGTTATTTTAAATTTTTATTGAAATGGTGGTTGCAAAACTTGCAGACGTGGCCGGAAATTTTGAGATTCTGCATAGTTCATAACTTGCGCTTACGTAACACTCGGAACAGCATCCTGAAAATGATTGTTGAAAGACCGGACTGTCCCATTCAAAGACACTGGGTGGAGGTCGCTATAGGCACACGTAAATAATATATTGTTACAGTAATATAAGTACGGTCGACCGCACGTCGGTGGTAACACTTTGACATTAGCAGCATCTATATTTCGTAAGCAGTAATGGCCCTTTTTGAATTGACGTGTTACCACTGTCATGCTGTCGACTGTACTAACAACACTAATATAGCAAATAAGCACAATCTGTTACTAACTCATCACTAACAACTTATGGGCTCATGCCTGAAATAAAGCAATTTTATTTATTATTTATTTGTAACTTTATATATGGAAAAATCACCAAGCAATTAGAGCGGGACAACGCCTCTTTTTCATAATTAATTATTGGCATACGACAGTAAGACCACATGAATAAAAATTCATACAGAAGCCAAGCTAGCCGCTGTTGTACACTCACACATAGTGCAGCGATGTGTGCGCACATTCACCGATGGGTTCACGTACGCTCCGCTGTGGTAAGAATAAGAACCAGCCCCCCTAGCCAAGTTTATAATCTACAGTCGTCAACGCTATAGAAAACAATCAAAATGTATGGGAATGACATATCTCAACGAATGACTTTTTCGTTGAGATATATCATTCCCATACATTTTCATTGTTTTCTATTAGCGTTGACGATTGTAGTTTGTCAACATGGCTAGGGGGGCTGCTTGCGCCAGCACATCTTGGCTTCTGATGGACATTTATTCATATGGTAAGGCTACCTTTCCACCAGGGATGTGCGAGTTAGCTATGCGTGAATGAGGAAAAAATCCACCCATTCGCTTCATTTTGATAGCCTCGCACAGCGCAGCTTTCCTATTAGTGATTTTTTTCCTAGCTCACCGCTAAGTTACCTCGCACATCCCTGATGGACAGGCAGCCTAACCCCACCACCTGCACCATACCATATGCCCACTTGGAAAAGAGAGTAATTTGGTTATCACATTCAAAGAGAGTTTCATGCTCCCGGCTCCTGGTGTTGTTAAGATTATGTCAAGGAGCCTCCTTGAAGGAGGATACGGCTTGTATCTTACTTCCCAGCTTGTTGGCAGCGTCCAGTACGTTGTAACTTGTAACTTTGGTTATCCAGGTATATTATGAGACTCGTGTTTAGCCGTTAACCACTTGAATACTCTTGATCATACAACCGAAGTCAAACCGGTAGGAAATCAAAATATGTTTTCCTACATACAGTCTTCCAGCTGTTTGACTATTCACATCCTATTTGATTGACCAGCAACTGGTTACTTATGATAATTTAATTGAGCATGTAACACGTGAAGTCAAGTAGCGACACACGATATCAATTTCAATTAAGGAAAATCGCGTGACAATTACGTACAATACAAGTTTTTTCAAGTTCAAGAGTTTTTCAAATAGTAATTTATGTGCTGTTATTGTTGCCGTTGATTGACCGTCAGGTAGACCGAAAAAACGGTTTGATAACATAGTAAAGATAGCTCGTGCTTCCGTGACAAGACATATATCATGTGTTTTTGAATGAGGGACATTTGAGGGCTCGTTTAAGGAGACGGGGCGCGTCAGGCGGGGCGTCACGCGGTATTTTGTTTACGGAGAGGCGGCGCGTGAAGCGTGGCGCTACCAGCGACGGGGCTCACGGGGCCCACGGCGTCACACGCGCAAACATTATGGCGATATCACAGTTTTACTATCTATATGTTAAACTGTGGCGATATGCAGTGTCGTTTACGAAGATGCGGGGCGATGTGCAGCGTGTGTGTGCGCAAGGGATTCACCAGAGGATGGGCAGCAGCGTTCTCTGAGTATTTAACCAACCAACTGCGATCGCCAACCCGCCTGCCAAGCGTGGCGATTATGGCATATCCCCCCCTTAATTGGGGGAGGCCTATGTCCAGTAGTGGACGTCTTTCGGCTGTAATGATGAGCGCAGGGTTAATTGATTTTAATCATTAGATTTTAATCATGATATAAATCAAGTGGTTTTTTTTTTAAATCAGTGATTTAACACAAACTTGATTTATTTAAATCATAATGTTATGGGTCTAGAAAATATAAATACTTATTAAAATTATACTGTTTTAATTTTTTTTACTATTTTTTTTTTACCAAAATGGCAATAGCAAACTACAGACATAAAAAAAAATAAAAAAAGTTGCTTGAATTAGATGTTGAATTTGGATCTTCGGAACTGAATAGAGACTAACAGTTTTTAGTAAAAAGTCTTAGAAGTTTGAATGAACTGAACTAAAAATGATGACTAGTTTAAGAGCAAAGAAAATGTTTTTTACTTATTTCTTTATTTAGTTTTTTCTTCGGAACCTTTGGTATTTTTTAAACAATATTTGGAATACTATCAGTAAAGAGTATGTAAATAATAAAAATCAAGTAAAAAAGTGAAAAAAATCTAATAAATCATGATTTTTATCAACTCTGGTGCGGCGCATGCTCCCGCAACTTTCCCTGCGTAGCAGCGTGCACCGCCGCGAGCATTGAGCAATGGCCGCGAACAACACTATATCAAAAATCGCTTCTGCGTGAACACTCTCATACATGGGCATAAGTTTGAATTCACCGCGCGACGTGCCAAACGCGGCGTGTCTATAAACGAGCCCTTCGACCTTTAT
Source organism: Asteroscopus sphinx (assembly GCA_949699075.1). Taxonomy (NCBI): domain Eukaryota; kingdom Metazoa; phylum Arthropoda; class Insecta; order Lepidoptera; family Noctuidae; genus Asteroscopus; species Asteroscopus sphinx. The sequence continues at coordinate 4,569,422 of OX453029.1, read as the reverse complement.
ACTACAAAATTCGTGACACATGTCACGGTAGTGCGTGTGTCCTTACTAAAGGACGCGAATGACAATGGATTGAGACATGTATGGCCATAAACATGAACTATAGATACCTGATGCCATGGTATAATAACACCAGGTAGTCTCTTCCCGTGACAGCTAGGTCACGTGATTGCCTCCGTACTACGTCATCGGCCGTGGAGCGCGCTGTTAGCGTGACACTTGTCTGTTTGATGTGCTGCCACTTTGTGAAAATAAATTACCCGAGCAAAATGCATTTTTTCATTTACTTTCTTCTATAAAGAAACACTTTTTAACTAGTAATTTAATATAGTTTCCTTTATTAACTAATTAGATGAATAACACGAGATAACAAATAGTTAGGCTAGTTAGGAATTTATTTTATATTCATTATGAACAAAAATCTCCTTAAGCATATTGAAGATATCAATCAATGGCAGCACTGATCGTGACGTAGCTTGGAGGCATCGCGCTGTCATTGCGGGAAGAGAATACCTGGTGAAACATCTTATTATACCATGCTTTAGACTACAAAATTCGTGACACATGTCACGGTAGTGCGTGTGTCCTTACTAAAGGACGCGAATGACAATGGATTGAGACATGTATGGCCATAAACATGAACTATAGATACCTGATGCTGGCTTTATAGAAGAATGTCACCAGCTACCATGATGTGTATTTCTATTCTTCACGTATAATAATAGGTTAATAGTTACGCCATATTTACCGGAAAACATGATTACAATACATTGTTGCCAGGTTTAGCAAGCAAATAAATAATTGCAATTATTAGATTCTATTATGCAAAATGAATAATTGGTATGATCAGGCCCATCTTTTCGCATGAATCATTTGAGTATGTCTACAATACAAGTCAAGCTCATAGCATTCTGCCATCTGCTGTGTTTGCCGGTGAAATTACAATCACATGAGACTTTCCATCTTCATGTCTCTGTTTGGCGAACTGACTTGCGGTACCATTTAGGCAACAGCTTAGGTGGTTTTGCAGTTGTTATGGGCAAAGGTAACCGCTTAACATCAGGTGTGCCTTTAGTTCATTTCGCCATCCTATAATATAAAAAAAAATTGCGCCTGCAGTAGTGCAGTGTCGATACATTGAGAAGTAATAGTATAAGTCTTTGTTTTTTGTTCTTATTTGGAAACTTTCCATTTTTCAGGTATGGCACAAGGGGTGCTTTAAATGCCAGGAATGCGGCATGACACTCAACATGCGCACCTACAAAGGATATGGAAAGCTCCCATACTGTGAATCGTGAGTATTTTGTGATTATTATTTACTTAACTGACTAACCCTAGGTTCTGAAGTTCTGGTCACGTGCCGCCATGTGCACCGGGAAGGACACAAGGAGACAGATAGTCCTTTAAGACGTGCCTTACAGGCGTAGCATATGGAGGGCTCCGGAGGTATATTAATTTCCCGGAGTCTCCCCTTATTATGCTGTAGACGGCCACTGAGGGGGTTATAGTGGGTAAGCATCCCACACACCCCGGCCTCCGTCCCCCATGAGGCCTTTTGAAGGTTTCCTCCTCGCAGCAAAAAAAAAAAAAGTTTCTTAAGTTCTGAAGGTTGACTTTTGTCTGACCAGTGAATCTGTTATCAAATCTCATCTCTTCCTACTAGCGGCAGTATACCTACTACTCGACCAAGCCAAGTAGACACCTGTCAGATGTGGTAGGGAGGGCGAAATGTATGGTGCTGAGACGTACGTGCGGTAAGCGGGAGGGTCAAGCGCCAGCCAGGCTCTACTGGGCTGGGTTGAATAGTACCTTAGGGTATACCATTGTCATCTGATTTTTAATTGATTATTATACATAATCCACCCATTACAGTTTACTTGCTTCTTCTCAGTATAAGAAGCGTTTAGGTCTTCAGTGCGCGAGGCGTAAACATAGCTTTACATTTGTGTGAGTGATCGCTAAGTCTGGTATCAAAAATCAGTGCACAAATTCAAAATCCGAATCTCAATTTACAATAATAACGATGCGCAACCCACACAAATGCAAATCTATGCACTATGGATCACCACGCATAGGGTTACCAGATGAAAAATTTAAAAAGCCTGACTTCCATAGAAAAGTCCTGAGATTTTCTCGCAAACGTAATTAACAACTCTGAGAAAAAAAATCTATTATTGGTTTTGTGCACTGAAGGACACGCGCGCGCGAATTCCATCCTTCCACCCCTGTAATTTATTGATGAATCGAAAATCCTTAGAATTCCAAAATCCGGCCGCAGTCCTGAAAAAATATCCTGAAATCTCAGGACAAATCTTGAGATAGGTAACCCTAACCACGCAGGCATAGTGCGGGTTGGCGGAACACTCAAAATTGAAGGTTTTCGCACGCTGTTTTTCCTTTACCGTGAAGGAATTTGTCATTATTCTCAAAATAAAGCGAGCAAATAGTTTCACTTTCGTTCCTAAGTCCTAACTCCTAACACATGTAAATGAGTACCCATTGCCTAATGTTAATACATAATTTAAATATTATTCAAAGCACGCACCTCCTTTATAAGGTCAAGGTCATAAACACGTTTATTATAGGTTTCTTTCGCTTTTTATTTGCGAGAAATTTAAAGGAATTCGTTTGTTAATAACTGGTGTATTATTCGGCACGCATGTGGTCATGGAAGGGTAAGCGAGGTGTGGCCGTATGTAGTGATGTTAACCGGTTCGAATATAACCGGAGAATAACCGGTTATTTAAGAAACCGATAAACACCGGTTAATTTATTGAAAAACCGTTACTCGTTTGAGCACTATTTTACGAGTGTGTATCGGAACAATTTTCGTAGTATGTCGTTTTTTACTACCGTATTGGGCGTGTATCAGAATTAATCTGAACGCAGACTCTTTATTGTCTTTAAATTTGAATGGTATGGTAAATATAAATAAAATATAAATACGATGTAAAGCGGACGAGCAAATACGTGGGACACTCAGAAAGTTTTGCGAAACTAAAAAAAATTGTTCTATACGTACTTATATTTTTATCAAATCTTTTCAAAGTACTTTCCACCAGCCTCTATACAAAGATTCATGCGCCTAAACCAGTTTTCAAAACACTTTTTCCAGTCCGCCGCAGACACCTCGTTTACAGCCTGCTCGAACGCAGCCAGCGCATCTTCCGGCGACGAAAATTGTATCCCTTTGAGCTGATTTTTTATTTTTGGGAATAAAAAGAAGTCACACGGTGCTAGATCAGGGCTGTAAGGAGGGTGACCCAGGAGTTTGACTGGCGTGCTGTCCAGGAAGTCCCTCGTTTTGAGTGCGGTGTGCGCAGGTGCATTGTCGTGGTGGAGCAGTAGCCCGCGGAGCCCTGTGTTTGGTCGCTTGTTGCTTATAACAGAGAAAACTTCTGGCAAACATTTGGTAGTATACCATTCGGCATTAATGCTTCTTTGATCCCGTAAGGGAATTGATACCAAGTGGCCAGTCAAATTAAAAAAGCTAGCGATCAAAATCTTATCCCCGCTTCTAGATCGCTTCACTTTGGTAGGCGTTGGCTCATTTTGAAACACCCAAACAGTCGACTGGCGCTTGGTTTCTGGGTCGTATTGATAAATCCAGGACTCATCACCTGTAACGATGTCGTAAACACGCCGAGACGAGCCTGCTTGAAATTTGTTAAGCATATCACGGCACCATTCCACCCGGGCCTGCTTCTGAGCATCGGTGAGGTTGTGCGGCACCCAGCGTGATACTATCCTCCTCACGCGAAGATGGCTGTGTAGAATCTCGTGAACGCTTCCCGATCCAATCTTCAATATGTGTTGAATCTCCTGATATGTAATTCGCCTATTGTCTTGGATTAAATTTTTCACTGCTAGCACGTTTTCTTCGGTAACAGCCGTCAAAGGGCGACCGCTTCTTTCGTCATCCCCCAAAGTTGGTCGACCGCGCTTGAATTCGTTATACCAACGATACACGGTTGCCTTGGAAGGGCCTTCATCCATGAATGCCATTTGAAGTCTATCGTACGATTCATCCGGTTTCAGGCGACACTTGAAATCGTATAAAATCATAGCTCTAAAATGTTCCCGGCGCAGATCCATATTTCAGTGAGACACAATACTTTGAATTAACTCGCAAAAAATGTGGAGGGAAATTTTGAAATTGGAACTTACTTATTTTTACTTATAAATAATCATATTTTCGAAAAACATTATAACTGGCCAGTCTCCCATATATAAAAACTTTTTTTCGCAATACTTTCTGAGGGGCCTGGTATGCACAAATATAGGCAATTACGCCCTCCACACGATCGCATTCACCTGTATTCGCCGATCATTAGGCATCTTTAAGAAAGCCCTTTAGATATTATAGAAAATTTGATAAAAAATTAAGGTATTTATAGGTTTTAACCGGAGAAAAACCGGTTATTTGTGAAAAATAACCTAAAATCACCGGAGCAGATAATCGGTTAACATCACTAGCCGTATGAGTTATACGGCAAGGTTATCATCATTTATGGACACCATATCGGGCCTTTTCTCAACTATGTTTGGTTCTGGTACTATTATAACCAGAAGCGGCTTAGGATCAGTATTTTACACTCTGCAATCAAATTCAAATGTTTCTTATTCACTGCTAATCACGAGGTCGTGGGTCGATTCCCACATGACACAAATATTTGTGTGATGAACATAAGTGTTTTGTTGGTCTGGGTGTTTCTTATGTATATATGCTGAAATTTAAATCGCTTATTTCCCGGAGAGGGGTCATTGTACTCATCATTATGAACAACTTTTAGCATGGGACCAACCCTGAAATCGCGAAAAAAAAATCAGGTGGTCCCTACATTTTATTGATTTAAGTGAAGACAAATGTAGGGACCACCTGATTTTTTTTTCGCGATTTCAGGGTTGGTCCCATGCTAAAAGTTGTTCATAATGATGAGTACAATGACCCCTCTCCGGGAAATAAGCGATTTAAATTTCAGCGTGTATAAATGTATTTGGCAAACTTCGCCGAGTCTTCTCGTCGCCTATACCGCAAAGTTTGAAGACAAAGGTCTTCAACCAGTGCGTCCTGCCTGTCATGACTTACGGTGCCGAGACGTGGACACTGACAGTTGGGCTAGTCCACAAATTCAAAGTCGCTCAGCGAGCTATGGAGCGAGCTATGCTTGGAGTTTCTTTGAAGGATAAAATCCGTAACGAGATTATCCGGAGAAGAACCGGAGTGACAGACATAGCTTGTAGGATCAGTAAGCTGAAGTGGCAGTGGGCTGGCCATGTCTGTCGAAGGACCGATGGCCGTTGGAGCAGACGAGTCCTTGAGTGGAGACCGCGAATCGGCAAACGCAACGTGGGGCGCCCCCCTGCCAGGTGGACCGACGACCTAAAGAACGTGGCTGGGGGGGACTGGATGCGGAAGGCAGAGGACCGAGCGTTGTGGCGCAACTTGGGAGAGGCCTATGTCCAGCAGTGGACTGCGATAGGCTGAGTTGATTGATAATCACGAGGTCGTGGGTCGATTCCCACATGACACAAATATTTGTGTGATGAACATGAGTGTTTGTGTTGGTCTGGGTGTTTCTTATGTATACTAAGTAGGTATTTACAAAAAAATAAAGTATATAAGTATTACATCCATTGTGTAGTACCCATAGTACAAGCTCTGCTTAGTTTGGGACTAGATTAGACTAGACATTCTCCCCACATCAGTATTCTTCCTGGAATCCCAACAAACACAATACTGGAAGTCCATCAACAAAAATGGGAAAAGCCTAGAATAATAAATGAATAGATGAGTCTATGCTTGTTTATTACGCGGTTGGTACGTCAAAACCCGCTGATTTAGCTTCTATACACAACAATATGAATCACTCAATAACGTACACAAAAATGTTTGGCCGTATTCTATGCGTTTTGCTGTAAAAAATACGTCTGTTCTAAAAACGGATAGGCTTCCGTCTTGTCGCAAGTCTGCTGAAGGAAATTTATTTTAAAGAACTGGTACGCACGGCTACACATCAAGCTGTACATATCCAGTATAAGCTGATCTCGCATTGAACGGAAAGCCTATACAATGCGAGGTCAACTTTTACTGGAAATGTACAGCTTGATGTGTAGCCGTGTGTACAAGAGACGGTCCCCCATAGTTGAAGAAATCAGCTTATTTTTTTATCCCGAATTAGCTTGCGTTTGAACTACTAGTACATATATCACTAATCTGTGTTTGACCGCTACCTCCCTGATATCGACCCTCCTCTCTGATCGATGGTGGGGCACGCTTGCCCAGCAAAAACCTATTCACTCGAGCCTTGAAGACCACTAGATTATACCTATCGGGAACAGTGTTGCCAACAAACTATTTGCTAGCCCACTAGTTAAAGCTCTTAAAACCACCAGAAAACCACAAGCTTTTCTTGGAGAAACCACTAAAACAACTGCTGAATCATAATTTTGTATGAAAAACATGGAATTTTATGGAAAATATAGGTAAATTTTGTTCCATTAATAAATTAATAATTTGGTAAGTCCCCGACGGCAAGATTTTTAATGTAAAAAAAAGGAAAAGTAATTAATTTTATTCGGACCAGACTGCCTTTTCCAGACTAACCTCACTAATGAATTTTTACAGGGAAAGTGCGTTTTAACTGCATGACCATTCTTTTTTTTTTTTTTTTTATGATTTATAGATCTGCTCTTGACCACAATCTAGACAGCTTTGTCAGGATGTGGTCGACGATGGAGCGAGCAAACCTATTAGGTGCCGATTCACTCCAGCTTTAAAGGCGTTAGGGTTATAAGTGCCCGGAAATACAGATGCCGGCAGTGAATTCCACAACTTGGCTGTGCGCATTATGAAAGAGTTCTTAAAGCGCTTGGTCCTGATAGTAGGGATTTCCACCAAATGTGGATGATATCCTGCAGTGCGGCGTGTAGTCCGATGAAAGAAAGGAGATGGCGGAATAAGCTCATGGAGCTCTTGCGCACACTCTCCAAAGTACAGCCTGTAGAACACCGACAAACAAGCAACTGTGCGTCTATGGGCTAAGCTTTGTAGCTTAGATTTTGCTAACAGTTCATCACCAATTAACCTCTCAGCTCTGCGTTGAATCGAGTCAAGAGCCGCAAGCTGATATTTGGCGGAGCCATCCCACAACTGACTGCAATACTCCATACACGATCGGACTTGAGCTTTATATAAAGTGAAAAGCTGTCCAGGAGTGAAGTATCGCTTCACCTTGTTAAGAATGCCCAACTTTTTGGCCGCAGTTTGAGCCTTTGCCTCGATTGTGGTGCCGAAGTTGAGGTTAGGTGACAACTCCATGCCAAGAAGGTCTAGGTGGTCGGCGATGCTAATAGGTGTACTTTGGAAAGTAGGAGCCAGGTGGAATGGACTCCGTTTTGCGGTGAAAAGACACGCCTGAGTTTTAGAGGCTTCATTTTCATTTTTTTTTCTTCTTCATCACACCTTTAACCAAAGTGGTGCAACTTGGAAATAAATCTAAAAGCGTTTCGTTCCATCTGCAATAAACTATTTCGTTATTATTCAAGTAACTTACCAATATTATTATTTTAGTATGATTTTTGGTTTAAGTAATTTACCGAGTGCAATGTTTTGAGCCCACTAAAAAAACAATAGCCACCAGACACAAATTTTTCCCAAACCACCAGATCTAGTGGTAAAACCACTAAGGTGGCAACACTGATCGGTAAACACTCCTTGGCGGGATTCCACTCCATTGCGGACTAAAATGTGGGATCTTTACTTACATATATTTCAGTTGAATCAAGAATTCAAGAGCCTCCACGAGTGACGATATTTAATTGATCGTCCGGCGCACCCTGGGCAGTCAGCCCCGCTTCTAACCTGCTGACTGGCTAATCTTTTTCCCACGGCATGAGCTATTATCATTATGTAGCTCATGTCGACACGACCGAAGAAGTTGAAACGGTTGTCATGCAGCTACTCCATATTCTTCTATTGCAAAACTAGTTTATATTTATTTCGTTCCTCACACCAATTACTCGATTACTCACAACCACAACATACCTGTTATGTTATGCTACACTTTGTTATGTGTGAATCATGCACTTGCGATGTTTTTAAGTTCAAGAAATAAACAAATATTGAAATTATTGTTATAGGTATATTGTACATAGCAAACTATTCCATATATGGCTCATTGGACAAGGAATGGGTTAATTTTGTCGTGTCGCTCTAGCTTTATTGCTAGCAATAGCAAACTATGACGGCCTATCGGTTGATCTCTTACATGCAGGATGTAGGTGGATCTTAGATCGACCCCGGCCTGGGCCTTGATTTCACTTGCATTGACGAATCTCTCTCCCGAGAGTGCTCCAAAGTTTTCGATGGTGAGTGTAGTCCAGCAATTCCCACCAGGTGACCAGGCTAATGTGGTGGACTAAGGCCTATCGGTTGATCTGTTACATGCAGGATGTAGGTGGATCTGAGATCGACCCCGGCCTGGGCCTTGATTTCACTTGCATTGACGAATCTCTCCTGAGAGTTCTCCAAAGTTTTCAATGGGGATTATAGTACACAAAATCCCACCAGAATGTAGTGGACTAAGGCCTATCGGTTGATCTTCTTAGGTGCAGGTTGTATGTGGATCTGAGATCGACCCCAGCCTGGGCTTTATTTCACTTGCATTGACGAATCTCTCCCCTGAGCTGAGAGTGCTCCAAAGTTTTCGATTGTGATTGTAGTCCACAAAATCCCACCAGAATGTAGTGGACTAAGGCCTATCGGTTGATCTTCTTACATGCAGGATGTAGGTGGATCTGAAATCAACCCCGACCTGGGCCTTGATTTCACTTGCATTGACGAATCTCTCTCCCGAGAGTGCTCCAAAGTTTTCAATGGGGATTGTAGTCCATAAAATCCCACCAGGTGACCAGGCCAATGTGGTGGACTAAGGCCTGAAACTTTTGCTGATTTCCCTTCCTTCGCGTAATGGGCTGATTATACGTTGATCCAGCTCCAAAGCGCTAAGAAAACTGATTTCTCTCAATAGAGCATGTGATAAATACTAATATTGGCATATACCTATACTTCAGGATTCATTATGAGACTTCACGAGTGACGATTCTTTAAGCGCGTCGGACACCAGGCCAGTTTTCGTGTCAGTTCAGTCACTGGCCTTGTGTACGAAATACATTTGAACAGACAATCGACAGGTCTTGATCGCTCAGTGGTCACAGAATAGGGCAGAAGATGATGTATCGTCTATGGAGTGACTCCGCAGTCACATCGTGATCTACATCACATCTGACTAGATTCAGCCATGGCAGTTGGTTGCCTGCAGGGAGCTTTTCTGCAGGAACAATGGAAATGGTCATATCCAGCGACGAAGTCTAGTTCAACAGTTGTACAGAGAGCTGTTTTTTTTTTGCCTTGGGTAGGCGGAGCCAGTGTCGGACTCTTACCGACTAAAACCACCACGGTGTTCCTTCAACTACCTTAGCCGGGGGCGGGCGTGGGAACCCGTGAGTATTCACACAACCACCCCCGGCAGGTCCTGACCCGCCACAAGCAGGCGAGCCCCTTCTCCCCGAGCAGCCTAACGTTGGCCGCACCCTCCTAGGCGGCGCACACGGAACACTGCATGCCACCTCACCTCAAGGGCCTTTACCAGCTATGCCAGCTACGCTAACTGCGCCAGCTAAGCCAGCACGCTGCTAGGTCAGCATGCCAGCTACGCCAACTGTGTCATCTACGCCAGCTGTGCCAGCTACGCCAACTGTGCCAGCTACGCCATCTGTGCCAGCTACGCTAGCTGCTCTCGGGCAGCAAACTACCCCGAGTCTGTTGCTCGCAGGCCCCATCCTCCCGTAATTTTTTATAGAGGTTTTCTTCCTCGCGGTCTGGGCGGTAAAGCCAATACCCTCGGTCCTGAGAGACGCGAGAACACTATTCAACGGGCACTCCTGGGGTTACGAGATCGACGGGGGCAGGGAAAGACAATCCCCCCGCTGCCTGCCCAGTGGCAGGGTGAGTGCACACCGGGCCCGCCCCTGCTCCTCCACTGTGCCCTCTGCTGATATCAGAGGGACACGTGGAGCAACTCCCTACTGGCCCAGAACGGGCCCCTCCCGCGCCAGAATATTCGCCACAGGCAATAAAATCCCCCGAAGGTTAATCCCTCGGCAGGATTTTATTGCCCGTGGCCAGGATGCACCGGCCAAACAACTGCCGATCCCTCCAGACGTGTCCAGAAGGACAAGCAGCCGTCAGGCACACGTGGAGGTTTTCTGGCCAGCACCCCAATTTCATCTGGCAACCCTGTTTCAGTCTTCTGGGCACTATGCCAGATGACAGCGGGCCCGCCCCTGCTCCTCCACTGTGCCCTCTGCTGGCATCAGAGGGACACGTGGAGCAACTCCCCATTGGCCCACATGAACCCCTACCGTACCAGAATATTCGCCACAGGCAATAAATCCCCCGAGGGTTAATCCCTCGAAAGGATTCCATTGCCTGTACCCAGAATGCACCGGCCTAACAACTGCCGTTCCCTCCAGACGTGTCCAGAGGCACAAGCAGCCGTCCGACACACGTGGAGGTTTTCTGGCCAGCACCCCACAGAGAGCTGACCTACTTGGGATGAAGCTAACCGACGCCTACGCTCGTCCATCGACGACAGACGGACATAAATAAACAACATAATAGTCATATTAGAATAAAATATGCGTTTTATTGCATAATCCATAGTGTTGTTGACCAGTCACTCATTTACATGGAAATCAGTCGTCGTTTTGTCGTAACAAACATGTTTGTTACCATGTTACGAGGTGTTACGTCAAAAAGTATTTTCTGAGAAGAAATTATTGAATCGCCTAATAGGCTAAATATAGTCGCTTGCGCAGCTTCCGGTGAAGTTATAGCGAGTGTTTTATTTCTTTAAAAAATAACGAGTGTGCTTTAGACCACACGACTGAAGTAAAACTTCACCAACTTATATCTCCCTCAATACTATTTCAATGAGAACAAAGGAATGGCGGCGCGGCGCGCGTACATCTGCCGGATAAAATTATAATCTACTATCTACTACTATTATAAAATTGTTAAATGTCAGTTGTCTGTTTGTTTGTTTGTTTGTTTGTTCCAGCATCACTATAAAACTACTAGACCGATTTTGTTGAAAGGGTTTGTGACTAAAAACTTATGATTTGACTTAAAAACTGGTATGTATTTTACCTCGCTACGATGACGGGAACCGGTGATTTTTAATTATATTTTTCTACAACATTTTGCATACATTAAGGTGAATAAGGCGCTCATATCCAGCTGTCATTCGCACGCATGCGCTCTAGCGCGCGCCTCCATAGAGAAAATACGGCTGCTAAAGATATTGCATTAAAAACTTTTTGGTCGGGCCGAATTGTACAGAGTAGAAAAAAAAATCCTGTCGTATGTGGGTGGTGCCATCTTGGAAATGCAGTCTTTTGAGCCAACCGAAAATCAGAAAGTTTCGACTTACAGACAAGGACCGGAAGCTACCTCTAAATTGCGATTTCTCTAATTTTTTGTATGAAAAGCAATAAAATTTAGAAGTACCTAAACGTTGTTATATTGTATCCATCTTAATATACGAATAAGCATACTATTTTCAGTCTACAATTTTTAATTACCTTCTTCTTCAAGTATATTATCTTATCTTCTTAACTATTATAATCTTAACTATTATAAAATTGTTAACGTCTGTTTGTTTGTTTGCTCCAGCATCACGCTAAAACTACTGGACCGATTTTGATGTTTTTTTTTTGTTTGAAAGCTGATGATCTGACTTAAAAACTGGTATGGGTTTTGAGAAAGAAAGAAAGAAAGAAAAAAAGAAAAAAAAATTCGTGGTTTGCGTACTCACCCGACAGATCGAAGCTTCTATGCATTTGCACGAGCGGATAGTAATGTACGATGGAGTGGAGTGGACAGGGGATGGGACTGGGGATGGGACTGGGGACGGGACAGGGGACGGGACAGTGGACGGGACAGGGAACGGAACATGGGACGGGAAATGGGACGGGACATGAGACGGGACATGGGACAGGACAGTGGGACGGCACATGGGACTGGACATAGGATGGGACATGGGACATGCGACGGGACGATAGTGATAGACTGAGATAGTGGGACAGTGGAACAGTAGGACAGTGGCAGTGGGACGGTGGGACAGTGGGGCAGTGGGGTAGTGGGGCAGCGGGACAGCGGGGCAGTGGGCTAGTGGGGCAGCGGGATAGTGGGGCAGTGGTGCAGCGGGGCAGTATGGTAGCGGGGCAGCTGGGCAGCGGGGCAGTGGGTTACCGGGGCAGCGGGGCAGCGGGGTAGTGGGTTACCGGGGCAGCGGGGTAGCGGGGCAGTGGGTTACCGGGGCAGCGGGGCAGTGGGTTAGCGGGGCAGTGGGGCCGTGTGATATTGGGGCAGTGGGGTAGCGGGGCAGCGGGATAGTGGGGCAGCGGGCAGTCGGGCAGTGGGGTAGCGGGGCAGTGTGGCAGTGGGGTAGCGGGGCAGCGAGGCAGTGGAGTAGCGGGGCAGCGGTCCATTGGGGCAGTGGGGGACAGTGGGGCAGTGGTATAGTGGGGTAGCGGGGCTGTGGGGCAGCGAGGCCGTGGGGCAGCGGGGCAGTGGGGCAGTCGTGTAGCGGGGCAGTGGGGCAGAGGGGCAGTGGGGCATCGGGGCTGTAGGGCAGCGGGTCAGTGGGGCAGCTGGGCAGTGAGGAAGTGGGGCAGCGGGGCTGTGGGGCAGCGGGGCAGTGGGGCAGTGGGATAGTGGGGCAGCGGGGCATTGGGGCAGCAGGGCAGCGGGGCAGCGGGACAGTGGGGCAGCGGGACAGCGGGACAGTGGACTGGACTGGACTGGACTGACGTGGGTTGGTAGAATTTAACGCGAGCGGAGCCGCGGGTAAAAGCTAGTAATTATATAAAATTATATGTCCAAGACCTTGACCTTATAAATACCGTGCGTGAAAATTCATAAAAACATTACGTAAATACACGTAAAGTAATGAGTTTTAATTAACATACTATTGAGGTATAAAAGTAAAGACTTGATGTAACTAATTGGATGAGTCATTTTAATTATAACCACGCCTAGATGTGATCCTCAAGCGATAAGCAAAGTAGCATATTACAGTAAAGGTTCCTTCCTACCAGAGCTATGCGTCGAAGTTAAGCGGTGAGCGATTTTTAATAAATCACTAGGTACTCATGGATGTCGTAAAAGGGATTCACCAGAGGATGGGCAGCAGCGTTCTCTGAGTATTTAAACAACCAACTGCGATCGCCAACCCCCGGCCAAGCGTGGTGATTATGGCATATCCCCTCCCTTTGGGGGAGGCCTTTGTCCAGTAGTGGACGTTTTTCGGCTAAGATGATGACTAGGTACTTAAACTAAGCATAGAATCGTCACTTGAGTATCGCTCTTATTCCAATACGATAATTAAAAACTTCAATTCATCAACAATATAACCTGTAATAGCAAGGAAATCTATACTCAAGCGCAGTCTCGACCACACTTGCGTGATTACAGAAGGCCAATTCTCGTAATTAAAAATCTCAATCTCAGGACTGTAGATGTTTCTGATCGCTGTTTATTGGTGACATTAATGACCTAAGTGTCACAAATAAACGGCAAACAGGAACATCTACTGTCAGGAGACTAAGATTTAAAGCATCGAGATTAGTTTGGAACTATATTTTGAACTTTTTATTGGCCTTCAGATCAAATTTCTGCTCAAGCACGAATTTACAACTGAGTAGGTAACATTTTAGGATAAAGCTGAACTGTAATAAATTAATCTATTGAACTATGTTTACGGGACTTGTCGCGCACAATTAAATCAAAATATAACGAACATTTTGACTAACCTCGACGTTTCAGTCAAGTTGCATTGGCCGTGGTCACGAGCAGACAGACACATGTTCGTTATATTTTGATTTAATTGTGCGCGACAATTCCCGTAAACATAGTTCAATATGAATGAATCTATGCTTGAGGAATATTCAAAAATTAAAGCTCAACTCAAAACTAGTTTTAAACAGTGGTTAAAGCTTGAGTTTCTTTTTGTAATACGAGCCTAAGTTTTGTCCACAAAGATATTGTCATCGATCAGTTTCCAAGGTCTTCAAAGTGCGTGTTGTCACAATAAATGAAAGTTATAATTATTTACACTTTTACTGGCGATCGCGGAAACTACTTTTTTGCTAACGACGCGAATTATACGCTCGAAAGCAAATACCTAAGAACATAATTGCTTGAATTGGTGATAGTTTTTAACCGACTCCAAAAAGGAGGTTTTATTGACTTTTTCTATTACTTGTGTATTTTTTTTATGTATGTTCACCGATTTCTCCGTCAATTGTGGACCGATATTGAAAATTCTTATTTTATTTGAAAGGGTATCTCGAGATGGTCCCATTTTTTGGTGAAGATCTTCGGAGATAAAGAAGGAAACTCTTCAATGGATGACAGAAAATCACCCGCGATTGCAGCTATCTGTTTCTTGTTTATGCCACTCAAAATAGAAAAATAAAATAAACTTAATTATAACAAAAAATAAAACCGACTTCAAAAACCTTAACTAAAAAGTAAAAAATAATCATTGTGTGTATTTTAAAATCTTAACTTAAACAACATTTTTAAGGCGGCGCGTGGTTGACCCTTTGCGTCATGTAATGTACAGTCGAGCGCAATATCTATAGTAAAAACAGTTTATGTGAACGTACATGAAAATCACGCGCCGCCTTTATTTTTTGTTAAAAAGTTTTTATTTCATACTTTTTAGTTGAGGGTTGATTCATAAATGTATAAATAACCAATTTGAGAATATATTTTTATTAACCTTTGCTATCCCACTGCTGGGCAAAGATCTCGCTCATGTTCTTCCAAACGTCCAATCACAATCGTGAAAAAAAAACATGCATATCGGCCAAGAATTCTCAGAATGAGGGACCAATGAGCAGATCATCCAGATACGCAAAGCTAAAATAAACTGATTTATTGAAGCTGGTTAAAAAACTACTTAACCTAAGTCAATAAAATTTATATGGGACCACCGCGCGGACTTTCTCTACCAAATAAAAAAACATCCACGTAAATCGGCCCACAAATCTAGGAGTAATCGGTGTACATACATGAAAAAAAAAACCCGTGGAATACATAACCTCCTCCTTTTTTTGAAGTCGGTTAAAAAGTAAAAACGACTTCAAAAATAAATAAAATAGTTTGTGTGACAGTGAATCAAAGGCACCTTCTTCCTAAACTGTTTCACAAATTATTTTGTTCTTTTTGAAGTCGGTTTTTACTTTTTTTTTTGTTTATTTTATGTATGTAACAGTTGTTGTTGTATCTTCGTATTTAAAAACAACCGCACACCGCACGGCTTATCGATCTAAGAGATTAACCCTTGAACTCCCACGGACGCGATATTATATTATGCGAGACACAACAAAATTTTAATTATGTCTGGAATTCTGACATACAAGAGGTTAATTCATCACGGAACGGCTAATGAGACAAAATAATTTCTGTGCTTTCGCGGCCGCCGGTGGCTTTGCGCCCGTTACTGGGTTAGATGAGCTTGTCACGCCAATGCTATAACCCTATTTTACTGTTTTTCGCATATTTTACCACGTAATCACGTTTTTATTAACTCGCTTTCCTTCCGTCCTTTCTGTTCGGTACAAATTTTGCAATCGATTTTAAACTAGCTTCCCGATGAGCTAGTGACTTAAAACTTTAAATATATTATAACAATATAGCTCAGCACTGGATGACAATGCAATATTAACTCGCTTTCGTTCTAAAAACGTGGTATATAAAAATAAAAATAAAAAAAATATTTATACACGCTGAAATTTGAATCGGTTATTTCCCGAAAAGGGGTCATTGTACTCATCATTATGAACAACTTTTACTATGGGACCAAACCTGAACTCGCGAAAAAAAAGCAGGTGGTCCCTACATTTTATCGATTTAAGTGAACACTTGATTTTTTTTCGCGATTTCAGGGTTGGTCCCATAGTAAAAGTTGTTCATAATGATGAGTACAATGACCCCTTTTCGGGAAATAACCGATTCAAATTTCAGCATATATATGCTTTATTGTACACCATAAAATATATTACATTGAATATGCATTTAAACTATTGTAAAAATGGCGTCCTTATCTCGATCAGTTTTTTTTTTCAATAAATTATTTCCTTTTATTTATCCACCGTTTTTTCCATTTCCAGACATGTACCGAAAGCGAAGCACACGACGATGGCGGAAACGCCCGAACTAAAACGAATAGCCGAGAACACGAAGATACAGAGCAATGTCAAATACCACGCCGACTTCGAGAAGAGTAAGGGCAAATTCACACAGGTGTGTTATTATATTACTTATAATCAGCCCATTTATTTATTTTGGTAATTGCTTCGCAGTAGCCCTATCGAAAAATTGTAGATCTATCGAAAAACCGACCGTAGTTGTAAATATTCCGATCAATACACAACGTGAAATTTACATAGAGAAGACACCTTGAATCAAATGTTTGTAGCACGTTTTAGGACTCTTTTTTTTTTTTTTTCGAATGGATTCTTGCAGGAGGTACCGAAGTACCATATCTGCTTAACCGGGCTTAGTTGGCGGAGAGTCCCATGTGGGACTCCATTCGCCGAAGGTTTTTCCCTAATCCTATACTTAAAAACTAAAGTCGCGGTTTCAATACCGCAAGCGGGCGTCCCCCAAGGGGGGGGCTCGAACCTCGCTGGGGCATTGCAGGGGGACCCCGACTCCTGCACTCTCACTCACAGCCACGCTCGCGCCGCGCGTGCCCTGCGGCCAGCAAGTTGAGCAATATTTTTTGTTCGTAATGTCTACTCTAGTACGTAGTACATATTACCTCAGTGCGTGAAATATACCTATTTCACGTTGCTTATTGATCGGAATATTTGGCGTAACTAATCACGAATAATACTCATAGAAAACTTTAACCTAGCCTTGCAACGAGTTATTGAAATAACTCAAAACCTGAAACTAGTTTGTTCAGAATCGAAAGTAGTATGGTTTACACCAGCGATTCCCAAAGTGGGTTCCGTTGAAGGGAAGCCAGGGTTCCACGAAAGAGCTTAAATAATTAAGTTTCAACAAATTAAGTTTGTTTAGTTAGTGTTGGGGTTCCATAAAATAAAAACTATTCTTTTCTTGTTTTTAGGGTTCCGAAACCATACAAGTTTGGGAACCGCTGGTTTACACTACATTTTAATCATAGAAATCTAAATGATAAAGTAATAGAAATGTGATCTACTGTCTTTTACTACGGGAACGCATGTTGCCGGCTTTCCGCTACCACACATAAATACGCAATTATGCTCACCATGTTTCTAGCATTAAATGCAAAATAAATTAAGCTTAAAAACAATTCCGCTGTTAGGTATGCTGCAAAATATAGTTTTAGTGTAGTCCAAAACAGCACTGAAGATCAAGCATATGAATCGCGCACTGGTGTCCTATAAGCAGGTGTCTTATACGCGGCGACAATTTCACGCGCCTTTACCACTTCTATTACCTTATTATTTTGTTTTCTATGATTTTAATAAGTATATATAGGTTAACTTAAAAAAAAGAATTACATGCCGAGTCTAGTTTAATTTCATACCACGCTGAGCGCGAGACCTATATCTACGTAGGTAAACAGAATACGTTATATTATTATTATCCTTTGGGAATAGCTGACATCAAAATTGTTGAGGAGCAACTCACACATTATGGTATTTATTATCTATGAGAAACTATGGTAAATGACTTATTATGTTCTGTGGTTCGATAACAAGAAAAGACGATGTAGGTAGTTGAATTATATTGGAATATGTGTTAGATAAATAAAAGATGAATATTATGAAGAGTTTTATTAAAATGCAGCGAGCACGACCCAAGCCAACTCAATTTTGTGTTCACCAAAATGTAGGGACCACCTGATTTTTTTTTCGCGATTTCATGTTTGGTCCCATAGTAAAAGTTGTTTATAATGATGAGTACATTGACCCCTTTTTGGGAAATAAGCGATTCAAATTTCAACATGTATAAATCTTCTACAATTATTTATGAAAATAAATAATTAGGGAGTAACTACACTCATTCAGCTCGATTCCGCTTTTGTCCATAAAAAACACGATTTTTGAATGGAGATCGTACGCATCCGTTCAGCGACATTCAGCTGTAGTTACTCCCTTACTAGCCATATCAATTTATTGCAATAAAAAATTGTTGGCGTGTCTGAGGTTTTGACTTATTTAAATAACACGTTGTATTGTCACAAATACAACATGTTATTGGGAATAACTCAAAACCTCAGACACCCCAACTAGTTTTTATTATAATAAATTGATATGGAAAGTAATTATTAATTTTAATTTATTATTGTAGAAGATATTTGTAATTTTTGGTATCATGGTTACTCTAATCGATTCATACCGCTAGATTCATTCACGAACGTGCGATGCTCTCGACGCTACTGTGTCGGGAAGTGAAAAACTCTTAAAATTAAGTTAAGTTTTAATAGTTTTAGGAAATAAATGTTACCCAAAAAATTCCATTACACTTTTTTACTGGGTCTCGCTCGCCTTTGCGCTCAGCGCAGCGTCGTCGTATGAAACTTTTAAACTCGGCATGGTATGAAAATATTATTTTTGTTAAAAATTAACCCATGTTAAAAAGTAGTGTAGTGGATTCTACTCTCGATTCTGAACAAACTAGTTTCAGGTTTTGAGTTCATTCAATTACACGTTGTACATATAACAATGGCCAGCATCTCTTACATTAGGCCACAATAACTCAAACGTTGTGTGGCCTTACTAACTTATAATAAAAACATGACAGTTGTAATAACAAAGATTTTAATAAATAACAGCTCTAAACTTCAATTTAGTACTTTTCTTACTTACAGGTTGCCGATGACCCAGAAACCTTAAGAATTAAAGCGAATACTAAACATATAAGCAATGTGGCTTACCACGGAGACCTGGAGAAGAAAGCTCAGATGGAGAAACAACGGCTAATCAATGAAAATGGAGAAATTGTTGGTGAGTTGATCCCTTATACAAATTTTGGTGATGTGTGCTTTGTGTCACCATTATCATTTTTGGTGATGTTTTTGTTGGTTATGTTTTGTGTGGTTATGTTGGCACTATGTGTATTGTACTGAATCTGGATACCTACTTAAATAAAATAAAAAAACTCGATGCCGTCTTCCACCTGAGTATTGAGTTTTGATCTGCATAGTCTTTATAGATAATAATAGAAAAAAAAAATGGCACTGTTAAAATAACAGTTTAAGTACCACAAATCCACAATAAATGTGTACATTCTATTATTCATTGTTCATATGTATACTGGGTGTCAGGGAAACGCTTCCGAAAACGAAGATAGGTTATAGTGCTGGTGATTACTGATATGAAACCACAAAAAAAAACGATATTTTTTTAGATTTTTTCATATTTTTTTTTGCATTTTTCATACATAACCAGCTTTGGGCAGTTAAATAAAACTGATTTGCAAAAATAACCCATTTATTTACTTAATTTTTTAAAGTTTGCAAGGTAATTCAAATAAAATATCAGCTGGCACTAGTTCCACCGAGGGGCTCGTAGAGAAGCAACGACAGCGCGGATTGTATGATCTGCAAACTTAAGCTGCACTTGCCGCGGTCAGTCTGTGGACGGGTGACCGTTTCGTTACACATCGAGACCCCTCCGTGCCTCGGAGAGCACGTTAAGCGCTCGGTCCCGGTTGTCATACGAATATCTATGGCAGTCGTTACGGGTAGTCAGAAGCCTGAAAGTCTGACAACTGGTCCAACCTCCGAATGTCAGTATTACCCAGTAAATGGGTTGCGGGGGTCTGATGGCAGTCGCGCCGTGTAAAATACTGATGTTTAGCCGCATCTGGCTAGACTGGACGCCGACCCCAATATAATTGGGAAAAGGCTCGGAGGATGATGACTAGTGCCACACCGTGAACGAAACGAACGAACGGGTGTGAACGACACCCGCTCGCATACGCAGTCCGTGTCGTAGCGAGCGTAGGTAGGTTAGGTAAGCGCGGCATTGATCCCGAGTTTTGTACGCTTTACATTGCGGGTTTGGAAATTCCAAATCACTAAAACAATGAGTATAAGGCTAATGGTTATTGGTATTCGATTGTGTTTAGGTAGTATAATAATAGCCTTTCAGTTTCGGGAGCGTTTCCCTGACACCCAGTTAATACTAATCTATCTAATGATAATATCGGTAGTATAATAAATTAATAAAACATGGAATTTTAAAACCCAAATCAGTAAATACTAAAAATGTTTTAATTAAGACTATCTCAATGAAATAGTCATTAATAAGTAATTATAGATTATCCAGATTCAATTCTAAGCACATTTAATATCAATTCATAATAATCAATACAAGAATAATTACCGTTAGAGCAAGATGGCTTTATCCACATTCAATATTATTTTATTAACTAGCCTATGCCCGCGACTTCGCCCGCGTGAATGTAGTTTATCGCGCATCCCTCGGGAACTGTTCATCTTCCCGGGATAAAAAGCAGCATATATGTTAATCCGGGCTATGTTCTATCTGTATGCCAAATTTCATTAAAATACATACACTAGTTTTTGCGTGAAATACTAACAAACATCCATACATCCTCACAAACTTTCACATTTATAATATTAGTAGGATAGGATGACTTAAGTGGCAGTGGGCGGGGCACATTTCTCGCAGAACGGATGGCCGATAGGGCAGTAAAGTTCTGGAGTGGCGACCGCGTACTGGAAAGCGCAGCGTGGGCAGGCCCCCAAAGGTGGACCGACGACCTGGTGAAGGTCGCGGGAATCCGCTGGATGCGGAAAGCGCAGGACCGGTCGTTGTGACGATGCTTAGGGGAGGCCTATGTCCAGCAGTGGACGTCTTTCGGCTGAAATGATGATGATGATTTATGATGAATGTGATTTTAATCTCTTGCTCTAACGGTTCCATACAATATTCAATCAAAGGCACAATTCACGACAACACACTCGTTTCAATGTGGTTTGTGTCCAATCATGGTGTATGACCATTATGTTGCTAACTTTCATATCGACCAGTTGATCGGAAAAATAACATTAACTAAAAATATACTTAATCAAGGACTTTGTGGCCTTTTCAGACATATCCTTTTTTTTATGATTGGGGAAATAGTACATTACTGTCGAGGCCTGAAATGAAGCAATTTATGGCCGAGTAATATTGGCGCCAGCCGAGTCCTTTTTAACTAAACGAGGCCGTTAATTTATATTTCGGCCGAGACTTGTATAGTACTTTTCTTTCATTTGCGAGGAAACAATACAAAAATTATTCAACAGTATCTACTTTTCATTGACGCCAATTCGCCCGCGCGCAGTTCTTGTTCTATTTTCAAAGTTTTGAAAAAAAAAATGCGTATTCAGCCTTTATATTGATAAATATTTTGTACCTGAAAACACCTAATTTATGTAAGTGTGTACTTAAAAACCTCGGTAGCATAATTTAAAAAATAAAAAACCCGGCCAAGAGCATGTCGGGCCATGCTCAGTATTATAGGGTTCCTAATTACAAACGAATCAAATCGAATATTAATCATTTCTACTTTAGTTTTTGCAAACAGCGCCACCTAGCGCTGAATTTAAGAAGCAAAATTTTTAAAGTATGTCAAATCACTGTAACACAAAGTTACTTTTTGTGATTTTTTTAAATAGGTAGTAACTAAAGGAGCATTATTTGCTAAGATCATTTTTCTCTAAGATCAATGACCTATGAACTAGGACGTCTTAAGTATTTTTCAGTTTTGTCACTATAACTCAAAAATTTATAATCACATTATACTCGAAATAATTTTAAAAGAGAGTTTTTATAAAGGTCTATCAATATGGAAGATTATAAGTTTCTACGTTGCATAGCTTAGAAATGGCAGGGGGGGGGGACACATTGCAAGCCACTTTGGCGGGCTGTATTTCGCAGATGGTATACCTGATAAAAAAGTTGTGTATCAAACATCACCTTCATTTTAGTAGACCTATTGAATGATACCCCACACGAGGGGGTGCGGTGAAATAAAAAAAAATTCATCCCCATTTCACATGTATGGGCGCCACCCCTAAAATACGTTATCAAGATTTTTTTATTCTTTTAAAATTGAGATCTATATCTAAACCATTTTTTTTTACAAAATTTTCATTTACTTCTGTTTATAACTGTAGAAGTTATTAAGCTGTAAATGATTAGGACAGACGGACAGACGGACGGACATGACGAAACTATAAGGGTTCCTTGTATGACTACGGAACCCTAAAAAGTGTTCAGCAATTTATATTATTGTCGTGTTGGATATTACCGGCCTGTTATTTCGCTGCGTACGGAAAAGAGCCGATTGTTGTATTTTTTTTTTTGAATAATGAACCAATTTCCGAGCAAGTGGGAGAAAAATATGTTACTTCTTCTGTTTGAAAAGTGGTCTCAAATTATTATTTGTCTTTACACAAACGACCAACCTATCAACCAACCTTAAATCAACACTTTACCAACAACCTTTTTATCAAACTTCTGTATTTCATAAGCGTATAGCCGCCTACCGAGCAGGGCTTAAAACCGGTATTTTTAAAACCCTTAGATAAGGGTTTTAACCAGGTTTTTTCCGCTCCGACCGGAATCGTTTTAAGACCATTATAGACGCTCAAATGAACCTGGTTAATCCGAGACGGCGGTAATATTTAATGTTACTATTTTTATTAAAGAGTTTTTCCAAATGAGTTGTGTCCTTACGCATGAATATTGATTCTGATAACGTAGCTCACAGGAACAACAGGGTTTTTGTAACATATCAGGGTTGTCATAGTTTTTTACATTATTACCAATTAAATATTAACTTGTTGCCATACTAAAATTATTTAATGTTCATGTATTGAACATAAGTTAATAATATTATTCTTCCGATCAACACCATCCATATGTCTCTAATTCTTGTCCCCTTTAGAAATACCTTCAGAGAACTACCATCAGCAAATAGACAACTACGCTACAGAAATGCTGGCTCCAAACATGCCACCGCCACATCTACCGCCGAAGAACCATTACCAAACACCGTCGACTCAGTACCAACACCCGCCGGCACCAGTCCAGCCCCCATTGCCCCCTCAAGTGGTTCACCAGCCCCATCAACCATCTCAGCACAGGCAGTACCAAGAACAGCAGTACTATAAGCCGAAAGAAGAATATTACCCTCAATACCAAGATTATCAGGGTCAACCATATTACCCTCAGTACCAGAATTACCCTGTTCAACAACAACAGCAACATAAACAGCAACCACAACAGCAACAACAACAGCAACCACAGCCGCAACAACATCAACCACAGCAACAACATCAACAGCAGCAACAACAGAAGATAGGCAGGATTCAAGACTACGATCCTATTAGTGATGGGCCCAGAGTTCCTCCTAACACGCAGAGGGCGTCCGCTACGCTTATTTATAATAGCACTAGTGATGGGAAAAGAGGTTTGTTCATATAAGTGATTTTTTGGGTATTTGGCTATTACAAAAATGCTTCAGTCTTAAGTCAAGAAAAGTTTATTATTGGACAAAAATATGTCCAACAGTGGAGTAGAATTGTGGGCTAGGCGAGGCGTCACATAATAAAGATAGTCAAATACCCATTTTTTCTTTTTAATTCTTCTTTTTTTATGTTTTGGTTCATATCGTCATTCATTTTATGTTATCCATTGTGTAATCTTCAATGTTCTTGGTTTTGGGTATCTTTTTCTTAAACTACCTAATCCTTATATAAAAATGTTACTAAAGTATAGTCGACCGCACGTCAGTCGTGACACTTTTTTTTTTTTTAATTGTTTATTCAACGAAAAATTACACAATATACAATGTCAAACATCCTGCCAAACTGCAGAACAGTTTGTCGGCAGTTGAATTACGAAAACTTTCAAGGTCAAGCTGTTACCACAGACGTGCGGTTGACTTTACAATACACCAGTCTTCAGAGCAGTACTTTTTGATCGCCTCTTGCTATCTTTATTTTCCACATTTTTTTAAGGCCTAGGATGGCAAAATGAGCTAAAGGCCCACCTGATGTTAAGCGGTTACTTTTCCCATAACAACTGCAATACCACCTAGGCTGTTGCCTAAATAGTAATGCAAGTCGCATTCACCAAACTGAGACATGAAGACGGAAAGTCTCATGTGATTGTAATGTCCACAAGCACCGGAACACAGCAATGCAAGCATCACTGTTTGCCGGCAGAAAGAGGTACGGTGGTAGTACAGTAGTACACATTTTATATGGCCCACCGATGTATCTGCGCAGATGACACAATTTAAATACGCGGGAAATTGGTTTACCAATCAGAAAACACGATCGCTGTATGCCAAAACTCTCAGCCGCTGCCGCTACAGTACGGAAGCGTGTGAGCGAATTAGAAAAAGACGTCACAGCCACAGCAATCAATTTTAACACCTTATGGGAATTGCATAAGGTTCATTATATTTTTTTAATACTTCGGGTGTTTTCGTTCGCCCCGGACGAAATCTTGAAGGCTTGGGAAATGCAAGACTAGGGTTTTAAAATATTTTTTTCTTGCAAAAACTTCGATATTAAATATATATCCTATTATCAGGTTCCCATCAACAAACCAGTCATCAGCAGCAACAAAGCCGCCAGATTGGACGCGTGACTGACCTCGACCCTCTCGCTAATGAGGTGCCCAGACAAACTGCCAACCATCATAATCAGGTAAACATGGCTTAATTAAAGAGGAGCTCGTTTTTTAGGGGGCCAGATATGAGGGACTCGTGTCCCACAGTGTGTTATGAACCCGATTTTTGTCTCATTATGTTTTTATTCAAGTAATACTCAGAGGACGCTGCTGCGTGGATGAATCCCTTAGTCGCCTTTCGCCAATCTTTTACGACACCCATAAGAAGAGGGAGGGTGGTGCAATTATTTACGTCCGGCATCACACGGAACTATACAAAAAAAAAACAATATAAAATCCAAAAATTTCAATTCAAATGGTTTTTATTTCAAATTAACTTCATTTTAGGCACTTTTGAAACGTCTGGCTCTAGTTGCACAAAAGTTTTAAAGAGGAAAGATTTATTTGTTTGTTTGTAATCGATAAACTCTGAAACTACTGAACCGATATTAATAATAGGGTGTTTGACAGGTATTGCCAAAAATTATGAAAATTGTACACAACGTAGATTTTAGGTTGAATATTAACTTTTACTAAGTTATGTTAATCTAAATATATTCTAAATATTTTATTTTTCCGTTTGAAATTTTGATTTTTTAATCTGTTGATCACGTAATACAAAACGTCTTGAGACTTGGCCTCCATTTTGGGTGACGTCATAGTCCTGTACGACGTAGGGCGAGCTAAATGTTGCCATGATCGTAAAAATTAAATGTACCAGTTTTTGAACGAGTAGGTATATGGGTGATTCTCTGTAAGCTCGTAATCGGGTGTCCCGACCGATTTTTTCAAAAAGTAATTTATTTATTTAAAAAAAAATCACTCTGTATGAAACTATAACCCTGAAACTTTACAGGCCCAATGTTTTTAGAACCATAACTATTTTAAGTTTTTTTCTAGACGTGATAGAAGCTCTAAAAACACAGTCCCCTAGCTGTCCCCATCACTGTATTCCCACCTAGATATGAGATTTACGAAGAAGTTATTGAAACTACATACATTTGGCAGTTAATATCATAAAGAAAAATAATTACATTATATTAATTTCGTAAAACAAGGTCTCATTACGTATTTTATTTATTTATTAAAGTCCTGTAAACTTTGTCCCTAGAATTTCCATACAGTCCCCTGCCAAAAATTTAAAGCCATAATTAAAAAAAACTGTAAGTTTCACAAACGTTTTTTTGTGTGAAACTAAACGCAATTGTTGTGAATTTGGCAACCTTGCCGAATGCGGCGGCGAGACGCCATTTTGTTTAGTGTCAAAGCGTCATTTGTGAGGTGAACACGTGTTTGAACCGCTACCACACACAGTCCTCTGGTAAGTAATAATATTTATGTTTATTACTTTAATTATCGCTATATAATATTTATTGTTTTATTATTTCTGCCTAAATTGATCTGTAGGTTTAAAAAAAAACTATTTTACATTGGTTTTGTAAACATTGTGATATTTAACCGAAATACACAGTCCCCTGACAACAGTCCTCTGCCTGAAAATCAGCAGGGGACTGTTATACACAACAGGGGACTGTGGATTTTGCGTAATGGTTATTATTTTTATGTATTGTTTGTGTCAATTTATCCGCTAGTGTATTTTTTTTCATGTAAGAATCATCAAAGTATCATTGCTTCGCATTATTTTCCTTTATAAACTTAAATTATTTTACACAGGCTCATTGAACACACATTATATGGCTCCTAAAAAGAATAAGTTATCTTGAGAGGAATTACTACAGAAAAAGAGAGAAGCAGAGTGACTATGATACCAAAGAAGAAAAAAATACCCTCAAAAGAGAGAAGAAGTCAGAGAAAAGGAGAAGTTGAAATACCAAAAGAAGAAAGAAAAAGCTTTGCGGAAGTTAGTAAAGAATATGACACCTCGTGAGCACAAAGCTGCCTTAAAGAAGTGGAAAGAACATTGTACCGTATAACGAGCCAAAAGACTAAGACTGAAAAGCATCACTATACTTTTGTACGAGAAAATACTTCGTTATCAGATCCAGAAGTAGATACTCCGCCTTCAAGACTCTTCCACGTGGCATCAAACGAGTGCATTTATTGAGCGATGGCCCTGTAACGCAGTATCGCAATAAAACGATGTTTTTTATAATGGCAACCAAACTGCAGAAATTCCAGATATTGAGGACTTTACATGGAACTACACCAAAAGTGGCCATGGCAAAGGTGCACCGGATGGTATCGGAGAAACGGGCAAAAGAACAGATGTTTTTTTTTGTTAATTCTGGAGGCGACATCGACAATATTGATCAGTTTGTTAAAGTAATCCAAGACATTGACATTGGCATCACATGTATCGCAATCGATGGTAAAGACATCCAGGCGATGTACGATGAACTTTATTATGTGCCTTATTTGATAAAGAAAAATCCTTAGGATTTGATTGGAGATCTCAGTTGAAATATCATATATTTAAAAAAAAAAAATTATATTAATAATAGTATTTCAATAAATACTGTATAAATCATTTACTGATTATATTATAATAATAAGACTCTTATGTTGATCTCAGTAGGTACAAAATGTTGCTAGCAATTAAGGTTAATTTTTGATATGAATGTTTAAAGAAAGTTGTTTTCTGTTGATTTTTACTAAAGAAACTGTCGATTATTGATGCGCAAATATGCCATAAAAATAATAAATTATTGATTAATGTAAAATTACTTTTTTTTAAGTACAACAGCCTCCTGTCACGTTCAAAACAGTCCCCTGATGCCTCAAACAGACCCCTGTCATTATTTTTTGGAAAATCGCTAATAACTCGTAAAATACGTATAAATTCAGTGGGCCTCCTTATCTAACTAAAATAATAGTTAATTTTCTTCTAAATAGAACTCGATTTTTTGGCAAATATTCAAAAAAATTGCCAGGACAGTATTTGTATGGGACCTGTATGAGCTTACAGAGAAAAGCCCATATTATTAATAATTATATTCATGTTAATTGTTAATTTAGGTTCATTTTTATTTTATTGAGCCAGGTTATGTACTTTATAACTTACTAACAATTAAACTAATCAGCATTTGTAGGTAATTTGAACGTAATTTAAAAGCTTTTGTTTTGTATGTGCGTGATTCAAACACAAACTACAAAACGTTTTAGTCATGTCTCATGTGACAAAAAAAAACCGCGTTCCGATTTTTTACTTTTTGTCATATTCGTACCTTTTTGGTAAGCGTGTAGTACTTTTATGGGAATTCCGGCAACACTGACCGGAACGCTGACCGGAACTAGAACAGTGACGTAGGTTGACGACAATGTCACGTGACTTAACGTTTTAGTGCGAAATTAAAAATGAGAATTTAAAATCTTGATTATTAAATTTTACAAGCATATTTTAGTAATTATTTGTTAATGAATGCTTTAATTGGATGTTTCGCCATCGTTTTACGTACATTTTCAAAAATTGTCAAACACCCTATTCTTTGACTATTAAAAAGCTACTTTAAAAAATTAATAAATATTTTGGGACATTTTTACACAATACCATCCAGTCCCAAACTAAGCAGAGCTTGTAAAATGGGTACTAGACAATGGATATAATACTTATAATGCTTTTTTTTGTAAATACATACTTATAATATAATACATAAAAAACACCCAGGCCAACATAAACACTTACATTGATCACACAAATATTTGTGTCCTGTGGGAATCGAACCCACGACCTCGTGATCAGCAGTCCGACACTCGAACCACTAGACCACAGACGTCGTCAAAACCAAATTATGAGATAATAATTGTTTTTTTATTATTATTTCAGCGGGTATACATCGCCATGTATGACTACGAAGCGAGTGACAGTGATGAGGTGAGTTTATCTTATTATTAATATCTTATTATTATAACCAGAGGTCAATCCTCAGTTCCTCGGCTATGTCGTAACTACTAATAAACAGATCTTGCTCCACTTTTTCAAAAATGGCATCATCTTTATGAGCGAGCTGCACCTTTGACATCAAAATACCCAGACTGAAAACAGTTGACCAACTTTGTGCTACTTTTAGACACTGCATTAGATCCATAAACGCCACAATTTTTTTCTCGGCTTGAGTCCATTTTTTCCCTTTTTAGGGTTCCGTAGTTCCTACAAGGAACCCTTATAGTTTCGTCATGTCCGTCCGTCTGTCCTAATCCTTTACAGCTTAATAACTTCTACAGTTATAAACATAAGTAGGGATCAGCTGATTTTGCTTAGGCAGAGAGGACCGAGTGTTGTGGCGCAACTTGGGAGAGACCTATGTCCAGCAGTGGACTGCGATAGGCTGAGTTGATTGATCAGGTTTGTCCCATGGTAAAAGTTGTTCATACTGATGAGTACAATGACCCCTTAAGAGGTTTTCAGTTATTTCAATAAAACGTGTATTTCTCTTGATAATTATCACTTCGAACCCTGCTGATTTCCCTTTTCATCCACAGGTATCATTCCGCGAAGGCGATCTGATCTCCAACGTGACTTCCATCGACTCCGGCTGGATGACCGGCCAGGTCCTCCGCACCGGCCGCACCGGTATGCTGCCCGCCAACTACGTGGAGCTGGCGCCCTCTGCTGGCGCGCAGCACTACGACAACTGATACACGAGCTGACTGCTGTGTAGGAAATGGTTGAACAATTTTGGTAGGTGACAGTTGAGATACTTTGTAGTGTGTGGTTTTTTATGTTAGTCTAAAATGAAAAAGTAAAAACCGTCTTCAAAAACCGTGTGAAACAGTTTAGGAAGCAGGTGCCTTCGATTCGGTTCGAT
This sequence comes from Asteroscopus sphinx, assembly GCA_949699075.1. NCBI lineage: Eukaryota > Metazoa > Arthropoda > Insecta > Lepidoptera > Noctuidae > Asteroscopus > Asteroscopus sphinx. The sequence goes on along the minus strand of OX453029.1, from coordinate 4,539,891 downwards.
TTAAGAAAAATTGGCACCGACTTCCTATACTGTTTGATACAAATTAATTTATTATTTTCGAAGTCGCTTTTTACTTTTATTAATAAAAGTTAATTTTATTTTTCTATTTCGAGTGGCATAGACAATACATAGATAAGCAATTACTGCAATCGCGGATAATTTACTGTCATCCATTGAAGAGTTCCCTTCCGTATTTCCATAGATAGACCTCATCTGATCTGATCTTCACCTTTAAATGCATACGCATTTGCAAGCGCCGATAGAACGCGCGTGATTTAACGGTGACGTTTTTTCCCGCATTGACGGTATAGCTTCGCTTCAAAAACCTTTCCTACCTACCTACCAATACCTACGTTATTGAGTTGGCCAGTGGCCACATATCGTTGATTGGAAACAGTACTTAACATCACGCCTGTATTTCCCCGAAAGGGTAGGCAGAGGTGTAATAGTACACTCTCATTTCGCCAGTTATATTATAATCCCATGTAATAGGGGGCGAGCCTATTGCCATTGACCGGGCACAAATCCAGACTCCGGGCTGCTACTGAGAATTTCCTAATGAAAAAACCCAATAACACTTTACCCGACCCGGGAATCGAACCCAGGACCCCACGCTCAGCAGTCGCGCTTGCAACCACTAGACCAACGAGGCAGTCAACAGTACTTAATGGAACATTTCAAAATATACTGGTTTGAGTAAAATTTAAGGTTGAAATTTTTCGGATTTTTCAAATGTTAGATTACGTGCCAAAAGGGGTAATATACTATAACGAGCGTCGGTTAATAAGCAATTCTAGTCCAAGAGATTATTTTGATTTTTTTTTTTAAACAATTTGTGTCTTATTTTAAAATCATTCATCTTTAAATTACTTGTGTGACTTTTAATTTAGAATTAACAACCATACACTACAAAGTTATCGAACACACGAAACAACATAGTTGTTCAAAACCGTTTGATGTTGACTTTAAATACTTACTGCAATTTTAAGGTTAGGTTCCTTTAAAATTCAAGCAATAAATATAATAAAAAGTAGGTAACATAATGTGCCTTTATTATATTCACGAATTTGTTTACAATAATCAACTCTAACGTAAGTACTTTAAAAAATTGTTGCAAAATTATTAAAAAAAATTGAGACCTTTATGAAAATATAATATTCTTGTTTATTCTCTTAACAAGAGACTCTCAAGACGTCTAACTTAATTTTAAACTATTTATTTTATATCTTTTTCTAATATTAATAACAAGAAAGAGATAGCAAGAACTATTAGAACTGTCAAATTAGTTTACATGATTCTTCCTATTTTTAATCGGCATGTTTCGAGATCACGACTAAACTTGCTTGAAAACTTTTATTCCGAATAAAATTGTTGCCATCCCTTTCTTGTATTATTTAGTAAAAGAATGCGATAATTTCAAAATAAGTTTAGTTTGTGAACAAAATAATCAACACCATTGTCTTGATAACATAACATAACGCCTGAATTTCCCCGAAGGGGTAGGCAGAGGTGTATAGTACACCCACATTTCGCCAGTCACATTGTCTTGATGTATAAACCTAACCTTAATTTCTATATCCGTAGATTCAAATAAATATTTTGATTCTTAGAATATTCAACTACGCAAGAAAGTTTTAGCTATGGCTGGACCAATTTCGATGTGTGAAGTGTTGAGTTTTGGAAAAAACTAATAATTTTTGTAAAAAATTTGCGTAGCAGACTAAAAAGTTTTTAGCTTTTTATAAATTGCCACTAGCATTACACTATGTAAAGATTTTTTATGTATAAATAATAAGCAAATAAAATATACTTTTCACGAAATTTATTTATAATACTAAGATTAAAATATATATATTTAAAGGTTTATCATCACCTTTTTAAAAGTTACATAAAACCTTTAATCATACTCACACTGTTGCCAGGTCTCCCGATTTTCCGGGAGATTCACAGATTTTCCAAAAAATCTCCCGATCTCCCGATTTTCCACCAAAATCTCCCGATTCTTTACAATCCCTGTACAAAGCCTAATAATAGAAATAAGATCAAAATCTGGCAAAAAAAACTGCATGAAATGAAACAGACGGATAAGTTGCTGCCCTGAATATTTCCGTCACTTGTTACACAATGCAGTAAAATATCAAACTGCTTTGATTTTAATATTACAGCTGGAATGATATCAAAATCTAATACCGGAATTATTTCAAAAACTTATAACAAACAAAACAAAAACAAACATAATCTCCCGATTTTTTTCTCAATACATCTCCCGCTTTTTTCATAATAAGCCTCCCGGATTTTCAAAATCGGACCTGGCAACACTGCATACTCAGTATAACTTTTGAAGGGATGGCGGTAATACCTACATTTTAATATTATCATGTTAAAATGATAAGTTATTTTCGATTAATGTGCTTAAAAAATAGTACATTACTGTCGAGGCCTTAAATGAAGCAATCGACGGCCGAGTACTTCCCAAGTGATTTTAAAAGGACGAGGCGCCAGCAGAGTCCTTTTTAACTAAACGAGACCGTTAATTGCTATTTCGGCCGAGACTTGTCTAGTACTTTTCTCTCATTTGCGAGGAAACAACACACAAATTAATTCAACAGTATCTAATTTTCATTCGTGCCAATTCGTCCGCGCGCGGTTCTTGTTCTATTTTCAAAGTTTTGAAAAAAAATAATGCGCATTCAGCCTTTATAATGATAAATATTTTGTACCTAAAAACACCTAATTCATGTCATGTGTGTACTTAAAAACCTCGGTAGCATAATTTAAAAAATAAAAACTGTCCAGCAATTTTTTATTATTGTCGTGTTCGATATTACTGGCCTGTTATTTCGTTGCGTACGGAAAAGAGCCAATTAATGTATTCTTTTTTTTTTGAATAAGGAACCAATTTCCGTGCAAGTGGGAGAAAAGCATTTTATGGCTGTATTCGACATGCATGATATTTTAGTCCATTTGTATTTTGTATGACTGAATTAAAATATAAAACTGATTTTAAAGGCTGGGCTTTACTGGTATAATTATACAGAGGCCTTAAATTCTATATAAGTTAGAATAACATTGAATACCTGATATTAAAAGTGTACTACTTACAAAAAAAAACTGTTATACATTATTTTTATGACATCATAATCTTAGCAAATAAAATATTTATTTTACATTTTAGCTGTCAGAATTAGATTCGGAAAAAAAAGTGCATTTCTAAGATATCACTCTTTAAAATGTACAAACAAATTTTACGTTGTGGACCATATTGTAAGCATTTAATTTCCATTCCATATGATTTTTAACCAAAATGATTCTCGTATTAAATTATTAGATGTTTTCGCTGAATAAAAAACGTTAAAAGCTTTGGTTTTTAGTATAAAGCGATTTTAATCACAACTTTTTAATCTGAAAAACTTGTTTTTTGTTGTTTAATGTTGTTCATTTTCCTAATTTTGTCTCAAGTCATTTCTTATGATCCCGAAATGATCTATAATAAATAAGATATTAGCCGACGATTATTTGGCATTGCCTTTCATAAGTATTTATAATTTTACTGAGTAAGTATCGGACATATTTCATAACTAATTAATGGCATTTGGTAAACTGCATTGTATATTTAATTTCTCGAACCATTCGATAGATTTGTCAATACTACAGTGAATCTTACATGCATATCTTATGACTTAAAGAAATATGTCCGATACTTAAAAGTTAAAAGAATCATGGCGGGAAAATATTGATTTTTGAAGAAGTTGAAATAGTTTTACTGTTGATCCTTCGGGTATTTAAAATATTTTTTAAACCAAACAGTGAAAATATAATATTTTATAAATAAATTTGAAATTGAGACAATTTCTAAACGCTTCGTACTGTCAAAGTAGTCACGTCCAGAAACTAGCTCAATGATAATGTAATGATGAATATATTTTTATTGCGGGGTTTAAAAAAAAAAAAAACAGAAGTTGATCTTTGTCGCCGTGATTCTGTTATGGATTATTGTTATACTTTGCTAAGAATTTACCTTAATATGTACCTGGACACCCCATTAAGGGCAGGTCGGCTTGTAAATACACCCATTGTAGTTTAACGTATATAATGATTACAAGTTAATTAACGTATGACACGAAATGTAAACATACCTGCATAATAAATAGGCACTGTTTTATGTATTCCAGACTTTATGTATAACATTCCATTTTTAACAGTTTTATTGACAATAATTTAACGGTTCCAGTATCATGATTCGGTAGAATAATATAACTGTTTTAAATAATAACATGCTTGCAAATATACGTGTTATTGAAATAACTGAAAACCTCTTATGGGGTCATTGTACTAATCAGTATGAACAACAAAAATATTAGCTGTTCCCTACATTTATTTTATGTAGGGAACAGCTGTTTTTTTTGAGATTTCAGTTTTGGTCCCATAGTAAAAGTTGTTCATACTGATGAGTACAATGACCCCTTAAAAGGTTTTAGTTATTTTAATAACACGTTGTATGTGCAGTATTTTACCAATTGAGGTTTTATGCTGAAAAAAATATGTGCGCATTCATTTGCAAAAATATTATTTCTGTTTTTAAATGTTATTGCGACTGGGGTTAAGTTAAACCTTAGTTATGGTAAATAAAAGCCGCAGATGGGGTCAGAATAGCTCCTTATGGGGTCCATATGGAGTAAAGCAAGAGATTGAGTCATATTATTTCCTCAATTAAAATAAAATGTATATTTTTCTAAATATTTTTAAATTAGCCTCCTGTAACTTTGTTAGAATAGCTAATAGCAATAAATACTGCATTGTAAACTAACTGTTATGCCTTAACCATCACAAGTAAACGCTATATATTATATAGGACCAGTATTAAGGTACAGTGCCTTTTGTAATATTTAATAAATTTTATAAGCTATTTTTTGATTTTATTTTAATTTACATCTTCCAATTTCAACACACGCCGAGGGTCTTTGTTTACATAAATTATTTCAGATATAATAATGTACTCTGTGATAACTGACGACCAAAAGTGACCTCCGGCTGATAGCAAGTGTCTGGATTGAGTGATCCAATGAAACTGTCATAGATTCCTGGACTTAAGAGCCTTGATTTTTTGTAAAACACTCGTGACAAATTGTTGAAATTTTTTTGATATGAAAATCTCGTCCACAGTGTAAGTATTTGCCGTGATTGAGCTCGTAGCCGTTTTGGCAAATGTCTGAATTGAGTGATCCACATATCGTGCTATAGCTTCATTCGCTTGTGAGTGACAAAGTTTTGGATTATGGCTATGAGTTTTGACAATTTTTGACTATATCACTGAAAAAAAAAGATCACTCGATCCAGATGCACATGATTTTTTGCGTTATGAGTAGGCATATAATATGATATACGCACATCGAACACCGCGCGCTCTCTATTGTGTCCTTGAGAAACTACGCTCTCTATTGTGTCCGTGAGAAACTACGTTCCTTCGGTCCTTCCTGACCGTTTTTTTTACATCTTTAAATATGTAGTTTTTTTACATCTTTAAATATGTCGTTTTTTTTTACATCTTTAAATATGTAGTTTTTTTACATCTTTAAATATGTCGTTTTTTTTACATCTTTAAATATGTAGTTTTTTTACATCTTTAAATATGTAGTTTTTTTACATCTTTAAATATGTCGTTTTTTTTACATCTTTAAATATGTAGTTTTTTTTACATCTTTAAATATGTAGTTTTTTTTACATCTTTAAATATGTAGTTTTTTTTACATCTTTAAATATGTAGTTTTTTTTACATCTTTAAATATGTAGTTTTTTTTACATCTTTAAATATGTAGTTTTTTTACCACGTTTTTATTAACTTGCTTCAGGGTCCTCAATCTTAGAACAAATAATTGGTTCAACAGCTTTTACAATACAACGCTGCAAAAATCGGAGTACTTCGAATGCTTGAAGATAACAGGTAAGATGATGGTTTTTAATTTAGTAGCATTATATTTGTTACTGTTACAGACTATGAATAATAGATGGCAGGTTTTACGAATTTAAGAAACGAGAAATTGTAATCGTTTATTCAATATTCGATAGATGTCGCGTGTGCGTCATCCCAGCGAAAAAGTGTCGAATTTCTTAATTCGAGATAAGTAAATCGTTAGTGTATGACGTCGTGTAATTGTGTATGAACATTTCAGATTTGTGTGTCCAACCCTTTTTGGGATATTCATCAAAAACGTTTTCCGCTGGAACGACGTCTTCCCAGCGAGACTTTTTTTTTCCAAAGGACGTAAGCAAAATAAAATAGTTACATGGATTAGACTATAACGAAAGGTAAATGTGTATGCATAAATGAGATTTGTGTGTCTAAAGACTCCGAAGATATTCAAGTTTCCGCTGCGGTGACGTTTGGCTGATTGCTGGATATCATAAACGGTAAGGCGAATAGTTGTGACTTTTTTTACACATGTTGCGATTCTTTTGTGTGTAATGTTTGTGAAAACAGACTTCGAAAAAAAATTACCGCTAGGAAGCTATAAATTTTAAAATGGAATCAGGTTATTAGGTCCTAGTACTGCGTATATGAGTTCCGAAGCCTAAATGTTAAAGTTTATTTGTACCTTATAAATGCTCACAATGTCATGTTAAGTCTCATCGATGTACTGTAAGTAAATAATGAATTATGAACAAAATTGCTAGGTCTGGGCCACGATGTTGTTCGCCATTCGATTGGACGAGTTTACTATGGGTTGGCAAATTAAAAGGTATCCCATTCGTTAGTGTATTAGTTCAATTATCCATCTGTAAAATTGTAGCCTAATACACTTAATAATTAAAGAAATATAATCAAAAAACCAATGAGAAGCGCAATACATAGATAAACCAACCAAGTTTGAATGTGTACTAAAAAGCGGCCGCGCGATACATGGTGCTTACCTTCCAAAATTGTTAGTATAGTACCGTTTTTATTTTGGTACATGTGCGTACACAATTCTTTAGTTTTTATTTTCTCATTTTACTTAACACAGTCATCAGTACAATTATTTCAAAATAAGTAGGTACTATTCAGTTATTGACATGGGGTCACTAAGAACAAATTATAATATTGTAAAGAGACCACGACTGTGGTGCTAAAGTTTTACGTATTATGTGAGATTTCCATGTAGGTAATTAACATTCTTGGTTTAGAAGTTACAAAGTTTTGACAGACAAATGGATTTGAATTTCTTTTTTACAGGTTCTGTCCGTGTGTCCATCCGTTTAACTTGAAGAAGTAAAAACAAAAAAATCATACAGTTAGTGATTTTTATGATTATTTTGTTTTTGTTTTGTAACGGACACTCAAGCATAGTGAATTTATGTGTTTTATTGCGAAAAAAGTTATTAAAAACTTAAGTTTAATTTTTTTCTTACTTCCTTTGTTCTTCATATCGGATTCAACATAAAACTACCTCGTGTTGTGTTTCCTAGCGTTTTTATTTATGCTATCTGTGTCGATCTAGTATAAACGTATGTTTGGCAAAATACATCCAAAGTCGATGGGACCCCGTACGTTGACAGTGGGCTAAAATAAAGAGGTAAACAATGAACAAGGGTTCACTGTAGCTGCTAATGTTCTCGTCTATTCACATTTACAATTAATTTCACTGCACTTGTGGCATAGTCGTTAAGGTGGTCACCTCTCTGTTGACACCACGCCAAATGTTGTCGGTTCGATCCTCACATGCAGTTAATTTATTATCTACGTAGAGCTGGTTACGAATAATATACATAATCTTTAATTTTAATAAACATAACAACCTACATTAATGTAGATACCTACTAAGCTTATGAATGAGTCAATTATTGTAACTGATCTGTGATTTTAAACATTAAGTAATTTAATTAAAATAATAGCTATACTTATTTTTTGTATAAATACCTTTTCTATATCTTTTATGTTGATTTTAGTATGTAGATTTTTATTATTTTGCTGTAGTTGATTTTTTTGCACGAGTTTTTAAGTACCTATACATACACATATCTACAATTGATAATCATTAGTAAATTGATACTTTTGAAAATAAAACGAATTAAACTGCAGTTGTTTTTCATTTTTACTAATTATTGTGTACGCACCTGTACCAAAGTACCACACCAATAACAATAAGTATGCTAACAATTTGGGAAGGTAAGCACCATGTATCGAGCGGCCGCTTTTTAGTACACATTCAAACTTGGTTGGTTTATCTCTGTATTGCGCTTCTCATTGGTTTTTCGATTATATTTCTTTAATTATTAAGTGTATTGGGCTACAATTTTACAGATGGATAATTGAACTAATACACTAACGAATGGGATACCTTTTAATTTGCCAACTCATAGTAAACTCGTCCAATCGAATGGCGAACAACATCGTGACCCAGACCTAGCAATTTTGTTCATAATTCATTATTTACTTACAGTACATCGATGAGACTTAACATGACATTGTGAGCATTTATAAGGTACAAATAAACTTTAACATTTAGGCTTCGGAACTCATATACGCAGTACTAGGACCTAATAACCTGATTTCATTTTAAAATTTATAGCTTCCTAGCGGTAATTTTTTTTCGAAGTCTGTTTTCACAAACATTACACACAAAAGAATCGCAACATGTGTAAAAAAAGTCACAACTATTCGCCTAACCGTTTATGATATCCAGCAATCAGCCAAACGTCACCGCAGCGGAAACTTGAATATCTTCGGAGTCTTTGGACACACAAATCTCATTTATGCATACACATTTACCTTTCGTTATAGTCTAATCCATGTAACTATTTTATTTTACTTACGTCCTTTGGAAAAAAAAAGTCTCGCTGGGAAGACGTCGTTCCAGCGGAAAACGTTTTTGATGAATATCCCAAAAAGGGTTGGACACACAAATCTGAAATGTTCATACACAATTACACGACGTCATACACTAACGATTTACTTATCTCGAATTAAGAAATTCGACACTTTTTCGCTGGGATGACGCACACAGATGACGCTACATGACCCCATATTTGATAATAGTTCCAAAGAGATTAAGATTTTGTTTCACGAGATAATTGAAGACGAGTGGATGAAGGGGACATCATACAATTTGTAATGTAATCATCATACAAAATGGGCAACCATGTTTTGATACTTGCTTGCGCCGTTTCATAATGTTCGCACCGCGCCACTGGAACTCGCGACGCTAGCCGGCTGGCGCACCGCGGCCGCCGCCATATATGGAAGGCAGCGCGCCGTCACGGTGACATCACGCACGCGCTCCCCACACCCCGCAAGCGACCACAACTAGTTTGCCGCACGCATGGTATAATAAGATGTTTCACCAGGTATTCTCTTCCCGCAATGACAGTGCGATGCCTCCAAGCTACGTCACGATCAGTGCTGCCATTGATTGATATCTTCAATATACTTAAGGAGATTTTTGTTCATAATGAATATAAAATACTAGACAGCTAGGTCGCGTGATTGCCTCCGTACTACGTCATCGGCCGTGTAGCCAATAGCGGGCTGCGTGACGCTTGTCAGTTAGATGTGCTGCCACTGTGAAAATAAATTACCCGAGCAGAATGCATTTTTTCATTTACTTTCTTCTATAAAGAATCACTTTTTAACTATTAATTTAATATAGTTTCCTTTATTAACTAATTAGATGAATAACACCAGATAACAAATAGGCTAGTTAGGAATTTATTTTATATTCATTATGAACAAAAATCTCCTTAAATATATTAAAGATATCAATAAATGGCAACATTGATCGTGACGTAACTTGGAGGCATCGCGGTAAGAGAATACCTGGTGAAACATCTTATTATACCATGCATAAACCTACATATTAGGATCCTAAAATATCGGATGGCGCTAGACGTTGACGTGTAAGCGGTTACCTGTTTTGAGGTTGAAGATTGGTCTCTATTTCAGTATAAAGTACTCTGTGACTCACTTTCAGTGCAGCCGTCTGTTCGGTACAAATTTTGCAATCACCTAATAATTTGAATATGTAGGGATTGTAGAAAATAAAGTCCAGAATGCGTCTTTTATACATTTATTGACTATATATTTCATACATTTGACTAACACTAAATCATGCAACATAATATCTTATTCCATCTTAATAATATAAAATCTTATAATATAATTTTATCGTAATACTCCGTTATGCAACTGCGCGACCCTTCAAGGACGTGTTTAGGCACTTTTAAGGCACCTTTTTCTAAACAAGTTTCAAAGTATTTAATCTAGTCCTCAATAAAATCGAAGATGAACATAGTCATTCTAGATTTTTTTAAAAGGATTTGATAAAATTTTTGAAACTTATTAGGAATAAAAAATATTTATAATTGATGTAAAACAACATGCATTTCGCCGAGAGGCTTTATAATAAACATAAAGCTAATAACAATTATAATCTGTGATTACATAACAACAAAGTTAAAGCTAGTTAACATAATATGGTGTATAGCTGCCTTTATTTTATGACCTTAAGTGGACATTAAAAATATATTTTTACAGATATTTTCTCTTTCAATAGATTTAAATTTTTGATATTTCAAATAAGGAAGATTTGAGCCCAGAATCGTTTATACAACGTGTATCAGAAACGCGTGGTCATATTTGAAGAGTTTATTCAGGGCATAGCATAGAACAACTTTTACTATGGGACCAAGCCTGAAATCGCGAAAAAAAAACAGCTGATCCTTACATTTTGTCGAGCGACCGATGATTTAGTAGGGAACAGCTGATAATTTTTTCGCGATTTCAGGTTTGGTTCCATAGTAAAAGTTGTTCTATGCTATGCCCTGAATGAGCTCTTGAAATATGACACGCATTTCTGATACACGTTGTATAAACATTATTTAAAAACATGTAGATATGTGTATATCGTATATGGAACAATAAGTAAATTATCATAGTAGGCATAAGCGTACTTTTACAACAAATCACTGCATTTAGTAGCAAAGAAAATTCAGTAATATAATTACTGAATTTTCTTTGCTACTAAATGCAGTGATTTGTTTAAAATTATAAATTTTGCTTCATAATAATTAATCAAAGCATATTTCCTATTATAGGAGACTATTGCGCAGATACACGCTAGCACATTATTTCTCAACATGGGGGTCACGACCCGGGTCGGGGGTCACGTTTAGATAGCTTACTTATAAGGGCAATCTGCCCAAATTTGTGGCAAGTGTAAAGATTCTTTGTTGGTTTGGTAATGTAAACTTTGACAACGATTAAAATATTATAACGAGGGGATCGCAAGGCATTTACGCATTTTTTTGGTTATTGAGGGGGTCGCGACCACAGAAATAGGAGAATAGTTAGAATAACTATGTGGGCGGGGTGGGCCCGCCTTAACTATGAACATGAAGCTCATAGCCTACAGCTCATAACTTAGGTAATATGATATGATCCAAACGACGCATTTAGTTACTCGCGGAAAGTATCGCTGTAAAAAGCTGGGGCTTTTATTAGTTTAAAATGCCGTCCTGTGCTGTTAAAAGTTGTAAAGCAAGAATCAAAGTACTTAGTACATCAAAAAGGAGGAATTATTTTCACCAATGAGTATTAAATACCTTAATAATTAAGGAATATTGCAAATTAAAAAAAAAAAATGTAATATACCTTAATAATTAAGGAATATTGCAAATTTTAAAAAAAATATGTAATAGTCGTTGAAAACGATTCCATAGCAAAATACAATTTAAAAAATATTCATTACGTACGATGTTCCTTGCGGTCGAAGCTGCGATAATTTTAAGGAAGCAATGTACTGTTACGCGAATGACTGTCGTTGGTTCGCTGAATGACATTCCCGTAGTAGACAGGCTACTCAGCATGCATGCGAATATAACATCTATTTCTAATGTAATTGAGTGCATATACCGTACTTTAATTAAAGCGCCCTCTAGCGTCGAGTAGTTGAACTCGTTGGTTATAGCCAGGAATAGTTATCTGCTATGCTACCCAGCATGCATGCGAATAAAATATCTATGTCTAATGCCGTTGAGGCCAAAATAGCGTCATTTAAATGAAGCGCCCCCTGGCTTCGAGTAGTTGAATTCACTAGTAGTTGCGTACGATTTGATTAGAATGGAAAAACGTCTTAAGTGATTTTGACATGATCGTTAAAAACTAATTTTAAAAACTCGCATTAAGATTGAATTAAAATAAACACTGTACGAGTTTAAGGCCCGATTTGAATTTAAAATTGGGACCCAATCACGTCGCGGTTTTTTGTGTATTGTAATGTACAATTTCAGTTGTAAATGCGTGAGTTTGCCGACACTGGTTCTCGTACTAAGTAATCGTTATGATCATTCTAGCTCATCTATTTCTGTGGTCGCGACGTTACGATTAAGAAATGATGCGCTAGCAGATGAATTATGCACGCAAATTGTGACTACTTGGGAGTTGCTTACTATTCCATGGTCAGGGTCTCGCCCACATTTCTAAACATAACTCAACTCAACATACAACCGCGGCTATCTACAATCTAATACACTAAGGTGCAAGCTTGCACGTTATAATACGGAATCAGAAACTTAACAATTTAACTGTCAATTTCACAATAATGTAAACGATTTTTTTCACATCTATCACATACATCGGGAATTGTATTTATAACAATATTTTTAAGAAAGAAAGAAAGAAAAATGGTTTATTTACTACAGCCACACAACACACACAATAACAATAATATACAGTTTTAATCAATATAGACTCCTAAAAGTATAATTGTGTGCCCCGCGGCTGCACCAAATAGGCTCAGTTCAGCAAAAATGCCAGACAACTAGTGTCTGGCATTTTACTTGAATATTTTCTAATAAAATTATGGAGTTGGCTTCCATGTGTCTGAACATCAGTATTTTACACGGAGCGACTGCCATCAGACTCCCGTAACCCAGTTACTGGGCAATACCGACATTCTAAAGTTAGACCAGTTGTCAGACTTTCAAGCTTCTGACTACCTGTAACGACTGTCATATATATTCGTATGACAACCGTGATCGACGGCTTAACGCGGAGAGGTATATTCAAATACCTCTTTGGAACAATATTGTTTACATGAGGCAGTGGTTCTTACCCTTTATGTTGAGGGGAACCATTTTCCCAAACATTTATGTGGTCATGGACCACCAATTGTTTTACTGTGAATACTATTTTCAATTAATTACTATTTTATTAGGGAGGTACGTTGCGGACCATTTCTGATCCTTTCGCGGACCACCGGTTAAGAACCCCTGATGTAAGGTGTGTTATTTTTTAATTGGCCATCAGTTTACATCAGTGGTTCCCAAACTTATTTTGTCTAATCGAAAGTCGAGAGTTCAGTCGGTGTCTAAGAGTCCTCCTAGCTAGATGAAATAACAAATCGCCCCCCAAGCCTTAGACAACGCCCCCGTTTTTTTTCTGGGTCTCTTACCGACCCCCTTTAGGCCTGCAGCGGCCACAGGGGGGCGTTATCGCCCAGTTTGGGAATGGCTGGTTTACATTATTGTAAAAAAAATACCTTTCTTATAAAAATCAGAGTATTTAAAACTAGATACAGTAGTAACAAACTACCTATACATAATCTCTTAAAAACTAAACATATAGATGTACATATTATTTTATATTCTAATATTTTATTTTGAATGATCAATGAGGTGAAATCAATGACAAGAAATACTCCATGGCCCCTGTATTCGAAAATCTACAAAGTTTAATGTCGTCTTTTGACAGCACTTTCTTTAACTTATGTTTATTTTGTCAAATCCGTGGAATAAAATTACGTAAAGTATGTCTTAAGAACAGCTAAAGTCGATCTATCGCTTTGTCTTGTGAGATTTGGGCATTTTCCTCACACAAATACTTAATACAACATGTCTGTACTTTTAAAGAGACTGATCGCCGAGTTTGTTTCGGTATTTCGTCTCAGAGGTAGTAACATATCAAATGCCGACGCCATCTAGTTTTTAAAATAACCAATTTGTAACACCCGATTTGCAGAATAAATAATTTCATTTAATTTTACATTTTACGGGGCATTCAAAAGGGACAACCCATTTTACTATAATTTTTATGGCAATAGGCTCGCCCCCTATTACATGGGACTTGTAACATAACTGGGGTAATGTGGGTGTACTAACAAAGGTGTACCTCTGCCTACCCCTTCAACGAATACAGGCGTGATGTTATGTGTTTTTATAGAAATCAACACAATCGAAAACGACCAAAAATGTACCAAAACCGACAAACTACAACAAAATTAAATACTGGCCTTCCTTATAAAAAAAAAAACTACCATGTCCCGTATTGCCCATTTAAAAACGGGACATCTAGTCACCCTCTGTGAGATCCATCTCTTTACCACAATACAAAAGCTTGTGGGGCTAAATGCGTATTTAATTTCCACGATAGATTGAATAAATTATGGCTGTTTAAGACATTACAATACGAACAAAATCATAAAAGTATACAACTTTTTCCCATTTCGCTTTAGCAAGAAATGTTATCTTTCTCCCTGCGTCCTTTTCAAAAACTTTGACAGTTAGGTCAAAGTCAAATGATACTCCATTTCTTTTCCATTTACACACTGAAAATTTTGTCGTTTTGGAAACAAAAAACAAACTATATCAAATAGAATCAATTGGTAGTGTCAATTTAAAAAAAAAAAACCCCCAATAATCAAAATTATTACCATAACAATTTTGATTGTTTTATATTAAATTTGAATTGTATTAATAAAATTATTTTCATTTTAGTGGAAAAAGTATAAATTTCTTTGAATGTATATGGTAAATATCTGATTTTCGGGAAAAAATACCAATATTTTTAAACTGACACTACCAATCGATTCTATAATAAATTTAGAATCATATGTTTTTTGTCTCCAAAATGACTAAAATTTCAGCAAGTTGAAAGTTGAAAGGATGAAATGCCCAGTAGGCCCCACGCTTGGTAAGTCTTTCAATAATGCCCACGTAGGCCTTACAATGTCCGCAGAATCAGGCAGACACCAATTTCAGTACAATGCCCTTAAGGCAGGGTTTCCCAATCTGAGGACCGCAGACCACAAAAATAAAATGTTCAGTTTTTTTGGTGAAGATTTTACGACACGTATATTCGACATTCTCATAATATTATGTATACAAATGAGTATAACACAGTCCAAATCGAGGTATAAATTCCTTCATAGGAACTATTATATAGTAAATAATCTCACTTTATAAATTAAGCGATTTATATGTTCGCCTAATGCGCTCCTTGACAGAAGCCTAAGCCCAACAGTGGGCTAAAATGCTAAGTTGAGTGATAAATTAACACTAAGCTTACATACTTAGAAAACTTAAATATGTATAATGTATTTATACTAAAGTACAACATAGATTAGAAATATAGCACAATAGAGATAGATCTCTAAAATTTACTTTGATAAATTGGAATGAGTTGATAAAAAAACCATTATAATCTCCTCACTCTTGCACATAATGTAGGATTCAATTAATCAAATAGAATAATTCAATTAATTGATGGATTTGTAAATGGCAGTAAAATTACCAATCGCGAAACTCCATGGTCGAAAAGACCCGTTTGTTTACATTTCTATCAAAATCTATTGAGAAACCATCGGCCATACAGCCAAATAGACGCCTAATGTTTAATATAATGCGTACAATAAATTCTGCCACTAGCTGAAGCGGGGTACTGCAATCCGATTGGCCCTACCAAGGCGGCTATTGGCTAATCACTAACGCGGCAGTTTTGACTGCTCAAATTAATGGTCGAAACTGATTTGAAGTTTTCAAGTGACAGACATTATTTTGAGGAAAAAGGTAGGGGTCTTGAACGCCCCTAAGCCACTGCGACCTGATAAGATCTATTGTGAAGCCTCTTGCAGCATTACAGCACTTCCCCAAGCTGCAAGTCAATCATGAAATCGACTATGACCTTGGGGGAGGCAAAATGGCAGTTAGTGGCGACCTACATTAGGGGTCTATTCACAAAATCGGTAATCGATATATCGTGATATTTGTCGTGTCGAAACCTACTCTCAGTAACGTCGATTTAACTATCGTTTATACGAAGCAACCAACGATACAAGTTAATCGATAATTTTCGATCGAAACCCTACTCTTAGTTTGACAGTATTTCTTTTGTTTTTGACTCATTTCACTCCGAACGAACATTGTCTATGACGTCGTAAAAAGTCACAATATTTTGTCTGTGAATTCGATAAACGCCAATCCGAACAATTATTAGAGTAGGGTACGTCCGATATATTCGGAGCATTAACGTGTCATTTCGATTATGCTGTTGTCGATTTTGTAAGTAGACCCCCTGATAATAATCAGATGTTTTGACAGACATCGTTCGCCTGGTATGAGGCGTCTATTAGGTGTATGGTCGATGATTGAAACAGACAATACTATAACATCGAACTACATTTACGGAACCTTTCGCTCTGAGCACCACGAGGTCTGCTCGTGACCACAGCCAAGGAACTTGGCTGAAACGTCGAGGTTAGTCAAAATATTTGTTTTGTTTCGATTTCATTGTGCGCGAAAATTCCCGTAAATATAGTTCAATATGAGTGAAATTCGCGAAAGTTTAAAACTTCTAATACTATAATCTAATACTCTCTGACGAATAAATAATGGCGGACGGAATCTCGCTAAAAATATATTGAAGCACTTGTTTTTAGGGTTCCGTACCCGAAGGGTGCCAAACGGGACCCTATTACTCTCGCTACGCTGTCCGTCCGTCCGTCTGTCTGTCACAGGGCTGTATCTTTTGAACGGTAATAGGTAACTGGTTGAAATTTTCTCAGAAAATGTGTTGCTATGAGGTGTATCAAGAAAATAATAAAAACAAAAAAAAGTCTAAATCCAAAGGGGGTCCCCATACAAGAAACCTCGAAACACATGCATTTTTTCAACGTTTTTGTTCCTGCTCTATCTTCAAAACGGTAATATATACCAGCGTCAAACTTGGTCAGATTATAGTGCATATTATGTAGTTTAGCAACATATACTAAAAATGAGAAAAACATAGACATGTGGTGGCACCTGCGTAAGAAAGACGTGCAAAAATTCATATTTCGCGCACTGTACGTTAATGTTTTTTGATAAACTCTCGTAAATTAAATCAGTTTTTATGTGTATCAGGTCGTTGAGAAGTACGGAACCCTTACTGCGCGAGTCTGACTCGCACTTGGCCGGTTTTAATTTCTTAAACCCACGATAATTTCGACAGTATTTTAACACACTAGACGGCATATTGTTATTTTATTTGTGACACTACGTCTACCGTCACACGAGATCTGTTGTGTAATCGCAGCTGTTTGTCTTATGCGTACCAGCCCGTACTTTTAAACGAGCCGTCTTACATATAGCGATGAGCTTAAGAGGACGCTCCCAAAACGCAATTCCCACCAACGCACTCCCCTTACACCCCGCAACTGCGGGTCGGTAAATGACGTAAGTCTCAAAACAGTTTTCGTTTTATTACAAGAATATAAACAATCTGTACAAATTTCCTGTAGCCAGTTTTTAGTAAACTTTATTATCTGCCTATATATATGCATAAATTTTATACAGCTAAGTTAATTATGTAACTGTCTAATCAAACGATAGATAAATGTTCAAAAATAAATAAATTTGACATTCATTAAACATGTGTTCGACTCACATGTTTTCAAAAAGTCACCTCATTTTGGGAGCCTAGCCTTAACGACTTAAAACAACAAGCGCGCTTATTCGTTATTCGTGCGACCACGAAATGCTGCAAAGCTAAGAATAATATACGTGATATAATCCGGTTAAACTTTGTTTTATTATAATGTGTAGTGATCGCGAAAACCTAAGAAAATATTATGTTTTAATATTTATTTTGTTAAAAAATTTAATTATTAAAAAAACAACTTATGTGTTTAAAATGCTTCTATAGACTAGTAATAACCGTGTTTTCATTTATTGTCGTATTGTCATATCCACGTTGTATGCTTATCGTTTAAACGCCGATCTTTAACTATGGATGCTTCACTTATTGTTAAGCGAGATTCCATCCGCCTTTTTTCCTTCGTCCATGGTTGTACTTAGTTGTTGCTGGTGGCACAGAGCAGCAGAGCACCGCAGTCGTCGAGTCTGTCGAGCCGATAGGTGGAGTTGTCGGGCATGTGTCGCACCAAGTCATCCGTGAGACGGACGCGGGCGCCGTTCGGACCCGACACTAGCACCGTCTCGCATTCCTGGGGACAGAAATATTAGCTTGTTAACTTGTTTAAAAATAATAATTTCTTAGGTTTTCGCGATCACCACACATTATAATAAAACAAGTTTAACCGATGTAATACGGTTACACTTGTTTTATTGCTTAAAAATGTTATTTGAAATATCTGACATCTGTGGTATATACCCGCGGCACATTATGATGGCGTTTTTGATAAAAAGGGATAACAAACCGAATCGGTCGATAACTGGCTATCGTGTGGTTCTGAATCGGGGGGCTGGTTTGTTACTTTGACCAACTCCAACTAGCTATTATGAATAATATCTACATAAAGTAAATAATTTATCAAATTATTAAATAAACATAACGTCTAGCCATTTTGTTTAATCGCTATTTAATCAAATTTTCTGTGACATACATAAAAAACAGTAGAAATAAATAGAATTTGGATAATAGATTCGAAATTCGAAAAATTACATTGCTGTAGCAGTGCATCACTATTGACAATAAAGTACGGCAATTGTTCCTTCATACGTAGCTGTCAATATTTACGAATCTTCATGAGCAGACAAACGTCAAAAACGCTATCATAGCGTGCCGCACCTATAGTGGTTCGTGTGTCGGGCTGCTGGTCACGAGATCGTGGATTCGATTCCCACAGGACAGAAATATTTATGTGAACTTAAGCGTTTGTGTTGGTCTGAGTGTTTCTTATGTATATTTTAAGTATGTATTAACAAAAAAAAAAAAAAAAGTATTATATCCATTGTACACACGGCTACACATCAAGCTGTACAAATCCAGTAAAGGCTGACCTCGCGTTGTAAGCAAAACCTATACAATGCGAGGTCAGCTTATACTGGAAATGTACAGCTTGATGTGTAGCCGTGTGTACAAGCTGTGCTTAGTTTGGGACTAGATGTTGTGTAAAAATGTCCCAAGAATATTTATATAAATAAATAAAAATCTTTAGGACATTTTTACACAGCACCATCTAGTCCCAAACCAAGCAGAGCTTGTGCTATGGGTACTAGACAATGGATATAATACTTATGTACTTTTTTTTTTGTAAATACATACTTATAATACATAAGCTACACCCAAACACTTATGTTCATAACACAAATATTTGTGTCCTGTGGGAATCGAACCCACGACCTCGTGATCAGCAGTCCGACACTCGAACCACTAGACCACAGAGGTCGTCAATATATTATGATATATTTTATTTATATTGAACTAAGTTTACGGGACTTGTCGCGCACAATTAAATCAAAACATAAAAAACATTTTGACTAACCTCGACGTTTCGGTCAAGTTGCATTGGCCGTGGTCACGAGCAGACCATACCATACCGTGTTTGTTATATTTTGATTTAATTGTGCGCGACAAGTCCCGTAAACTTAGTTCAATATGAGTGAAATTCGCGAAAGTTTAAAACTTGTATTTTATTTATGTTACCTTGGAGGCATGCACGAGTGTGTTCAGCTTGTGCAGCAGTTCGTGCGCCCTGCATGCGTGCAGGTACAAGGCGCTGTAGATGTTACTGCCGGCTGGACACACGTACACCGTCAGCCGGGGCTCGATGCGTCTGGAGCAAATCAAAAACATTATTAAAAAAACCGGCATATAACGTCTGTTTGCTTTACTCACAGACCAGTAATCCTGAATATTGCTGTAGTTTCCAAATTACAGCTAATATCAGTGTGAAATGAATGCATTACACAATTACCCCACTGTTTCACACATATCATTTTATTATTTTTGAAGTTGGTTTTTACATTTTCCATTATGTTAAACATTTTCTATTACAGTTAGTAAACATTCCAATATAAGCTCAATTAAGTAAAAAAAAAATTCCAAACAAATAAAAACACACACATCACTTAATTAAACTAACAGAGAATCTATTTTACAACAAATTATATGTAAATTTTAAAGAAATCAACGTAATTAGGAATATTAGGCGACGCTCTACGGGTGGTCTGGCTCGCTCAGAATTATATCATAGAAGATCAATAGAGCTGATCAAAATAGTATAAATTAATTGGTTCCGACTCAAAATGTAGTGGTCCCGTATGAAATAGAAAATTCAAACGATTCGACGTAAAGAATTGCACCACCCTATATCTTCTCATGGGTGTCGTAAAAGGCGACCACAGACCAGTAATCCTCTAGACGCCGATTAGCCAGACACCCCCGGTCACAACGCATATGCAGTACCACTGCATCTGACATGCCCCGCCGCCAATCAGACGTCAGTCCGCCGGCGAGCGGCACCAATCATACGGAATCATGCCACTGAACTTTTAAGACGACCAATCATAACGCGCCGTCCGCCCCCCGGTCCCCGCCAACATTTTACGACTGCGTTCTCATGCAAAACTTTGTTTAAGCGGCGTCTTGAGGCTTACTGGTCTGTGGCTTTACTATACAACTTGTTATTGAAATAACTGAAAACATCTTAAGGGGTACATACTAGTGATGTAACGAATATTCGCATTCGCGAATATTCGCATATTTTTGCATATTCGCATTCGCATTCGCAAGATTTCTGCGAATGTTTTGCGAATATCAATATCTGAAGAAAAAAAAACAATTTGAAGATAATTGTAGGTTAATAAAGTCAAAATCCATTCATTTCTATGTTTTTTAATGCAAGGGAAAGTAACTTAACCTCGTAAGCACATTATCAGTCTTCACTTTATCATTTGGTATTATTTATTTATTATTTTACTTTGGGGTGACTATCACTAGGTTACTATCAGGTGAATGGGGCGCTACACACCTTCATGAACAGCTGCAAAGTGTCGGAAAAGGCACGGCTGGCTGTTCATGGGGGAGTGTTAGTGCCTACACTTATCTATGGTAGTGAAAGTTGGTTATGACAGAAGAAATATGAAAGCAGAATAAATGCAGTAGAAATGAGAGCTTTGAGAAGTAGGTGTGGTGTAACTTTGAGAGATAAAGTAAGGAATAACGTAATATGGGAGCGTTGTGTAGTGAAAGAAGATGTAGTGACAAAGATTGAGAAAGGTATGCTAAGATGGTTTGGACATATAGAGGATGGACGAGAGGAGATTGACGAAAAAAGTATACGAAGCGAGTGTGGATGGAAGAGTTGGAAGGGGACGACCTCAGCGAACGTATCGCGATCAAATCGCGGCCGTTCTAAGAAAATGCCAGGTTAAGAGTACTCTAAACCGACGAGCATGCATGACGAGGTTAATGGATGTAGATGAAGCAAAAGAGGTGTGTCAGGATCATAGTAGGTGGAAATCCATAGTCTCTGCCTACCCCAATGGGAAACAGGCGTGATAATATGTATGTATGTTTACTTTGGGCAATGAAGCTAAATAATTAAATTTTCAATAAAACTTATAAGACAAAAAATATATAATGCAATGTAAACAAACAAAAACAAATTCTTCTATGAATTTTTTTACTGTTCTATACTTAAGTTTTTACTCATGTTATATAATCATCTTCTTGAACAAAACTAAAAATAATAATCAAACAAACACATAATGTGTTTGTTTGATTATTCTCTATTCTCACTATTCTCATAGCAGTTGTAGTTCTTCCTTTTCTTGAATATTCATTGTTACACAGCTTACATTTAGCTCGTTCAGCATCGCAGTGTAAAATAAGTCCATATTTCACTAGAAGTTGATTTACTCATGTTAATAAATAACTATTCACACTGTAACCTCAAAATTCACTTGTTTTGTTTACGAAAATTGAACATTCGCATTCGCATTCGCGAATGTCAATAGCAGATATTCGCATTCGCGAATGTTCAAAAAGTGACATTCGTTACATCACTGGTACATACATACATACATAGTTGTTCATACTCATCAGTATGAACAACTTTTACTATGGGACGAACCAAAAAAATTGCGAAAAAAATAAGTCAGCTGTTCCATACGTTTTCTCGATTTATGTGAACACAGATGTAGGGAAAATCTATTTTTTTTTGCGATTTCAGTGTTGGTCCCATAGTAAGTTGTTCATACTGATGAGTACAATGACCCCATAAGAGGTTTTCACTTATTTCAATAACACGTTGTTTTTACCAACAGAGACATTGCGAGTTCTATTTGAGTGAAATTATTTAGCGCCAATTTGTTTATTATTATCTCAAGGAGTTATTTTGCGCCTAAGGCAGTGTTTCTTTTAAACTTTTTGCAGTCACGGACCACTTCCAGAATTTCTATAATTCCACGGACCCCTGTCAAAGAAAATTAAAGGGGGAAACAACAAATGTTGAAAAAAAAAACCTTTTGTTGGTAATTTACTCACACTGACTAATACTTAATCAAATGTTATGTAATAGTACATTATGATACAAGTGAGCTAAGTTGACCATTATACTCGAGGCTGGATTGCAGCCCGAGCCGAAGGCGAAGGCTTAATGGAGCCGAGAGTATAATAGTCAATGTTCACGCGTGTCATACGTTTTTCAACACACTTGCGAGGAAAAAAACATAAATTACACATTTTAGACAAATATTTAATTTGTGAAAAATGATAAAAATGGCGCGCTGACCGCGCGGTGACATATAGCTATGTGCGCGCAGGTGGTCGAAGGAAACCGCCAAACAGCCTAATATAAAAATATTATAAATGGATTTTTTTATTTATAACACAAATTAACATTAATTTGTTGACAAAAATTAATAATTTGATGAAATGAAATGTTTATATAGCATATTTTAATTAATACAGTTGATTTATTCCTAAAAATTTTTTATTAGTTCAGGCATATAAACTCTTTGCTGCGATTTAAAAATAAACTGTAAACTAAAAAGCACTAGTGCAATAATATAATGAAAAAAACCGGCCATGAGCATGTCCCGCCATGCTCAGTATTATAGGGTTCCTTAAGTAGGTCTAATTACAAACGAATCAAATCGAATATTAATCATTGCTATTTTAGTTTTTGCAAACAGCGCCACCTAGCGCTAAATTTATGAAGCTAAATTTAAGAAGTGTGTTTCTTTTTGTGATTTTTTTCAATAGAAAGTAACTAAAGGAGCATTATTTGCTAAGATCATTTTTATCTAAGGTCAATGACCTTTGAACTAGGACGTTTTAAGTATTTTTCAGTTTTCTGTCTATAACTCAAAAAATTATAATCACATTATACTCGAAATAATTTTAAAATTGAGTTTTCACAAAGGTCTATCAATGTGGAAGATTATAAGTTTCTACGTTGCATAGTTTAGAAATGGCAGGGGGGGGGACACATTGCAAGCCACTTTGGCGGGCTATATTTCGCAGATGGTACACCTGATAAAAAAGTGACGTATGAAACATTACCTTCATTTTAGTAGACCTATTCAATGATACCCCACACGAGGGGGAGCAGCGAAAAAATGTTTTTTTCCCCATTTCACATGTATGGGCGCCACCCCTAAAGAACGTAAAAACTATTTTTTTTATTCTTTTAAAATTGAGATCTATATGCAGACTATTTTTTAACAAAATTTCATTTACTTATGTTTATAACTGTAGAAGTTATTAAGCTGTAAAGGATTAGGACAGACGGACAGACGGACGGACATGACGAAACTATAAGGGTTCCTTGTAGGACTTCGGAACCCTAAAAAGCACGCGTACGTTATAAGCTACATTATGAACCTAAAAGCGATGCAATAAGAGCAACTTTACGAGCAAGTGTGTTGAAAAATAATTAATGAGAAGGATGCTCAATGAGCACTTTACATTGTGGAATTGTCTTCGACAAGGCAAGGCGCATGTCATCTGCGGCGATATTTTGTTTGCTGCTGCTGCTGTGGACCCCTAGCACACATTTTACGAACCCCTAAGACCCCACTTTAAGAAACCCTGACCTAAGGCGACTGCGATGCAGTAGTCCGCGAAATTCAAGATTTCTTGCATTTTTTTGCAAATTGTAGCATTAGTACACGTTTTATATACAATGATTATCATATTTTTTTTTTATTTTTTATTATTATTATTTTTTATTTGTTTTTCAGTTATTTCAATAACACTTGTATAATTTTTTTACATTTCTACGTTTGATAACCAGCTAAGAAATAACTAAAGGCAGATTGTATATGGGTGTGAGCACTTACTTGGCATGCAGAGCATTGAACAGACGTATCCCGTCCGCCAGGCCGCAGATCTGAATAATGTCATCCCTTGACAATCTGTACACAAAGAAAAAATAAACTAAAATACATGGTCAGATTTTATAATATAGGATCAAAGTTTTATTATTAAATTTTTTTTGATAGTATTTGAATAATGATTTAAAAAAAAACGTCTATACTCACTACAGATTGTATATTATGTAATCGTTTTGTAAATTTCAAGTAATATTTTACGTTTCTACAAAAAAAAAAAAATACAAATAATAAAACTAAGTCTGGTTAGTTACATCACTTATAACTCAAGAACGGCTGAACCAATTTTAATGAAATTTGAAATACAGATAGTACATAACCTGAATTAACATATAGGCTAACCGTTCCCGAGAGATGCGCGATAAACGACAATCACGCGGGCGAAGTCGCAGGTATAGGCTAGTATTTAAAACAAATACATGTCAAACTTGTTTACCTTAAGTTAATTACCTAAATATTTTGAGTACAGACATTTTTTTTGGTCAAAAAATCATCCGAAACGGTAGCCTAGTCGTAAAAAAAAACAGAAAACGTACAGACAGAATAGTTTTCGTATTTATAATATTAGATTGGATTTTTTATACAAGATGTTGATCTGTAATCGTGCCATATTTCTAGATCTGATGATAAATAATGTGCTTAGTCACCTAAAAATACTTGAAAAATTCTACGTTTATTTAATATCATAATTTTCACTTAGAAACAGCGAGGGATCGAGGATAAATCCCGAACGACCCGGAAAATAAGTCATCGGCGGCATTGTCAAAGGGTGGAAATACCTGCAAATTGTTTTGAGGTGTCGCACGCATCTTTTTTTTTCGTTCGACACACTGGGGCAATTTTCTTGTTTACAAATAGGTATTTAATAAAATAAAAATGGCTTGATTTTTTTACTGATTCGTGTTCAGTATCAGTGGTATAGTCACCTCCTTAAATATGGCACGAATACAGTTTAACATGTTGTATAATCACTAACCTCAGCAGATCAGCTCCTGAGAAGTTGGTAAATGTAGCAGCGTGGTGTCCGAAGCGTTGCCTCGCCAGCCACGCTTGAGTCTCAGACGAAGATGCCTCCTTTGACAGCCCAGAGTTCTGCAGCAAAACGTTTATTGAGTCCACAGCGAACACCTATTTATATGGAGCAATTAAATTGAATGTTATCATTAAATTCGAGAAGAGGCATGTCGGCCCAGCCCAGCAGTGGGAAAGTAATGGGCTTACACATTATCATTACATCTATTTTGGAAGACAACATTTTGTAGCGCACGCCATACAAAGGCAAAGGACATCGCGTCGCTAAAAATATCCCCAATCTGTTACAAAGATAAAAAATATACATTTTTTTATTTTGAAGAGTTGATCAACACCTTAATAACTTAAGCGTCTATGATACTCCATTTGACTTCATATTTTTTACCAATCCCTGGTGAGTACTCTATAGTTTTGTGAAAAAACATGTTGGCACTGCACAGCACTGTTAAAGACAGCCAATCTCTTTTTAGCCACTTCACATGTTATAGGAATAGAAGAGTAAAACTGTTTAGTTGCTAGGCAACCACTTGTTTGACATGAGTTTTGTAAGTAAAACATAACCTCAAAATAGTTAATATTTTAATGAATTAAACATATGTGTAGTACTGTTTGCGCAATTTAACTTTGCCGGAGTGAAGTTAGGCACTGCGCAGGTTCCCCGCCTCCCGCCTTCAACTGACACCCATAAAATGAGTACTGCGATGGTTTTGCGACAACACTCCGACCAAGTTAGATAGCGCGTATTGTACTATCCGTTTATTAAAACAGATTGCAACACATTGTCTTCATCGAATTGTATATGGTGAGCATCGTCTTTTTTTTTAATTCATAACTTTCATAGGATGGGCCTTAATGGAACTTTAGCAATGTCCTATCGTTGTTTTGTTTTTAAGTGAATTTTAAGTGCCTTTAAATAAAGTCTGCCTCGTTGGTCTAATGCAGTGGTTCCCAAACTTATTTTGTCTACTCGAAAGTCGAGAGTTCAGTCGGTGTCCAAGAGTCCTCCTAGCTAGATGAAATTACAAATCGCCTCCTAAGCCTTTACACAACGCCCCCATTTTTTCTGGGTCTCTTACCGCCCCCCTTTAGGCCTGCAGCGACCCAGGGAGCGTTATCGCCCACTTTGGGAATGGCTGGTCTAGTGTTTGCAAGCGCGACTGCTGAGCGTGGGGTCCTGGGATCGGTTCCCGGGTCCGGCAAAGTGTTATTGGGTTTTTTTATTAGGAAGGCTCGCCCCCTATTACATGGCACTATAACATAACTGGCGAAATGTAGGTGTACTATTACACCTCTGCCTACCCCTTCGTGGAAATATAGGCGTGATGTTATGTTATGTGTTAAAATAAAGTGGTGGTTCCGTTCTTTCTTGAGGTACGGAACGGAACCCCAATACATACGACTTTTTGTGATGACAGCTACTTTTACGTTTTAAATGGTTTTCGACCAGAAATTGGCACATTGTATTCCTTTGCAGTAATGTATTATGTACTTAACATATTAGTTTTAGTTACAAAGTATAGTGGTTTACCTTTTCAGGATCCTCTGCGGGCTGCGGCAGGTCAGGTAGTATCGCGCCAGGCGAGTGGCACGGCGTAGAGTTCACTTTCACGTCGTTACTAGAGAACAAATGTATTTTGTTAGGTTAGTCCAAAAGCCGTCAACGGGCGCAAGGCCGCCGGCGGTCGCGACACAATTTTCTTTGGTAACTCAAGCCGTGTTTCGATGAACTAATGCAAAACTCTCCACATGATTTTTTGAGAGAAGTTGCTGTCAAATTGAAATCGTCACCAAAAAAGACAATGCCTTCTAATGTATGGTGCTTAGGCTACACATCAAAAGTCGATGTCCCACAACCAAACCCAGTGAATTCAAAGGAGAATAAAATGCTCTGTCCGTTTAACTGATTGTTTTTAGATGGGTACTAGGTAGCAATTCGCACATTTTTTATTTAATATTTTGAGGTTAAGTTCTGATTCGAAGTATTACAATGTTAGATTTTAACTTCGAAGAGAAAGAAACAAAAATATTTGAGAATCAAAACTAATTCGGAAACGCTATTCATAGTTCTTTAATTTTACATCGAGTGCTTTGCGACAGCAAAGCGTTGCGTTTCCGAATCCAGTCGGTTCTCAAATCGTTTTGTTTCTTAACAAAAGTATTAATATTAAAATTGGTTTTCCTGACGTTTCGAAAGCTTTGCAGCGTTCATAGTCGCCGACGTGTGTCGTTTTATTTCATTTGCCGGTCAAATTTCACTTCGGAAACGGAAACTTTTCTAACGTTTGTGAATCAGGGGGCCTAGTACGAGTTTGACATTTACGAATACTTTCGTAAATTAATTAGTAAAGGTAAATTATTAGCTGAAGAAATCTCAAATCGAACTGGATCTGGGTCTGGATTAAGCATAAATTCCTACACACACTCTCACGCTTCCTCTTTTGTGTTGCTGGAGACTGACCCAACTGAGGTGGATGGCATACTCATGGCTCTTGATTCTGGAAGTGCTTCTGGTTGGGATGGCATACCCGTAAATTTCCTTAAATTATCCAGAGACTTTATAGTTCCTCTTATCTGCCAGCTCACTAATTTGTGTTTTGAAATAGGAATATTTCCCAACGCTTTAAAGCGTTCCCTTATTACGCCTGTGCACAAGGGGGGGAACTTGAGCGATGTCAACAACTACCGACCTATATCTGTCCTACCATCAATTTCAAAAATTCTAGAAAAAATTCTAAATAAAAGACTTATCAGTTACCTAAACAGATACAACATTCTTTCAAACTCTCAATACGGTTTTCGGCAAGGGTTTTCAACACAGGATGCTGTTACAGCGTTGACTTCTGAAATTGTTGGTAGGGTAGATAAGGGATATAAATGCTTAACAGTGTTCCTAGATCTCAAGAAAGCTTTTGACACCGTTTCTGTTCCCATCCTTGTGCAGAGGCTTGAGTCTATAGGTATAAGAGGTACGGCTCTTTCCCTCTTCCATAGTTATCTTCGGAGTAGGAGGCAACAAGTAAAAATCGGTAATACAAATAGTGACGAAGAAGAAGTTGTTTTTGGTGTCCCGCAGGGGAGTGTTCTCGGCCCGACGCTGTTCTTGGTGTATATCAACGAACTGTGTAACCTCCGGAACAGTGGTGGGAGGATATTTTCCTACGCAGACGACACGGCAATTGTTTACTCTGGAGATACTTGGGAAACCGTACGCTGTACTGCCGAACGAGGTCTAACAGTAATAATTAGCTGGTTAAAAGCTAATCTCCTAACCCTTAACATCTCTAAAACCAACTACATTTGTTTTTCACCAAGTCAAAGATCAAAACCAGGCGCTGACTTTGGAATAGGAATCCATGAGTGTGCCAACCATCTTGATGGAAGTTGCAACTGTTATGCTATCCAACAAGTTAAGTGTACAAGATACTTGGGTGTTATTATTGACGAGTGTCTATCGTGGCACTCACATATCGATGTTTTTAAAGCCCGTGTTAGGAAATTGATTTGGATCTTCAAGACACTTCGTTATGTCATGTCTCCTCAGTTGCTCAATAAAATTTATATTGCGTTGGCTCAATCAGTTATTACATACTGCATACCTGTTTGGGGGGGAGCCACCAAAACTAAATTTCTTGAGCTGGAAAGAGCCCAGCGATCGCTTATAAAAGTGATGTACTTTAAACCATACAGACACTCTACAGACAACTTATATAGAACTAGTGGTTTACTAACAGTACGGAAATTATATTTTTTAAATATGACCTTATATCTGCATAAATCAATACCATTCAATCCAGCTAATCAGGATAGAAGACGGAGTGATATTGTGGCTCATTCCCAAAGGGTACGCACTGCTTTTGCAGGTCGCCAGTATGTAACTCAATCTGCCTATATTTACAATAAAATTAACGCAAAACTAAAGTGTTATCCTATGGTTCTGCATGAATGCAAAAAAGTAATAACTGAGTGGCTAAAAACTCAAACTTATGAGGAAACTGAGTACCTTTTAGTGAGACTTAGTTGAAAGTTTTGCCTATTTACCTCTTCAACACTCAAATACAAACAGACAAACACATACACACACCCACCACACACAACACAACACACACACGTAATATTGCATGCTTTTCTAATTCTAATTGTTTAATTTAAATAAAATAAAATTGAATTGTATTTAATAATGGTCTCATTGTTATTATGTATTAAGTATAATTTAAGGGAAGAAGCGAGACGGCCCCAACACAAGTATTGTTTATTACTTAATGGGACTGCCTCAATTTTATGTTACTGGTAATAATTTGAGACAAAATAAAGAATTTTTTTTTTTTGACTTTCAAAGTATTCGTCGACTTACATTAATAAATCTGTAGTTCCTCCACGTATCCGCCAAGGGCGCTACTGATTTATGAATGAAAGTCGACGAAAACGATGAAAGTATTCGTAAGTGTGAAACTCGTACTAGGCCCACAGGCCACTGGTCGAAAAATGGTTTATAAATTTTGAACCAAAAGACTTCCATTTCTGCTTGAAATGGAAGTCACCAAATCTAAAAGTAAAAAATATATCTAGAACTTAGAAGCATATAAAAATACTCACTCTTGACAATACGACGGCTTCATTTGATTGGTAGAGGCAAGAATTGCTGAAAAAGACATTCCCAAAGATTATTACTTTAAACAAAGGCTAAGTAATTTAAGGTATGGGTATTAGGTAAGGGGCTCGTGGCTAAGTAGCAAGCGTGTGGATTGTACGATCTGCAAGGTTAAGCTGCACTAGCCGCGGTTAGTCTGTGGATGGGTGACCGTTTCGTTACACATCCGAGACCCCTCCGTGCCTCGGAGAGCACATAAATCCGTCGGTCCTGCGCCTGATCTCTCTCCGGTCGTGTGGAATTGCCGTCCCATCGGATTATGAGAGTGAGGGAATAGAGAGTGCACCTGTGTTTGCGCACACACTTGTGCACTATAATATGACCCGCGCAGATGGCTAAGTCTATACTGAGATTGGCCGCCGTGACCGAAATTCGGCCGGGAGGATATTATTTATTATTAGGTAATTACATTATGCTCAAAATAAAAATATAAAAACTAAATTAAAATAAACCTAATTACAGGCACTTTTGAAACGTCAGGCTCTAGTTGCACGGTTCCAAATTGTGGGTCCTATAGAGAAGAACCGGCAAGAAACTTCATGGATATACTATTTGATTGTTTATAACATCAAATTCATTCAAATACTGTGAGTGTTCAACTCAAATCAGTTTACTAATTAAAACCGTAGAACAAGGTTGTAGCTACAAGCGGGACAGTGTCACAACCCCAGACAATCAAGTATCAGGAGCCCCTAAACAAGATAAAGAGCCCTACGATCAGTTGTTCTCAGTGCCCTAGATAGAACCTTCGGCCCTGCCGTAGAGGTGTTATTGCAAGCTACAGAATTTGAAGCACTTGAGTTTTCAATCATCATCATCATCATCATTTCAGCCGTAAGACGTCCACTGCTGGACACAGGCCTCCCCCAAGCATATATTGGGGGGATATGCCATAATCGCCACGCTTGGCAGACGGGTTGGCGATCGCAGTTGGTTGGTTAAATAAGGCGAGTTTTCAATGCCTTTGATTTAATTTAATACTAAATTTAGGAGTAATTTACATGGTTTGCTTAGAACTCACCATTATGTGGTAAAACTGGTTTGTTGACCACTATTGGGCTTGCAACAGTCTTTGGGGCCACACTGTAACAAAAATATTTTTATTAGAATAACAAAATATACAGGATGTAACAAAAACCCTGTTGTTCCTGTGAGCTACGTTATAGAATCGATATTCATACGTAAGGACACAACTCATTTGGAAAAAGTCTTCAATAAAAATAATCAAATTACATATTAAATCATTAATAAAAGTGATTCTATCACTTTCAATTTACAATTATTTAATATTTAATTTGATTGTTTTTGTTGAAGAGTTTTAATTTTAGTCTATGTACAACTAAAGGGTCACCCATCCAAGGAGTGGCCGCGGCTAGCGCACCTTAACCTCCCAGACTGCGATACACGTGGTCGTTACTTAGCAACGAGCCCCTCCCCTAGGAATATAAAATTGAACCATTTGTAACCTCCCACTTGGAGTTCCACACTCCATAGAAGAGGCATTTAGATAACCAACAGATAACGCTAAAAACAAATACATTTAATTCAGGAAGTTATGAGATAATTTTTATCTTTTTGTAGTGATAAATAACTAACATTAATAAGGTTTCAACAGACACAATGATATTTAAAAGTATAGATATGCCATACCCTAACAAAATCAACGAAAAATATGTGCCGTACGAAGCGGCAGCACAATACACATAAACTAGTGCATAGTAAGTAAATTAGTTATACTTGTTAGTTTCGCGTCTTAATTAGTACACTTGTACAGAACACACATGACGGCAATTTTGTATTTTTTTGTCATACGTCACGATCGGCGCCTTGCTTGACGGAGACTAGTTGCAAAACGGCCCAATTAGGACGTTTTCGAGTCTTGAGATTGCGCGCGCAACAACATAGATGTACTTTAAAAAAAAAAAAAGAAAAAAAACATCGAACAGACAGTATTTTTTCATCCGAAAGGTTTTTGGCTAAATGGCTTTTATTTAAAATTGACAATTAAGGCAAACTGCCTTTTTTTCCATACAAATGTAGAAGGGTGATAACGTTATTATTTGATGATGTCCGCCCAAAGCCCAGCATGATATCGATTGGTCTCATCATTATCTAGGCTTGTTGCTAAATAGAACAGTAAAAATCTTGGATGAATAACACAATTCTATGAGTAAAAATATATTGATTTGGAAATTACGAGCCTCAAAATATCCATATTTATTTTAACACAAATTTTAACGCAACTTTGGATGTAAATAAATAACATTAAGGGTATCAACCCTGAAATCGCGAAAAAAAAGAACCAGCTTGTCCCTACATTTCTGTTCACATAAATAAAAAAAAGGTAAGGATCAGGTGTTTTTTTTTAGCGATTTCAGTGTTGGTCTCATAGTGAAAGTTGTTCATACTGATGAGTACAATGACCCCTTAAGAGGTTTTCAGTTATTTCAATAACACGTAGTATAACTGAACCGGTAGCAAGATAAGTATTTTATTAATATCTCTTTATTTATCATTATTGTGATAATGTTATGAGACTCTACAAAAAGAAATACATTAAAGGAAGTAAATATTAGCAAACAGAGATAAATTGTAATCTGTTATCAAGTGATAACACAACAAGAATGATATGATGCCCTTTTAGTATGTACCTACCTAAATAAACTCATTTTGTTAAACCATTTTTAGTGCCAATAAAAAGAATTTATTATTTATTTATTATTATTATTTGTTGCATAATAATCTTGTTGGTATTGTGTATAGATTTTCACCCTCAGGCGATTTTGGCGGACTCTCCAGTCCTGGCCCACAACTCTCGCCGGAATGTCTGATTTGCTCCGACTTTCAGTACCTTGGGGTCACTTAACCAAGTTGGTGCAGTGGACCGAAACGTTACGCACCGGATCAACTCAGAATGGATAAAATGGCGACAGGACACAGGAACAACTTGTGACCCACAGATGCTCCCCAAATTAAAGGACAAAATTTACAAATTGATTTAATTTTGTAACTTATTTTTAATAATGGATTATCCTTTCTCATTATATTTTTATAACTACCATATACTAATAATTTCTTAGGTTTTCGCGATCACTACACATTATAACAGTATTATTACAGTTGGGCTAGTCCACAAATTTAAAGTCGCTCAGCGAGCTATGGAGCGAGCTATGCTTGGAGTTTCATTGAAGGATAAAATCCGTAACGAGATTATCCGGAGAAGAACCGGAGTGACCGACATAGCTTGTAGGATCAGTAAGCTGAAGTGGCAGTGGGCTGGCCACGTCTGTCGAAGGACCGACGGCCGTTGGAGCAGACGAGTCCTTGAGTGGAGACCGCGTATCGGCAAACGCAGCGTAGGGCGCCCCCCTGCCAGGTGGACCGACGACCTTAAGAACGTGGCTGGGGGGGACTGGATGCGGAAGGCAGAGGACCGAGCGTTGTGGCGCAACTTGGGAGAGGCCTATGTCCAGCAGTGGACTGCGAAAGGCTGAGTTGATTGACACATTATAATAAAACAAGGTTTAACTGGATATACGCAATTTAATCCGGTTAAACTTTGTTTTATTATACCATATACTAGCTTACGTTCGCGGCTTCGCCCGTGTATAATTCAGTTTATCCCAGAAAATGTTATTGCAGATCTCTCAGGAAGTTTTTATTTTCCCAGGAAAGTAACCTATATGTTAAACCGGTTTATGGTCTACCTGTGTGCTAAATTTAATCTTAATCCGTTCAGCCGTTTCCATGTGATTGAAAGACAAACAAGCAAATATCTATACTTTCCTAATTATAGAAAACTAGAAATACAAATTCTGTAATGTGAAAAATGCTGACAACGATAAAAACAAAACTATTTCTTAGCATATTATAACAAGCTAGAGCTGAAATGGTGAAGCCAAGACAAGGAAGATCAAGTAGATTGACCTTAGAGGTCAAATCAAAAGATGTGGGTCAAACTGGTATTGTAGACATTCGACCAAGTGGTCAGTTAGATATGCTGTGTTGTTTTAGATAGCTATTTTATCATGGTAGTGGTACTCGCCTAATACGGTGACCATGGTTATAATTGGGCCTTTAATAGGCCATTGTTTCCGATATCATAATGCCGCAACAACCCACACATGCGACCGCTTTGGGAATCCCTGGTCTAAACTAATATAAAATGGTATAGGTTTTCTTTATTCAAAATATTCTTCAAACCCTATAATTTTGTGTAAAAAAATCGCATTGATGGTGGGACAGGACACATACATTATTTATCTCATAACTATACTTCACTTAGGTAGGTACTTTTACTTTTAAAAGGCAAGGATAAGTGTAAAAATAAAATGCATTACTAGTCCTTGACAAGTTTGGAGACAATTATTTAATGAGTCTGTGAATCTGGTAGACCAATTTTAATAAGCTAAATCTCTGCATGGGATCTGGATCAAAAGATTTTCATGCTCTTAGGGTGATATCATCATCATCATCATTTCAGCCGAAAGATTTATTTATTTTATTTATTTATTTATCTTTCTTATAGCTACCATTACAGGATTTTTTTTTTTAACCCAAAGCGGCAGTGTACGGAATATAACATGATACTGTATTAATTAAATTTTGTAACATAAAACAAATAATGCTGTTCTTGTGAATTCACTCAGAGAACAACAGAATAGGTCCGTCTCCCCAGCTATGAGGTTCAGAGTGCGGAGTGCCCGCGTCAGCGGCGCCTCCCTCAAAAGGTTAGTCCGACCGCGCGGCTCCACCAGCAGTTGTGGCTGCCGTCGTCGCCACACGTACCTGTCCGGCACACACAGGCTCACCTGCCCTAACATTTCCGCATTATGCACCTTCCCTCTCAGTATTTTAAATAAATACGAGGTGAGTGCCAGTTCCCTCCTGACTTTTAACTCATTGTACCCTACCATACCCAAAATAAATAAAGTGGGGTACATTAATGGGTAAAACGGATACACACCATAATTTCGCATATATAAATATCTAATAAATTTATTTTGTACCCGCTCCAGCATGAGACTATATTTAATTTCATGCGGAGCCCAGATGGCTGCATTACATTCTAATTGGCTCCTCACCAGTGCATTATATAGGGCGGTAATCGCTTTCATATTGGTGAATCCTCGCACCATACGAATCATAAAGCCAAGATTCCTATAGGCTTTCCTACAAATGCTCATTATGTGGTCACGAAAAGTTACCCCTGTGTTAAAAGTAACTCCTAAATCCCGTACTTCTGTGACTCTCACCATCGGCAACCCGTCAATGTGGTAATTATGTGAGACGGGAGTGTGGGCCCGAGAGAAAGTGATTGTCACACACTTCGAGCTGTTGAACTGCAAGAGATTGTATTTGCTCCAGCTCACCACCCTATCTATGTCCCTCTGTAGCTTGTCACAGTCATCGCTGTTTTTTATATTGAGCGACAGTTTGAGGTCGTCAGCAAACAACAAACACTTGGCGTCTTTAACCACACCTGGTAGGTCATTTATCATAAGCAAGAACTCCAAAGGGCCAAGGTTACTACCCTGACTTACTCCGGACCTCGTGAAATACGGCTCAGAGACGTGTCCCGCATATTCTACATATTGCTGCCTATCGGTCATGTAACTGGCAAAAAAATACAACAAATGTGGTGTGAAACCAACACCTGCTAACTTCTTAAGCAACATGTCATTATCGACTAAGTCGAATGCTTTCCTGAAATCGAAGTAAGCAGCATCAGTCTGTCCCCCACTGTCTACAGATGGCACTAGATGAGCCATGTGGTTGAGAAGATTACTGGTGGTACTTCTTCCTGGCCGAAACCCATGCTGCGCGTCTGAGAGCTGCGCACTCACTTGAAGGAATATGCTCTTATGAATAAAAAATAAGATGTCCACTGCTGGACAAAGGCCTCCCACAAAGGAGGGATAGGGTGGCCACTAGTCAAATTTCTTTGTCCAATGTGACTTTCATCAAAGAAATTGGATGATTTTCATCAAATGTTGTATGTATTTTATCACTGACCAATGATCATCAAATAAATTGGATTGGACAAAGAAATATGATGAGTGGCATACCACCCTTATACTAATATTATAAAGAGGAAAGATTTGTTCGTTTGTAACCAACCAACTCTGAAACGACTAAACCAATTTTAATCATTCTTTCACTGTTAGAAAGCTACTTTATCCAGAAGTACCATGGCTATATTTTATTTCAGAAAGCAGGTGAACCCGCGGGCAAAGTCTAGTTAGCCATAATTGTCTAATGCTTTAATAAATGAAGTATATAGTTTTAACCATTCATTGTGGTAGGCTCAGAGGAAGGCCTATGTTTACAAGCTCATAATGTAAGTATATTATTTGATAAGTCCATGACTGGCATTTATCAATTTTTTGGTTTAATGTGGTAACTGGTATCAAATAAAAGCATATTATGTTTAATGAAAACTCCTGCTCCTAAGATGACACCTTAACCTTAAAAACAGTTATTGAGGTTTCCTATACATATAATTTTCGAGCCTTCTTCATAAAAATAAAGAGTAAAGTATGTTTGGATTGATGAACATATAACCTAGAATGTTCCAACAACACCATATTAGGCACAAGTTTAGCTACCTAAAACACTAGCAAAACAAAATTAAAAAGTATATTTACGCCAATCTCGGGCGGCGGGCGGGTCTGACGTGAACGTTAGCAGCATTCAGCCTCCTTGCGAGCTCCCTATACGTCGCCGGGTCAGCTTCGATCTCAACCTCGGCCTTCAAAAGGGAAAACTTCATCCGCCAACCTTGGGCCTCCACGCCGTGCACAAGACGAGCACTGAGCACAACCCCACGCCCCAGGTGCCGGGCACTCAGTCTCTGCTCGAGAACGAGCATATTACTCGTCAGCTATAGTCCTGCCTGGTTAGGTTGAAGAAGATGAATGCACCAGATCCAACGCGATACGCCCGCCCGCGTGCAACCACCATAGCTGGCCCGCAACTCGCTTCAACGACCATTTGTCACGATTGTATTCAAACTATGTACACCACAACACTAGGCTGAAAAGTCCATATACTGTTCGCAGCACCTTTTTACTTGTCCAACATATTTGATCAGTCAACTGCCCACAGAAACCGATACGCGAATGACGGTTATAGAAGGCAGTAATGCGTTATTGCACACAGGATAACACCGGTTTGAAGATGTGCAGCGAGAAATACAACGATATAATAGCGTAAAATAATTATGTTGAACAGAAACAAACGAGTACGTGACAGACGGCAGAACGCGAGCGACTGGGCGTAATGGCCGCTGATTGGCCGCGAGTGAGGCGCGCACCTCGATTGGATCAAAACCGGTTGGAATCGGTTTGTAGAGGCTGCGGCCGGCTTGGGTCGGTGCATCGTGCGCTCGGCGCGCTAGTGCTGCGCCACGTATGTTTATGTCGTATCGATTCGGTTTTTTTTACGTTTTATATTTGTAACAAAAACTATTAATGAATGCGTTAGGTATTTACTAAACAACTTTCTAGATCAAATGACTAATTAAGACGGGGAACTGTATAGGAAATGTTACTGTATGGTCACAATAGTCCTGTAGTCATAAGTGCTATTAATTTAAAATTTAGACAGATCGGCAACAAACCGGATATTATAATAATGACTTTATTTGGTTTCGGCCAATTGTGTGTCAATTTATTGCAAACCCCTTTAATCTGGTTTGTGCAATAGTTCGACTTCATCGCCCGTTTAAAAAAATAGAAGTTAATAACCGTATTCATAGTATTATGTTCGTATCTAAAATTAACTTGTTCTTGTACTTGACTGCCCCAAGAGGGTAATGTTTTTTAAATAATTTTAATCGCGGCGCTCAGAGTTGAATAACAACACAATAAACGTTCTAAAAATAGCAAAACGCTTGAGCGGTTGTTTACCATATCGCTAAGATCTAGACGTACTCGTCTAAAAAAACACATTATATTACATTTTTGCGAGGTAAGTACTCTTACCTCGCAAAAATGTGATATAATGTGTTATTTTCACGCATTTTTAATGGGTTTTTATGATGGAAATGAAAAACTCTTGTATCGGTTTTTCATTTTATAACGTTATGTTATGTTTACGGTTTAAACTTTAAGTTTTCGATCATTAGCAAGAAATTCACGTAGGTAGGTAATTATATTTTTCCGTATCAGAGTTTGACTTTAATTCATTAAGCGCCATTAGAACGATGAGAGCTTAGTAAAGTATGTTATATTTTGACTTTTTTAATGGTTTGTATCCAAAATATTTATAGGCATTTTTTTAACTGTGTATCAATGATTTATGATATCCGTCGGGACCGCTTTTTTTTAAAAAGGTGCCTCGTAGAAATACTTGGGGGTCCTACCAAAGAGAACATAATACCTTACCTACGTAGGTGCTACTAGTACAAGCGAAAAGCATCAATATGTCATACATTTTATACATCTATCCTAATACCAATATGCTGAGTGCAGACCAAATAGATAATGTTAACATAAGCGACTGGAATAGGAATGAAGAAGAGAATTGAAGAGGATCGAGCGTTGTGGCGCAACTTGGGAGAGGCCTATGTCCAGCAGTGGACTGCGATAGGCTGAGTTGATTGATTGAAGCGACTGGAAAAATTCTCCTTACGTGGTTTTCAGCCCAACTTTGATACAAGGTGAAAATAATCCATAGTGAATCCTTCATTCTATCATATCAATGCGATAAACCGGTTCTGTGTCATGTATTTGACATATAAACAAACAAAACTTTCCTCTTGATAATTCCTGATAATAAAGATTTCATATCAATACGTTGAACTTTAACTACATGAATTATTAACGAGGAAATATCGTTCGGGCAACATGTAGCTGACATAGTTATTTATTTAACACAATATAATTAATTCTCAATTATTTTCAGTGCGAATAGTGAGAATCTCAAAAGTCGGCAAGTTCATCATCCTCCTGCTCTTACCCCAATTTATTTGGGGTCGGCGCAGCATGTATTTTTCTTCCATACATCTCTATCAACCGTCATCTCCGTGTTCACTTTCTTTTTATTCATATCATCTTTCACACAATCCGTGTTTTCTTCGGTCTACCTCTTTTCTTATAGCCATCCACATTCATACTTAAAACTTTCCTCGTAACATGCTCC
Source organism: Asteroscopus sphinx (assembly GCA_949699075.1). Taxonomy (NCBI): domain Eukaryota; kingdom Metazoa; phylum Arthropoda; class Insecta; order Lepidoptera; family Noctuidae; genus Asteroscopus; species Asteroscopus sphinx. The sequence continues at coordinate 4,500,701 of OX453029.1, read as the reverse complement.
TCATTCCACTTCATCACATGTCCATATCAGACAGTCTCTTGCTACTTAACTTCTCTGTCACTGGCGCTACTTTCAGACTCCCTCTTACATACTCATTCCTTATCCTATCCATTCTCGTTACACCACACATTCCTCTTAACATTCTCATCTCAGCTGCATGCACTTGCCTTTCATTAATTGCATTCGTAAAGTCGGAAAAGTCGGAAAGTTATCAATGACAATTAGTCTTACGTTAGGATATCAGTAGTGCCCATAATAGGCCTGCGAAATTTGATAGCAGAAAAAAAATTTGATAGCAGTCACACCGTGCAAAATACTGTGCCATTACCATTTTGGGGTCGGCTTCCAGACTAACCAGATCTTGTTGAATGAAAATCAGACCCCCTCAACCTTCTTCTTGTTTTTTTTTGTACTAAAAAATAAGACTATTCGTAACGAATGTCAAAGATATACGCATGTTAAACGGGACCGACACGACAGTTTTACGTGTTCTCGTAATAAATCTGAAATAAATAACAAGCAGCCAGCACTATTTGAGATAATGGAGTTGTACCGGACCTAAGACAATGTCGTTTCGTAAGCTTAGTGATTTCTTCCGTCACAATATTGATAAAGTGTGACGGAGATTAAAACGGCTGAAAATGGTGTCACAGTTTCATTTTAAAATGTTTAGTATAATAATGGAATTCAAATTGTAGCTATTAGCTCATTCATCATATACATTTCAGCCGAAAGACGTCCACTGCTGGACATAGGCCTCCCCCAAGCAGTTTGGGGGATATGCCATAATACAGGCAGGCAGGCGACGAGTTGGCGATCGCAGTTTGTTGGTAAAATACTTAGAGAACGCTGATGCCCATTCCGCGGTGAATCCCTTAGTCGCCTTTTACGACACCCATGAGAAGATATAGGGTGCAATTCTTTACGTTCGGCTCGTTGCAATGTATGCAAATAGCATATTAAATCAACAAGAAAATAAAATATTTTTAACATATCAAATACCTAGGAAACGGCATTAACAAAATGTCTAGAAGAAACGTCAGATGCACAACTTTCTAATACTTATTTTTCAATGCTTTAATGGAAAGGAAGCCAGTCATTTTCTAAAATATCGACCAAATTTCCGTACCTACATATCCTTACCAATGGCAAAATCAGAACATGAAAACTTCAAAAACCCATTTGTACCTACGTCTGTGTTCTTAAAACAAAAAGTCAACATCTTCGCCTGGCATGTCACGCTACCCGAGAAGGCAGCGTGGTTATGAAAAACCAAATCTTAATTCTACGATTCAACGTATTATAATCTAATAGCAAACCATAATTACTATCAATAGACTACGTCACACAGTATTGTCTATAATAAATTAACAATGCGAGGGATGCTTGCTAAAACCACCGCTGCGTTAGTTCATTCTGGTTAACACCACCTTGATAAGACTTTGTGGCAAAAACTAATCGGTTACGCCTTGAGTAATAGGTGGTAATAGTGTAGTGTGTATAGAGGGTAACTGGTTATTTAAATGATCGCTTGTAGGAAAAGGTATTATTTTAAAGAAAATTGTAGTAATGTAGTCTTTTTTGTCTTTATCGTATAGGTGCTTTTATATTAAAATAGGTATAAACTTTGTAGATTTAAAAAAACTGTCTTTGTACTAGGTTTTTTACTTTTACACGCCTTGTCACACAGACACACACACACACTTTAGACACTTATTATTGATATAGGTTAAACCATGGTATAATAAGATATTTCAACAGGTAGTCTCTTCCCGTGACATCTAGGTCACGGGATTGCCTCCGTACTACGTCATCGACCGTGGGGCCAATAGCGGGCTGTTAGACTTTGTGAAAATAAATTACCCGAGCAAAATGCATTTTTTCATTTACTTGCTTCTATAAAGAATCACTTTTGAAATAGTAATTTTATACAGTTTCTTTTAATAACTAATAATGAATAATACGAGATAACAAATAGTTAGGCTAGTTAGGAATTTATTTTGTATTCATTATGAACAAAAATCTCCTTAAGTATATTGAAGATATCAATCAACGGCAGCACTAATCGTGACGTAGCTTGGAGGCATCGCGCTGTCATTGCGGGATGAGAATACCTGGTGAAACATCTTATTATACCATGGGTTAAACAGAAGCTGTAGAAACAGCTTGTTTTATGGTTTATGAATACTTACAAAACATAGCAAACAAGGTTTGATGATTGGCCTCTAAATTTTTCTTTTCAATGTTTCTTTCTTTAAATAAAGCAAACCTAGCAGGCTAAACACTAATAAAATACATAACCAATCATTTGAACAAGTCGTTACTGCGTTTATACCGAGAAACATTCCAATTTCTTATTCGAAGAATAACAAACAGAATCGCAATTTGCACCTTTTTTCACAATCTGCAATCATTTGGTGGATTTCCAAGAAATAATTGCCGTGTTTGCTCGTCTCAACTGCCAAGTATCGTTACAAGATTTTTTTATTGTTGTAGTGCGTGTCGAAATGAATACAACATAGGTATATTTAAAGTTTAAGGCCACGTTCTCACTGAACAACTATAGTCCAGGATTTTATCTGGTATATGAGAGGTGGCCGAATGATCATGATTATTCTGGAACATAATCCCTTTTCGTTGGTCGATGTCAATCCTTAAATCCGCCCTTGGGATGATCAGCTATCTACTACCAGCTGGTCTAGTTTGGTTAATACGGGCAGGATATTTCTGGTCGGGCCTATCTCCAACTATTATGAAGGAGCTGGGCTGACGGATATCTTCCAATGTTTCGAAATCATGATTTAACACGCTTTTATTATGTCGACCTGTATGTAACTAACTATGTAATGGAATCTAAGGTAACTAATTTAACCATCTTCCAAGGGTCGTAGCGTAGTGTAATGAAAATTGGCAACTGTATGTAGTTCTGATGACAATACAATAATATGGTACTGTCGAACTGATCTGATGACGGAGCCGGAAGATATGAACTGGAACTTCATGATGGAAAATCGTATCATAGCTGTTTTGGATTTCTTAGAAAAGTCTTGTAATGGACTTTGAACACGATCAGGTTTCAAGGTTATAAGCGTGTTTTTCTAGTGTTTTTTAAACTATTAATTTATTAGCTAAGGAGTCACAACTTCTTAAAAATCATTATGATTCATGAGCCATGTGAATATATTACAGGCAGTTTCCCAATACTGTTCAGCTTTTGTTGCCAAGTAGACACGTGACTCAACAATGCATACAGGTGGCAAATTGCATTTATCACTTGTAAACTGGATGCGAGCTGAATTTTTGCCGGCGATTTGCAGTTATATCCAAAGCCGGTAAATTCCAATTGGTTGAATGTGTCTGATTTTATAACGTTTAATATTTTCAACTCATTTTAAGCTATCATATTCTGCATTAAGCTAGTGCCAATACTAGATAGAAAATAAAAAAGATTAGATAAGTATCTACCTACTTCTTCTATATCTACTACTTTCACGAAACTTGAAGCTCTTTCACAATTAAATCAAAACAAAACTTTCAGTGCTAAAAAGAACATAAAACTTACAAAAATTAAAAACAACGGGTATTGCATAAACAGCTAATCATGAAAGTCAACGACCTGAACAGACCCTGTATTCTAAATAGGTTACTACAGCTGAGAGTACACCAATGAGAGCATTAGAAGAGGACGGAGATATACCAGAAGAGTAATAAAGCGATAGAGATTTGTATTGCACTTTTTTATGGGTTGAAGCTAAATCACGGGCAAGTGCATAGTGCATTGACGTTTGGCATTTAATGGGAAAACCGGTGCCGGTGGGATTAGACTGATTAGAGCAGATTTTTGAGTGGAAATTCTTATAAATTTTCTTATAAGAATCATATTGCGAAGAATAGTAAGAATTTATACTAAGAGACTTACTTAATTAATACTTGCAAAAAGTAATATTTTCAATATTTCTTTATAAATCATCAATAAACATAATGAAACCTGTGAAACTTAATTCGCTTCTTTACTTCCGTTTATGGAGTCGGAAAATATTTGAATATTGTTGCTTTTCATGTTTTTTTTTCAAATCTGAAGTCGCATAACCCTGATAAACCATCTCATGCGCAACTATACTCACTCTTCAAATAGCAACGTTCTAAAATACTTCTAAAATGTTAAACACAACTTCCAAATACAAAGTCAAAGGTTACAATAAAGTGACAGGTCACAAACAAAGTCTGCTTGTATTACCATTACATCCTTTTGAATCCGGTTTTTACTAGTCTACGTCTCGGAGCATCATATAGCATCGTGGAGCATATAGATCCGTTCTAAATATAGCCGAGTACAATTTACTGTAATGGGGTCGGTAACAGCTACAAATGTAACTGATGCAGGATGAATGGATGATGCCAGGTCGCGTTGTGTAATATTGCATTATAGCATGATAAATTGTATCTTGTTGGAGCTTTTGTGTGAAGATAGTCGGAGTATTAAAGATGTACTTGAATGTGGCTAGGAATCTTCAAATAGGAGTTGTCGTTATTATTTGAGAAGTACGGTCTTCCGTTATAGAAATAAATGCGAGTCAACAATGTGAATGTGTTATTGGTATCATTTAAAACCAAAGCGAGATAGCCTATGTAGATATTTTGGTGTTATATTTTTTTTTGTGCTTTACTCAGCAATAAATACTTATTACATAGTTACATTTTCTAAATGATACTGGTTTGGTCTGAAAAACAAAGTTATTCATTATAGCCTTAGAAGCTAGTTCACCGATGAAATAACTGATGTTTAAGACCAAAACAGCCGTTCAACTCAAACATTTTGTATTGATAGATAGACAGAGTATACTTTATTGTTTGCACACCATAAAAATAAAACTGAAGTTATAACAAACATGAGCACAGTACTAACAATTGAAAGTCTGATAAAGGATGGGTACAAATTAAGCATCTGTTATTTTGTTTGTGAACTTGGCCCTTAGGCTGTCCAATAAAGGAGTAACAAACCAGAAACTATTTACGATTGAGAGCATCCTGTGATGCGGGATTGTAATTGGAACCCTACAAATAGCGTCAAGCAGACTCGTGGCGAAACGTTATAGGCGACGAGATAACTCATGAAACTCAATAGATACCAATAGCAACAGACCCAATCGTATGACATTAAGTTGTATTTGTAACTTTAAAATCTGACTACGATGCTTCAGTAAGTTTAAAAAAAAAAACGAAATGTGTGCTGGGACACATAGTAGAAGTGAAACTTTAATGGACAAGTGGAAAAACTAATATATAGAAGTTTCACTTCAAAAACAAAACGTAAAGCACAAAATCAACAATAAATAATTAGGTGCCTATCCCATTACCTTGTACGCGATATGCGCGTACAATTGCACATGACATAACATCTACAAACTTTTTAAAACCGTCACAATAACAACACGCTACCGGTATTAATAAACATAGCACAGCAGTAACTAGGGTTAGGGTTGCCAATTGCCATTCAATCAACTCGGTCTATCGCAGTCCACTGCTGGACATAGGCCCCTACCAAATTGCGCCACAACACTCGGTCCTCTGCCTTCCGCATCCAGTTAGTCCCCCAGCTACTTTCATCAGGTCGTTGGTCCACCTGGCTCCTGGCGGTCCAATTGTCATTGAAATAGGACAATCATTTATAAAATCTCGGACTTTTAGAAAGAAACCGGGTTCATGCTAAGTGCAATGCAAGTTCTATTTGCGTGCCGAAGTTTGTAGACCTTTTTTGTTGTTGTAAATCCTGTCCAAACACTCCGGACTGCGTACGGAATTACGGATGGAAGCCCTAGCATTAACAATTACTATGCAAGAGCCGTCTATCTACTTGTCACGCAAAACATGACACATGAAGGGAGGCAATTGTCCGGCTATTAAATGATCAGCATACTAATTATACCTAATAGTACTAGCGTTGAATTAGCTTGCACTGTGGGACGAAATTGGACGGACTATTTTTGCATTGCTAATTGCTAGTGATGTGGCGATGTCGATATATTTTGCGATAGTTACCGGTTTTTGATGACTATGAAACAGGAAACGGGTTTTTTTTTTTTGTTAGCGTTGGTTCCTCAGGAGTTCCTTTAGAAAGAAAACTAATATATTTGAAAAATTGGAAAGATACAACTATTAGTAATTTATCAATTTGATAATCATAGCTCGACTCTCGAAGTCTCAAGTAACTAATTTTATGTAGGTACGCATTAATAGACGATAGATTTGGTTTGGTCCGAAATCAATAGAAGTTTAAATCCGATGGTCCGGATCTTATCAAATCTGATCTTCACACGGAATTACGTTAGTAATATTAGATATTCTGTGACGGAATAGTTAATAGTCAGGCTTGAGCACCATTTTCTGATGTTGCCCATAATAATATGTACCTACACTGAACTAACGAGTATGCAGGCGCGGTTCCAGCCCAAGATTATGGGGGGGGTCAACTTGGCTTACGTACAGTTTCAGGGTCCAAATTTACTTTTGTTTTTTTTTGCAATGACAAGGTAAAGTTTGGAGTTAGTTTATTATGTAACAGAATAGTTACTTACAAAATGAAAGTCATCAAAGACGAAAATAACGTTGGGAACAATCGCGAGCGAAGCGAGCGCGAATTTTTTATATTTATGCGAAAAGTTAACATCAATTTAATTGCATTTTTTGGAGTAGCAGACTATGTACGGTAATGAAGAAGCGCGAGCGAAGCGAGCGCGAAAATTTTTTTTCACCACCATAGCTTCAATCGCTTGCGTCTTTGAGTGTCCAATCGCAACGGCAGGCTCATGTAAAGTAGCGCAAACCGTTCAACAAATGAACTACCGCCGTCGTATGTGATATTATTTGTCATTTAACTGGAAATATCATTCATACTTTATTTTGAATAAAATAATACCTATGCTGTAAATTGAACTTCAGTACATAAAAAGAGTGGATCAAAAGAACCTCCACGAGTGACGATATTTAATTGATCGTCCGGCGCACCCTGGGCAGTCAGCCCCGCTACCAACCTGCTGACTGGCTAATCTTTACACCACGACATGAGCTGTTATCATTATGTAGCTCATGTCGACACGACAGAAGAAGAGTACATAAACAAAACTCTAAAATAATGTCAGGTATTTTTTGACGTACGAGTACGTACGTACTAGGTACTTACCTAGTTTTGATTTCATTGTTTACTTTTGAGTCATTAATTTATTTTTGTAAATTGTCTATTTTTAGGAGATTTGTTAATTTGACGTGTACGATTTTGGGGGGTTCATGACCCCTACGACCCCCCCCCTAGAACCGCCACTGCGAGTATGTATTCTAAATTAGTGTCCGTGCCAGCGTGCCACCTGATATTGTTGAATCAAGTAGAACGCAGACAAAATCCTGACATAATTTTCAATTAAATCTAATTTAAAACACTGTTTTGAATGGAAATAACCACTCACTGCAAGATGAATAAATTACTCAAATTACCTATGTCTGAAATCATCATTTCAGCCGAAAGACGTCCACAGCTGGACATAGTAGTATAGTATAGTATAACGGGCTGGTTTCCGCAACTCCACGATCAAGCGTGTATTTTGCGTACGGACAGCTGGACATAGGCCTCCCCCAAGCATCGCCACAACGACCGGTCCTGTGCCTTCCGCATCCAGCGGATTCCCGCGACCTTCACCAGGTCGTCGGTCCACCTTGTGGGGGGCCTACCCACGCTGCGCCTTCCAGTACGCGGTCGCCACTCCAGAACTTTACTGCCCCATCGGCCATCCGTTCTGCGAGCAATGTGCCCCGCCCACTGCCACTTAAGTTTGGCAATTCTTCGGGCTATGTCGGTCACTCCCGTTCTCCTGCGAATCTCCTCATTTCTGATTCGATCACGCAGGGACACTCCGAGCATAGCCCTCTCCATTGCCCTTACAAATAATATATGTACTTCGAAATTTCCTAATTGGAGTTTTTGACATGTTGATTAAAATTGACGAGTTAATAATTATTTTAATTTTTCTGTTGTTCTCGTGATGATATGAAAATTTCAAAAACTTGCAGTCTTGCTAAATCATCTAATGGACATGGGCTACATAAATGGTAGGTGAAGATTCAGCAAACCTTTCAGATTGCAAGGTAACTTTTAAAAGTTTGTGGTAGTACGGAATGGAACCCAGTGCGCGACTCCGACTCGCACTTGGCCGGTTCTTATCAATTTAACTGCAAAGACTCAAGTTATTCACAAAAAATAATAAGTGCCTACATCAATGATATTTAAAAGTATAGATATGTCATTCATACCCCAACAAAACAAACGAAAAAGTAATTATGTTGGTTACCTACTTCAAGTTACTTTCGTGTCATAATTGGGACACTTTCCACACATGACGGCATTTGAGTTTTTTTCAGATTGCGAGCGCAAGTAACATATGTACTTTTAAATATCATTGGCCTACAAGGTACAATAATATTGGTACAGCGTCTAACATGAAAAGTCAATAAAGGTGGGATGACAAATAAATAAAAATAAAATAAAATCTAGGTTGATCGTGACTCGCAAGCAACTCGTAACATAATATGACTTTATAATAAAACAAAGTTTAACCGGATTAAATCGCGTATATTATTTAAATTGGTATTCCTGACGTTTCGAAAGCTTTGCAGCATTTCGTGGTCGCAGGTAGACTAAGATGACAAGCGTCTTTACAAATATTTCTAAAAAATCATTTTAATCTACCGTACAATATTATTAATTAAAATCGTTTCGATGCACGCAGTAATCAATCACAATCTCACAATATCATTATCTTTTACAGTGTTACGTCAACGTCAACGTCAGGAATACCAATTTAAATAAAATACGCGATTTAATCCGGTTCAACTTTGTTTTATTACAATGTGTAGTGATCGCGAAAACCTTAGAAATTATTATAATATGACTTCTTGTAACTGCTTTATGTGGTAGTCATGCCATATTTATTTAACGAACTAAGTTGTACAGTTTTTGAAATTACCAGCATGGCAGCAGTATCACATATTCTGTGAAAAATTCTACGGGCTAAAATGCGCACTAAGCTGTGAAGTGTGAAGTTAGCGCTGCGCAGCGCCCCGCACCCCAATTTATACCCGCGCCCTCTAAATTTAGCTACTGCGCAACTCAGATCGAAAGAATAAGTCCGACGGACACGGAACATGGATGTACATCTTAAGAGCTGGATGTACATCCAGATCCAACTCCGAATTATCTCCGGACCTACCCATCTCTAATGCCTACGCAGTCTTGCCGTCCGTCTGTCCGTCCGTCCATCCTTCTGTGGTACACTGTAGTACGCACCAAACTTTATAGCGGCTGTAAAAACGTGTCATTGTGCAGCTCAGACCAAACCAAAAGAATAAGATTGTTAAGATAAGCCAGAAAAAGGAATACAAAATGGTAAAGGAGTATCTACTATTCCACCCACAGTGTTCCAGTGATGTTGTAGCTGTTTTGTACTAGATCTAGCCATTTTTGCAACCCCGTCAGCTACAACTTCAAAAAAATTGTAGCTAAAAGATTTAGTTTTATATTGAGATTTGTTTCATATTTCTAGTTTTTAGGGTTCCGTAGTCCTACAAGGAACCCTTATAGTTTCGTCATGTCCGTCCGTCTGTCCGTCTATCTGTCTGTCCGTCTGTCCTAATCCTTTACAGCTTAATAACTTCTACAGTTATAATGATAAGTAAATGAAATTTTGTTAAAAAATGGTTTAGATATAGATCTCAATTTTAAAAGAATAAAAAAATCTTGGTAACTTTTTTTAGGGGTGGCGCCCATACATGTGAAATGGGGATGACAATTTTTTTTTCGCTGCACCCGCTTGTGTGGGGTATCATTGAATAGGTCTACTAAAATGAAGGTAATGTTTCATACATCACTTTTTTATCAGGTGTACCATCTGCGAAATATAGCCCACCAAAGTGGCTTACAATGTGTGTCCCCCCCTGCCATTTCCAAACTATGCAACGTAGAAACTTGTAATCTTCCATGTTAATAGACTTTTATAAAAACTCTCTTTTAAAATTATTTCGAGTATAATGTGATTATAATTTTTTGAGTTATAGTGAGAAAACTGAAAAATACTTGAGACGTCCTAGTTCATAGGTCATTAACCTTAGATAAAAATGATTTTAGCAAATAATGTTCCTTTAGTTACTTTCTATTTAAAAAAATCACAAAAAGAAACTTTGTGTTATATTGATAACACAAAGTAACAGCGTCACCTAGCGCTAAATTTACTCATATGACACACACTTCTTAAATTCAGCGCTAGGTGGCGCTGTTTGCAAAAACTAAAATAGCAATTATTAATATTCGATTTGATTCATTTGTAATTAGACCTACTTAAGGAACCCTATAATACTGAGCATGGCCCGACATGCTCTTGGGCGGTTTTTTTTACTTGTGCTACTTAACATAACAACACCACGCCTGTATTTCCCCGAAGGGGTAGGCAGAGGTGTAATAGTACACACACATTTTGCCAGTTATGTTATAGTCCCATGTAATAGGGGGCGAGCCTATTGCCATTAACCAACTACTTGTGCTACTTTGCGGGGTAAAATCTGGTGATCTGGCAACTTTAGCAAAAGATCTAGCTTCAAAGATGATGGTACATTTGGCAACACTGCAGTATTCGCGAGCCGCGGTCGGGAGCGTCAATTAGGATTAGACGTACACTCCAGATTGCGGCTCGCGAAAACTGTGGAATAGTAGGCACTCCTTTGCTATTTTGTTTTCCTTTTTCTGGCTTCATTCGCTAGTTCTACGCGCTCCATCTATCTTATTATTTTGGTATGAGCTGCACAATGACACGTTTTTACAGCCGCTATAAAGTTCGGGCGTACTACAGCGTTCCACAGAAGGATGGACGGACGGACAGACGGACGGAAAGACTGCGTACGCAGTAGGGTCGTTGGTCGTGATTTTTAATTCATTAGCAATTCTTTAAGAGATGGTTGTACTGAAATTGATAAACGATTTTTACTATGGGACCAACCCTGAAATCGCGAAAAAATATTTATCCCTATTGTTCATAATGATGAGTACAATAATCCCTTAAGCGGTTTAGTATGAATTAAGAGTAAGGTTTTATAAAGTCCCGTTGGCACCCTTAGGGTACGAAACCTTAAAAACAACTGCTTCAAACCAGACAGACAAACTGGCTCCGAATTTAAACTGCTGGAATGTTCTTTTTGACACCCATCATCATCAGGTTATTCAGGTTGACCTATTAATTTAATATCATGGTGTTCCATTGTATGTGTCATATGACTAACAATTGTTATTTATTGTTCTAAATTCATCATGTGACTATGATTTGTGTGGGACTACATACATATATATATATATATACAACATGTTTATCTGTATCCGTGAAATATTTAAGGAGATGACTATACTATACTGAACACGTTTTTTTTTTAGTATAGTATCAAGCACCGAATTAACACAGGTTGAAATGGCGGCAGGTCAATTCAGGGAATTCCTCTTAAACTGAAGGGGAAAATCTATAAGACCATGATAAGACCTGTCCTGTATGGATCGTGTGTTGGGCTACGAAAGGAATTAATGAAAGGCAAGTGCATGCAGCTGAGATGAGAATGTTAAGAGGAATGTGTGGTGTAACTAGAATGGATAGGATAAGGAATGAATATGTAAGAGGGAGTCTGAAAGTAGCGCCAGTGACAGAGAAGTTAAGTAGCAACAGACTGTCGTGGTATGGACATGGGATGAGGAGCATGTTACGAGGAACTACTTACCACAACTCAGGCGAGTAGGGGGGCGAAGTGGTAACTAAAGATGGCGGCGGCATTAAGGCGTCGTTTGACAGCTGTCAACAAAATAAAACATTCTAAATAAGTAAAATTAACGAAGGAATAAGGCATTGGACGTTGACAAATGATATTAAATTGCACATCCATAAATAAATACATAAATAAATAGACTGTTAAATTTATTATCCTTCCTTTGCTGTTCGTAGCCGGGTACAACAAAATGAAGGCGCCACTAGTCATACATTGAAAAATGTTAACTTTTAAAATCGCGTTTTTGGCAGAATTTTAAATAGTCTTATTCAAAAAAAAGTTTATTTTTTTAATGTTTTTATTATATAAACTAGCTGTAGCAGTCACGCTCCCTGTCAATCTTAGGGCGGCGTGTCTAGGGACTACTCCCTTTTGTCAGCAATCTGAATGCCTCCCTATGTCCGGCTATCTGAAGGCGTTCCTAATTCCGGCCTCCTGAATGCCTCCCTAATTCCGGCTATCTGAATGCCGACCGTGTTGGGATACAGGTACACCACAAATAATACGCACAATTGTTCAACACACGTTTATTTATTACACAATTATTCCGAGCCGAGCACTCTGTCTATTGTTATTTACTAGGTACACTTTATGGCGCTGTAACGTTATACACGATATACACACACACGATTTATATACAAGAACAAAGAAACTATTATTAATATATCGAAACAAATACTTATTTAAAACTGCCCTAAATTACTTCCTAATTACCCTAACTATCCTAAGAGACCATGACCACGACCTGCAGCATTACTTCCATGCTATTTCTTAGTTCTGTAACTGACCGCAACTGATTGACTGACTGAATAACTCAAGAACGCTCTGACTATATATACAAAAGTGGCGTACAGCGACAGCGGCGGGGCGATCAAGTCGTTTCCTGTTCCACCAAAATTCCCGTGGGAAAATAGACTCGCTCAGATCCTCGCCCCCCGGTTACCCCACTTCAACCCCTATGCTAAATGAACCTAGCCAATCAGAGCGTATCTTTTTGATGTGATGCAATCGTTTACCTTATTAAGTAATGCTGCCGATCGGGTCACGGCTCCCGCCGCGCGCCGCGACGGGAGCAAGTTACGACTTGTTCGTATAACAATTACGATGTTAAATGCTACTAGTTAGCAAACAATGCGACATTTTCTTCGTACTTTGAGCTATTGTTGCTAACTAGAGCCCTAATCCTAGACCATTGTTAGGTCATACACACCCTAGCCTTATCTTTATTGTTTTTAAAACTTACATACTAATGCCGACATCATTTCCTTACATCTATTTACATATGTCGCCGACATTCTCCCCCTCGTGCTCAGCACCGTCCTCTGCTTGCGGCGACTGGCGGGGGACGATCTTCACGATGCGGGAGCTGGGTCGCCTCATGACTCCGCCTGCAGTAGCCACGTCCGCCACGCGAACACGTCCATCTGGTCCCGGGTACACTCGTTCAATGGTACCCCGGGGCCAGCTACAGCGGGGCAGAGTGTGGTCGCCTATGACGACGACGTCGCCCACACGCAGGTCTCGTTCAGATGCTCTCTCGTCGATGTGTCGGGGGAGCAAGGTAGGCAAGTACTCTCGCACCCACCTGCTCCAGAAGTGATCTGCTAGTCGTTGTGCTGTCTTCCAGGTGTTAGGACCGACCAGATCTCGGTCGGAGAAGATGCCGATGCTCGTGGTACCGGAGGATCGCCCAATCAGAAAGTGATTGGGCGTGAGTGTTTCTTCCTCTGAGATGCCGACGTCTGTCAGAGGCCTGGAGTTGACTATGTGCTCGGCCTCCAACAGTAGGGTGTGAAGGACCTCTTCCCTCGGGTGTCGCTCGCTGAGTGTCGCCTGCAGCGCGGTCTTAATGGACCGCACCAGGCGTTCCCAGGCGCCGCCCATGTTAGGCGCGCCCGGGGGTATGAACTTCCAGCTCACACCCAGGTGCTTGGCTGCTGCAGCGATGTCAGAGGCCTTGAGAGCCTCAGCAGCCTCCTTCAGCTCGCGGTCGGCACCGACGAAGTTCGTGCCGTTGTCGCTGAAAATGGTCTTTGGCATACCACGTCTGGCGGCGAATCTGCGAAGAGCTAAAATCATGGAATCAGTAGACAAGGAAGGCGCCAGTTCAATATGAACGGCCCTTACAGTGAGGCAGGTAAATAGAGCCCCCCATCTTTTTTCGTGACGTCGCCCGATTGTTACCGTCATGGGACCGAAGTAGTCTACTGCGGTACATTGGAACGGTGGAGCGCCATGCCTCAACCTTTCAATGGGTAAATCTCCTGGGGGCATGTTCTGTGGTTTCGCTCGATACACGCGACACCACTGGCAGTTGCTGGCAATATGACGCAGTACAGTTCGTAGACCTATTACACAAAATCTTTGTCGAATCTCATTCATCACAGTTAGGTGGTTACCGTGATTAAATCGCTGGTGATAGTAGGCGATTAAAAGTCTTCCTATGGGATGTCGACTATCTACTATTGCGGGCCTTTTGTACTGCCTGCTTACTCCTCGTACTGCGTCAATTCTTCCACGTAGGCGGATCAGCTGGTCTTCCATGACGACGTCGAGTTTTCTCAATCTACTATTCCTTGGTACATCTTCATTCTGACTTAGCTTCATGTATTCTTCGGAAAAACTTTCATTTTGACAGCGTTTTATCAATAAATTCTCTGCTTGTTCTAGCAGATGCACTTCTATGGGAAGGTATCTTCTTTCTTCGGTCCGCTCAATATTTTTCTTCTTTATGATTGGCGGTGCCTTCCCTTTCGTTTTCTTCCAGCTGGGATCATCGCTTCCTTTTTTCTTTCTTACGGCGTTCACTTGTTCCTTGGGCTTGCACAGATCTATAAATTGCAAGACCCTCGCCGTTGCACGTAGGAGACGATTCCAGTTTGATGAACGCACAGGATCAGGGGTCACATGACTATTCGGGTTCATGATCACTGCTGCGATAGCTATTTCCTTTTCTTCGCCAGTCTTCTCTGGCTTAACATTTCTCGGTTTATGCCAATCTTCTCCTTGCAAGTACAACGATTGCAGAGGGCGATCGAGTCTCATACTGATCTGCCAACCTTCCCGTTGGCCAATGGACTCGTCCAGATCCTCGCCCGCCGCATTCGCAGCCGCGTCGAATACTACACGCAGCTTCTCATTCTGCGGTTGCACCACTGAGGAGTGAGGAAGGTACCATTTATTATTATTTTCTTCAGTAGGTACTTCCTCTGCATAACCTTTTTCCAATAAATTTTCTATTTGAGCAGTATGTTCTTCTTTCAAATACTGATTCCTCTCAAATTTCTTCTCCAAAACGCATAGCCGCTTCTCTGCCATACCGAGGCTTTCTGGTATTCTTTCTTCTTTATTTTTCCATAAAAGGCCAACCTCGAATCTTCCACTTGGCAGGCGTCTGCTGGTCTTCTCTAAGATCTGGATAGCCCTATCATCAGCATCAGTACTAGGGCGCTTCGGCGCCACTCCCAGTGATTCTATAGAGAAGTGATCCTTCATCAGCTGTTCCAAGTCATCCTCAGCTGTATTGAGATGCAGGCACCGGTCTATGAAGTTGACCTGTCTAGCGTTGCAACCATGCAGCACCCATCCGAGTAAGGTCATTGACGCCACAGGTTGTCCAGATTTTCCTCTCTTCAGTGACCGTGTGACTATCAGCTCCCAATTATCTTGACCTATAAGCAGCTTCGGAGCTTGTTCCGAATAGCAGACCTGGCGCGCTATGTCTTTCAAGTGTGTATATTTACTGACATCAATTTCTTCTAGGCGTTGAGATGTCAGGTTCAGGTTGTCTATTGTTCTGACTCCTTTGAGGCTTGAGGCATTCATATGGTGGGCGCCTTTTATTCTTATATTCAATCTACGTGAATAAGCGTTCACTATTCTTTTTCCTCCCACCGTCTCCAGAGCGAATGGGTCTCTAGGCCCGTCCGCACCTATGGCCTCAGCCACCTTGGAATCTAAAAGCGACACAGTGGACCCCTCATCCAGCAGGGCAAGCACAATCATAGAGCCCTTAGGTCCAAACAATTCAACAGGCAACATTTTCAAATAAGCTTTATCATTCCTAATCGCATTCACCAAGTTAGTAGTCACCTCAGTCTTATGCTCCTCTTTCTGCTGCTGATCAGCTGATGTCCGTTGTAGGTCCACATGTAATAATCGATGATGCCACCTTTTACATATGCCGCATCCATTTCGCTTGCATGCATCCTTGCGGTGCCTACTACGCAGACATTTGAAGCATAAGCGCAGCCCTTTTACAATATCCCATCTCTCCTGAACTGATACACTCAAAAATTTCCTGCAATCTGAAAGGGGGTGCTCTTCCTCGCAATGCGGGCATTTGATTCTATTATCACTATTATTTACAAATTTCTTATCACTGTAATTCTCTCTTGCCGTATGAGTAGCATGCTTATTCAAATAGTGCTTAGGCTTTTCTAGACTTTCAGGCGTTGCGAAGGCACCACACTTATCAGCTTCAATATTTAAAAAATTAGCAATATTTACCAGTTCAGGGAGGGAGCAATCCATCTCTGCTGCGTAATCGTACCATCGGTACTTAATCACTGAGGGCAACTTATCCACTAATATCTTCACTATTTCGGGTGAATGTAAATATTGCGATTTAGACAGTCCCTTAATTGCTGCCACACTATTATTCACTTGGCTAGCAAACATACATATTTCGCGAGCGCCGTCGGTTGGTTTCACTAATGATTTTATTTTATCAAGTTCACACAACACTAGTGATTCTGGTCGTCCGAAACGCCGCCGCAATGCGTCTAATACTTCCACTGGTTTGCAATCCGAGTACAACAAACTCTTGATAGCGTCGCGCGCAGTACCTTTCACCGCTTTCCTTATCCGTGCTATATTCTGCACATCGTTGAACATGGCCGCTGTATCTTCATACACCGTTTTAAAGGCGATCCATTCTGACGTATTCCCGTCGAAGAACGGCAGCTCATGTATGTACTTAGGTGGCTGCTGACGCGTATTCAATGCTTTCACTATCTCCGTAGCAAAAACCGCTATATCACTTTTTCTTGTTGTCGACTTATCGCGTTGCTCATATTTACTCGGTTGCACTATAATTTCTTCGCGCACTGTGGTTTCTACCCACTCTTGAACCTGGCCGGTGCGATCCTCTGGTTCTCGTTCTTCATCGGAGCTCAACTGTTCGTCCACCTGGAGACGCGCTAGCCTTGCCCGGGCAAGCGTGGTCGCTGCCTTGGCCTGTTCCAGTTCCAATCTGGCTAGCTCCTCCTTGGCTTCCAGCTCCTTCCTCTTGGATCGCCTCGATCGGATGGACGGAGCGCGCGGAGGACCCAGGGGCACCATCGTCATGTTGGACCCCCAGCCCGCTTTATTCTTCTCGATTAGCTCCGCCTTCTCATCCTTGTTCTGGTCGGTTGTCTTCGATGCGCTGGTCGTTGCAGTCTTTGAAGTGGCTGCTGTGGTCGTGGTCTCTGTCGTTGCTTCAGTGCTCGTGCCGTAACTAGATGCTGTCACCTCGGTTCCTGTCGGTGTCGTCGACTCAGTTCCAGTCGCGGCTGTCGACTCGGTGGCACCCTCAGAGGATTCTTCTGCTGGTTGCTCAGCTTTTGAGGGCGCGCCCTTATTCGATCTCGTTTCCGGCATTTTGATTCACGTATTTAATTAACACTGGTGTACCTGTTTATCCGGCTCGCTAAGGACCAATTTTGTAGCAGTCACGCTCCCTGTCAATCTTAGGGCGGCGTGTCTAGGGACTACTCCCTTTTGTCAGCAATCTGAATGCCTCCCTATGTCCGGCTATCTGAAGGCGTTCCTAATTCCGGCCTCCTGAATGCCTCCCTAATTCCGGCTATCTGAATGCCGACCGTGTTGGGATACAGGTACACCACAAATAATACGCACAATTGTTCAACACACGTTTATTTATTACACAATTATTCCGAGCCGAGCACTCTGTCTATTGTTATTTACTAGGTACACTTTATGGCGCTGTAACGTTATACACGATATACACACACACGATTTATATACAAGAACAAAGAAACTATTATTAATATATCGAAACAAATACTTATTTAAAACTGCCCTAAATTACTTCCTAATTACCCTAACTATCCTAAGAGACCATGACCACGACCTGCAGCATTACTTCCATGCTATTTCTTAGTTCTGTAACTGACCGCAACTGATTGACTGACTGAATAACTCAAGAACGCTCTGACTATATATACAAAAGTGGCGTACAGCGACAGCGGCGGGGCGATCAAGTCGTTTCCTGTTCCACCAAAATTCCCGTGGGAAAATAGACTCGCTCAGATCCTCGCCCCCCGGTTACCCCACTTCAACCCCTATGCTAAATGAACCTAGCCAATCAGAGCGTATCTTTTTGATGTGATGCAATCGTTTACCTTATTAAGTAATGCTGCCGATCGGGTCACGGCTCCCGCCGCGCGCCGCGACGGGAGCAAGTTACGACTTGTTCGTATAACAATTACGATGTTAAATGCTACTAGTTAGCAAACAATGCGACATTTTCTTCGTACTTTGAGCTATTGTTGCTAACTAGAGCCCTAATCCTAGACCATTGTTAGGTCATACACACCCTAGCCTTATCTTTATTGTTTTTAAAACTTACATACTAATGCCGACATCATTTCCTTACATCTATTTACATATGTCGCCGACACTAGCTTTTACCCGCGGCTCCACTCGCGTTAAATTCTGCTAACCCACGTCAGTCCAGTCCAGTCCATTCCAGTCCAGTCCACTGTCCCACTGCCCCGCTGCCCCACTGCCCAGCTGCCCCGCTGCCTCACTGCCCCGCTACCCCACTGCCCCACTGCGCAACCCTGCCCCGCTGCCCCGCTACCCCTCTGCCCCACTGCCCCGCAACGCCGCTGCCCCACTGCCCCGCTTCCCGACAGCCCCGCTGCCCCGCTGTCCCGCTGCCCCACTGCCCCGCTGCCCCACTGCCCCGCTGCCCCACTATCCCACTGCCCCACTGCCCCGCTGCCCCGGTAACCCACTGCCCCACTGCCCTGCTGCCCCACTATCCAACTGCCCAACATCCTGCCCCGCTGCCCCACTGCCCCGCTTCCCCGCTGCCCCACTGCCCCGCTGCCCCACTATCTAACTGCCCCGCTGCCCCGGTAACCCACGGCCCCCTGCCCAGCTGCCCCGCTGCCCCACTATCCCACTGCCACACTTCCTGCCCCGCTGCCCCACTATCCCACTGCAACACTTCCTGCCCCGCTGCCCCACTACCCTACTGCCCCGCTGCCCCACTGCCCCGCTGCCCCGCTGGCCCGCTGCCCCACTGCCCCGCTGCCCCGCTACCCCGCTGCTCCACTATCCCACTGCCCCGCTGCCCCGGTTCCCTACTGCCCCGCTGCCCCGCTGCCCCAATGCCTCGCTGCCCCACTGCCTCGATGCCCTGGTGCCCCGCCCCGCTGCCCCTCTGCCCCACTGCCCCATTACCCCGCTACCCCACTGCCCCACTATCCCACTGCCCCACTGGCCCATTGCACCGCTGCCCCGCTGCCCCACTACCCCACTGCCCCAAAGTCCCACCGTCCCACTGCCACTGTCCTACTGTCCCACTATCTCACTCTCCCACGGCCCACTGTCCCACTATCTCACTATATCACTATCGTTATCGTCCCGTCCCATGTCCATGTCCTGTCCCATGTCCTATCCTATGTCCAGTCCCATGTGCCGTCCCACTGTCCTGTCCCATGTCCCGTCTCATGTCCCGTCCCATTTCCCGTCCCATGTTCCGTCCCCTGTCCAGTCCACTGTCCCGTCCCCTGTCCAGTCCCCTTTCCCGTCCCCAGTCCCATCCCCTGTCCACTCCACTCCACTCCATCGTACATTACTATCCGCTCGTGCAAATGCATAGAAGCTTCGATCTGTCGGGTGAGTACGCAACCCACGAATTTTTTTTTTTCTTATTTTCTTTCTTTCTTTCTTTCTCAAAACCCATACCAGTTTTTAAGTCAGATCATCAGCTTTCAAACAAAAAAAAAATCATCAAAATCGGTCCAGTAGTTTTAGCGTGATGCTGGAACAAACAAACAAACAGACGTTTACAATTTTATAATAGTTAAGATTATAATAGTTAAGATAATATAAGATGAAGAAGGAAATTAAAAATTGTAGACTGAAAATAGTATTTTTTTAGTTACACCAAGATAACTTTATGCTTATTCGTATATTAAGATGGATACACTATAACAACGTTTAGGTACTTCTAAATTTTATTGCTTTTCATACAAAAAATTAGAGAAATCGCAATTTAGAGGTAGCTTCCAGTCCTTGTCTGTAAGTCGAAAGATTCTGATTTTCGGTTGGCTCAAAAGACTGCATTTCCAAGATGGCACCACCCACATATGACAGGATTTTTTTTTCTACTCTGTACAATTCGGCCCGACCAAAAAGTTTTTAATGCAATTTCTTTAGCAGCCGTATTTTCTCTATGGAGGCGTGCGCTAGAGCGCATGCGTGCGAATGACAGCTGGATATGAGCGCCTTAATCACCTTAATGTATGCAAAATGTTGTAGAAAAATATAATTAAAAATCACCGGTTCCCGTCATCGTAGCGAGGTAAAATAGATACCAGTTTTTAAGTCAAATCATAAGTTTTTAGTCACAAACCCTTTCAACAAAATCGGTCTAGTAGTTTTATAGTGATGCTGGAACAAACAAACAAACAAACAAACAAACAAACAGACAACTGACATTTAACAATTTTATAATAGTAGTAGATTATTATCGAATTCATGTGCGGATTTAAATTTGATCACTTGCTTTAACGGTGAAGGAAAACATCGTGAGGAAACCTGCACACCTGAGAGTGCTCCATACAGTTCTCAATGGTGTGTGTAGTCCGCCAACCCGCACTAGGCCAGCGTGGTGGACTAAGGCCTTAGCCTTCTCATACTGAGAAGAGGCTCGTGCCCAGCAGTGGGACAGTAATGCCACACAGCCCACAGTGGGGCTTTCAGCACCAGCTCTAGCCAGTCCATCAGCGGTTTCGTTGCCCCTAATGCCACAGTTGCCAGGTACCCATCCTAGTGCCACCGAGTTTGCCGCTCCTAGTGAGTTCACTAGAATAAAAGTTAATAAAAGCATGGTTGCTTACCGTAGTAAGGACAGTGGCTTCACATCCGGGCTGGTACTTCTCCAGGTCAGTTCGCGGTCTCCGCATTACTTTCTCACGATCCTGCTTGTGTTTTCTGTCGGCACCTTTCAATTTGAACACCTGATGACAAGTACATTAATTATGTATTTTTTTTTTCATAATATACCACATTTTAAAAACGAAAGCGAGTTAATGTTGCATAGTCATTAGTGAAGGACGAAATCGATTATCAAGATGATCGACCCCAATCGATTATAACTTACATAATCGGTCATGTAATCGATAATTAAAAATGATCAACAAATTTTTTGAACACTACTTTTAGACAAAAGGTTTGCTACCTTAAGTTAAATAGACATATTTATCAAAATACTTTATGAACTAGCACAGGTTTATTAATTACGCGCAATATAGTAATTACGTTATATTGACTGCTCACTATCGTATTGTATTGGTACGGAACAGGATTGCTATGGATGCCAAAATTTTGACATCCATAGCGGATTATTTTGTTGTTATGAATCCGCATCCGTGAAAGCTCCGCATTAATTGATGCAGATGCGGATGCGAATATCCGTAACACCCCTGGCACGGAACCCCAACTGTGCCAGCCCGACTCGCTCTTGGCCGGTTTTTTCATGTTCTATGTTTAACTTTTACTAACAAAATATAACTTGCATATTTCACAGAAGTAACAAAGTTTTTTCCATGTTTTATGTTTTTAAAATAAAAGTATAATAATTAATTAATCATCGATTAATTACCCGATTATTACTTATAGGCATAATCGATTATCTAAATAATCAAATCGATACATCACTAATAGTCATCCAGTTTTGAGGTAAGTTTTAAGTTTCAAGTCTGTTGTGTATTAAGAATGTCGGGATTGCCCAGTAACTGGATTCTGGTGGCCTGATGGCAGTCGCTCCGTGTAAAATACTCATGTTCATCCACATCTGGCTAGACTGGAAACCAAACCCAACATAATTGAAAAAGGCGAAGAGAATAAGCAGAAACAAAGTTTAGAAGCAATGCTTCTATTGAAGCGAAGCTTCTATGCCGTCGTTGCGCACTCGGCCACCGAGTAATAGATCAAAGAAAAAACGTCACCGTAAACTCGCACGAACGTTCTATTGCGTTTGAAAATGTGTAGAAGCTTCGCTTCTGCCGGGCGTCTCCCGACGGCACCTGTGTTTTAAATATTTACCTTAATCTGACAAGCGGCAGCATGCAGCCTGGTATGTTCATCGCTGCCGAGGTACGTCTCCACTTGTATACGGAACGGGACGCCCTTCTCACCGCCATGCTTCTTAGCTGTGAATTCCGTTGATATGCAGTTTACCTGGATACGAATAAAAAATAAAATTAAAAAAAATTGTTTAATGTAAGTCGAATAACGTCACCACTGAATAAGTCCCTTCTTATTCAAGGTTAGTCGGAAAAGGGTGAATACGGCTCTCCTTATATAAGGTTAGTCGGAAAAGGATGAATACGGACTTACTTATACATGGTTACTCAGAAAAGGGTGAATATGGACCTCCTTATACAAGGTTAGTCGGAAAAGGGCGAATATGGACCTCCTTATACAAGTTAGTCGGAAAAGTGTGAATATTGACCTCCTTATTGTATAAGGTTCGTCGGAAAAGGGTGAGTATAGACCTACTCATACAAGGTTGGTCGGGTAAGGGTGAATACGGCCCTCCTTATTCAAGGTTAGTCGGAAAAAAGTGAATACGGACCTACTTATACAAGGTTAGTCGGAAAAGGGTGAATATTGATGTCCGTATACAAGGTTAGTGGGAAAAGGGTGAATATAGACTTTTAAAAGGTTAATCGGAAAAGAGTGAATATGTATTGTGAGACACAATAGCAACAGCCTAGGTGATATTGCAGTTGTTATGGAAAAATTAAACCAGTTAACATCAGGTGGGCCTTTAGCTCGTTTCGCCATTCTATACTTCATAAAAAAGTCCTTTGTGCAGCAGTGGGCCTAGACTACGTACCTTGATATAAACGCCCACGTCTTTGGTGGGGTCCCAGTAGACGTGCAGGGAGTTGAGACACGCGGGCTGCTCCACGCGGATCACGCCGTATGATAGCGGGACGTCCACCTGAATAAATGGAACAATATTTGTAAAAATAAGCTATAACCTACTTGAAATAAGGCTTAGAATTCAAGTGAGGTGAATTATGTCCTTAACGGACATTAAAGGTGGTTTCACACCGGCGAAGCGTGGCGTGGATGGGCCGAGCGAGAATTGAAATTTGTATAGAAAAATTTCAATTCACGTCACGCCCATTTTTGGTGTGTAAGGTCTGGATGTGCGAGGCGAGAATTGAAATATTTGTTGGTACAACATTAAACTTTATTGCGGCATGAATAGAGTATTTATTACATTGCGAAACGGATACAAAAATCTCGCACCGGCCCGCCCGGTCTCGCTCTGTCACGCTCGGCCGCGCTCTGCCACGCCACGCCCGGCCGCGCTCTGCCACGCTCTACCTCGCGATGTCTCACGCCGACACAGAACAAATTGAGGCGAGAATTGAAATATTTGTTGGTACAACATTAAACTTTATTGCCGCATGAATAGAGTATTTATTTGACAAAATTAGTAAAGGAACGTGGCGACTGGGATCACGCTCACTTATTACTTCCTCTGTATTTTCTGTTCCGTAGCACCTACCCGCGATGTACATCGCAGACCGGTGCCGGCCAGCGCGTGCCGGCGCCGGGCGGCGCGTACTCGCGATCTTCGACATCTTTCGGTGTGAAAGGGTCAGCGAGATTTAAATTCACGCCCATGCCATCCAATCCTCGCCTCGCCGGTGGGAAACCACCTTAAGGGGCAATGCGGGTGGACTTTTTTTCATACAAACGCTCTCGACTGTTTTCTTTCTGTTTTATAATTCCAAAGCAATTATTTTTTACAGTAAAATGTTCGATGAAATAGAACAGTTTCGGAATTGGGCAGCCCGTAATTCATCTCTATAGGTTTGATGAGCTAGGAGGAAGAAGCCGTTTCAAAATATTTAAAGAAATTATGTCCTCCTGGCCGAATATCAGTCACGGCGGCCAGTCTCAACGGAGACTAGCCATCTGCGCGGGACATATTATAATGCACAAGTGTGTGCGCAAACACAGGCGCACTCTCATAATCCGATGGGACGGCAATCCGACACGAGCGGAGAGAGATCAGGGAAAGGACCGACAGCTTTACATGCTCTCTGAGACACGGGGGTGTTGCACCGCCAACATCCTGACTCCAGGCTGCTACTGAGAAATTTTCTTGACAGAAAAAGTGCAATAACACTTTGTGCCCGACCCTGGAATTGAACCCAGGACCTCACGATCAGCAGTTATATTATGTAAATCTACACTTTTTATTTATTATTTTGTGTCCCTAGTTTGTGGCAAATAAATTATTTCTTTCTTTCTTTCAGTTAAACACGTTACCGCTAGACTACCGAGGCAGTCAAAGTAATGTTAAGGCGCATGTAGCAGGCAAGTGGCGCCCCTATCAGTAAAATAATTAATACTAGCTGAATACATTCGTTTTTAACAATTGAAGTACCGGGTACTGTAGTTTAATCAGAAACTATTAACTCTTTGCGAAAAACGGCCACTTTGGCACTTTTTCTACCTACTAATATTGTTATATTGTTAAAAATGGTTTTTCAATAAATGATGTATTCAGCGAGTAATATTTTTTTTACTGATGGGGCGCCACTTGGCTGCTACAAGCGTCTAAAGTGAAAAACGGCGTCGTAATTCTGAAATTAGCTAAAATAAAAATGTTATTACCTCTACAATTCTTTCTCCGGGTCTCTCATTGTGCCACTGTGCGATCTGTTCCCTCTCCATGTACTGCAGGCGACGCTCGTGGAAACATATCTTGATCACGCTCTAAAGAACAAAAAATGAATTTAATATCATATTCTGGGACATCCAATGTCAACACCACAATGGCGGCGATAAGGCCCGTATTGGATGAGTGACTGGAAAGGGGCCATGGCGCCCTCATATATCGGCTGACGCAGATACTCTCGGGGCATGGATGCTTAGGGAAGTATCTGTGTCGCATAGGCCGAGAGCTGACGCCCGAGTGTCATCACTGCGGGGGCTGCCCAGAGGACACGGCGCAACATACACTGGCAGTGTCCAGCTTGGGCCACGCAACGCCGTGACCTCATCAATGCAGAAGGCGGCAGCGATCTCGCGCTTACGGCTGTGGTTCTGTCCATAGTCAGGAGCGAGAGCGCTTGGGAGGGTGTCGTCTCATACTGCGAGGAGGTGATGCTCGCGAAGGAGGCGGCGGAAAGGGTACGAGAGGCGACGACCTCTCTCCCTACCCGCAAGAGACGAACCGGGCATCGCACGCCGACCTCCAGCCACCCTAAAAGAGGGCGTGCGGTCGATTAGTCAAGGCCAATGATGACGACGCACCATGTGTGGCCAACGCAAGGCCGCATGAGGAAAAGGGGCTCGCCTACTAGTGGCAAGCCGGGACTTATCTGGGATGGATGGGTACTGCAGATTAGTGCAGATCGTATCCCACGCCCCGGTAAGAGTCCGAAACTGGCTCCGTCATCCCGGTGGAGAGTTAATGAGTAAAAGATACATCCTTAATAACGAAACACTTTATAAAAAATCAATTAATACTCATAACATCTTTTAAACTTGGGACACCGCCTTATAACAAGAATGCAGGGAACTCGCTTCTTACCAATTCTGTTGACAGCCAACAAAACTACCCACATACCTATGTATTTAATTCTACCCGCATCGAGTTAATAATTAGTACTTTTATTTATTGTTCTAATGTAAGTGACGATTGTCTTAAGTGAGAAATAAAGTTCTTTAAACCGAAGTACCTTGTGATCACGTCGCGAAAAAAACGTCATGATAATGCGCTCGGAAACATGAAATCGAGCAAATACGAAATGCTACACATAGCTCAGGCACCGCTATTTCCCACGGAAAAGCTCTCTCAGGCACCCTGCACATGTGTCATTCAATGGAATTGGAACCTACATAGAACAGAAACAGAACATTAATTTCCTTAGTCTTGCAGGAAGAATTCGTCCCAGCGGTGCTTTAATTAATTATTGCTTTTAATTATTTATTTATAAAAAAATAATGATTGGCTGGGTGAAATTACACCCGTCGGTGCCTGAAAGGTATAGCTGGTAACTTGGTGAGGAATAGAAATGGTCGGATTAAACCTTAAACCAAAAGGCTAGCCCGGTATTGATAGCAATACAGTACTATCACTTTTAAAAGTTACAAAGTACATCGTTTGCCTGCAGAGAGGTTTTTTTTTTGGTAAGCGCAAAAATATTGTAGCAAATTATAACGCACCACATTAACGAGCGAAGCATCTCCTTCCGCTATTGGTTATTGCGTACGCGTCATGGTGGCCACTGGCCATACAGTGTACAAATGTTATGAGCGAGATAGCATGAGTCTCTTTTTGTTGTTGTATTTCAAATATAATCGTGAAGCAACAAGGCCTTTATTTCATTGGTGTTTACAATCGTTTTAAGTTGGAGTTAGATAACTCCTTTCTGCGCTAACGAATGTTGTCGATGTCACTTATAAAAACGGTCGCACTACACAGGTGCTTAAAAATGGTCTAGTCTCTTATAAGCTTTAAGATTCTGATGACTTCTATTTAGTGGGTGGGTAGAAATCAAACTGAAGACGCTGTGAGTACATTAAATACATATTCAACCCAAAAAACTGGAAGCCAATCATATAATACACTAATTAAACTAGCTTGACTGCCTCGTTGGTCTAGTGGTTGCAAGCGCGACTGCTGAGCGTGGGGTCCTGGGTTGTCGGGCAAAGTGTTATTGGGTTTTTTCATTAGGAAATTCTCAGTAGCAGCCCGGAGTCTGGATTTGTGCCCGGTCAACGGCAATAGGCTCGCCCCCTATTACATGGGACTATAACATAACTGGCGAAATGTGGGTGTACTATTACACCTCTGCCTACCCCTTCGGGGAAATACAGGCGTGATGTTATGTTATGTTGTGTTAAACATGCTTAATCGGATTGGTTTTGCTCAAAGCACATAGAGGAGAGAGAGTATTTTTTGTGGGTATGGGTTCATATCCCACTTCTGATATCATATTCAATTTTGGGATGAGGTATAAACATAGAAATCTAACTAATAAGGAATAGAAGTGGTTAAGGCGTGTGAAGTTGTCGCCGCTTACAAGTGTCTCGTAGGACACCAGTGCGCGAACCGTTTGCTTGATCATCGGTGCTGTTTTGGACGCAATCACAATATCTAATTTTAATATCTAATTATCTAACAGCGGATTTTTTTAGGCTTAATTTATTTTGTAATGAATGCTAGAAAACCGGTGGGCGTAATTGCGTATTTATGTATTGGAAGCGAACCAGCGACACGCGTTCCCGTATTAAAAGACAGTAGATAATATTTCTATGACCTTACTATTTAGATTTCTATGGGTATAAAAGATGGATGGATTTAGTAGATCAACTTTAGTATAATACTGACTTTTCACTTGTCACTTTTTTGTGATTTGAACATTCACGGTACCTATAAGCACTCGAAGTCTAACAAGTGGTCGGAGAATGAAAAAAGAAATGACGCTGACTGTATGCAATGCGACAGGTCCCCCAAGCTTCTTTAGTTTAATCTCGTAAGGCTGGCCCTGTGCTCTGATTCAGAACATTTTCAGTAAGCAGTTGTCGACTGATTCGGTTAGTTATCTCTTTTTCTCTCGTCATGTGAAACATAAACGAAACGAGTTGTTGTTTGTTCCGGGTTTCGGCACCAAATTTGTATAGTACGGTCGACTGCACGTCGTTGTAACAGTTTGACATTAGCAGCAACTTTATTTCATAAGCAGTAAGGGCGGTTTTTGAATTGAAGTGTTACCACTGTCATGCAGTCGACTGTACAAGTTATGTAAATGTAATATATTGTAAGTTTTTGGTAATTATTTAATTGGAACGTACCGACACGTACAAACTGTAAAATGTAAGAGTGCTGGTGTTGCCAGCACTAGAAAACTGGTCTTTAACAGTAGCTAACACAGTCATAGGATGATGGTACGGTACCTTGAGTCTCTGCCCCTTGTAATGCGACAAGTCCTCCAACATCTTGAGTGGGATCTCGCTAGGCTTGTCCTGGTTGAGGTACGTATATCTCTAAATGCTATTTCGTAACTATTTATTAATACCTTCAGTATGAAGCCCCATGTAATGCGACAGGACCCCAACGTCTCGAGTTTGATTTCATCAGACTGGCCTTGGTTGAGGTACGTATATCTCTTAATGGTATTTGGTAACTATGGATAGTGCGAAACAATCTTAAATAATTATTTATTAGTACCTTCAGTATCTTCCCCTTGTAATGCGACAGGTCCCTAACTTCTTGAGTTTGATCTCGTCAGACTGGCCCTGGTTGAGTTATGTATATCTCTAAATGCTATTTGGTAACTATGAATTGGATATGGCGAAAACAATCATAAATATAAATATAATATTACCTTCAGTATCTTCCCATAGTAATGCGACAGGTCCCCCAACGTCTCGAGTTTGATCTCGTCAGACTGGCCCTGGTTGAGGTACGTATATCTCTTAATGGTATTTGGTAACTATGGATATGGCGAAAGAATCATAAATAGTTATTTATTAGTACCTTCAGTATCTTCCCCTTGTAATGCGACAGGTCCCCCAACTTCTTGAGTTTGATCTCGTAGGGTTGGCCCTGGTTGAGGTACGTTAGGGTCTCTTCATTCTGCTTGGTAGCTATTGATGTAGCGGCTGCTAAGACGTATTGGAATCTGTAAGGGATAATTTGTTTACCGTAAAGGATGGCGAAACGAGGTAATAAAGGCCAACCTGATGTTAAATGGTTACCTTGGCCCATAACAATAGCAATACCATCTAGGCTGTTGCCTAAATGGTATTGCAAATCGCGTTCGCCAAACTGAGACTTGACGACGGAAAGTCTTAACACTAGGCTTGCTTGGCATCCGGCGATGGCATAGGGGTGCTATTAGGTTTCACTCATCGTTATAATTGTATTTTTTTCCGCTTCAGTCTCCTAACAGGTTTTCTTGACATCAGTGATTTTACTAGATTGCTTGGGTGTTTGAGTAGTCTTTGTTGGCATGTTTTTGTTTGCCTCTTCTTCAACTCTTGTCAATTTAAGATCTCTTGTATGTATCTTGGCTTCTGTATGATTTTTGTTCATGTGTACATAATAAACACGTCACGTATTTTCGACATTATTTTATTGAAATTGTGTGAGCAATGCAGCTTTAAATTAGAAGATATATTTACCTGGTATCATCCTTGAAGCTAGGTTCAGAGCGCGTTTGCATCGGGGAGTGCAGGAATCCATCCAGAGATCCCCCGGGAGAGCACATAAGAAGGCCTGCGTCTGTAAATAAATTATTAAGTAAGTTAGAAGAGTATCTATAACAACTTTTTCCAGAATTTATGGAGTGACTTCAGCTCTGAAATATTAGAACAGAAAAAGGTTTAGGCACAGAACGTCCGATTTTCAAAACGTCCAGTAAGGAAAAAGGTCCGATTCGCAGATTGTCCTATTCTCAAATTTTCCGATTCGCAAAACGTCCGATTCTTGCAACCCTTAGAGAAATATGTTGTATGGGGCTTCTATCTCCGTTAGAGGAGAAACGGTCAGACTGCTAGACTTATTATTATACTAGCGTTATCGTCAAACGTAAAATAATTGTCCTAAAGCCAATAGCGACTGTTTTGATATCATCATCAACTCAGCCTATCGCAGTCCACTGCTGGACATAGTCCTCTCCCAAGTTGCGCCACAACACTCGGTCCTCTGCCTTCCACATCCAGTCCCCCCAGCCACGTTCTTCAGGTCGTCGGTCTACCTGGCGGGGGGGCGCCCTACGCTGCGTTTGCCAATTCGCGGTCACTGATCCTCCACCACTCCATCCACGGTGCCACTTCAGCTTACTGATCCTACAAGCTATGTCGGTCACTCCGGTTCTTCTCCGGATAATATCTTTACGGATTTTATCCTTCAAAGAACTCCAAGCATAGCTCGCTCCATAGCTCGCTGTGCGACTTTGAATTTGTGGACTAGCCCAGTCTTGGCACCGTAAGTCATGACAGGCAGGACGCACTGGTTGAAAACTGTTTCGATATGGACCTTCTAAATAATAAGCTATTCAAGACACAATAAAACACCAAGGTATCGGTACTTACTCTTATTTTCCTGTGAATTTGGTGAATGATACCCGTTCATGGGCATCATGGTCCCAGGAGGCATGGTTGGCTGACACTGCATGCTTTCAGGGCTACCTGCGATTGACAAATAATGATTAGTAAAATATAATCAGCCCATGTTCCGTGTGGTGCCGGACGTAAAGAATTGCACTACCCTATATCTTCTCATGGGTGTCGTAAAAGGCGACTAAGGGATTCACCAGAGGATGGGAAGCAGCGTTCTCTGAGTATTTAAACAACCAACTGTGATTGCCAACCCGCCTGCCAAGCGTGGCGATTATGGCATATCACCCCATTGGGGAAGGCCTATGCCCAACAGTGGACATCTTTCGGCTGAAATGAATCAGCCCATTATTTTCCCACTGTTGGACGCTGGCTAAGTGGAGGTTGAAGCACTAGACCTCACACTAGTCCAGAAGACATAGTTCAGAATGAATTTAATAAGCAATATGTTCTTTAAAATGAGTTCTTTAATAACAAAAACAAAACAAAAAAATCTCGCTGCGGCACGACGACGTCACCAACGATTACGTGAAATACTAGATAATAGCTTATGGTGCAATTTTAACGAGTAAAAATGACAGCTGAACGGAAAATTGTTCTCATAGAGGTGTATCTTAGCACCACTATGATGACACTGGTTCCCCTACTAAGTAAAAGTAATGACTTCCACTTGTTTTCTATATTCCGTGGCAGTACCCATTTTAGTTCCGACGTTTTTTTAATAGATGGCGTTACTCACCATGCTGTTCTTTCATCATCCCCATTTTCAAGCGGCACAGTAATCACACACACTACTGGGTGTAAAAAGACCCATAACCTAGTCGAATTCTACGCATACTATACATCAAACTGAGTAACAATGTGCAAAAATAATTGCTGGGAAATCACTATTATTTTTAAATATAAAAAACAACTGTTATCAGTAGCTCACAATGTAACGCGTGCAAATGAATGTACCTACGTGTGTAGCTGTGTAGAACGGGACGCGTGATCGTGGCGCGCCGCAAGGCTCGTCGTGCTTCTCCACGCCTAAATACCCCAAAAAATATGTGACTTTGACCTTCAATATTTCCATAATCAGTCGGTTCCTAGGTATGGCCTAGTACAAAAAAAAAAACGTCGTAATAATGGGTAGAATACGGGGCTTCTGGCTTCGTGGGTCTTTTTACACCTGTTTTACTGGGTGTAAGGGTAAACACCGTTATCACTCTCAACTGTGGGTAGTTAACTATAAATAGTACATTACTGTTGAGGCCTGAAATTAAACAATTGACGGCCGAGTAATATTGAGTACGAGGCGTAGCCGAGTAATATTGAGTACGAGGCGTAGCCGAGTATTTCCCAAGTGATTTTAAAACTTTTTAACTAAACGAAGCCGTTAATTGCGATTTCGGCCAAGACTTGTATAGTACTTTACTCCCATTTGGGAGGAAACAATATACAAATTAATTCAACACTATCTAATTTTCATTCGCACCAATTCATCAGCGCGCGGTTCTTGTTATATTTTCAAAGTTTTGAAAAAAAAAACGTGCATTCAGCCTTTATAATGATAAATACTTTGTATCTAAAGACACTTAATTTATATGAGTGTGTACTTAAACACCTCGCTAGCATGATTAAAAAAATAAAAACTGCCCAACAATTTCTATTATTGTTGTATTGGATATTGCTGGCGTGTTATTTCGTTGCGTACGGAAAAGAGCCAATTGATGTTTTTTTAAAAATAATGAACCAATTTCTGAGCAAGTGGGAGAAAAATATATTACCGAGAAAACAAAACTGTTTTAGTCCGACACCGTATACGTAAATTCATGGATAATACGCGCCCGAGTCGTGTGATCACTGTTGGTTGTGTGGCGTTGCCCCCCACGCCCCTCTCCTGTGGTGAGACGCAGGTTTTTGCCCTCGCGCATAGGGTGAAAAGCTCATGTGGTGAAACGTGGATTTTCTTTGATTTTACATTCTATAAATGAGGACAACGGTGTTTTACCCTTACGCCCAGTATACAGTGATCGGCAATTTAATAAGATAGCCGGTGGTGAATATGAAAACTTTACCTGACGAACTCTATCTGTCGGCAAGTTGCAGAATTATTTTGTGCCTACATTAATTACTAGGGGCATACAACAGATGGCGTCACTAATCATGCTGCATCATCATACTGTAAGCCGGTGACTGTTGACAACTATTCGTATCATCAATAGTATCGCTGTTACTATCATTGATAAATAGATACATATTCTCAACAGATGTCGCTACTCACCATGCTGCACCATCATATTCCCGTTGTGAGACGATGACTGTTCACAACTACCCTCCTCCATAGCGTCGCGATTGCCGTCGACCACCATGCTGGTAATCTGTGAGTAGAATATGGTGACAATGTAGGTTTTGAAATAAGAAAAGTAAGGAGTATTTCAAGACAGATTTCAGTGGATGTATAAGACAACAGCTCCTTACACTTATTTTGTAACTTCAATATTCTACATTTTTACGTGTGGTGACGGTGGCGTGCGTGCCTTTTAGTAAATATGGCGGCCGACACCCGGTCATGAGTACGGACGTTGAGCGACTCGTAAGCGTCATACTGACGTATATGGAGCCTACGAGATTCATCGCATCGAAGTTAAAAAGACGGTCACTCGGCGGATCGATTCGATCACTACGCAACGAGTTATTGATGAAGTCGGACGCCCTATAACTTGACATGAATTGTCTTTCTACTTCGTGATAACAATGAAGTGTTTCATGACTAATCTTTAACCAAAAACATTTTAAATTGTGGAAAGAAAAAATCGCTCACGAGCAGGATTCGAACCTGCGACTTCTGGCTCAGTACGCCAGTGCTTTAGCCACTAAGCTACCGTGAACACTGCTCGTGGTATCGAAATTATCCTCCACTATACGCCTTGGGGTGACGTCAGCGATATCTTATTAAGAAACATTTTCTTAACCGACTCGACTAACTTTGTAAATAATTAGTAAGGGTAGGCATATCTATACGACTTTGATTTAACTGCAAAGTTAGTCGAGTCGGTTAAGAAACAATGTTTTTTAATAATATTTAATATTTTTGCGACATTTTACACATCACCATCTAGACCCAAACTAAGCAGAGCTTGTGCTATGAGTACTAGACAATGGATATAATACTTATATACTTTTTTTTTTTTGTAAATACATACTTATAATACATAAGAAACAACCAGACGAACACAAACACTCATGTTCATCACACAAATATTTGTGTCCTGTGGGAATCGAACCCACGACCTCGTGATCAGCAGTCCGAAACTCGAACCACTAGACCACAGAGGTCGTCGTTTCTTAATAAGATATCGCTGACGTCACCCAAAGACGTATAGTGGAGGATAATTTCGATACCACGAGCAGTGTTCACGGTAGCTTAGTGGCTAAAGCACTGGCGTACTGAGCCAGGAGTCGCAGGTTCGAATCCTGCTCGTGAGCGATTTTTTCTTTCCACAATTTAAAATCTTTAGATTTCGCTTCGCATGCGTAAATGCGTTAAAAATAATAAAATAATCTTTAACCCTTCAATATACGCTCTCGAGTTAGAGTCTTAGTATGACTTTTATTTACGAACCCGCTTTTCCCCTGATATGCAGACATTGGTTATAGTTTTAATGCTAAAGTAACTTCTATCAGAGACTTTTAACGTGTTCGGCGACAAATATCATAAATTTTAATTGCAAATTATCTTCATAAAAATGATTTACATGACCTATACATTGGTGCCGAAACCCGGAACTGTGTAACGTAAAATATCGAAGTTACATAATAAGTGTTTCCAGCTATTTTCAGGCCAAGATGGAGCTAGGAAGAAGTAGACTTTAAGCACTATCTACACATGTCCGGGTCAGGGCCATCAGGGTTTCCGGGCTGCGTCCCGTTAGGGACTTGACATTCGTACTTGTGTTCACACAGATTAGGTTAATCTGTAGTGTATTCTGGCGTTTTGGTGAGCACACATGACTTCTTGGAATTCAAATACTGCGGATCTGATAGATCGTAAAGAATTTTGTTTTGTCGTACAAATTCTATCATCTTGTCGTCCCGATGGCGTGAAAAATCTGATAGCACTGACGGAGCATGCTTACGTCGGATCCGGCTTTGGGACACTGACATCCCGGGGGCGCCTGACTCGGTACTATGTTAACAAGTACATACAAAATGTATGCAAGCAAATTTTATTCCGTCCCTGCGGAAAGACTGACAAGGAACCATCCCTGACATGTGTGGATAGCGCCTTAGATACTGTGGTCGGCTGAATATGTGCACAGTAATAGATACAGCTCTGCTTCTTTCACAGATTTTTATTATTATTAAAGCAATATTTTTTTCTCAGATCAGCTTGGAAGATCATTATTACCTATACATAACAAATCATATCTGATCGAGATTTTCACACAGTAACGACCAAAGGTATATTATGTTATTCAGAATTTTGTTTAGTTAATTCATGTAGCTCTAAAAAGACATTGCTGGGAATTACAAGCGTATTTTTTCATTACTTATTTTCATCGTATTTAATGCGGACAGTACAGTAAACATTATTTATAAAAAAAAAAATCAACACAATAATAACGTGAGCGGCTAAGATACTCCATTTGACTTGATATTTTAGACCAATCCCTTGTAATTTACTCTATGGTTTTGTGAAAAAGTATGTTAGCACCACTGTTTAAGATAGCCAATCTTTTTTTTAGCACCTTTACATCTACAGGAATAGAAAATTAAAACTGTTTAGTTGCTAGGCAACCGCTTGTTTGACATAAGTTTTGTTAGCAAAACACAATCTCATAACAGTTAATATTTTAATGAATTAAACGTGTGTGGAGTACTGTCCGTTTATTAAAATAGATTGCAACACATTGCCCTCATCGAAACTTATATGGAGACCATCATCTTTTATTCGTAACTTTCACAGGCTGGGCACTAATGGAACTTAAGCAATGTCCTTTGATATTTAGTTCTATTCAGTCAGAGAAAACATACAAATACCAGGCCCCTCAGAAAGTATTGCGAAAAAAAGTTTTTATATATGGGAGACTGGCCAGTTATAATGTTTTTCGAAAATATGATTATTTATAAGTAAAAATAAGTAAGTTCCAATTTCAAAATTTCCCTCCACATTTTTTGCGAGTTAATTCAAAGTATTGTGTCTCACTGAAATATGGATCTGCGCCGGGAACATTTTAGAGCTATGATTTTATACGATTTCAAGTGTCGCCTGAAACCGGATGAATCGTACGATAGACTTCAAATGGCATTCTTGGATGAAGGCCCTTCCAAGGCAACCGTGTATCGTTGGTATAACGAATTCAAGCGCGGTCGACCAACTTTGGGGGATGACGAAAGAAGCGGTCGCCCTTTGACGGCTGTTACCGAAGAAAACGTGCTAGCAGTGAAAAATTTAATCCAAGACAATAGGCGAATTACATATCAGGAGATTCAACACATATTGAAGATTGGATCGGGAAGCGTTCACGAGATTCTACACAGCCATCTTCGCGTGAGGAGGATAGTATCACGCTGGGTGCCGCACAACCTCACCGATGCTCAGAAGCAGGCCCGGGTGGAATGGTGCCGTGATATGCTTAACAAATTTGAAGCAGGCTCGTCTCGGCGTGTTTACGACATCGTTACAGGTGATGAGTCCTGGATTTATCAATACGACCCAGAAACCAAGCGCCAGTCGACTGTTTGGGTGTTTCAAAATGAGCCAACGCCTACCAAAGTGAAGCGATCTAGAAGCGGGGGTAAGATTTTGATCGCTAGCTTTTTTAATTTGACTGGCCACTTGGTATCAATTCCCTTACGGGATCAAAGAAGCATTAATGCCGAATGGTATACTACCAAATGTTTGCCAGAAGTTTTCTCTGTTATAAGCAACAAGCGACCAAACACAGGGCTCCGCGGGCTACTGCTCCACCACGACAATGCACCTGCGCACACCGCACTCAAAACGAGGGACTTCCTGGACAGCACGCCAGTCAAACTCCTGGGTCACCCTCCTTACAGCCCTGATCTAGCACCGTGTGACTTCTTTTTATTCCCAAAAATAAAAAATCAGCTCAAAGGGATACAATTTTCGTCGCCGGAAGATGCGCTGGCTGCGTTCGAGCAGGCTGTAAACGAGGTGTCTGCGGCGGACTGGAAAAAGTGTTTTGAAAACTGGTTTAGGCGCATGAATCTTTGTATAGAGGCTGGTGGAAAGTACTTTGAAAAGATTTGATAAAAATATATGTACGTATAGAACAATTTTTTTTAGTTTCGCAAAACTTTCTGAGTGTCCCACGTAATATTGTAAGTGCCCTTTGCGACACGTGTTTAAAACATAAGTTCACAAAATATCAAAATGATAATTAACCTTTGAATCGACCACTAATTAAGAATGCCATTTGTTTAAAAAACAAACCGATTAAAGTGTTTTTTTTTTTATAATATCTATCAGTGAAACTAAAAACAAATAATAAGTATTAAGTAGTGTGCGCAGGAGTAGAATAATATGAAAATTTCGCGCCACAACAATGACAAAGCAGTTTTAGATTACAAGTGCACAGGAAATTTTCCTATCAATTAATTGTATCGATTCGTTTTACGAAAACAAAGTTATCATGTAATTTAAGGTACCTTTAGGGACATGCTACTATACAAGATGTTGATCTGTGTCCGTGCCATATTTCTAGAGCAAATGATAAATAATCTGCATTAGTCATCTAAAAATACTTTTAAAATTCCACGATTATTTTAATACCCAAATTTTCAGTTAGAAACATAGCGAGGGTTTGAGAATAAATCCCGAACGACTCTGAAAATAAGTCATCGGTATTGGTATCGGTCAGCGGTATTTTCAAATGGTGGAAATACCTGCAAATGATTTTGGTTGTTTCGCACGCATTATTTTTTACATAAAAAAATGGTTTTGATTTTTTTATTGATTCGTGTTTAGTATCAGTGGTACTTTTTTTTTAAATTTTTTCGAATGGACTCTAGCAGAATTGGTACCCAAAATGGATACCCTAACTGCTTAACTGGACGGGTGGCGGAGAATCCCGTTAGGGACTCCATCCGCCTAGTATCAGTGGTACAGTCACCTCCTTAAATATGGCACGAATACAGATCTGGCACGAATACAGATCAAAATGTTGTATACAACGTGTTATTGAAATAACTGAAAACCTCTTAAGGGGTCATTCTACTCATCAGTATGAACAACTTTTACTATGGGACCAACCATGAAATCGCGAAAAAAATACAGCTGATCCCTACATTTGAGTTCACATAAATCGACAAAATGTAGGGACAAGCTGATTTTATTTCGCGATTTCAGAGTTGGTCCCATAGTAAAAGTTGTTCATACTGATAAGTACAATGACCCCTTGAGAGGTTTTCAGTTATTTCAATAACTCGTTGCAGGTGTAGCAGGAATGCGTGGTCATATTTACAGAGCTCATTCAGGGAATTA
The DNA here is from genome assembly GCA_949699075.1 of Asteroscopus sphinx. Classification (NCBI taxonomy): domain Eukaryota; kingdom Metazoa; phylum Arthropoda; class Insecta; order Lepidoptera; family Noctuidae; genus Asteroscopus; species Asteroscopus sphinx. The sequence goes on along the minus strand of OX453029.1, from coordinate 4,462,963 downwards.
GCATGTTGGTTGATACACGCTTTTTAAGTTTTTGGAGGGAGCATTTTCTGTCCTTGTCGCGCGAAAAGGACATTGTACTGTGTAAGTGTCTGCGATGGCGTTATAACGTCAGACCATAGTAGTGCTATCTCTGTCTAGCAAACTATTTTGAAATGCTTTTAACTTGGGCAGTGTTAAAAATATTTCATAAATTTTTTCATTGTCATTCATCTTTTTCGAACAGATTTAAGATTTCAAATAAAAATAAAAATTGACAAATATCCAATGATATTTAAAAGTATAGATATATCATACCCAACAAAACAACGTTCCGTACGCAGCGGCAGCACAATACACATAAACGGGTACAAAGTAAGTAAGTTGGTTACTTCAAGTTACTTTCGCGTCATAATTGGAACACTTTCTGTACACACACGACGGCATTTAAGATTTTTTTTGTCACCGGTCATGCTCCGCAGCTTACTTCACCCGAATTAATAGAAAAACGTCCTAAATAGGACGTTTTCGAGCCTTCAGATTACGTGGGCAGGTAACATATCTGTACTTTTGAATATCATTACAAATACCCTATTTCAGGAAAAATATAGAAAATATCTGCTCTAAAATAGTAACATATCCACCTCCCACATATTCTTGAAATCACTGTCAGTAACAGCATGCCCTTGCTGTGTTTCTTTATATTCCGCGCTGATCTGAGAATTAGAAAAGAAAACTATAAGGGCGCGTATCACGAGGCAATTTTAGTTGAACAACTTTGTATTGGAGTGAGCGGCGCTAGTCACGAAGAATCAATTTCATTAACTCAGCCTATCGCAGCCATAGGCATAGGCCTCTCCGAAATTGCGCCACAACACTCGGTCCTGTGCCTTTTTTTTTTTTAGCGTGTTCTTATGATACGATTGTCATTCAATTTTTAAACGAATTTAAGTAGATCAACTCAATTTCTTGTGAGAACGCCGCTCGATCCAAGGAAAGTTGACCAACTAAAATGAGTACGCCTCTTTAGGTATCAACTGTTTATCAAAAAGAACGATAGGTACACTTAATTTTGCACGATTTAGAAGCTGCAAGCGAAACGGTGTTCATGAGCTGATGTGGGCTAAATCTATGTGCAGAAAACGGTTTACGAAAGAGCTTTCACTGAACAAGAACCATTATAAGGATCCTGACTAGAACTTACAAGGTGGCGCAAAAGTCATCACCCTAACGGAAGATGCTCTTTTTTTTGCAAATGGCGGCAAATGTCAATTCTACTTTGACATTTGTGAAGTAAACAGACACAAAATATACGTCAACAAGACACAAATCGCTATACTCCTAAAGAACGCGGGATAATTATTTAATCGTCGCCTAATCTCTCGTTTTGGCGATTTGCACTGGCCGGCAAGATCGCCTGATTAATGGCCAAAATTAATATCCGATCTATCCACGATTTGCCCTACTAGAGATAGAAATTTGACATAAGCTCCATACATTTTATGCCAAATTTCTATCTCTAGTAGTGCATATCGTGGATAGATCGGATATTAATTTTGGCCGTTAACCGTTCCAGACTTATTTTTGTGGAGTTTTTTGAAGTCACGAGTCTATGTCAACAAGCCTCAGACTCTTGAAGCCCTCAAAGAGAATATCCGTCAAGAATGCGAGGACCTATCGCCGGAAGTCTAGGGAAGAGTGATGGAAAATCAATTCAATTCATCAATTCTGGCGCGTCCACTTAGCCGATATCACTTACGGCGAAAATTAATATCCAATCTATCCACGATTTACCCTACTGGAGATAGAAATTTGACATATTTTGTATGGAGCTAATCAATCAACTCAGCCTATCGCAGTCCACTGCTGGACATAGGCCTCTCCCAAGTTGCGCCACAACGCTCGGTCCTCTGCCTTCCGCATCCAGTCCCCCCCAGCCACGTTCTTTAGGTCGTCGGTCCACCTGGCAGGGGGGCGCCCTACGCTGCGTTTGCCGATACGCAGTCTCCACTCAAGGACTCGTCTGCTCCAACGGCCATCGGTCCTTCGACAGACATGGCCAGCCCACTGCCACTTCAGCTTACTGATCCTACAAGCTATGTCGGTCACTCCGGTTCTTCTCCGGATAATCTCGTTGCGGATTTTATCCTTCAAAGAAACTCCAAGCATAGCTCGCTCCATAGCTCGCTGAGCGACTTTAAATTTGTGGACTAGCCCAACTGTCAGTGTCCACGTCTCGGCACCGTACTGGATGCGGAAGGCAGAGGACCGAGCGTTGTGGCGCAACTTGGGAGAGGCCTATGTCCAGGAGTGGACTGCGATAGGCTGAGTTGTTACCTTAGAGGCACACCATTACATTAAAGATATCAAAGTATCTGATCTGAAACGTCGAGGTTAGTCAAAATGTTTGTTTTGTTTAGATTTAATTGTGGGCGAAAAGTCTCGTAAATATTGTTCAATATCTTATACAAGCAATGCAACATCTTAGCAAAATTAAATTTTATATAGAGATGCAATGTTCTTTTACACAAGTTAGTGTCTGAGAACGGAGCACGTCTTATTGGCACAAACGTGCAACTATTAAAAGATTAGACGTAGAATGTCATGCCAACCACTAGTTTTGTACTTATAGTAAACTAATATAACAGTGCTTACAGTCAGCTGCTCATCATTTATAGGCCTTTAGTTAGGACCCTTACATTTTGGTTCTTCGAGCCGGATCTGAACCTATGGATACATCTTAAGTCTCAAGTTCTTCAATGAGCCATACAATCTCATCTGATGAGACCAAATCCTCAAACCCTAGAGTAATTTTTGATTTTATGATTGGCATGCAGTTTGGAGAAGTGCTGTAAGTATGCTACTAGTGGCGTCACAATAGACCTTTTAAGTTGCAGTGACAAATGGGCTTTCAAGGACTAATACCTCTTTTCTCAAATAATAATTTAGAAATAGTACATTACTGTCGAGGCCTGAAATGAAGCAATTTACGGCCGAGTAATATACTCGGCTTCGCCTCGTACTTCCCTAGTGATCTTTTAACTAAACGAGGCCGTTAATTACTATTTCGGCCGAGACTTGTATAGTACTTTTCTCTCATTTTCGAGGAAACACAACACAAATTAATTCAACAGTATCTCATTTTCATTCACACCAATTCGCCCGCGCGCAACGAGAACAAGAACAAGAGTTCTATTTTCAAAGTATTGAAAAAAAAATGCGCCTTCAGCCTGTATAATGATAAATATGTTGTACCTAAAAACACCTAATTTATGTAAGTGTGTACTTAAAAACCTCGGTAGCATAATTTAAAAAATAAAAAGTGTCCAGCAATTTCTATTATTGTCCTGTTGGATATTACCGGCCTGTTATTTCGTTGCGTACGGAAAAGAACCGATTGTTGTAATCTCTTTTTTTGAATAATGAACCAATTTCCGAGCAAGTGGGAGAAAAGATAGTTTTCTGTATGATGTTGGTGTTCTCTTGGTCCTAACACTTATCTATTAATGATACATACCTTTTTATGGTAGCCAGATACACCTGAGTTATGTCTCTATGGCCAGCTTAAGCAGGCCACTAAAATATATTGCAAAAATTTCTCCTGAAGGCGATCTTAACGTACATATCAAAACAACCGTACGTATTGGTCCTATTATGAAATATCAAAGCTTTATCCCCTCGAGCGTTCAACCGCATATTCTTAGAGACCTCTGCTCTTTTTCTCTGTTATATACGTCTAAGGGCTACGTCAGCAATATCTTATTGTGTAATAGTGCGTTACTCAAGCGACTTTATCAAGTTTGCAGTTAAGAGGCTGACAACACCCAAAAATAAGAACTCTGCGTTCACTGTCGTTTTGTACAGAACTGAATGAGAGGCTACGAGAGGAGGGACGTCAGGTGCGCCGCTCAACTTGAGTGAAAATTAACAATATGTTTTTAAAGTAAAAAACTAAAAGCTTTACGAAAAACAGAAACAACTATGTTTTAATAAAACAAAGTTTAACCGGATTAAATCGCGTATATTATTTAAATTGGTTTCCCTGACGTTTCGAAAGCTTTGCAGCATTTCGTGGTCGCAGGTAGACTAAGATGACAAGCGTCTTTACAAATATTTCAAAAAAAATATTTTAATCTACCGTACAATATTATTAATTAAAATCGTTTCGATGCACGCAGTAATCACTCACAATATCATTATCTTTTACAGTGTTGCGTGCTGTTTGGGACTTGATTATTTTTAGGACTGGGTTCCAAACAGGTGGTAGCTGCCAACCATCTTCTCTATTAAAATTAGGATGTTTTTAATTTCAATAGCCTCACGGAGCATTCCAGGTACATATCGGTTTTCCTTCGCCAGAACTTGTGGTTTATCAAATCGAAGAAAATGGTTGGGTTTGTCTAAACATCCTAATTTTAATAGAGAAGATGGTTGGCAGCTACCACCTGTTTGGAACCCAGTCCTAAAAATAATCAAGTCCCAAACAGCATGCAACACTGTAAAAGATAATGATATTGTGAGTGATTACTGCGTGCATCGAAACGATTTTAATTAATAATATTGTACGGTAGATTAAAATAATTTTTTAGAAATATTTGTAAAGACGCTTGTCATCTTAGTCTACCTGCGACCACGAAATGCTGCAAAGCTTTCGAAACGTCAGGGAAACCAATTTAAATAATATACGCGATTTAATCCGGTTAAACTTTGTTTTATTATAATGTGTAGTGATCGCGAAAACCTAAGAAGTTATTAACTATGTTTTAGATTATTGTCTTTCTTATGTCTTCTTAATTTATTTATAATATTTTGTAAATAATAGAGATTGTTTGCTCTTTGTTCTAAACCATGTTTTAACAGGTAAGTTTACAATTTTTTTCTACAGAGAAAACTTCAAGAAAACGAGTTTTAGGCACAATAGTGTTTTTGAAAATACGATCAACACATAACATAACATCACACCTGTATTTCCCCGAAGGGGTAGGCAAAGGTGTAATAGTACACCCACATTTCGCCAGTTATGATATAGTCCCGTATAATAGGGTGCGAGCCTATTGCCATTGACCGTGCAAGATACGATCAAGATTAACATATTTTTTTTTTGCTCCCACAAACTGAATAGATATAGCTAAAAATTATTTTAAAAGAAGACTATTTGGCTGTTGTCAGCGTCTTAATCTAATAAAGTCCACCACATCCAAAAATAAATGAACTTATCCTTTTTCAATACATTTTTTTTTTCCTTTCTTTTTCTTTTTAGATTTGCTGCTTCCGTTAATTCGTTAAAAGAATGAATTTATCATAAACTCACATTTATTGATAGCGATGGTGGAAAGGTTTTTGCAGTAAGACATAGGTACAAACATGTGATCCTCATATCGTTACGATTACAATAAGTGCTTATGAAAAAGCAGTCGAGAAGAACATCCAAACACAAGCTTACGCATACACATTTCTAATCCAATTTCCTTACCTGTCTTTCATCAGGTCTTCGAGGAGGCCAGGCTCGTCGTGGAGGGGAGAGCACGTTACCAGTCGGTGAAGGCGCCTCCTGCTTGAACACCGCCAGTGACGGCAGCGACAGCAGCGCCTCACTGTGGTAGTTAAACGTACTAATTGGTGAAAGTTGTAGGGGGCTGGATAAGAGATGGCGCTGAATTACATTTTGTAATGTGCTTTTATTTATTTACTTTTCGTACATTGTAGACACAACATTTTATAAAGATACAAAGGAATGTGACAGAGGCACTGCTTATATCGGGATTTTAAGAAGAGTAAAGTAGGCATAGTAAAAATAATTATTTTACGAGACTTGTTCTGACTTTGTCTCGGCAAGAAAAAAGAGACACCATATCGGAAAACTCTTCATGTAAATAAGCCTTAATGGACATTTTTAGTAGTACTCACTTCATAGACAGCTCGCCAGGCAATTCGAGGTCGAGGTCGTTGACCTGCCAGCCGGGAGACATGTGTGATGACGAGGAACTGGTGCCGCTGCCGCCCATATCGCTCAAGGCAGCTGGTGGAAGAAAAAGAGGCTTATGAGTTAGTTATTTATATAAGGACCTGGGGGTAGTGTCGTAGCTAAGTTCAAGATCGCCCAGGCCAAGATTTTATACTGGGTGTAAGGGGAACGCTTCCGAAAACGAAGATAGGTGCTGTAGGTCTACTCGCGTTTTACGAACGATAAACGAAGTACGAACTTTCGTTCCGACTGATACTTACATAATAAAGATAGGCATATAAAAAAGGCACAATTAAGATAGACTACGGTTCATAGTCGTATACAATTTATCGGAGATGAGAAAAACAAACGTCAAAACACGATCATCGCATGCGATAAGGGAACGATAGTTGACCGGAGTAGCAAATTGTGCGATGAATCGTACGATTTATCGAATATCGTCGAACGGGAGTAGACCCCCTGGTGATTACTGATACGAAACCACTAAAAAAAACTACGATTCTTTTTTTTTATTTTTTTTGCATTTTTCATCCATGACCAGCTTTGGGCAGTTAAATAAAACTCATACATAACGAAAAATGCAAAAAAAAATGAAAAAATCTATAAAAAGAATCGCATTTTGGTTTCGTATCAGTAATCACCAGCACTATCACCTATCTTCGTTTTCGGAAGCGCTTCCCTGACACCCTGTATTTTGTGCCCCCCAACCACTAACTTAGGGCCCATCCATAAATTGCGTCAAACTTTAAGAGGGTGGGAGGGGGTCAACAAAGTGTGAAATCGAGTGACAGTATTTTTGTGACTGAAAAGTTTCATTTTCCTTTTTAATTTCATTTTATCGAGCAATTTTAGTCATAAGCATAGTCCCTTATAAAATGAGCAAGCTTATAAAATGGTCGCGCATCCAGAAAGAATTGGTTCATACTTCATATGAACTTATTGACTTCTGGTAGGTAGGTAGTTTATTTAAAGTTCGGAGGTGTTATCTTTTGGCAGTGCCAATTATTGTTTTGGTACGGTAAATTTTATTGGGTGTCATCATTAAAATGTAATCTTTAATTATAGTTTTGTCTTGTTACGGCCAAAATTGATATCCAATCTATCCACGATTTGGCCTACTAGAGATAGAAATTTGACATAAGCTCCATACAAAATATGTCAAATTTCTATCTCTAGTAGGGTAAATCGTGGTTAGATTGGATATTAATTTTGGCCGTTAGTCGATATGTCCGTACGTCTGTAGACGCGTCCTCTCATATTCATGTTTAACATAAATGTGTTATCTGTCCACATTTTCAAGTATATATCCCAAAAACTGAACTTCTGAGGTCTTTACTTTTCTCATAAGTCTGTTTTCCTCAGTATGTGGTACGCACGGCTACACATCAAGCTGTACATTTCCAGTATAAGCTGATCTCGCATTGAACGGAAAACCTATACAATGCGAGGTCAACGTTTACTGGAAATGTACAGCTTGATGTGTAGCCGTGTGTACATTGAGGTCCAATAGTGGTTACTGTAACTAGCCTCATGGTCGAGAACCGACAGACTTGTCGTGACAGAAGTGGGGATTGAGCGACTGCAGCAAAAAAAAAAAAATTAATTTCATCCCCATTTCACATGTATGGCCGCCTCCCCTAAAATACGTAATCACGATTTTTTTATTCTTTTAAAATTGAGATCTATATCTAGAATATTTTTTAACAATATTACATTTACTTATGTTGTAAAGGATTAGGACAGACGGACAAACAGATAGACGGACAGACATGACGAAACTATAAGGGTTCCTTGTAGGAACTAAGGAACCCTAAAAAGGTTCCGTATGCAGCGGCAACACGATACTAGTACAGTCGACTGCATGACAGTGGTAACACGTCAATTCGAAAACCGCCCTTACTGTTTACGAAATAAAGATGCTGCTAATGTCAAAGTGTTACCACCGACGTGCGGTCGACCGTACAAAGTAAGTAAGTTAGCTACTAGAACACAACACGGCATTTTAGTTATTTTTTGTCACCGGTCACACTCGGCGCCATACTTGACGCGGATTAATAGAAAAAAATCCTAATTAGGACGTTTTTTGGACGTTGATTGCCTCATTGGTCTAGTGGTAGCAAGCGCGACTGCTGAGCGTGGGGTCCTGGGTACGATTCCCTGATCGGGCAAAGAGTTATTGGGTTTTTTCATTAGGAAATTCTCAGTAGCAGCCCGGAGTCTGGATTTGTGCCCGGTTGATGGCAATAGGCTCGCCCCCTATTACATGGGACTATAACGTAACAGAAGAAATGTGGGTGTGCTATACACCTCTGCTTACCCCTTCGGGGAAATACAGGCGTGATGTTATGTTAGGACGTTTTTGAGTCTTCAGTTGCGAGTGCAAGTAACATATCTGTACTTTTATAATGTAATATCATTGCTATTAGGTACCTTATTATTAACACGCTTTTATTAGGTCGACCTGTATGTAACTAACTACGTGGGACACTCAGAAAGTTTTGCGAAACTAAAAAAAATTGTTCTATACGTACATATATTTTTATCAAATCTTTTCAAAGTACTTTCCACCAGCCTCTATACAAAGATTCATGCGCCTAAACCAGTTTTCAAAACACTTTTTCCAGTCCGCCGCAGACACCTCGTTTACAGCCTGCTCGAACGCAGCCAGCGCATCTTCCGGCGACGAAAATTGTATCCCTTTGAGCTGATTTTTTATTTTTGGGAATAAAAAGAAGTCACACGGTGCTAGATCAGGGCTGTAAGGAGGGTGACCCAGGAGTTTGACTGGCGTGCTGTCCAGGAAGTCCCTCGTTTTGAGTGCGGTGTGCGCAGGTGCATTGTCGTGGTGGAGCAGTAGCCCGCGGAGCCCTGTGTTTGGTCGCTTGTTGCTTATAACAGAGAAAACTTCTGGCAAACATTTGGTAGTATACCATTCGGCATTAATGCTTCTTTGATCCCGTAAGGGAATTGATACCAAGTGGCCAGTCAAATTAAAAAAGCTAGCGATCAAAATCTTACCCCCGCTTCTAGATCGCTTCACTTTGGTAGGCGTTGGCTCATTTTGAAACACCCAAACAGTCGACTGGCGCTTGGTTTCTGGGTCGTATTGATAAATCCAGGACTCATCACCTGTAACGATGTCGTAAACACGCCGAGACGAGCCTGCTTCAAATTTGTTAAGCATATCACGGCACCATTCCACCCGGGCCTGCTTCTGAGCATCGGTGAGGTTGTGCGGCACCCAGCGTGATACTATCCTCCTCACGCGAAGATGGCTGTGTAGAATCTCGTAAACGCTTCCCGATCCAATCTTCAATATGTGTTGAATCTCCTGATATGTAATTCGCCTATTGTCTTGGATTAAATTTTTCACTGCTAGCACGTTTTCTTCGGTAACAGCCGTCAAAGGGCGACCGCTTCTTTCGTCATCCCCCAAAGTTGGTCGACCGCGCTTGAATTCGTTATACCAACGATACACGGTTGCCTTGGAAGGGCCTTCATCCATGAATGCCATTTGAAGTCTATCGTACGATTCATCCGGTTTCAGGCGACACTTGAAATCGTATAAAATCATAGCTCTAAAATGTTCCCGGCGCAGATCCATATTTCAGTGAGACACAATACTTTGAATTAACTCGCAAAAAATGTGGAGGGAAATTTTGAAATTGGAACTTACTTATTTTTACTTATAAATAATCATATTTTCGAAAAACATTATAACTGGCCAGTCTCCCATATATAAAAACTTTTTTTCGCAATACTTTCTGAGGGGCCTGGTATGTAATGGAATCTAAGGTAACTAATTTAACCATCTTCCAAGGGTCGTAGCGTAATGAAAATTGGCAGCTGTATGTAGTTTTGATGACAATACAATAATATGGTACTGTCGAACTGATCTGATGATGGAGCCGCAAGATATGAACTGGAACTTCATGATGGAAAATCGTATCATAGCTGTTTTGGATTTCTTAGAAAAGTCTTGTAATGAACTTTGACCACGATTAGGTTTCAAGGTCTGATGATGAAGCCGGAAGATAGGCACTGGCATTCCATGATGGAATATCGTATCATAGTCGTGTTTGCACTTGTGAGAAAGGCCACGTAATGGACTTTGAACACGATCAGGTTTCAAGGTTATAAGCGTGTTTTTCTAGTGTTTTTTAAACTATTAATTAATTTAGATTTGTATGATTCCAAGCCTAACAAGTTCTAGATACATGAAAATATCAATAAAGCTATTGAGGCAGACATAAAACAATCTAGTGACCAGTATATACCCTCACAATCTTATCAGCTACACTTTGACCGGCCGGAGTACTGAACTAGTTATTACTACTTCGTGTATCTCTGAGTCTTATTAGCAATTATTACGTTATATCCGTTTCAATTGTTTGTAATTTATTAAGCACCGTAAGACTCCCGGGAGTTGCATACCTACAATATAATAATTCATAATATACTCTATTGTGTCTACAGTCCTTTTTAGGGTTCCGTAGTCCTACAGGGAACCCTTATAGTTTCGTCATGTCCGTCAGTCTGTCCTAATCCTTTACAGCTTAATAACTTCTACAGTTATAAACATAAGTAAATGAAATTTTGTTAAAAATGGTTTAGATATAGATCTTAATTTTAAAAGAATAAAAAAATCTTGATAACGTAGTTTAGGGGTGGCGCCCATACATGTGAAATGGGGATGAAAAATTTTTTTTCGCTGCACCCCCTCGTTGGGGTATCATTGAATAGGTCTACTAAAATGAAGGTAATGTTTCATACATAACTTTTTTATTAGGTATACCATCTGCGAAATACAGTTCACCAAAGTGGCTTGCAATGTGTCCCCCCCCAGCCATTTCTAAACTATGCAACGTAGAAACTTATAGTCTTCCACATTGATAGACCTTTATAAAAACTCTCTTTTAAAATTATTTCGAGTATAATGTGATTATAAATTTTTGAGTTATAGTGAGAAAACTGAAAAATACTTAAGACGTCCTAGTTCATAGGTCATTGACCTAAGAGAAAAATGATCTCGGGAAATAATGCTCCTTTATTTACTTTCTATTTAAAAAAATCACAAAAAGAAACTTTGTGTTATATTGATATGACACACTTCTTAAATTTAGCGCTAGGTGGCGCTGTTTGCAAAAACTAAAATAGCAATGATTAATATTCCATTTGATTCGTTTGTAATTAGACCTACTTAAAGGAACCCTATAATACTGAGCATGGCCCGACATGCTCTTGGCCGGTTTTATTTATCTACTTGTCTTATTTAGTAAACAATCTTGGTAGGTATCTTTAATGTTGATTTTTTTAAAAACTACTTCTTCTATCAATTCAATTCAATTCAATTTATTTCCAAAAAAATATAACAGTACAATTTTTGACAAAGGAACATGCAGTCAAAAACACGAAAAATAGGGTTAAGACTTTGCTTCCCAAAATAGAGCGGTGAGGCTCTGTGTTATGGGATAAGCAAAACTTCTTCTACCGTGTCGCCATGAGCTACATAATGATAATAGCTCATGCCGTGCGAAAAAAATTTGCAGCCAGTCAAGCAGGTTGATAGCGGGGCTGTCTACCCAGGGTGCGCCGGACGATCAATTAAATATCGTCACTCGTGGAAGCTCTTTTAATGCAGCCCCTCTGCTCTTTTCATCAACTCAGCCTATTGGAGTCCACTGCTGGACATAGGCCTCTCCCAATGTGCGCCACAACACTCGGTTCTCTGCCTTCCGCATCCAGTCCCCCCCAGCCACGTTCTTCAGGTCGTCGGTCCACCAGGCGGTGGGGCGCCCTACGCTGTGCTTGCCGATTTGCGGTCTCCACTCAAGGACTCGTCTGCTCCAGCCGTCATCGATCCTTCGACAAACATGGCCAGCCCACTGCCACTTTAGCTTACTGATCCTACAAGCTATGTCGGTCACTCCAGTTTTTCTCCGGATAATCTCATTACGAATTTTATTCTTCAAAGAAACTCCAAGCATAGCTCGCTCCATAGCTCGCTGAGCGACTTTGAATTTGTGGACTAGCCCAACTGTCAGTGTTCACGTCTCGGCACCGTAAGTCATGACAGGCAGGACGCACTGGTTGAAGACCTTCGTCTTCAAACTATGCGGTATAGGTGACGAGAAGACTCGGCGAAGTTTGCAAATGCTGCTCAGCCTAACTGGATCCTTCTGTTGGCTTCTTTCTTTAAGTGTTGTCTACCAAGCTGAATAACCTTCCCTCGGTAGACGTATTCCGTTACAACTTCAAGTGCCGACCCTTCGACGAATATTGGCCTCGGCATAACATTCATATTGAACATGACTTTAGTCTTGTCCAGATTCATGCCGAGACCGACACGCCGAGAGGCTTCGTTTAAGCTTTGCAGCATTTCGCTCAGTTGTTCCAGCGACTCAGCCATTACAACGATATCATCGGCAAAACGGAGATGTGAGATGTTCTCGCCGTTAACGTTGATACCCTGTCCAGTCCAGTCCAGCGTCTTGAAGACGTCATCCAACGCGTTAGTGAAAATTTTCGGGGTTATTACATCCCCTTGTCTCAACCCTCTGCGCAGTTGGATTGGCTTCGTCTTTTGGTTCTGGAGCTGAACAGTTTCCCCAAGGCAAAAAAAGGATACTTTCTACAAACACAACGTACGGTGTACCGTGTATCATCAGTTATTACGACATGACTGAGTAATAAACATCAAAAATTTCGCTTTAGTTTATAATTGCTCACTGCGTTTGCATAATATTTTTTTAAAGTTACGTGTCATGGAATATAACTGCGCAGGCAATTGGCACTATCTCTGTAGGCATTTGTCGCGAGTGGTACTTAAGTAAACTATTGATAAGTGCCAATCTGCCACTAAAAGTGTCACTAGAATCGTCGGAATATGTCCTGTTACTCTGTTACTACCTACACTTGAGCGTTAAAGTTTAAAGACATCAAAATAATTATGAAGTAGGTTAATTATTATCAATTTAGTTAACGAATAAAATGAATCGAATGACACTTTTAAGAACATTTATGTTAAAAACTGATGTAATATCTGGGACGAGTAAGTATGAATTGTAGCGACATCTATCGTGCTATTTGCAAACTACAATTGACATACTGGCCGTTGGCTATATGAATGGGATGTCGTCATGAAACCTGAATCACGCCTGCAAGATTTGTCTCGCAGCTAACATAAATACAAACGCTCGACATCAATTGGTGAGCTTCTACCCGCTAGGCAATAAGACCTAGCCAGGTCGGAGGATCCTGATATCTCGTTCCTCCACAGAATTGTATGGTGAAAAAATTATTAGCTTTCGGCTAAATAAGTGCTCCAAAAGGGTTGTTCTGCCCAATGAAGATCTTCTCATTTATAGTTTCGTGACTTGACTTTTCAAGCAGTGGGCTCATCACATTAACCCATAATATATGGTGCCGTAAACTAAACTATAGCCTATTGCATTTCATCAATGCGCATCATTTGGTATCCTGGAACAACTCCACAAGTAAAGCGGAAAGCGCTGTCCACAGATTAGGGCCTTCCGGGCGTCCGGGCCGTGATTCGTTGTACCTATGGTGTTTTGTGCCGGCGCTGACACTGACAACTGACCGGCCCAATTTGAATGCATAAGACCACGGCCTGGACGTCCAGAAGTCCCAGACCTGAAAATGCATGGACAGCGTTTACGACGCGTCTTTTGACTAAGAACGCCATCGTTCATTACCATTAGACTTAATGAGTGCTTTGAAAACTGATTAGTTTCCACAAACTATAGTAAGCAGTAGTAAGATTATAAAGATAGGAAAAAAGTACCGTAATTATTATAGGTGATGCTGGCAAAAGCGTGAGCTCCGAACTCGGTGAATCGTCTTCCTTCTCTCGCTTCTCTTGCAGCAAACTGTAGAACCGCAGCAGCGGAAACGCGCTCCTGCTGCGGCGTGGTGTCCTCAACCATGTTCGACAGCTTGACGTCACACACCAACAGATGGCGCTACTAGTTTGTTAGTATTTCTAACACTTGCCACTAGATGGCCACACAAACTTTACGTAGAATATTGAATTTCCACTTTGCTGACGTAGGATGGGTATGTAGTTTTAAATAATAGAGGGCGTCTTGAATGTAGTTTTTTATGAATTTGATGTTAAACTATTTGGTAAGATATCACAGGAGTATTAAGTGTTTTATTTTGCTTGAAGTCACTGTCAGAAGAACCAATCACAAAACGTAAACGAAAACGTCCATGAGTTTGATTGGCTGACGATAATATTTCTGTGGTACTTTGTTGCGCTACGAAAGTGTTCTAAAGTCATTTTACTGAAGAAAGGTTTTTGTTCACTTCACTTTTCTTGAATTATTTGTTTGATGAACTGTATTCACTGCTACACACTTCAAACATAATATTATTTTGGGCCATATGCACAAAAATTAGCACCTAGGCACGATTCTATGCAGTATTCTACAACAATCAACAAGATTTGTTTGATTGTTATCATATCCACTTGCTAATACCCACTATTGGTCATGGGCAATGAAATTAAAAAGTATAGATATGTTATACCCTAACAAAACAAACTAAAAAAATGTTCCGTACGCAACGGCAGCACACATAACAAAAACTACCTAGTACCTAGTATAAAATAAGTAACTTAGTTACTTTAAGTTACTTTCGCGTCATAATTGGTACACTTTCTGCACACAACATATCGGCGTTTTTTTTTTGTCACCGGTTACGCTTGGCGCCTCGCTCGACGCAGACTTATTAGTCTAATAAGACGTTTTAATTAGGAAGTTTTCGAGTCTTCAGATTGAACACGCTAGAAACATATCTGTACTTATAAATATCATTGATCATGGACCTTTTCATAGGCCACTCCATGGATCGGTTAATGCCCAGCAGTGGGGTAGTGTAACGAGCTGATTATGATATGATTGTCCGATTCATTATAGCTATTAAAAATAGAACGAAAAGCGTCTCCTCCACATTTTTAATGAATATGGCCTATAGGTATTCACTACACTTTTTTTAATGATGTTTTTATAAGACGAATTGATTATAATATGACTCCAGGACAATTAGCTTATTTTATTCAAAATAAACAAATTAATTATATAAGTACAACCAAAGACATTAAATATTTACTAGTGAAGTACAACGAATATCAGAAATGCGGGGTCATATTTGGAGAGCTTATTCAGGATATATCCACATTCCACAGAATATCTAATAGTACTAACGCACAGAACGGCCACTCACCGCCCCCCGCCAATTCAAGATTCCTCGGCCGCGCCCCGCACGCACCCACAGTTTGACGGCACTTGGACTGCAAGATTGCTATGGACGTCGCTGTACAAGCACGCCATATCTGTGAACTACTGAGAAGCGCTTGGAACACAGACGGCATTACGAGCGGCGAGCATCCCTAACCTACACGTGTGTGTACGTTCGTATACAGACGTAATCGTGTGTATGTAGGTGGTGCTAGCATAGAACAACTTTAACTATGGCCACACCTCGGACACTCTACACAATATGAACGCTAGCACTACCTACATACACAAGATTACGTCTTTATACGAACGCACACACGTGTAGGTTAGGGATGCTCGCCGCTCGTAGTGCCGACTGGGTTCCAAGCGCTTCTCAGTAGTTCTCAGAGATGGCGTGCTTGTATAGCGACTGGCGATTGACATCCATAGGACAATTACAGTCCAAGTGCCGTCAAACAGCGGGCGCGTACGGGGCGCGGGCGAGGAATCTTGAATTAGCGGGGGGCGGTGAGTGGCTGGTCTGTACGTTAGTACTATTCGATATTCTGTGCTATGGCGACAAACCCGAAATCATAAAATAAACTGGGCAAGTGCGTGTCTGACCACGCACAGGGTAGGGTACTGTAGTCAGTACAGGTTGTACAGCATTCTTACAAGACATCTGAGCCCAAAATCGATGTATTTTAAAAATTCAAAGTTAATTTTGCAGTAGGTAGTTAGGTAGGTAGTCAGTGAAAGTGGAAAAATCCGGCTTATCTTAGGCACAGACATAGTAAAAAATATAGACAAAGTGCTGCGAACATCATAGTGAAGCCAATAAAACAGCTGCTCTTCCGTGTACAAACCAGCGCTCACGCACACACATGCATCTTAAACCGTGCTCACCCCTCTCAGTTCACATGTCGCGGCATCGTCCAGTAAGCATCGCGAAAACAAATATCCTTCAGGTGCATGGTGTGTACGTGAGCACTGGTTGTACATGTAGGAGCACAGTTTTTGTTGGATTCACTACGGTTGTTCGCAGCACTTACGGCCAAAATTAATATCCAATATATCCACGATTTACCCTACTAGAGATAGAAATTTGACATATTTTGTATGGAGCTTATGTCAAATTCCTATCTCTAGTACGGCAAATCGTGGATAGATTGAATATTAATTTTGGCCGTTAGTCTATATTTTTCACAATGTCTGTGATCTTAGGTTAGTCAGGAATAACCGCTCACGTAATAAGCACTGATTGGCTGATATAAACGTTATGCACTGACGAATGCGCTGATTGGCTTACAACTCATACATTCGACTCATAGATTAACCAACCAATCAGCGTTCAAGTTTCCATACTTCAAAAACAAACTGGGATTTTTGCAATGATCCTGATAATAGCTCGTATGATAACGAAAATCTTACTGAGATTTCAATTATCTGGTCTTTTGCAATCATCCTAGGATTTTCGCAAAGATTCGATTTGTCCAATTATCCTACGACGATAGGTGATAGTGCTGATGATTACTGATACGAAACCACTTGCATTTTTCATACATAACCAGCTTTGGGCAGTTATATAAAACTGATTTGCCAAAAAAACCCCATTTATTTACTAAATTTTTTAAAGTTCGCAATGTACCTAATTCAAATAAAATATCAGCTGGCGCTAGGGTTAGGTACCTAGGTAAGGTACGCGCGGCATTGACGCCGAGTTTTGTACGCTTTACAAAATACCAAATCACTAAAACAATAAGTATTTAATAAGGCTAATGGTTATTGGTATTCAGTTGTGATTAGGTAGTATAATAATAGCCTTTTAGTTTCGGGAGCGTTTCCCTGACGTATATACGTGCTTTCTGTGATGTAAGATATCTATTTGATTGTAGTTTATACTAACTGTACGTATGTGCAGAATTGCACGATAAATAATATGCAAGCAAAGCGAATATTTTCTTGACTGAATCGACAAAATGATTGAAGCCCAAGTCACTTCACTACCAAAGGCAAATAAAGGTAGGCATTTTTGTAAAATTAAACATAACATAACATCACGCCTGTATTTCCCCGAAGGGGTAGGCAGAGGTGTATAGTACACCCACATTTCGCCAGTTATGTTATAGTCCCATGTAATAGGAGGCGAGCCTATTGCCATTGACCGGGCACAAATCCAGACTCCGGGCTGCTACTGAGAATTTCCTAATGAAAAAACCCAATTAAACTTTGCCCGACCCGGGAATCGAACTCAGGAACCCACGCTCAGCAGTCGCGCTTGCAACCACTAGACCAATGAGGCAGTCAAAAAAAAAAAAAAAAAAAGGCAAAATTAAAATAAAAAAAAAAAAAAAAAAAAATGCAAATAGGCAAAAAAAAATAATTAAAGGCATCATTATATTGCCACGTTTTTTTTTTATGACAGGATGGCAAACGAGCATGCGAGTCACCTGACGGTAAGCAATCTACGCCGCCCATGGACATCCGCAACACCAATGGAGTCGCCGACCTTTTAAAAAGACGTATGCTCTTTTCTTGAAGGCTCCCATGTCACATTCTACTGTTCCCTTCTCGCATTGAGAATTCCCGAGTCCAGCAGTGCGACAGTAGTGGGCTGATTATGTTGCTATGTATTCGACTGTTGATCTAAGGCATCTTCAAAATATGGGGCTATAAATGTTGAGCCGAGACATGGTAGGTAACAAATCTAAATTGAAGAACCGGAGTGACCGACATAGCTTGTAGGATCAGTAAGCTGAAGTGGCAGTGGGCTGGCCATGTCTGTCGAAGGACCGATGGCCGCTGGAGCAGCCGAGTCCTTGAGTGGAGACCGTGAATCGGCAAAAGCAGTGTAGGGCGCCCTCCAGCCACGTGGAGCGACGACCTGTTGAAAGTAGCTAGGGACTGGATGCGGAAGGCAGAGGACCGAGTGTTGTGGCGCAATTTGGGAGAGGCCTATGTCCAGCAGTGGACTACGATAGGCTGAGTTGATTGATTGATTGAACCGAGCAACCCAAAGGCAAAGTCAAGATAAGATCTCTATTTTATGGGACATAAAACGTAAAGCGAATGTCATATAGTGTGGCTGATATGAAAATTTGCAAGTAATCATGTATGTTTTATTTAGATAACCAGAAGATTGCGTCATACATGATAATTGAACGTGATATAATACTGAGATTCTTTATTAAGGATGCTTTAGGAGCAATACAAGCTACAAGACTTTTGCTCATATCATACTGGACTTATCCCAATTATGTTAAGATCAGTATTCGGGAAACAGCTCCCCGATTCTGTTTGTTATCTCGTTTCATCTACGATTCACATAACGAGAGAAAAAGAGATAATAAACCGAATCGGTCGAAAACTGCTTATCGAAGATGTTTTGAATCGGGGAGCAGATGTGACTCATCAGTTTCTAGAAACCTGCACACCTGGCAGAGCTCAAAAACGTTATGGACGATTTGTGTAGTCAGCCTACTCACAACAAGCAAACGTGCTGGATTAAGGCCTACACTCTTCTCTTTCTAAAGGCGAGCAAAAACACATCAGTCCAAGGTCGAAACTCGAAACGATCGGACTTTGAAGAAGACGTTTCTTCAGTCTTGAAGATGGAGTCAATTTTGTTATCAATTAGAATCCCTTATAGATAATTAGATACTTTCTGTCTGGAGAAGGCGAAAGAGGTGAGTCAGGATTGTAGCGGGTGGAAATCCATACTCTATCTACCCCATTTTGAAACAGGCGTGGCTTTTTTATTCTTAAAGGGCTTGCGTTTGACCGCCACCTCACCTGATGTTAAGCGATGGTGCGGTCGACGATGGTACACGCTTGCCCAGAAAAAACCTATTCACCCGAGCCTTGAAAACCACAAGATTATACTTCTCAGGAAACACTGATTGTATGTCTGTATGGGGAAGGCGGAGAGGTCTGTCGGATTCTTATCGACTGAAATCATCCGGAATCTTCAGTAGAACGACCAGAACCAAAACCTTGGCCATTGACAATATTATTTCACATAAATCAAAATACAGATAATCAGATGAGCCAAGAGTCTAGTCTAAACAAATATATGGACAACAAAAGGGGCAAATGTTTACACATTTTATTGTACAAATTGTCACATATGTGATACGTCTCAGATATTAGCACTATTCCGTGGAAACCTATGCTATAAATGGAAACACTTATTTCGTTCTGTGGGCAATCATTATGGAGCTTTGTGGAGTTACTGGTGAAGTGGTTGCCATAGAAGTTAATAATGTTTGGCCTTGGTCTTTTCAGGAGATTCAGGAGAATTTATACAACCACCTGTTTACAATAAGATATCTCCAACCCTTAGAAGAAAGTAGAGAAACCTCATTCGTGTTTGAAAGTTTTGTCATGATTTGACAACTGATTTTAAAAACTTCTACGGACTCTTGTTCTCTCCAAATCGCACAAAAAAAACAAGTACTACGGGACATTTTTCATTGCAAATCGGGAAAGAAAATGTACCTAATCAGAAGAACTTCTATGAGACATTTACAAAAAAAAGGTGAATTTCCTGAAAATTAAAAAAATCGTGGAACTTACAGGGGGTAATTTTGGATGGGACACTACATGAGAAGTCTAGATTTTTCCTTTGGACGTCATTTCATCGGCCACCCGATATAAGAAACTCCGGTGAAAAATTTCATGCTTCTTTACCCACCGGTTTAAGCTATGCGTTGTGTGTAAGTTAGTCATTGAAGTTTTATTAAATAGATAATGTGCTTGCGTTTGACCTCGATCTCCACCTCGACTGATGTTAAGCAATCATGATACGGTCTCCGTGGGTGAACTGCCTAAATTATGGGGGATAAGCTTGATTACGCTTCTACCTAAGGGCATAGAATATATAGTAACGACAAGAAGCGACACTTAAGCATGTGTATTCCTAAAATTGCTCGCGGTTATGTGTGCGGGTCGGGGCGAGAGCCGGGGCAGTGCGCGGTGAACGGCGTGTGGAACGGGCAGTCTCTCGGTTGCCCCAGCTAATATATTGCATGTAAACGCGCTCCCACAAAGTCACCGGCGAGCGAGCTCACACGTACAGGGGAGTGTCACCGCTGTGTATATACACAGCGGGCGAGACGGAACGGAGGCAGAGCGTCGACCGAACGTGGACGGGCCGTGCATGTCACACTGCGGGCAGATCGCGTGTGGTACTGGAAACGGCACGATCCGCTGTCTTTGAGACTACTACTATGTATTCCCATATAATACAACGGCAGCGTATCGGCACCGCCCAGCGGATCAGTCACGCCGTCAAAACGCCCGGCAAGACGGCGCTGTGTGCACTGTCTAATACAGTTCAGTACGGTGGGGACTGTCTCCTAAAGTAATCTTATGGCTGTACAAAACAGTGATCCGACCCATGATAACATATGGTGCAGTGGTTTGGTGGCCGCGAACTAAATTAGTTACAGCCGCAAACAAACTGCAACGGCTCCAGAGACTCGCCTGTGTGGCCACCACGGGCTGCATGAAAACAACTCCAACGGCAGCGCTGGAAGCCTTACTAGACCTCCCTCCACTGCACCTATTTGTCCAACAAGAGGCTGCGGTGGCGGCGGTGCGGCTTAAATCGCTGGGTCTCTGGAGAAACTACAAAAACACCACACTCTTATACTCGATGAACTCTCTGAGGAATTACCATTTATGCGAGCAATTAACGACCGCATACCGAAGGAGTTCATTTTTGACAAAAAATACAAGATCCAACTGTATGAGGACCATCTGTGCGAGGGTTTGAATCCCAGAGAACTTAGGATCTTTACAGATGGATCCAAAACGGAATCAGGTACAGGATGTGGGGTCTTTTCAGAAGACCTAAACATATTCATCTCTACGCCACTGGGTGTCTACAACACGGTATTTCAAGCTGAGTGTATGGGCATCTTACTGGCAACTGCAGCAGTCATGGCACGGGAGGTAAAAGATCACTCTATTAGAATACTCTCCGACAGCATGGCGGTTCTACTGGCTCTCAACAGTTGTACAGTCAACTCTGGGCTCATCTAAGAATGCCACCAGAAATTAAATCAGGTAGGCAGCTCCAACAATATAACCCTACAATGGATTAAAGGTCATAGTGGCTCTAGAGGCAATGACGCAGCGGATGAACTCGCTAGGAGGGGATCGAGTACAGACGCGGTAGGACCTGAACCCATAATACCTCTCCCCTTCGGTCATTTTCGTACTCTGGTAAGGAAACGCACTAGAGACAAACACAACTACTCCTGGATAAACCACGAGGTATGCAGACAGGCTAAGGAAGCACTACCCGTCATCGACGGTAAGATCACCAAACAGCTCCTCCGGCTGTCAAAACAACATCTACGTACGGTGACAGCCGCCTACACCGGACACGGTTCATTTAACAAACACCTCTTTGTCATAGGTGTGACTGACAGTCCTCTGTGCAGAGCCTGCATGGAGACAGAGGAAACAGCGGCCCACGTGCTTCTCAACTGCCCGGAGGTCGCCGCATACAGGGCTAAGTACTTCGGAGATCCGGGTACTCTCCGAGAGACAGTCAGCAACATCAAGCGTTTGCTGGCCTTCCTCGAAGAGCTGGGGTGGCTCGAGTAAACAAGTTATTCCCACCCACACGCAAAATACACGCCAAGCGTGGAGTTGCGGAAAATGGCCCGTTATACCAATACCAAAAAAAATACAGTTCAGTACATTACAACACAACGAGGCCCGCCGGCAATTCACTCCAGTTCCGTCCCGCTTCAGTTCCGCTCGCCGTGTGTCTGGAGCTTAATCTTTCAGGGATGACTTGCGTGATATTACACAAAAGCGATGCAAATCAAAACAACATCAGGACACTCAACCATATCAGAGTTAACCTATAAATTACAAAATAGCTCCTATCCAGTATATCTGGTTAAGGTCAGGGGTCACTCGGTATCGGAACGTTATTGCCAACAGCTTCGGTTGCCAGACACGCGCGGGGTTACAGGTCATTTATAATAACTTTTCCTATCTATGAAGACTGGGCAGAGCTTTCATTTGGTTGGCCTAAATTGTGGGGTGATTTGCGGATTCCGGGCAGCCATGCCTATGGCATAAGGCAGCGTTTTTACTGACGGGGAGACGAGCTGAGCGAGGAAATATTGACCAATGGATTTGCAAAGAAATTACGTCACTGCTCCGCTAAGCTTTTCTTGTGCAATTCTATAGCACGTCAATGGAAACGCACTCTAAGGTTGCCTGTACAGTGAAGCGGAAAGGAGAGGAGCGAATAAATATTGAGAAGCAAATATGGTCCAGCCAGGTGGACCGACGACCTGATTAAAGTGACTGAGGGAGACTGGATGGCAAGGTAGAGGACCGAGTGTTGTGGCGCAACTTGGGAGAGGCCTGTGTCCAGCAATGGACTGCGATTGGCTGAGTTGATGAAATATGGCAAATCGCTAACTGCAACTATGCAGCGGAAGACACCATGATGCATACGCAACAACCAATAGCGGCTTGAAGATGTTTCTCGCGTAAATATGATGCGTTAAGATTGGCTATAATATTTTCACGCCTACCAAGACTATGACATCTGCGCAGATACATAAAAGTGGCAGTACTGTATATTAATACGATGGGAAATTTTGCGAAAGGTAGGAAAAAAGTCATCTGAAATCTAAAGACAATAAAAACAAGATGAGATAACAAAGATAAGAACCGGTTTTGATAACAGACTGCAAGTTAATAATTAAATAATCAATTAGGTGAGATGACGCGTTCACAGCAGCAGACCTATGTGAATTTATCTGGTACTTCACGATCTGTGGCTGAACACGTTAATGCTAGACCTCCGAGGCAGTCAGATGCCTGACTGTTTTCTCTCCTATTTCTGTGGTTTTAGCATAGTCCGCCATGATCTGCGTTTTGGTCGTTAATGGCTCAAACGAAGCTCATTCTAAGCATATGCGAAGAAATACACATGCAATTAATAATAGCCATGATCTTGTAGCATAGAGTTCCAGTAACTCATGGTTGCGGGGGCCTAATGGCAGTCGCTCCGTGTAAAATACTGATGTTCAGCCGCATCTG
Source organism: Asteroscopus sphinx (assembly GCA_949699075.1). Taxonomy (NCBI): domain Eukaryota; kingdom Metazoa; phylum Arthropoda; class Insecta; order Lepidoptera; family Noctuidae; genus Asteroscopus; species Asteroscopus sphinx. Next base: position 4,439,707 of record OX453029.1, on the reverse strand, counting down.
GTAAGACTGGAAGCCGACCCCACATGGGAAAAGGCGAGGAAAAAAGAGATCTTAAAGCTTTGAGCCAGGCACAGACCAGTAAGCCTATAGAGACGCCGATTGGCTGGATACCCCCGGTCACAAAGCATATGCAGTACCACTGTGTATCATACGCTCCGCCGCCAATCGGGTCGCCAATGCGGCGTCTTGAGGCTTACTGTCTGTGGAGCCAGGTTATCGATAAATATCCAATCTATCCACGATTTGCCCTACTAGATAGAAATTTGACATATGCTCCATACCTCGGACGAATAAAAAATAGCGGGCGGAATCTCGCTAAGAAAAGATTGAAGCACTTCGTTTTTTCCTAAACCCACTATAATTTCGACAGAATTTTGACACACCAGAGATACGTTGTTATTTTATTTGTGACACTACGACAACGACTACCGTCACACGAGATTTGTTGCGTAATCGCAGCTTTTTGTCTTACTATGGGTGTGAATGTGTGCGTGCCAGCCCGTACTTATAAGCGAGCCGTCTTACTATGGGTGCTTCACATTTTGTTTAGCGAGATTCCGTACGCCTTTTTTTATTCGTCCAAGCTCCATACAAAATATGTCAAATTTCTATCTCCAGTAGGGTAAATCGTGGATAGACAGGATATTAATTTTGGCCGTAAGACAGGCGGGGAAAAGATGGCAAATAAGTCTACTGAGACGTAAGTACTTGATACTAAACGTTAGGAAGACTAGAATCGTATTTAAATAAAATATTTATCAAAAAAAAGTGCAGTGAAACATCTAACAATTTTCAGCACTGATACCAATAATTTGTGTCCAGAATCAAATAGTCCAAATACACACATCATTATGTTTTGAATAAAACACACTGTTTTAGAATTATTCACAACACAGCACTATCTACGAAGTCTTGCGACAAAATAATCGCAAAGACGTTTGTCGGTCGCGAGGCGTCGTACGCCACTGTTAAGTAAGATACAATTTCATAAACTCATTATTGTATTATCAGTATTTACCAAAGATTAGTTTAAATTGAATGTTAAATATTCTGGCAAAGTTTTCTGCCTAAATTAAGTTGTTTCTGAGAGGTTATCAACATTGATAAATAAGTTTTGAGACCAATACAATTTGGAGTTCTGCGGCTTCCTACTAATATTATAAATGCGAAATTATTTGTACGTTTGTTCTTCTATCACGCTGGAACGCCAGAACGGATTTGGATGAAATTTAGCACACAGATAGAATATGTCCTGGATTATTATTATTAGTATACGCAGTCGTCTTATGGAGCCCTCCGCGTCCAGTACAATAACGCATTTAGGAAACTGATGGGGCTTCCGTGGCGATGTAGTGCATCGGGCATGTTTGCGGCGGCGCGTGTAGATTGTTTTTACACCACGATGCGAAAGCGCGCCGCGTCCCTTGTACAACGAGTGTGGACCAGTTCCAACAAGGTCCTGAAAATGATAGCTGACAGGGAGGACTGTCCATTTATAATTCACTGCTGTCAGCTACATATTTCAGTATGTGAATATGTTTACTAACATTTAGGCTTAAGAAAATTGTTACTAACCCTATATGAGTACGTTTGTGCTTGAAATAAAGTTTATTCTATTCTATTATATTATTATTATCGATCTGATAAGATCTATTGTGACGCCTCTTGCAGTATTACAGCACTTCCCCAAACTGCAAGTCAGTCATGAAATCGACTATCGCATTGGAGGAGGAGGATTTGATCTCCTGCGTTGAGATGACGTGATCTCCAAGGTGCTGGATTATTGTATGGTGCACTGCATCACATTCCCGTAGAATACGGATTAACACCAGATAATTTTTATCAACATAAAATGGTGAGGGAAGCCTCGGGCATCAGCTGGTGGAGTAATCGATTTTGCTCCCACTTGCTCGGAAATTGCATCATTATTTTAAAAAATAATACATCTATCGGCTCTTTTCCGTACGCAACGAAATAACACGCCAGCAATTTCCAACACGACAATAATAGAAATTGCTGGACAGATTTTTTTTATTATGCTAGATAGGTTTTAAGTACACATTAAAATAAATTAGATGTTTTAAAGTACACGATATTTATTATTTTAAAGGCTGAATAGGCATTTTTTTTTTCAAAAGTTTGAAAAAAGAACAAGAACCGCGCGCAGTCGAATTAGCGCCAATGAAAATTAGATACTGTTGAATCAATTTGTGTACTGTTTCCTCGCAAATGAGAGACAAGTACTATACAAGTCTCAGCCGAAATTGCAATCAACGGCCTCGTTTAGATAAAAAGCAATCGGCTGGCGCCTCGTCCTTTTACAATCGCTTCGGTCGGAAGTAGGTTGTAGGTAGTAGTTCGTTTCGTCCTTCCAAACATTGGCACACTCGACCATAAATTGCAAAGTCAATTATTAAGTCCGCCTATGCACACATGTTGCATGAAGTTTAAATAAATAAATAAATAGCTTTATTTCAGGCTTGGACAGTAATGTAGTATTGTTTTGTTTTTGGTTTTAAAAAGATAAGAACATAACATAACATAACATCACGCCTGTATTTCCCCGAAGGGGTAGACAGAGGTGTAATAGTACACCCACATTTCGCCAGTTATGTTATAGTCCCATGTAATAGGGGGCGAGCCTATTGCCATTGACCGGGCACAAATTCAGACTCCGGGCTGCTACTGAGAATTTCCTAATGAAAAAACCCAATAACACTTTGCCCGACCCGGGAATCGAACCCAGGACCCCACGATCAGCAGTCGCACTTCCAACCACTAGACCAACGAGGCAAACCAAAGATAAGAAACCGTACCTATTTCTGTAAATATGAGCGTCACAGAGCTCAGCGTGCTTAGTTTCCGTGATCTGTGGTGAGTATAATGTAGCCATTAATGGTATAGTGTCAGATCGTTGAGTTCCCTTCTATTATGGTCGAGCCTAAACATATCATTATTAATCATTAATTATTTGACTTCAGTGAATTTGTTTCAATCATCAACCTTGTAGCATTCATTATTGTGGCATTGATTATTTGAAAAGAGTATTCACGGAGTTTCTTGCTCGCTCTTCTCCATAAAACTAACTTTTTGAAACCGTGCAACTAAATTCTTAACGTTTTGAAAGTGCATGTTGGTTTTGAAATAGAAACTTTTGAATTTTAATTATTGTTCCACTACTATAAAAGCCTCTTTCGACTTGTAAGTCTAATCTACTGATTATGTAATGTAGGCAAATTTCACAGACCAAAAATTCTCTGTCCTATCTACATTTCTACAATAACATAATCTTTGTGGAGTCATCGTTGATTGGCAGTCTTATGTCAACACAAGTCGTTTCTCGTCAAATAAAGCAGTTTATAGTATCTCTTACGTTATATTTTGACTAAAAATATTTAAACAATTCATTAGTTCGACTCTTTTATAGTAACAACCTTGACAAACGGTCTCCGCGATATCTGCCCGCGGTTTCTTATTTACCATCCACATAATTCGTCTCACGGTAATCGCAGGTCGCAAGTTTGATTCCTGTTCGTGGGAAAAAAAAACGGGTGGCGTAGGGGCTTGGGGCCGTCCGACAGAAGCGAAGCATCTATGCAAGCACGGATAAAACGCGCGCACGAGTTAACGGTGACGTTTTTTTCCGACGGCCAAGCGCATAAGGCCGCTATCGAAGCTTCGCTTCAAAAATTGTGGAACGAATTCCAGGTTTTTTTTTTTAAATTAAAAGTTTGCTACGCATGCGTTAATGTGCGTATTAATTACTTGGCAAGTTTATTGGTGATCCGTTTGTCAAGGGAAACGTGAAAAGCTTACTTAAATTGGCTGTCTATAGATGACGCTAGTATGTAGGCCCAAAGAAAACGTAAATCGAACGATGCGAGTATACTAAATCACGCCATCTGTCGACATCTGTGCAGGATAAAACGGTTTCCTATTATATTGGTACTATTGGCTCCATCTATTAATTTGTAAGGGTACTAACATTGTCTTCTAAATCAGGCGGCAGAGCACAACTTCCAACTTTGTCGGAATTCTTATTAAAGCCGCTGGCCGACAACTGTGGTTGTTAAGTGACTGTCATTTTTTTGCGGTAAATTGTAGAATAGAACTTTTATTCGCTGGAATAGTTGTTTTACAAGGTCTTATAACATAACTGACGAAATGTGGGTGTTGTACTATACACCTCTGCCTACCCCTTCGGGGAAATACAGGCGTGATGTTATGTTATAATATTAGTGTCGATTGAATCATGTTCCATCTTATAAAAAGGCAGGCAAATCTTGATTACTAATATGTCACATACTATTACTAATATGTATTTCATCACTATTGCCTGCTATTTACAATCATTACTGTTTCTGTTTTAACATAATTATGATAAACCAATTGGTTTTTAAATTACGACGTTTCCTAACAAAAGTTCAACAGCTTTGCTGATAATTTTTATTTTTTAACCGACGAAAAAAAGGAGGAGGTTCTCAATTCGACGCGTATATTTTTTTTTTTTTTTATGTATCACCACGCATAACTTTTTACAGAGTGGTCCGATTTTGATGATTCTTTTTTTAATGGATAGGGTATATCTCGAAGTTGGTCCCATTTAAATTTCAAAATCAAAATCCACCCCTAAGGGTAGTCAAACAGGGGATGAGTGTTTGTTCACCCACTGAATTCTTACCTGTTAACCGATTCTGTTGAAACTTGACACACATAAATATAGTTCTAGACACTACGACATAATGGAGACCTGGATTTAGATTTTAACCACAAAAAAATGAAAAATAAAACTTTTTAACAAACAATTGAACCGACGAAAACAAACTGAAAAGCGAAAAATAACTAATTATGAGTCGGCGCCAAACAACCAATCAACGAAGATCATTAAATTACTTTAAAATAAATAATAAAAACAACGTCACATCAAATACAACGTGAAATTTTCAACGATAAACAATAACTTTCCAAAAATGCGTTCTCCGCTCGGCCACTTGCAACTTGCACGCACTTTGCTTGTTAAAAGTTCGTTTGTTTTCAGTTTCTGTTTTCGTCGGTTCAATTTTTTGTTAAAAAGTTTTATGTTTTAACATAATTATGATAAACCAATTGGTTTTTAAATTACGACGTTTTCCTAACAAAAGTTCAACAATTTTGCTATTTTTTTTTTTTAATTTCTTATTACTTTTCCCTTCGATAAAATTATACTTCATAAGTCATGTGCAGTTAATAGAGACTACATATTTGACATGTACATGTCAACTCTATGATAGAGACACACATGACTTGATCACACGTACCGAGTAGAGTGGCGAGAGAATGCACGCACTCGGTCGACTGTGAAAAAAATACAAAGACGTGTCCTTGCTGTGTTGTTCGCAGCCGACCAAGTGCGTGCAATCTCTCGTCACTCTACTCGGTAGGTGTAATCAACGCATTTAATGACGATTCACATCTACCATCACCACACCTCGGCCACTCAATACAATATAAACGCTAGCACCACCTACATACACAAGATTACGTCTGTATACGAACTCACACACGGACTTGTAGGTTAGGGATGCTCATCGCTCGTAATGTCGACTGGGTTCCAAGCGCTTCTCAGTAGTTCACAGAGATGGCGTGCTTGTATAGCGACAATCGATTGACATCCATTGCAATATTGCGGTCTAATTGCCGTCAAACTGCGGGTGCATGCGGGGCGCGGGCGAGGAATCTTAAATTGGCGGGGGGCGGTGAGTGGCCGTTCTGTACGTTAGTACTATTAGATATTCTGTGCCATCTCGTAGCGTGTCCAGCACGTAACGTGTCAGACACGGCACAGACACAAGTTTTCATATCTACCGACAGACGGCCATTCTTGCCGACAATTTCAGCCGGTGCCGGCCCGAGTTTGTGTGGACACGCTACGCTCATGTGCGCTAGATGTGAATACGCCTATAGATAATGTATGAATTATTATTTTTGATACCTGTGCTGGTACATGTCTGCCACGTACGGTGTCTGCAGATCTGAATCGAGCTTTATACTAAGCTAAAACAAAGCTTTATCTTAAGTAGAAATCACATCCAGAACCAGATAAGTAAGAAATACACTTACCCATAACCTTCTTTGGCGGGACCTTCCTCTGCTCCTTTTCCTCACTCTCGTCCCTCCGCATCATCTTCCCCTCCCCCTGCCACTTCCGCTTCCGCCCCTCCCGTTCTTCCAAATACATCCCTAACTCCTCCTCCCTCCCAACCAGAGCCAATCTCACATTAGACTCCCAAGTATAATTATCTTCCTTTCTGGTATCATGCATAGTATAGTCCTTTTCTTCCGAGTAAAATTCCATCACAAATTGGCCATGCCAACACAAAAGTCACTGAATGATGAATGAGATGAATGAATGATTGATAAAAGAACGAGTGAACACGTTAAAATAAAACGAAGAACGAGTTGTATAACTTTTTGATGCCCGTCGTTTCTCTTTGACGATGACTTTGTAGTAGTTCGTTCTCTATTTTCAAGAGCATGTTGTTGTTAAACCGGCTTTGCTGATGGTGTATGGGGGGGTTTGGTCCGGGGAGGGTTTTGAAGCGGTTCCCGATCAGATATGTTGGCGTGGTGAGAGTGGGCTCCATGTGGCACAATTGGCGACTGGTGAACCTCTCGATTCTTTCTTGCGTGCGGCCTTTTGGCGGGGCGGTGTACTACGGCTCCTGGAAAAGATAGAAGATATTGTTAGAGACAGGCACGTTTATAGAATTGAATTGGATAGAAGTGGCCATAGTTTTACAGTTAGAACTAATGTCTGCTTATCAGGGGCTAGGCGGGTATGTTCAATAATAGTGACATATACCCCCAGTTTCCGAAAGGCTGATCAACTCAAAAGTTAACTAGTCAAATGTCAAATCTCAGGTCAAGCGATGTGATTGGTTGTTAACATTTTTGCCGGCCAATCACAGAAGCTGACATTAGATTTGACAATAGATCAAATTGATCAGCCTTCCAGAAAAAATGGAAAATCTGTAAAGACGCTTGTCATCTTAGTCTACCTGCGAGCAAGAAATGCTGCAAAGCTTTCGAAACGTCAGGAAAACCAATTTAAATAATATACGCGATTTAATGCGGTTACACTTTGTTTTATTATAATGTGTAGTGATCGCGAAAACCTAAGAAATTATTAAGCAAATCTTTGTTATACCATAACGTTGCAAGAGACTTCGTCAGATCTTTGTTTGTTTTTTCGTTTATTACCGTCTCAAAAAGTCACCCAATAGCTGGCAACATAATTCAGACTGCATAGACGGAGTTACCACATTATTTATCTCTCCTATAACTGTCGAGTCTTCACACCTCTCCATATATCAACCTATTCTAAGGTCCAGACGATAGAACTAAATTATTCACTTGAGTCTCATCTGGAGAGGCCTTGGACATCAATTCTATTTGCGCTCGCCGTTGGTCGGCATGCAAGTGACAATTATTGAACAACTAGACACGTGTAGAAGAATGCGAATGAATAGTTGAATAAAAAATTACAACTGTTTTTCCTCAAAGTACTGTGGTATATCAAACATCAATATAGCCTTTATAAAGGCACACCTCAGACACTCAATACAATATAAATGCCAGCACCACCTACATACACATGACTAGGTCTGTCTGTATACGACCGCACACACCCGTGTAGGTTAGGGATGTTCGCCGGTCGCGCTTTTCAGTAGTTCTCAGAGATGGCGCGCTTGTATAGCGAATGGCGATTGACATCCATTGCAATCTTGCAGTCCAATTGCCGTCAAACTGCGGGTGCGTGCGGGGCGCGGACGAGGAATCTTGAATTGGCGGGGGGCGGTGAGTGGCCGTTCTGTACGTTAGTACTATTAGATATTCTGTGATAAAGGTCTCTTTTGTTTGGTCGGTTTCCACTATGTCAAAATCTTACATGTATATTTCGTAGGATAATCGGACAATCGAATCTTTGCGAAAATCCTAAGATGATTGCAAAAGACCGGATAATTGGAATCTCAGAAAGATTTTCTCTATCATACGAGCTATTATCAGGAGCATTGCAAAAATCCTAGTTTGTTTAGGACGATTGGAAACATGAACGCTGATTGGCTAATCTAAGAGTCGATTTATAACATCTTCGTTCTGGTTGGTTCTGAATGTAGCTGTAAGCCAATCAGCGTATCCGTCTGTGCATAACGTTCATATCAGCCAATCAGCGCTCATTACGTGAGCGGTTATTCGCGATTAACCTAAAATAAGCTGGATTTTTGCAATGATCCTAAAAATAGCTCAAATGATAACGATCAATTTTCATAGATTCTAATTATCCGGTCCTTTGCAATCTTCCTAGGATTTTCGCAAAGATCCGATTTTTTCAATTATCCTACGACCAAGCTTTAACGTCCGTATTAAAAAACAAAACTCAAGCTTTGATCACTGTTTAAAACTAGTTTTGAGTTGAGCTTTAATTTTAAAATATACCTCAAGCCTTACGCATACATTCATAGGTTTATTGTAAGCCGTTTGATTTGTAATCACGCAAGTGTGGTCGATCAGCGCTTGAGCTCAAACATGTGTTATGTTGTTGAATTGAAGTTTACATTACCGTATTGCAATATGATCAATGCTCAAGAAACGATTTGATTATTTGCTTAAGTAGTGATCAGGTGATTAAAGAATTAAAGATCTAAACGTTCTTAAAGCCAAAAACTGTCATCAATCAGAAAAAATTAAAACAATGAACAAAAGAAATGATTCAGAGCGAGATGCTCCCTTTCATCGTAGGATGCTACTGATAACGGAAAAAAAACCCCGATCCGAAAATAAAATGCATGACAAAATGCGCAGCTGCCACCCGATTACAAAGCACAGCCAATTGCCAAAAATTGACCGCCTTCTCATGACTAGTAAGTCTTATAATTATTGAAGAGTATACAACATCTGTAATTTCAGGCGGTAGTCGCTTTGAGCCAAGATGTTTAGGTGCACCATGATTCAAAGATATTTGTTTTGTCAACTAATGGTTGGCGCTCACCAACGTCACGGCACCGCTAAGGATTTTTTCAAGTACTTACAAAATCCTTGAATCTTATTTTAATAACCTTAACGCTCACATTTAATTGATATTCTCACAAGGAGAGTCGCCGATGCCGCCGTATGATCAAGATATATTTTCATGTAAGAGGCCAGTGCAAAGCCAGTGACTGAACTGCCTAACTGGACTGACTCGCGAACTGACACGTGTCCTAAACGCATAAAAAAAAAAAAAAAAAAAATTTGTTTTCTTATACTTAAGAGATGAGGAGATTCTCAGGAGAACGAAGGTGACCAACATAGACCAAAGAATTCCCAAACTCAAGTGGCAGCGGGCGGGGCACATTGCTCACAGAACGGATGTCCGATGCGGCAGAAAAGTTCTGGAGTGGCGACCACATACTGGAAGGCGCAACGTGGGTAAGTCCCCGACAAGGACCGACTACCTGTAGAAGGTCGCGGGAATTCGCTGGATGCAGGAAGCACAGGACGTTGTGGCTATCTATGCTTGGCCTCCTTGCTTGCTTGGAGGCCTACGTCCAACAGTGGACGTATTTCGGCTGAATTGATGATGATGATACTTAATTGCCTTTTCAGGCATTTTAAAAATTAGGAAAACTAAATAAGGACTATTAATAATTTTTAGGAAGATTTTTATTATAAGAAGTTTCAAAAAAAAAATTCGTTCTTTAAATTACTTTTCTCTCACTTGCTAGGAAATTGGTTCATTATAAAAAAAAAAATACAACAATCGGCTCTTTTCCGTACGCAACGAAATAATAGGCCGGTAATATCCAACACGACAATAATAGAAATTGCTGGACAGCTTTTATTTTTTTTAGTTATGCTACCGAAGTTTTTTAGTACACACTTGCATAAATTAGGTGTTTTTAAGTATAAAGTATTTATCATACATTCATTATAAAGGCTGAATGCCCATTGTTTTTTTCAAAACTTTGAAAATAGAACAAGAACCGCGCACGGACGAATTGGCGCGAATAAAAATTAGATCCTGTTGAATTAATTTGTGTATTGTTTCCTCGCAAATGAGAGAAAATTTCTATACATGTCTCGGCCGAAATAGCAATCAACGGCCTCGTTTAGTTAAAAAGGACTCTGCTCGCGCCTCGTCCTTTTAAAATCACTTCGGATGTACTCGGCTTCGCCTCGTACTTCCAATATTACTCGGCCGTCAATTGCTTCATTTTAGGCCTCGACAGTAATGTACTATTCTCGTCCATGGCCAATTTTATACTTGGCAAAAAGCTTCACAGTTGTTAAAATTAAAAGAAAGCTGTACAAATAAACACTTAAAAAGTATGCTCTCATATTTGATCACATGGAGTCAAGGAAAAGAAATGCTCTTGACTTCATTCACAAAATATTGCATTGCAATGTTGTAAAACCCCAGGAATGCTGCTTCTTCGAAGTGTGAAGGAAATAAGGATCTTAAATCACATGACAGGAAACGCAGGATTTAGGGTGCTGAGCCAGAAAGCTTCCTAGTGTGCCTGATGGCTGCTGGCCCACCTCGATACTTCTGGAAGGAACAGCAGTTTGTTGGGCCTGTGCACCCTGGGCACAGGCAATAACTCTTCTTCGTGTGACCTTATCGTCCGTGAAGTCAAGGCCCATGACGGTGGCGTGCAGTTTTCCGCGCATGCCAGTCAGGAGGGTGCAGCCGATATTGAGACCGGACGGGGAGAAGTGGCTCACCTACTAGTGGCTAGACGGGATCTGTAGGGAGTGGTTGGAGAATGCAGAGCCTATCCCACTATCCCACGCCCCCCGCAAAAGGTAGAGGAACACCGTGGTGGTTTTAGTCGGTAAGAGTCCAACACTGGATTCGGCGAGCGGAGTGCGTCCATTAGGACTACACACGAAAAACTAAACAAAATAGTCACAGTATTTGAAAACAATGTTTGTTTCGAAGACTGGGTTGAGTTGGGTTCTGATGGCAGTCGCTCCGTGTAAAACACTGATGTTCCGCTGCATCTGGTCAGACTGGATGCCGACTCTAATGTAATTGGGAAAACACTACTTACTTTTATGATATTTTAATATTATTGTTTCTGTTTATTATACATGTTTATGTTGTATATATTATTTATATTAATGTAGATAGGTAGTAGTTAATTATAAGATGTGTATTTATATTGTATAAAGTAGTATGTAACTTCAATATGTATATTTTCCCACAAAGAAACAATAAACCTGATAAAACATTGTCAATGAACTAATAATTATATTGGGAAAAGGCCTGGAGAATTATTGTTACAAAGACTACTGTAAACCTGAAGGCCAATTCTCGTAATTAAAAACGTTCAAAAAATAAAAATAAATAAAAGTTTATTTATTTCAAACAAAAGCAAACTTACAATATAATTGTTTAATTGTTTATTCTAAAATAAGTCGACAAAGACATCTGTGTCTGAACTAGATAACTTAATATCTGTATTTCAGACATCAGCGCTCTTCCCTAAAATGAAAAATACAATTTAAATCAGAGCTTTGCATGTATTGTACGTACTGACATTAAAGACAAGGTTACACCAAGAGAAATAAAATAAAAATTTAATGAATTGTTGTTGTTTTTTAGGGTTCCGAAGTCCTACAAGGAACCCTTATAGTTTCGTCATGTCCGTCCGTCTGTCCGTCTGTCCGTCTGCCCATCTGTCCGTCTATCCGTCTGTCCGTCTGTCCGTCTGTCCTAATCCTTTACAGCTTAATAACTTCTACACTTATAAACATAAGTAAATGAAATTTTGTTAAAAAATAGTCTGCATATAGATCTCAATTTTAAAAGAATAAAAAAATAGTTTTTACGTTCTTTAGGGGTGGCACCCATACATGTGAAATGGGGAAAAAAAAAAATTTTCGCTGCACCCCCTCGTGTGGGATATCATTGAATAGGTCTACTAAAATGAAGGTAATGTTTCATACACCACTTTTTTATCAGGTGTACCAACTGCGAAATATAGCCCGCCAAAGTGGCTTGTAATGTGTCCCCCCCCCTGCCATTTCTAAACTATGCAACGTAGAAACTTATAATCTTCCACATTGATAGACCTTTGTGAAAACTCTCTTTTAAAATTATTTCGAGTATAATGTGATTATAATTTTTTGAGTTATAGACAGAAAACTGAAAAATACTTAAAACGTCCTAGTTCAAAGGTCATTGACCTTAGAGAAAAATGATCATAGCAAATAATGCTCCTTTAGCTACTTTCTATTTGAAAAAATCACAAAAAGTAACTTTGTGTTATGTTGACGACACACTTCTTAAATTTGGCGCCATCTAGCGGCGTCGTACAACACTCTCTGGGTCGCCAATGCTGGCGTCAAGTGCCGTGTATTACATTTGGCACTGTATAGCGCCATCTAGCGGCTACTGACATCACTCTCTGAGTCGCCAATGCTGCCGTCTATTGCAAAAACTAAAATAGCCGTGATTAATATTCGATTTGATTTGTTTGTAACACCTACTTAAGGAACCCTATAATACTGAGCATGGCCCGACATGCTCTTGCCCGGTTTTTTGTTGTTGTTTGTTTGTTTTGATTTGGAAGGCCTCCCATTTAGTTCCAAACTAATCTCAATGCTTTAAATCTCAATCTCCTGACAGTAGATTGTTTCTGATTGCCGTTTATTGGTGACATTAATGACCTAAGTGTCACAAATAAATGGCAAACAGGAATATAGGAGATTGAGATTTAAAGCACTGTGATTAGTTGTGGAGTGAAAGAAGATGTAGTGACAAAGATTGAGAAAGGTATGTTAAGATGGTTTGGACATATAGAAAAGATGGACGAGAGGAGATTGACGAAACAAGTATAAGAAGCAAGTGTGGATGGAAGAGTTGGAAGGGGACGACCTCGGCGAACGTATCGCGATCAAATCGCGGACGTTCTCAAAAAATGCCAGTTTAAGAGTTCTCTAAACCGACGAGCATGCATGACGAGGTTGATGGACGTAGATGAAGCGTAAGAGGTGTGTCAGGATCGTAGCAGGTGGAAATCCAGTCTCTGTGCCTACCCCAATGGGAAACAGGCGTGATAATATGTATGTATGTTTTTAATTAAGAGAATTGGCTTTCTGGTTTAAGGTGAATGCTACAGGGTAGCCCGCGAAATTCAGAAATGTTGGATTTTTTTGCAAATTGCAGCTTTATTTCGCGTTGCATATCGGTCAAAACATGATTGGCGGAAATAATAACAATATATCTACTGAATAATAGTCACAAAAAATATAAACCTAGCTCTATGAACTGTACAAGCTCGAAAATCGATAATTTGATCGTAAATTAATATTATCGAGCTTGTACAGCTTATGGAGCTTGGTTAAAAAAAAATATGACTGTTATTCAGTACATATATTGTTATTATTTCCGCCAATCATATTTTGACCGATATACAACGCGAAATAAAGCTGCAATTTGCAAAAAACGCCAAAAATTTTGAATTTCGCGGGCTACCCTGTAGCATTCACCTTAAAGTAGTCTTTGTAACAGATCATTCATCTGTTTCCTTTTGCCTTGGATGTTATTTGATGAAAGCAGTATCTACTCGAAAATGGACACCTGTACACATATAAATATTCTACCTGCGTCATTAGATCAGTAAATAATGTCTTAAAACAATGAATATTGAAGTATTAATAAAAATTACATAAACACATATTTATCTTCTTAACATTTCCGGCTCAAGGACGTAGTTAACTTAATAAAATTCGCAAGCAATGCTAGCATTACTGTTGGGCAGCAGAAATTGGTATGGTGGTAGTATTTCTCCGGACGAGCTCTTTCAAAATCAGAATCTAAACGAGCTCTACTATTACTAATTTTTGTATTAATATTAATTGCGCTTAATTTATGGCATGCGGTGCTCTTCTGTAAGTAATGGGGCACTTAGATTAAGTTTGAAATGTGAAAAAATTTCATGTATAGTGTACTCATTGTTGAAGAGCCAAATAAATAAATAAATTACTGATATTTCCAGTTTAAAGCCAAATCTCTTGATATTGGTGTCGATTCTCTGGTTCACGAAAAAACTTATTTTAAACTATCTGTCTCTTTTACTAATAGTAGATACAAATTATAGCAACAATTTTAGTGCTGTCAAATTAGTCGAAATTAAAATTTCCATACAAGTTTAGTCGTGATCTCGGAACGTGTCCACTAAATACAAAGAAATGTAACAGGTAAACTAATTTGACAGCACTAAAATTGTTGCCATCCCTTTCTTATATCTACTATTAGTAAAAGAGAGCAATAGTTTAAAATAAGTTTAGTTCGTTAACAAGAGAATCGACTCCAAAAAATCCCAAAAATTAAAAAACACTAATTATTTTTTATTCCCAAATGATTTTTGTGATAACACACCCCAGCATAGCGTAGCATGACCACTGTAGACAAGAGAATTGTCTACGAAAGAGTAGACAAAACTACATTGTATAGAACAATTGTATATATCTGTCATTTTGTCTATTCTTTCGTAGACAAAACGCTTGTCTACAGCGGTCTTCTTCTTCTATCGTGTCGACATAAGTTACATAATGATAATAGCTCATGCCGTGGCACGTGACACAGCAGTAGGTCTACAGCGGTCGTACTACGCCTGTAAAAGGTCCTACTGAAATAATTCTTAGTAAGCTCCATTGTAACGGAACTGACAAACACGTCATGGAGGATTCCATCTAAATGGACCTAACTGTTTAATTGGAGACTCAGCACGCACAGTTTAATTGTTTCCATTCCATGAAAGATTTTCTTGTTAATTCGTTTGAAAGTTGCGAAAAATCGTGGTTTTGATTGAAATCAAATGCTTTGAGTTGTCAGCGACTAAGTTTAGAAGACTTTTAAATGAACATTCAATTTCAGTACGCGGGCGAAGCCGCGGGCACAGCTAGTATAATATAAAGTAGGAAGTAGGATCATGGAAAAATCGTATCAAATGTTGTAAGTGGCCAGCAATTGTTTTTAGAGGACATAATTATTTTAATATTATTTCTATACCTACGTTACAGGATAAAGAAATGCTTACATTTCAAGCTGAAAGTTCACTTACTTAAGTTTAACCGAAACATAAGATTTTAAGGCCCGTATTACAGAACGAAACTCAAGCTTTGATCACTGTTTAAAACTAGTTTTGAGTTGAGCTTTTATTTTATAATATTCCTTAAGCATAGATTCATTGATCACAGTTCAGCTGAGTTTAGCTTTATTCTAAAATGTTACCAACTTAGTTGTAGATTCCCATTTCAGCAGAGATTTGATCTGTTATCACGTAAGGGTTTTTTTTTATAATATAGGATGGCGAAACGAGCTAAAGGCCCACCTGATGTTAAGCGGTTACCTTTGCCCATAATAACTGCAACACCACCTAGGCTGTTGCCTAAATAGTACCGCAAGTCGGTTCGTCAAACTGAGACATGAAGATGGAAAGTCTCGTCGTGATTTTAATGTCACCAGCACCCGTAACACGAGCACCGGAACACAGCAATGGAAGCATCACTGTTTGGCGTCGATGTAGGTTCGGTGGTAGTACTTCCCCGGACGAGCTCTTCCTCAAAGGAGCTCAAGAGAAGTGTGGTCAAGACAGCACTTGAGAACAGAATTTCTTACTATTGTCGCGTCGTGGCCGGTGTGGGTGGCTCGGGCAGGAGAACTCGCAGGGTCGGGGGTTCGGTTGCTTGGCACACGGTGACACACGGAAGTAGGAGGAGAACAGGAACTACAGGAACAGAACTCAGGAACAACAGGAACTAGTGGTACAGGAACTGCAGGAACTAGTGGTATGGAGTTATGGAACTCCTCTGAGGTATGAGGGCACAGAGGGCCAGTAGTATGGAGGGCCGGAGGAGTGGTAAATCAACTCCGACTGTAAGATGACTGAGCTGCTGCTATGTCCATGCAGCGAGCTCGGGCTGGATTCAGGAAATCAGGTAGGTAGGTAGGTAGGTTGGTAGGTCGGCACAAACAATAAAAACACAACAGGAACGATTTTGGTATACTGTATCTCACTAACTGTTAAATTGATACATTTACTATTTGTTAATAAAATAATATAATTATTATAAGACACAGTCACAGACACATGAGTGTCTTTCAGCGTACAATATAGAAACTGAGCTAAAATAGTGGAAAATTAGCCATTTTTGAAAATAATTTTGAATTTTGAATTTGGATTGATAAAGTTTTAATAAAGTGGCCAGGAAGTCCAAATAGGGTGAGCAGCATAACGAGTTGGACCTCGTTACACTACCCGCGTGGGCCGGTGTAAAAAAATCTCTTAAAAGATTTTTTTACAAAACTTAAAATAAAAGTTACAAAAATTTAAAAAAATACAATTAGTTAAAAAAAAATGGATATGGGTGATTAATTTTGAAATGTGGGTGATATTTACAATGTTTATTTACAATAGGTTAGCCTCAACAACATTAATAACATTCATACACTCTTTCATATCTTCCACAAATGTCTTATATTTAAAATTACATTAAATAAGACAAACAAAATAGAGAAATAGGTACTTAACAAAACCCTAAGTATTCTCAAGAGGCAAGCCTTTTTAATTAGTGTAGGCTTTCAGTTATGTCAGTCACTACCCGCTGGCATAATTGGTGATAAAGAAAAAACATGATTAAAAACTTAACTATATACCTACTATTAGTATATGTGCTTTAAACACAATTTAAATAAAAGCATGTTTTAATGCCTTGATATTAAAATATTTATAAAACAAAGAGAGGTCTTTGTAATAGAGTGATTGTTATCACAGTAAGTAATAGGGTAAGTTATAGAAGTAGTGATTGTTATCACAGTAAGTAATAGAGTAAGTGATTGTTATCACAGTAAGTAATAGAATAATAAAATATGAATATAATAATTATAATTATAATCAATTATAATTTGTACTTAATTAAATAGTAATGTAATAGTACTATATTGTATTCGTGAATAAATAGTATGATAAAAATAATTAATAATATATGATGGATTTTCATCCACGATGATGATGATACCTAATATAATGTGTATGAATATAAAAAA
Organism: Asteroscopus sphinx; assembly: GCA_949699075.1. Classification (NCBI taxonomy): domain Eukaryota; kingdom Metazoa; phylum Arthropoda; class Insecta; order Lepidoptera; family Noctuidae; genus Asteroscopus; species Asteroscopus sphinx. The sequence goes on along the minus strand of OX453029.1, from coordinate 4,422,630 downwards.
ATAAGTATATAATAAATTGAATAGTTTAATTAGATGTACGTTGTACTGGTTTTATATCTTTGATATGCCAGCGACCTAGGGACTTATTTGCGAAATCTGCAAGATCGTAAATGAGTGGTGATATTTTATTTGTTATAACGCATTTACTGAATTTAGGTGCTAATTTTGCCGAAAAATGTTTATCTGAAGAGCTGATGGGATGATTTCTTTTCCAAACGACATCACCATTGTTAAATTCAAAATTTTTATGATGTTTATTGTAGTGATGAGCATTAGTTTGATGAGCGTGAAATAAGCGAGCTTGAACTCTTGAAAATAATGAACTAAGTTGTCCCACATTTTCAGCATATTCATCTCTTGGTGAAAATATGAATTCTTCAGTATTATCTTTAGAATTATAAACTGAACCGCAAGGAACAAGTTCTCGACCAAAAACTAAAAATGCTGGTGTATATTTAGTAGTTTCATTTACTGCGGAATTTATTGCAAATTGAATTTTATTTAAATTTAGATCCCATGTTCTGTGGTCATTATTAACAAAAGAAGCGACCGCGGTAATAATTGTTTTGTTATAACGTTCTACTGTGTTGACTTGTGGACAGTATAATGGAGTGTATTGTATTTTTGGTATATTATAAGCAGTGAATAAGTCTTTAAGTTCATTGCTTATCATTTGAGGACCATTATCTAAGATGACGGTTTCTGGAATTCCATATGTCATGAAAACTAAATTTTCTAAAATATGTCTTAATATGTTAGAAGTAGCTCTTTTGATAGGAAACAAAAGACAGTATTTAGAAAAACAACACGTAACAACAAATATGAATCTATTAAGTTTTCGTGTCATAGGTAATGGACCTATTAAATCGATAGATATGCATTGAAATGGACGAGAAACATTTTTTGGTTTACCCATAAGGCCTAAAGTTTGCTGAGTTTTATGCTTATAAGCTAAACAAGTTTCACAATTTGAAACAAAAGCCGCAACATCTTTGTACATGCCTGGCCAAAAATAAAATTGCTTTATGCGATTGTATGTTTTAAAAATACCGAAATGTGCTGAGGTTGGTGTTGAATGATTTCGTAAAATAATTTCCTCCCTTGCCTCTAAAGGTATAACTTGTTTCCAATTAAACTCCGAATAAAATTGTGTATTTGAACGAGAGTATTTATAGAGTTTATTATTTTTAATTATATAATCCGGCGTGGAAGTAGGATTTGATTTACATTTGCGGTAGACTGAATTAAACCAATCGTCTTGTGAAGTTAAATGGTTAATGTTAATTATATTAACTGGTGGAAAACGAGACAAAGTGTCTGGAACTAAATGATCTTTGCCGTGTTTATGTTTGATTTCAAAATTGAACATTGATAGACGAATACTCCATCTAGCAAGTCTACCAGTAGGATTGTCTAAGTGTAAAAACCATTGTAAGGCAGAATGATCTGTATAAATAATGAATTTTTGACCATTATCAAGGTAACAACGCCAATATTCAAGGGCAGTAATGACGCTTAAAAGTTCCCGTTCGGTTATTGAATAATTTCGTTGAGGGCCTGTAAGAGATTTGCTCATATAAGCAATTGGTTTTTCGACACCATCAAAATCTTGGGTCAACATTGCACCTAATCCATAAGCGGAAGCATCGCAGTGAACTGCAAAAGGTTTAGAGAAGTCTGGACAAGAAAGGATAGGAGTAGATGTTAAAGCTTGTTTTATTTGAATAAAAGATTCATTTGCTTTATCGGTCCATTTGAAAGGTGGTGCTTTTTTACTAGTAGAAGTTAGTTTAGTCAATGGAGCTGCTAAAGTGCTTAAATTTGGGATAAAACGTCTGTACCAACTGGCAGTGCCTAGAAATTTTTTAACTTCACGAGCAGACTTTGGTGGTTTGATTTCTAAAATTGCCCTAACCTTATCAGGATCGGTGTTAAGACCTTTTTCATCGATAACGTATCCTAAATACTTAAGTTCTTTGCGGAAAAATGAACATTTTGGAAAATTTACGGTAATGTTAGCTTGTTGAAATTTTTCGTAAACTTTATTAAGCAAGATGACATGTTCATCATAGGTTTTTGTTGCTATGACTACGTCATCTAAATAACAGAATACTGAATTATCAAAATCATTAGAAAGTAAATTATCTATAAATCTTTGCTGAGTAGCTGGTGCATTTGTGAGCCCAAAAGGCATGACTTTAAATTGATAAGTTCCACGGCCTGGAACGTGAAAAGAAGTCTTAGGACGGTCTTCTTTACGTAATGGAATCTCCCAAAAAGCTTTTGCTATATCAATTGATGATAAGAATTTAGAATCTTTAAGTTGATCTATGATATCCGAAATAAAAGGTAATTTATACGCGTCTTTTCTAGTAATATCATTTAATTTACGGCTATCAACGCAGAAACGCCAGGTACCGTCTTTTTTAGGTGTAATAATTACTGGATTAAGCCACGGGCTTTCGCAAGGTTCAATAACATCGAGTTCTAACATTTTGTCAACTTCAGCACAAAGAGCTTTTTGTTTTTCCGGAGATAACCTATAACATCGCTGACGAATGGGAAGGTGATCGCCTGTATCTATCCTATGTTCTGCAAGATGAGTTTTACCTAATGGTAACTTTTCCGTTGAAATGTTTTTAAATTTTTCAATTAAAGCATCTGCAATGATACGTTGTGATTCAGAGAGATTATCGTATATATGTAAGTGTGTGTGATCAGTGTTAACTAAAAATAATGGTGGATTTTTAATGCTGTGAGTGGAAACGTTGGAAATTATATCTGGAGCTAAATTAAATATTTTCCAGAAATCAATTCCAAGAATAAATGGTTGTGTGATACTTGGTATAATATGTGCTGTTATAAAAGAAAAATGATTTTTATAAATAATTGGCAATGTAATAGTACCTATCGAGTGAATCGATTGTCCGTTAGCTACTGTACCATGAACAATATGGTTACGTTCAATACTGAAACCATGTTTTAATAAAATTTCATGTGAATTATTCCCTAAAATAGTAATAGCACTACCACTATCGAGTAGTCCATTTAAAGTTAAATTATTTACTTTAATCTGTAAATATGTACTTTCAAAATCTGTAGAGTTATTAAAGAGGAGTGTAGAAACATTATATGATTTAAAAAATAACTTAATTTTATCAAGCCACTGTTGCCAATCTGTCGAGTCAAAATTTGAATTTTTAGCTAATGTTTTAACTCTACAATCCTCTGTAATTAGTTTTTTTGGTTGTATTTATTACATGATGTACAATTGGTAAATATGACGTCTTTTTTACCGCAACGAAAGCAAACTTTGTTAGTATTTGTGCAGTCTGCTAATGTATGACTATCTGTACGACAGCGCGGACATTGAAAAAATTTCGTTTGTGAAGGAGGTCGAGTAACGTTTACTGTGTGTACTGCTTGATGAGTAGAATAGGGATAAGTTGGTATATTATGAAATGGGTATTGTGTAATTGTATTTGGTTTTGAAGTGATATTATTTTGTGTACTAGTAGATGGCAAATCAGAATTTGATATTTGTAAACAACTTTCTATCCATTTGCATGATTCTATTAAATTATTAATTGATTCTAAGTCTTTTGGTTGAAGTCTATGTCCAAATTCTGGTCTTAAATTTCGTCGTAGAATTTCCAATTTATGTTTTTCCGAATATGGTTCATTTAATTTAGAAAATAGTGATTCCATTGTTGCGAAATAAATAATAACACGTTCATTAAGTTTTTGCTTGCGTGAATCTATCTGTTTTTTCATGTTATAATCATAATCTGTAATTTCAAAGTATTTTATAAATGATTGCTTAAATGTTGGCCAATCTTTGTTTGAATCTTTATTGGCTCTGAACCAATCTAGAGCTGGTCCAGTAAGTATATCATAAATATGATTATATAATGAAATTTGGTTAATCGATCTAGCCGTTGCGAATTCTTCCACTTGTAAAATAAAATTTCGTGGACAAGTTTCGCCTTTGTAAGTAAATCTTTTTATTTCATTATTCGGTTTTTTGTCGGCTATGTTATTCAATTTGTTTGTTAGATTTTCCAAAAATGTTGGTAACGAATTTAAATTTGTTGATGACGATTGTGCGGAATGATATGCAGAATGTATTGGTGTTTCTAAATCTCTATAATTTGTTTCGTACATTTTATATCTATCCCAAAGAGTTTTATAAGTTTCTAAATCCTGTACGGACTGTTCCGTAGTAATTTCTATATGATTTAATCTATTTTTGACGTGAGATAAATATGGATTAATTTTATTTTTACGTACCGGATATGCAGAGATTAGTGTTGAAATTAAATCTAAGCATTTTTGTAATTCTTGTACGTCTTGGTTATATTCATATGGGCTAATTTCTAACTGTGAGCAAGAGGTTGATTCTATCAATAAAGTATGTAAATTGTCTGAAGTGTCTGTTGAATTAAATAGAACACTGTTTTGGTCGGTGTATTAGGTATATATAAATTCAATTAAACTTGGTTTTATTACTGGTAATTCTATGTTTATTACACATTCTAACTTAATACATTAGCCTTGGTTCGGGTGCCATCTTGACAGCCCGCCTCTTATCGACTAGTGATGTTCCATTACAAATAGTGACGTTACTTACTCATAACATCCTCCTTATTAGTAAAAGTTAAATTATTATAATTTTACAACAGCATTTTTCAGCTTGAGACAGTTTACAACAATAGAATAAAAACCTTAACTATAATTTTTGACAACTTCATTTTTAAGTAACTCAAAATAAGACAGTTTGTTGAACTACTATATATTCTGGACTTTACCTAAATCAATCCGTCCTTCACAGTCATTGCTAAAATGTTTGCTTAAACACTTAACAAAATATTTACTCTTATAAATCTAACCGTCTTGGTGGTCTTATGACTCTTCCACACCTAGTGCGCATTTCAACTGGAGTTGTACGCTCTTCGATAGATGGTGCTACTGTATGAGAATTAGGAGATATCTTGATATTTGGACTTTTTCGTAATATATCTTGAGATACCATTTGAGGTGACTGCGGAGGCTTCAAAATATGCTGTCTGTTTCTCCTTCCTATAAATCCATCTAACCCTTCAACAGTATAAGACCTAGGCTGATCACATTTGGACCTTACTGTGCCTGTAATCCATGGAGTATCTGGCATTTTCTTAAAATAGACTTCATCTCCTTCTTGTAGTTCTGGTAATGATTTAGTGTTTCTGTCATAGTAATCCTTCATTTTATTTTTATTCTCTTCCTTGGTTTTTACATATTCTTGAAAATTTACTGTTCTTGGTATTAAGTTTTTTGTGACTGTTGGTAATTGTGTTCTAAGTGAACGTGACATTAATAATTGTGCTGGAGATGGTAGATTTCCTCTAGGTGTATTCCTGAATTGAAGAAGAGCCAGATATGGATCTGTTCCTGACTCCTCTGACTTGGTAAGAAAACGTTTACATATCTTTACTGCCGACTCTACCAACCCATTTGACCTTGGTATGTAGGGACTTGACGTATTATGATGTATTCCCCATTCCCAAATAAAATTCTTAAACTCTGCCGAATTAAATGGTGGCCCATTGTCAGAGAATAACTCAACTGGAATACCATGTCTGCTAAAGATACTTTTAAGACAAACAATTACTGTTTTGGCGTTAGTACTTGTCACTGCCATTAATTCAATATAATTTGAGTAATAATCTTGTACTACTATGTATTTTTTAGATTTATAATCCATAAAATCAACACCAACTTTTTCCCACGGCAGTAATGTAACATCATGTGGAAGAAGTGGTTCTGGAGCATTTGAGCTTCTATTTGACAAGCAAATACGACACGACTGAACAATGTTTTTTATATCAGTTGACATAAATGGCCAAAATACATGTCCTCTAGCAAACGCTTTTGACCTTTCAATTCCCAGATGACCACTGTGTATTATTTTCAAAATCTCTGGCCTTAATTTTTTAGGTATGACTATACTGTTACTTCTGAAAACTAAATCATTTTCTGTATGTAAATCAAATCTATACTGCCAATACTCATGCAGATCTTTGTGAATTTGAGTTTTACTTGACGGCCATCCTTCTTTACAGTATTTTTTCAAAATCTGCAGACTTTCATCGTCGTTAGTGCCCCTGACTAACCACTGTAGACGTTCTGAAGACAGTGGTAATGACTTAATTAGTAAATTTACATGAATAATGATATCATCACCTAATTCATCTGAACTTGTTTCAGAGAGTGCTGCTCTTGACAAGGTATCAGCAATATACATGTGACTACCTTTCTTGTAAACTACATTTAGACTATAGAGTTGTATTTTCAACATCATTCTTTGGAGACGTGTTGGAACCTCGACTAAAGGCTTTTTAAACAATGTTATTAAAGGAGCATGGTCTGTCTCTACAGTTACAGTTTGTCCATATATAAATTGATGAAACTTGATGCAGGCAAAAACTATTGAATAGAGTTCTTTCTCTATCTGAGCCATTTTCTGTTGTGTATCTGTTAAAGTTTTTGAAGCATAATATACTGGATGTTGATTTTGTAATAACACTGCACCGACAGCACTCTTACTAGCATCACTTTGTAGGACAATAGGATCATGAACATTAAAATGTGACAACACTGGAACTTGACATATTAATTGCTTCAGACGACAAAGTGTTGTTTCATGATTGGCAGTCCACTGCCAATCAGTAGATTTTTTTAATAATTGGCGTAGAATTTCTGTCTCGCCTGCCATATTTTTAATAAAAGGACTTAAATAATTAAGAATGCCTAGAAACCTTTGTAAATCCTTTAGACAGGTAGGAGAGGGCATCTCTTTGATTGCTCTGACTTTGTCAGGATCAGCTGTGATTCCGTCCGCTGAAAAAATATGACCCAGATATTTAACACTCTCCTTGGTGAATGAACATTTTTCTTTATTAAACTTGACATTGTATTCCTTTGCTCTGTTAAATACTATATTAAGACGCTCGTTATGCTCTTGTAATGTTTGACCGCTTACTAAAATATCATCGCTGTATACGGCCACCCCTGGTATGTCACCAAACATTTCAGTCATAATTCTGTGAAAATACTCAGGAGCACAGCTGACTCCATATGGAAGACGTTTAAAGCGGTATCGGCCAAAAGGTGTATTAAAAGTTGTGAGGTAAGAACTTTTCTCACTCAATTTACACATCCAAAATCCACTACTTGCGTCCAAGGTAGAGTAAAATTTTGCACCAGCCACTTTGGCACGGACCATATCTACTGATGGAATAGGATAATGAGTCCTCTTAATTGCCTGATTTAAATTACGGGGGTCTAGACATACCCTTAATTGACCATTTTTCTTTTCTATTAAGATTAAAGAACTCACCCATGCAGTAGGCTCTGTGACCTTGGTAATGACGTCCATTTTTTCCATCTTCTCAAGTTCTTGTTGAAGTCTATGATGTAATGCAAATGGTACCTTCCTTGGAGCATCGACTTTTGGCTGGACCTCAGGATTTGTACTTATGTGACACTCGCCAGGGAGACAACCAAGACCGGTAAAAACAGAATTATTACATTCAACAAGTTCATTTAAATTTATATTTTGTGACTGACTTGACTGTAATGGAAATGACTGTGATTGACTTTTTGTGACTTTAGGACATATTACTTTACTTGAATTTGACTCATTTTGACTTATTTCAGAAAACAATTGACTAATATCACTTTCTGACTTTTGCATGCTTGTAGTGTCGACACAGAAAACTCTTTTAATTAGTCCAATTTCTGAGCAAGTAAGTTTACCTAATACAGTTGGAGAATTCACATTCGCAATTATAAAATTTATTTGTTTTGCCATATAGAGGTCATTGAATTGAAATTTACACTCTAAGTTTTGCTGTCCTAGTACCTCTAGACTATTACCAGTGTATGACTTAATTTTTACATCAGTTTTAGACAGTAATTTTTTTGTATTAAGTGAATCATAAACACTTTTTGACATAATATTGACATCACTGCCCGTATCAATAATACAATTTATTTGTAAATTATTTATATATAAATTAATTGTCCATTCACTTGACAACGACTTGGATGACTGAATATGACCTATAAACAATTCATCTTGTTCCGACTGTACTTGTTGCACATTACTATCTGACTGTACATATCTTATTGACTTTGACTGAAATGACCGACAACAGACTGCAAAATGACCGACTTTTTCACATTTTTTGCACTTTACACCTAATGCTGGACACTTATAACGATGCACCTGACCACACCTTGTACAAACTTCCTGCCTTGACTGCTGACTATATTGACTGACGTTCCTTGAGTTAGACTTTGATCTTGAGCGTGACTGACTTGTATTATACAAAACTGAACTTTGTTCTGCTGTCAATTCATCCGTTTGATGTCTGGAAGCAAGCATGGCCTTTGCCATCTCTAAGGCCTTATCAAGATCCAGCTTATCTTCAAGCAATAATTTTTCTCTGATATAGTTGTATTTTTGATGCATGTTACATATAAACATTATTTTGATTAGGCGTTCTTGCAGCTTTTCTAGCTCACAGTTTTGTGACCTTAATTTTAATGTGCAAGCAAAATCGTCTAAGGTTTCATTTTCACCTTGTTTGTATGTGAAAAAATTATGACATTCATAGGTGAGGTTAACTTTTGGAGCAAAGTGATTTTGAAATAACTTTATGAGCTCGTCGTATGTAATGTTATCTTCGTCTTTTCCAAATGTATTGAATACATCCACGCCCTTTTCACCAATGACATGTAGAAATAAAGCTACTTTTCTGCCATCACTCTCTTCATTCAAGCCAGACGCACGTAAATAAAATTTAAATGACTGCACCCATTTTTTCCATTGTTGAGCCAAGTTACCATTCATCACCATGGGCTGCGGACTGGACATTCCAGAAAGTTTCTTGGGCTTTTGATTTTCATCAGACATGACGCCGACTTTTCACACGAGAATTTCACAATGACTTAAGATGCAATGACTACACGACACAGATTACGAACCCAATTCTGACACCATGTTTTGGTCGGTGTATTAGGTATATATAAATTCAATTAAACTTGGTTTTATTACTGGTAATTCTATGTTTATTACACATTCTAACTTAATACATTAGCCTTGGTTCGGGTGCCATCTTGACAGCCCGCCTCTTATCGACTAGTGATGTTCCATTACAAATAGTGACGTTACTTACTCATAACAAACACTTCGTAGTTTAAGTTCGTATATAATTTCTGGTTTGTTTAGCAGTGATAAATCCATTTTAATAAAATAAGATATACGTAGTAAATACTCTTTGTCGAATGAAGAAGAATAAAAGTGTAGAATAGGTCAAGTAAGGTTTCTATATTCAAAATTGCAAAATTCACGATTGATTGACAGTTTGCGATATGTCAATAAAATAAAATTATCAAATTAAACGTTTTCAAGACTTGATTATTACCGGTTAATTAATATTGATGGTGTGAGTAGTGATTGTAATGTGTGCTCCGCAACAGTACACCAGAGTCGGTCTCGAAGACCTATGGATATACCGTTGGGAGTATGTGGCAGTACCAAGTGGAAGGATATTCTCCTTCGACGAGGATGTGTTATCTTCCAGCGACTTTTGGTAATCCAACCCAAGTTTTCTCAAGTTGGATTTAAACCTCAAGCGCCTTCAGTGGGTGTAGTTGCTGTTGAGCAACCGGTGCGGTATTTTTGTATGTAAATGCAGTATGTTTATTGCTTTGTATACTGTATAGTTTTGTATGGAGTTATGTTTGTATATTTGTATTAAATGTCTGATTAAAATGTGTGTAATTTTTTTGTAATGATGAATTTATAACAAACAGGTATAAAAAAGAAATCAAGAAATTTATGGGTTATAAAACAGGTGAAAATGATAAGTTAAATGATGGCCAAATAAGAATAATACAAAGGATTATGTTGTCGTCCGGTGACTTTTAGAATTTTGAGAAAAAATAAATGGTGGGTGATTATAAAAAAACAAAGAAAATAAATATATCAGAATAAAATAATCAAAATACAGTTGGGCGCCAGTGTCGCGTCGTGGCCGGTGTGGGTGGCTCGGGCAGGAGAACTCGCAGGGTCGGGGGTTCGGTTGCTTGGCACACGGTGACACACGGAAGTAGGAGGAGAACAGGAACTACAGGAACAGAACTCAGGAACAACAGGAACTAGTGGTACAGGAACTGCAGGAACTAGTGGTATGGAGTTATGGAACTCCTCTGAGGTATGAGGGCACAGAGGGCCAGTAGTATGGAGGGCCGGAGGAGTGGTAAATCAACTCCGACTGTAAGATGACTGAGCTGCTGCTATGTCCATGCAGCGAGCTCGGGCTGGATTCAGGAAATCAGGTAGGTAGGTAGGTAGGTTGGTAGGTCGGCACAAACAATAAAAACACAACAGGAACGATTTTGGTATACTGTATCTCACTAACTGTTAAATTGATACATTTACTATTTGTTAATAAAATAATATAATTATTATAAGACACAGTCACAGACACATGAGTGTCTTTCAGCGTACAATATAGAAACTGAGCTAAAATAGTGGAAAATTAGCCATTTTTGAAAATAATTTTGAATTTTGAATTTGGATTGATAAAGTTTTAATAAAGTGGCCAGGAAGTCCAAATAGGGTGAGCAGCATAACGAGTTGGACCTCGTTACACTATTTCAGGTTACATTATTGTTGAATTGAAGTTTTAATCACCGACGCTCAAGTAACGATTCTATGCTTAAGTAGCGATCAGGTGATTGAAGATCAAACTGTACTTAAGGAATGTGCTGTAATATGGACTTGAGAAAAGTCCCGTGCCCAGCAGTGGGACAGTAGTGGGCTATTTTATTTACTGTGAGCTTCTAAAGGCATATAAGAGCATTTTATGTACTCCTTTGGAAGGCTAAAGAACGATATAATAAATTATATTTACAGGACATTTCGCGCACAATAAAATCAAAACAAAACACATTTTGACTAACCTCGACGTTTGACGTTGAGTCTGCACGTGACCACGGCCAATGCAACTTGGCCGAAACGTCGAGGTTACTCAAAATGTTCGTTTTGTTTTGATTTTATTGTGCGCGAAAATTCCCATAAATATAAAAAAATATAAAAAATTGGGACATTTCCAAACATAAGTTATTTAGTCTCAAACTAAGCAAGGCTTGTGCTATGGGTACTAGACAATAGATATAATACTTATATACTTATTTTTTGTAAATACAGACTATACACAATAAACAACCAGACCAACAGAAACACTCATGTTCATCACACAAATTTTTGTGTCCTGTGGGCATCGAACCCACGACCTCGTGAAGAGCAGTCCGTACCTCGAACCACTAGACCACAGAGGTCGTCGAAATATAGTTCAATGTTCAATGTCATAGTGAATGTAGTTCAATATGAGTGAAATTCGCGAATGTTTAAAAACTGATATAATAATGATTCAGAAGCTTTCCGTCGCGCGTCGCATCCGCAGCAACTGTCTTTTTAAGAGGCCTATGTGGGCTTGTGGACTGCAATTTAATTTCTAAGTTCACAAAATTTGTAAGTATTGAATGTTTTGTTATTTATTAGTAAATTAATGAGAATTGGGTTTTTTTTTAGCTGTCAAATGTCGCATAGCACGTTACTAGTAGTAGAGCTCCTTGCGAAGGAGCTCGTCCGGGGAAGTACTACCACCGTACCTACTGCTCCGCCAAACAGTGATGCTTGCATTGTAGTGTTCCGGTGCTCGTGGTACGGGTGCCGGGGACATTACAATCACATGAGACTTTCCATCTTCAAGTCTCAGTTTGGCGAACATGACTTGCGGTACCATTTAGGCAACAGCCTAGGTGGTATTGCAGCTGTAATGGGCAAAGGTAACCGCTTAACATCAGGTGGGCCTTTAGCTCGTTTTGCCATGCTATACAATGTATTAGTATTTAAAGGCGGATTATTTATGACGATTAAAATGTTAATAACTTCTTAGGTTTTCGCGATCACTACACATTATAATAAAACAAAGTTTAACCGGATTAAATCGCGTATATTATTTAAATTGCTTTTCCTGACGTTTCAAAGGTTTGCAGCATTTCGTGCGTGCGTGTTTCATTTTTCATTTAAACCTGCGACCACGAAATGCTGCAAACCTTTGAAACGTCAGGAAAATCAATTTAAATAATATACGCGATTTAATCCGGTTAAACTTTGTTTTATTATAATGATTAAAATGTTATTAAAGATGAGTGTACATAAACAAATATACCTCAGATAAATTAAAACCTTTTTCCGATAAAATCACAAACAATCCACATGTTCTCACCTTTATCTCGAGTCCTTAACAACACATAAAAGTTTTCACATTCAAGGAGGTCCGATTACTCGTCACTTTTTATATTACAAAGCCATATTGGCGAAACACATATACAGATTCTCGCCTCGACCATCCCCGTCCTCCAAAAAAAGCATTTCAATCCACCATTTTCAATTTAAAAATGACAGTTCGAAAATGTCAAGACAAATCGCGCGCCAAAACAGCGGATATCCGTTCGTATTTTTTCAAAATTCGAAATTCGATTCAAATTACCGCGGGCTCTCGGTGCGCGCGGACGTCAAGATCTCAAGCGTCTATTGCTAAATTGACGGTACGTACGTAGACGGTCAAATGAATAAGTACGCAATATTGTCATTAATTCTCTGGCCAATCGTAGAGTAGAACGATCGTCGTGTGGATGTCGGGAATTGGGACCACTTGGCTGGCGCAGGGTCACACAATCGTCGGGTCAAGTTGGCGATGGGTTCTGGGTACTGTCTTTTATTGAAAGGGTTCTGCACAATCACTCAGCCACTGCTCTTTTCAAATTGCCTTTTTATTGCTGCCAACTGCTGATACAAATTGGGCTGTTTATGTGAACCGTATAATATATCTATATCTTCTCATCGGTGTCGTAAAAGGCGACTAAGGGATTCACCAGAGGATGGGCAGCAGCGTTCTCTGAGTATTTAACCAACAAACTGCGATCGCCAACCCGCCTGCCAAGCGTGGTGATTATGGCATATCCCCCAACATATGCTTGGGGGAGGCCTATGTTCAGCAGTGGACGACTTTCGGCTGAAATGATGATGTGACCCGTGTCAATTTCGGACGTAATAATATATCTCTTCTCAATGCGTTTTATGCATCGAAGAAAGAACCTGACTGATTCAAATTGTCTATATTCAAAATATCATTAGCGATGCGCATGCGCATCTAGCAGTTGAGTTACCATTTTCTCAATTTTCACGATAACTTCTGTTAAAATTAGGATGTCTTTTTAATTTCAATTGCCTCACGGAGCATTCTAGGTATTAAATAGAGAAGATGGTTGCCAGCTACTACCTGTTGGGAACCCAGTTCCAAAAATTATAAAGTCGCAAACAGCACGCTACACTGTAAAACATTATGACACTGTGAGTGACAACTGCGTGTATCGAAAAGATTTTAATTTGAAAATATTGTACAGTAGACGAAAAAATACTGGGTGTAAGGGGAACGCTTCCGAAAACGAAGATAGGTGCTGGTGATTACTGATACGAAACCACAAAAAATAAATGCGATTCTTTTTTTAGATTTTTTCATATATATTTTTTTGCATTTTTTATACATAACCAACTTTGGGCAGTTAAATAAAATTCATACATCATGAAAAATGCAAAAAAAATATGAAAAAGTCTATAAAAAGAATCGAATTTTTTTTCGTGGTTTCGTATCAGTTATCACCAGCACTATCACCTGTCTTCGTTTTCGGAAGCGTTTCCCTGACAACCTGTATAGACGAAGTTCTGCGAACAATCATAGTGAAGCCAATAAAAAACTATGCTCCTTCGGGTAAAACCAGCGCTCACACACACACATGCAACTCAAACCGTGCTCACCCCTCTTAGTATAGCTGTCATGGCATCGTCCGGTAAGCATCGTGACAGCAAATATACTTCATCTGGTTGTACACGAAGAAGCATAGTTTTTTTTGGCTTCACTATGATTATAATAAAATAAAGTTTAACCGGATTAAATCGCGTATATTATTTAAATTGGTTTTCCTGACGTTTCGAAAGCTTTGCAGCATTTCGTGGTCACAGGTAGACTAAGATGACAAGCGTCTTTACAGATATTTCTAAAAAAATATTTTTAATCTACCGTACAATATTATTTTGTAAATACTGGAATATTTTTATTATTATGTGAATATTGGAAAAAAGCCATTAAAATTTCAACATGTTTTTTAAACGTTTTAAATTACTAAAATTGGCCTTCGGACGTCAGTTTGCCTGATATAGAGTGTTTATTACCAATACGGGTATCCCATTGCAATGCTACATGAAAGTACCTACTTCAAATATTGGAAATGTGAAATAGACTACACGCCGCCTCTGTTCCAATCTCACGAGTCACGACCTCTTCGACCCTTCCTTTTTTGCTAATCCCAAAAATCTTGCAAGTCCCTCCCAAGAGCACAGCAAGACAATTAAATACAATAAGAAGTAATAAAGCGCCGTATGTCCCGTACACAATCATTTTAATTGATACTTATTGAACTTAATTAAACAGCGTTCACAGTGTGCGCTGTTGCGAATTTAAAAGCAAGAGAATGGTTCAAAGAATTTTGCACATATCAGTCTTTAAAGTTGGGAAAAACGGCTTAAAATCGTAAGCGTGTTTAAACGTTGTGCTTTTTTCTGCCAACGAATTTTTTTACGCTTTTGACGCATTTACTTTTATTTGTCTTAATTACACTATTCTATTTACAATTTCACTAAAACTATACAAACAAACTACAATCGTCGCGTAATTACCGAGGAGAACATTCAAAAACGCATTCACTCGTTGACAACAAAAAATAAACTAAGCGCCAAAGCAAAAGCAAATCAATCAAGATCAAAAACGTTTAAACGATAAGAAAATAATCAACAAAATAAAAAAGTGCTTTCTCTAAACAAATTTTACGTAAACGAATAAAATTTAATTCTGCCGCTTATCAAACCACCCGTCAACTTTGAAATTGGGTCTTATGGTGATGGAAATAAGGTTACATTTCAATCGTACTATTGAAAGCATAAGTTTGGTTTACGAAAAAGTCTAAACGAAATCTGCTTAAATCACTGCGCGTGCTTAAACGGTTTTTTTTTAAATTAGACTTTTTTAAGCGCTTTTCGTTTAAACGCCCACTTCTATCAGTCTTTATACTATAAATGCTGAAATTTTAATCGCTTATTTCCCGAAAAGGGGTCATTATAATAATAATTTATTTATTTATAAGATAACAGAGATCCAGTCGTGTTAGTAAATACATTAATAAATGGTTAGTACATATTCATTTTCAAAATTATACATTAAATTACATTAAATAAAATGACATTCAATAAAATTACATTAAATAATATTACATTCAATTATTAATTATTACATGTAATCCAATAATATTATTTATATATGGGCAGTCCACCCTATTTGCTATCATTTTCAGGATACCGTTAGTGCTGCCGCGAACTCTGCCTACCATCGAAGCTATGCGCTTACGCATAATTGCATTAAAGCCGTCGACGCGCGCCTCCGCGAACATACCAGAGGCGCTGCAGAACCGCGGCAGCCCCACCAGCATCCTGAATGCATTGTTATATTGAACACGGAGGGCTCCATACGATGCGCGAGTATATGCACCCCATAGGTTGCATGCGTAAAATGATGTGCAATACGCTTTAAATAATGTTATTTTAGCACAAGTGGAGCAGCGCGCAAACCTACGGCATATCATATTAGCGCGCACCGACAAAGCCCTCCGCTCCCGCTCAATGTCTAAGTCATCCCGTAAGTCAGACGTAATAATGTGACCGAGATATTTAAAACTATTTACCATTTCGATGGCGACTCCATTTAAATTTACTGGTGGTATGTTAGACATGTGTTTGTTACCAACTTTAAATACCATACATTGGCTCTTCTTCACATTATATGCTAGGCCATGTGTACGAGCATACTCCTCACATACCTGAAGAAGCCTCCTTAGACCACAAACTGACGCACTCAGCAAGACCATGTCGTCAGCATAACTTAAGTTATTGACGCATACGTCATCAATGAAGCATCCGACATGCTCACTGCTGAGCGCACCAATCAGTGCGTTCATGTATAAATTAAACAATGCTGGTGATGTTAAGCCCCCTTGTCTCACACCACATTCCATTTTATAACTATCAGACAGCTGCCCCGACCACCTCACCTTGTTGACCTGGTTTCCATACCAATACTGAAAGACATTAATAATTTCAGTCGGAACTTTTACTTCTTCTAATTTTTTCCAAAGTATATTGTAAGAAACCAGGTCAAACGCCTTTGACAGGTCGAGAAAGCATGCATACACAGGCGTCTCTCGATCCGTATAGTATCTGACAGTCTGCTTGAGACACAATATAGCACTGTCACTGTCATTGTACTCATCATTATGAACAACTTTTACTATGGGACCAACGTTGAAAACGCGAAAAAAAAATCAGCTGGTCCCTACATTTGTGTTCAGTTAAATCGATAAAATGTAGGGATCACCTGATTTTCTTTTCGCGATTTCAACGTTGGTCCCATAGTAAAAGTTGTTTATAATGATGTACAATGACCCCTTTTCGGGAGTTAAGCGATTAAAATTTCAGCATGTATAATATCATTGGCCAATAGCGACGCAAAAGGCTCTTCACCGATACTGTCACCAACGAAACATAAGCGTACATCAGAGAAGTAATGCATCACGTACTATCAGCAAACTTTCCAGTGAACCACCATTAAGGCTAAAATCGTTTGCGTTCAGTTTTCGACGGCAGTCGTAGGTACGTGTAATGTGGCAGGATTCGTTCAAGGGCCTTTTTCGACAAAATGTATCACCGGGAAGGATCGTGACGTGACTGTACTATACAAAGAACTCAGCTCCAAACAAACACACACATACACAGCCAATCAAACTGTTAAGTATTTACGCAGATAAAGATCTGTAGCCAATTTATAGATACGTGTTGTTTACACGAGGACGCGAGGAGCTGATGACATCACGGCATCATGTTACAAGGGCATGGTTACAATGCCAATGGGGACAATGGTGGGATCGGTGGGCTGGTTCAATAGTTAAAGGTTACTATGGAGTCAGGGTTTTGTATACGTGGGTTGCTACTGGACGAATAAAAAAGGCGGACGACCATGAAACATGAGGATTTCCTTACGGCAAAAAGGGTCATCAACTCGGCCTATCGCAGTCCACTGCTGGACATATGCCTCTCTCAAGTTGCGCCACAACACTAGGTCCTCTGCCTTCCGCATCCAGTCCCCCCCAGCCACGTTCTTCAGGTCGTCGGTCCACCTGGCGGGGGGGCGCCCTACGCTGCGTTTGCCGATTCGCGGTTTCCACTCAAGGACTCGTCTGCTCCAGCGGCCATCGGTTCTTCGACAGACATGGCCAGCCCACTGCCACTTCAGCTTACTGATCCTACAAGCTATGTCAGTCACTCCGGTTCTTCTCCGGATAATCTCGTTACGGATTGTATCCTTCAAAGAAACTCCAAGCATAGCTCGCTCCATAGCTAGCAAATAGGGTAATTTTGAAATATTCTATACCGAAACCTACACAATAAACAACTCATCAAAAAATTCGCCGAATTAATAAAGCCTCATAAAATGAAGATGACAAATTATGGAAGCATCCTGTCATTACATTGTGCTATAAAATTAATCAGTATTATTTGATCATTGGTATCATAAACAACAAATTAAAAGTTCAATCGTTTTAGGGTTCCCAAAGGGTTCCAAACAGGACCCTATTACTCTCGCTATGCTATCTGTTCGTCTGTCTGTCACAGGGCTGTATCTTTTGAACGGTAATAGGTAGCCGGTTGAAATTTTTTCAGAATATGTGTTGCTATGACCGTATCACGACTAGGGCATGCAATTCGAGTGTTCGAGTATTCGTTTAATTCGAGTATTCGCCTTTTTTACTATTCGAATAGTAAGAGCTTAGGTATTCGAGTTTTTCAAGTTTTCTGAATAACGGCTAGAAATAAAATATTCAAACGCAATTGAATGTTTCGAAGCACGCCATTACGTAAATTAACAAAACGAATCATGCGATTCGCCTAATTTCGTCTAACCAGGCTGTTTTTGAAACGATTTTGTACATAACCAAGATGCTTTATTCGGAATCGGAAGATACAAACGATGACGATGAAGATAATGTGCCGGAGCAAGTCGATAAGAGCGAGAGAGATTAGGGAACAATGGAAAAATACAACATTGGGGATCCCTCATCCCCCTCTGCGCAGTTGGATTGACTTCAGTTTGAGTCCTGGATCTGAACAGTCGTAATAACAGCGTTCTACAGGCATCTAAGCACCTCTATATACAGTTCGTCGATGTGACATAGTTGAAGAGTATCCAGAACTGCCCAAACTTCGATGGAGTCGAAGGCCTTCTCGTATTTCACAAATGCCGTACACAGCGGTTGACTGTACTCTTCAGTCTTTCTTCTGTGTAAAGACTTTTCGAAACTCGGTTTGCTCTGGTGACCGGAATTCATCGAATCTTTTGGCGAGACGATTCGTGATGACCCTCGAGAACAGCTTGTACACGTGACACACAGTTCCTTAGCACGGTTTTAACTTCTTTTTTTGAGAACACTTCTGCTCGATGCCTCCAGTGTAGAGCCTTGTTGGATGACGGAATTAAACTTTAATTTCTTCAGGACCGGAACTCCGCCTGCTCTTAGGAGTTCAGTGGTAATTCCGTCATCACCTGAAGCTGCTCGAGGGCCTCCTTAATCTCGTTCTGGTCAACGTCCGAGAGATCCTCAGTGTAATGGCACGTGAGTTGAACTCTGGTCGTCGTTGCTAGTTGCTAGGAACCGCTGGTCTTGTGGTTCTCGTGGAATAATGTCCATAGAAATACGAGTTCGACGAGCATCTCAATCTAAGAGATGGGTGACAATTTTGCCATCCGCGACTTTTAGTTTCATAAGAGCAAAAACTTTCGATCCCCTATTTTGATCAATCGCAGTCTCAGTGGCGCGAGTATTGGTGCGACAGAGGTCGCATCGCATTAGCATCCTAGTATTTAGGTTTAAAGACCTTTTTATCTGATGAAGAACCCAGTGCTGATGACATCTCCCATCTCTTCCTTATAAGACCGAGAGTCTCAAGTCAAGTGTTTTTCAGTTCATCATCATCATCATTTCAGCCGAAAGACGTCCACTACTGGACATAGGCCTCCCCCAATTAAGGGGGGGATATGCCATAATCGCCACGCTTGGCAGGCGGGTTGGCGATCGCAGTTGGTTGGTAAAATACTCAGAGAACGCTCAACGATCCTCTGGTGAATCCCTTAGTCGCCTTTTACGACACCCATGAGAAGAGATAAGGGAGTTTTTCAGTTAGTCGAATCGATTTTGAAGTTCCGATTGAAATTTTTTAGAGGCCAAAACCGGTCGAATGTCGAAGAGTACGCTTTTTTAAGCGCGTCCTTTCAGCTCTAATATTGATATTTAGAGTGCCTCGGATAAGCCGGTGATCGCTTCTGTAGTTGAACGCCTGGGAGAAGGGTCTCCCCGTGCGGCCTACCTTATTTTTTTTGCCGAGGGGAAATCCTCATGGACGCACTTCACCCGGGGTAGGCGGAGCCAGTGTCGAACTCTTACCCAACTAAAACCACCACGGTGTTCCTTCAACTACCTTAGCCGGGGGCGTGGGAACCCGTGAGTATTCACACAACCACCCCGACAGGTCGGTTGTGAAAACTTTACTCAGGCCAAGTTAAATTGTGCGTTTTTAGGACAATTCACGTAGCTAAAGAAATGCAGTTGCAGTCGTATTCTCTTATCTTCGGCGGTATCATTGCTCTATAAATATGGCACGGTTATAGATCAACAGCTTGTATGCACGGTGACGATCCTTCCCGGTGGTACATTTTGTTGACAGAATCCCTTGAACGAATCCTGCTACATTACACGTACCTACGGCTGCCGTCACACACTGAGCGCAAGCGATTTTAGCCTTAGTGGTGGTTCACCGGAAAATTTGCTGATAGTACATACATTTCTTAACACGTCTGTTTCCCATTGGGGTATGCCGAGACTGACTTTCTAGCTGCTACGATCCTGACACACCTCTTTCGCTTCATCTACGTTAATTAACCTCGTCATGCATGCTCCTCAGGTTTACGAAAGAAGCGCTTTCTTTGAACAAGAATCAGATAAGAATCCTGACAAGAACCCTTACTTGGCGCTGCAAGCTAAACAAACACCTTCACAGGATGGGCCTCAGTGATACCACAGTTTGCAGGTTTTGACGCGAAAAGGATGAGACGCCCATCCATATCCTATGCGAATGTGATGCAGTGCACCACATCAGAAGCCAGCATCTTGCAGCCCACGTCATCTCAACGCAGGAGATCAAATCCTCCTTCCCCAAGGTCATAGTCGACTTCACGATTGACTTGCAGCTTGGGGAAGTGCTGTAATGCTGCAAGAGGCGTCACAATAGATCTTATCAGGTCGCAGTGGCTTAGGGGCGTTCAAGACCCCTACCTCTTTCCTCAAAATAATAAAAATGCATGGTCCGCGGTTTAGTTTAGATTTAGTTGCGATACGTGCGCAAAGGTCCTCCCCCCCTCCCAATTACAATTTACAATTAATAATAACAAAATATTGTCTTACCATTAACGACAAACGGCCACTCTTCAAAAAGTTCTCCAAAAGTCAGTACAAAATCTTGAAAACAGCTAAATTGTTCTTCATTACACGTCCAATTATGGCAATATCAATTATTTCCATTAATGGTCTATACGACAACGGAGGCGAGGAAGTGTACTTGTCTCACTCTGGCACGTGTTCTTTGGTATGTTTGTCTCTTTTCTGCTAAGGCACTGGCACTGTTGTCAGCGCAGTAGTTCTGCTTTATCTGAAATAGAAGAAATGGGATTTTTAAAACCATGTTATTTTGGAATTTAAAAAAAACAACGTATTTTGAAAGAGTGTCTGTCTATACGGTAATAATAGTGGCCTATTAGGAAGCCCATGATTAGAGTCAAAGAGAATATTATCGCAAACTTTTTTTTTTTTGCCGTGGCGAAATCCTCATGGACGCACTCCGCCCGGGGTAGGCGGACCCAGTGTCGGACTCTTACCGACTAAAACCACCACGGTGTTCCTTCAACTACCTTAGCCGGGGGCGTGGGAACCCGTGAGTATTCACACAACCACCCCCGAAAGGTACCGGCGGCCCGCCACAAACAGGCGAGCCCCTTCTACCCGTGCGGCCTAACGTCGGCCGCACCCTCGGTGGCACACACGGAACCCTGCACGCCACCTCACCTCATGGGCCTTTACCAGCTGCGCTAACTACGCCGGCTGTGCCAGCTACGCCAGCTGCTGGTCGGGCAGCAGACTACCCCGAGTCTGCTGCTCGCAGGTCCTACCTCCCATATTTTTTTTATAGAGATTTTCCTCGCGGTCCGGGAGTGAAGCCAAGACCCTCGGTCCCAAGAGGCGCGAGAACACTACTCAGCGGGCACTCCTGGGGTTACGAGATCGACGAGGTCAGGGAAAGACAGTCCCCCAGCTGCCTGCCCAGTGGCAGGGTGACTGCACACCGGGCCCGCTCCTGCTCCTCCACTGTGCCCTCTGTTGGCAACAGAGGGACACGTGGATCAACTCCCCACTGGCCCAGAACGGGCCCCTTCCGCGCCAGAATATTCGCCACAGGCAATAAAATCCCCCGAAGGTTAATCCCTCGAAAGGATTTCATTGCCCGTGCCCAGGATGCACCGGCCAAACAACTGCCGTTCCCTCCAGACGTGTCCAGAAGGACAAGCAGCCGTCAGGCACACGGAGGTTTTCTGGCCAGCACCCCATTATCCAATATACCTATTATTGGCAGATTGTATCTTATTTAACATTGTTATTCTAAAGTAATTGCTGTTGTCTTCCAAATAATAAATAAATAAATATTATCACTACGTTAATTATTAACGTTTCGTTTAGTGACATTCGCTTACACCTGCTTACACTTATCAAACTGAGGTGAATGTCATTCGAAAAAAACTTGAAAAAAAAAAAACACGTAATTTTATCTCCGGTATACAGAATTGATGCAATTTTACAGAGCCGAGGCACACCTCGGCCACTCAATACCATATAAACGCTAGCACTCGATTCCGTCTGTATACGAATGCACACACACGTGTAGGTTAGTGATGCTCGCTGCTCGTAACGCCAAGCGCTTTTCAGTAGTTCTAACGGCCATAATTAATATCCAATCTATCCACGATTTGCCCAACTAGAGATAGAAATTTGACATATTTTGGGACTTATGTCAAATTGTCATTCTGAAATAGTATAATACTTGCATAGTTCATATTGCTTGGCCACTAAAAATTTATACAAAAAAAAATCAGAATTACTTGCATACATTTTTCAATCAGGCTATTTCGATGCTCTTTGACATATATTCAAAGATTCAAAGATTTATTTTGCATAAACTAGTAAGTAGCAGGTAGATAAATAATTCATACTGAATATAATAGAGTAAATTCTTAGCTACAACTTGAGGTATAATACTAATTATTTATAATTTTTAACGCATTTTACGCTTGTGAAACGAAATCTAACGATTTAAATTGTGGAAAGAAAAAATATATCGCTGACGTCACCCAAAGATGTACCAAGTGGATGAGAATTTCGTTACCACGAGCAGTGTTCACGGTAGCTTAGTGGCTAAAGCACTGGCGTACTGAGTCAGGAGTCGCAGGTTCGAATCCTGTAGGTCTACTCGCGTTTTATGAACGACAAACGAAGTACGAACTTTCGTTCCAACTGATACTTACATAATAAAGATAGGCACATAAAAAAGGCACAATTAAGATAGACTACGGTTCATAGTCGTATACAATTTACCGGAGATGAGAAAAACAAACGTCAAAACACCATCATCGTATGCGATAAGGGAACGATGGTTGACCGGAGTAGCAAATTGTGCGACGAATCGTACGATTTATCGAATATCGTCGAACGGGAGTAGACCCCCTTCTCGTGAGCGATTTTTTCTTTCCACAATTTAAATCGTATAATACTAAGATATTAGCATGTCAATAATTTGACTAAAGTTGTAAGAACTAATCCTAATTACATGTAAGACCAACTGTGTTATGTACCAACTTTTATGCGAATAAATGAATTGATCTTCAATGATTTGTCTTACATCTATTATTACAAGTTCTATCTAGTTTTGTCAAGTACTATCACAATTAGAAATTAGAGAAGCTCGTGGTTAATAGGCAAAAATGATAGCATAAGCATTTATAAGCCAATCACAGACCAAAAAACCGGCCAAGTGCGAGTCGGACTCACGCAGTAAGGGTTCCGTACCACTCATCGACCTGATATCCTATAGAAACTGTTTTAATTTACGAGAGTTCATCAAAACACCGGTCACCGGTGTTCGCTCCTTCATAATGTAGCTAAATATTATCTGGTATCTACCTTCATTGTACTTATTTAATATCCTACCTTGTTAACTATATTTTTGTTTACCTGTTTGTATAGTCGATGATACTGATGTACGGTAAAACTCTAATGAGTTTATGTTTACATCTTTAGAATGTTTTTGTTATGTATACCACTGAACAAATAAAATAAATAAAAGACATGAACTCACCATGAGCGTTTTTTTTTTTTTATTGGTTTCGCAAACTGGACTTTACGACATCTGAGGTTACGACATTATATTCAATAATTAACAATTGCGGAAAATCATGGTCATAAATATTGTTTTTTATCATCTCTTTTTTACGCAGGTGCCATCACATATGTCTATGTTTACTGTATTTTTATTCTTTGTTGCAAAATTACATCCCACAATGGCCTAATGCAGTATTGAAAACTATCCTACATATTTTCTCTTGACACATAATTATCATCAAGTGCTCCAGACATTACGCATTCATTGTCCACGTGAAGAGAAGACCGCACTTGTAATTTAATAATTTGCAATCAAAAACACACCTTATTCAGCTGTAATAAGATCCAGACGTGATGTCTGAATACGCGGATGCTACCAACTACGGTTCGCTTAGAGTACTTTATAGCAAGATTTATTGTTAATAGAATTCAGTAAGAACTGGTTTGTGCTGACTGGATATGGTTCTTTAAATTCTAGAAGAAATGCAATTTTTTTTTTTCGTTTTTAGGGTTCCGTACCCATAGGGTTCCAAACCGGACCCTATTACTCTCGCTACGCTGTCCGTCCGTCCGTCCGTCTGGCTGTCACAGGGCCGTATCTTTTGAACGGTAATAGTTAACCGGTTGAAATTTTCTCAGAATATGTGTTGCTATGAGGTGTATCACGACAAATACTAAAAACAAAAAAAAAACAAAAACCAAAGGGAGTCCCCATACAAGAAACCTCAAAAAACATGCATTTTTTTCAACGTTTTTGTTCCTGCTCTATCTTCAAAACCGTAATACATACCAGCGTCAAACTTGGTCAGATTATAGTGCATATTATGTAGTTTCGCACCAAATACTAAAAATAAGACAAACATGGCATATTGAGAGGTACGGAACCCTTACTGCGCGAGTCCGACTCGCACTTGGCCGGTATTTTTTTTGTAGGCTTCTAGGCTTATCAAATATCTACTATATAAATTATGTATTAAAAAGTTGGTAAAAACTATTGTTTTTATTTTTTACATAACGATGTTATAGATAAGGATTCGCAAGTGTAGTTTTTGTTGTGTAGGAAATTAAATCAATATTTTTCACAAAAATAATTTTAATAACACAAGAATTTGTATTTCGAATCACTTTAAACTCTAGACTTTATGAATTTTAGAACAAAAAACGTAAATAAAGGCGTTTGATCAATTTATAAAAAAAAAACTTACCAAAAAGCGTCATCCTTGCGATTGACGCAGAGTAAAACGGCCATTTTAACTCCTTATATCCTTCTTATTTTTTTTAATAACAGTAAAAACAAAAAAAAAACAAACATTAAATTCAGGAATGCATGCGCTTGCGCGTACAAATCCGGCAAGTGTCTGGATTGCAGTGGTCGGCCGTCGCAACAATGAGGGGGCTCACAATTGTGAATTGGGCACATATAAGAATGAACTTAATGTGATGGACACATTATTTGGTAGTACTGATTGACATTTAACTATGATGCAAGAGTTTTTGAACGTAGCGCCTAGGACCAGTTTAAGTAAAAACTTAGGCAAGTCAAGAAAATAATTGAAAAACCTGCCAAGAGCATGTCGGGCCATACTCAGTATTATAGGGTTCCTTAAGTAGGTGTTACAAACAAATCAAATCGAATATTAATCATGGCTATTTTAGTTATTGCAATAGACGGCAGCATTGGCGACTCAGAGAGTGTTGTCAGTAGCCGCTAGATGGCGCTATACAGTGCCAAATGCAATATACGGCACTTGACAGCAGCATTGGCGACTCAGAGAGTGTTGTTAGACGCCGCTAGATGGCGCCAAATTTAAGAAGTGTGTCGTCAACATAACACAAAGTTACTTTTTGTGATTTTTTTCAAATAGAAAGTAGCTAAAGGAGCATTATTTGCTATGATAATTTTTCTCTTAGGTCAATGACCTTTGAACTAGGACGTTTTAAGTATTTTTGAGTTTTCTCTCTATAACTCAAAAAATTATAATCACAATATGCTCGAAATAATTTTAAAAGAGAGTTTTTATAAAGGTCTATCAATGTGGAAGACTATAAGTTTCTACGTTGCATAGTTTAGAAATGGCTGGGGGGGACACATTGCAAGCCACTTTGGTGAACTGATGGTACACCTGATAAAAAAGTGATGTATGAAACATTACCTTCATTTTAGTAGACCTATTCAATGATACCACACAAGAGGGGGTGCAGCGAAAAAAAATTTTTCATCCCCATTTCACATGTATGGGCGCCACCCCTGAAATAAGTAACCATGATATACACACCGGCACAATTAGCGGAACACAAAAAAAGCAGGATTTTAAAATCTTTTACTTGAGGAACTGGCCAGTTATGATATTTTTTTAATTTAATGTCAAATTTGAAAATAGAAAATTAGATGACATACACTTTTTTCATTCATTTGTTTTATTTTCCCGAACAATACGTTTTGTCAACTTGTTCGAGTAATAACTACGTAATTGTAATTTTTTTGAAAAATTGCACTTAATGGTTTTTTATAAATTTGTTATTCTATAGGCAATTTTGTTTATTAAAAGCTCTTTATTATGCCTGACTTAACATCACTGGAAATCATTAGGGCTGACGAAATGAGAAGAAATGGCCATACCTACAGATCGATTGCCTCAAGGCTTCGTCGACCAGTATCAACGATTCATCGCAGCATCCAGCGGTACAGATCGTCTAATTCTCTTGTGAGGAGGAGGGGTCAAGGTAGAAAAAGATGTACATCGAGGCGAGATGACAGTTTTTTACAACTTGGAGTTCGTAGGAATACGCGATTAACGGCTGTACAAGCTCGAAATGAACTGGAAGACGTTCGAGGAGTACGAGTAAGTGAGCGTACAGTTCGCAGGAGATTTGAAGAAGTTGGTTTAGGGTCGTATATACCTGCCAAAGGCCCAAAACTTGAGAGACGTCACCGCGTAAACCGATTAAGCTATGCGCGAGAACATCGTCATTGGGATTTGAACGAATGGCAGCAGGTTCTCTTTACTGATGAGTGCAGAGTTCTTTTAAAACAGATCGATGGGAGACAGCGAATATGGAGACGCAAAGGAGAACGCCACATACAGTCTAATTTTGAACACACAGTGGCTTATGGTGGCGGCTCGATTATGGTTTGGGGAGGGATATGTTTGGGAGCTCGCACGGAGTTAGTGATAGTCACAGGAGGGACCATGACAGCAGATCGATACATCAGAGACATTTTAGAAGAACATGTTGTACCATTTGCCCCATTTATTGGTGACGACTTTATTCTAATGCAAGATAATGCTCGTGCTCATAGTGCACAATCGGTACAGGTATATCTGAGCCACGTAGGTATACCGGTGATGCAGTGGCCAGCAAATTCCCCCGATATAAATCCGATAGAGCATGTCTGGGACTTGCTAAAAAGAAGGGTTAAATCCAGAATGCCACCCCCCAACAATCTGAATGAACTTGGAAACGCATTACTTGAGGAGTGGGAGCGGTTGCCTCAAGAAATCATCGATAACATAATCTGTAGCATG
This sequence comes from Asteroscopus sphinx, assembly GCA_949699075.1. NCBI lineage: Eukaryota > Metazoa > Arthropoda > Insecta > Lepidoptera > Noctuidae > Asteroscopus > Asteroscopus sphinx. The sequence goes on along the minus strand of OX453029.1, from coordinate 4,395,343 downwards.
CCCAGACGAATGGAAACCGTAATTAGAGCAAGAAGGGGAAACACTCGTTATTAATTTTGCTTTAATTTTATTGTTAAATCATTTAATGCTTACTTTTTTTTATTTTTTGTGATGGTTCATAATCATCTAAAAATTTCACTTATTTCAAATTTCTTTATTTTTCAATAAAAAATAACGAAGACTTTTCAAAGTCGTTGTTAAAAGATGTTAATCAATTTGTTATTTTGTGTCTAATTACATTTTCGTCAAATATATGCGTTATTATCTCATAGTCTCACTTTTTTTTCTGTTCCGCTAATTGTGCCGGTGTGTATATATTTATTCTTTTAAAATTGAGATCTATATCTATTCTGTTTTTTAACAAAATTTCATTTACTTATGTTTATAACTGTAGAAGTTATTAGGCTGTAAAGGATTAGGACAGACGGACAGACGGACGGACATGACGAAACTATAAGGGTTCCTTGTAGGACTACGGAACCCTAAAAAGAAAAACAATGCGCAGTTGTTTTGTAGTAACCCTTCTCACTCTAAAGAAGAAGAAAAATAAGGAAAAACATGAAGAGGCTGATGCACACTTACGGCCAAAATTAATATCCAATCTATCCACGGTTTGCCCTACTAGAGATAGGAATTTGACATAAGCTCCATACAAAATATGTCAAATTTCTATCTCTAGTAGGGTAGCTCATAGATAGATTGGATATTAATTTTGGCAGTTAGTCCGTACCAGTATTATATTATCTGTGGTCCCTGTGATCCATACTAATATTATAAATGCGAAAGTAACTCTGTTTCTCCGGTTACGTTTTTACGCCTAAACCGCTGAACCGATTTTGATTAAACTTGGTACAGAGATAGTCTGGAACCAGGAGAAGAACTTACACGCGGGCGAACCTGCTGGCGACCTAATATTATAAATGCGAAAATAACTCTGTCTGTATGTTTTTACATCATCACGACTATACTACTGAACCGATCGTAATGAAACTTGACAAAGAGGTAGCCTGGAACCTGGAGAAGGACATAGACTATATAGACTTTTTATCTCTGAAAACGAAAGGGTTCCTGCGAAATAAGCAATAAACGACATCCACGCGAACGAAGGCCGACCTACGCTTAAATTCAAAAATAGTTGGAATCTAAAACAGAAGATTAGTAGTAGATTATTTTAGTAGTAGTAGAGCTCCTTTACCAACTCCGCTACCAACGTACCTACTTCTCCGCCAAATAGTGATGCTTGCATTGCTGTATTTCGGTCTGAAGGGCATGGGTGCCAGTGAAATTACAATCACATGAGACTTTCCATCTTCATGTCTCAGTTTGGCGAACCGACTTGCGGTATAATTTAGGCAACAGCCTAAGTGTATTGAAAAAAAAATGAATTCCTCTTATATTTAATTCAGACCAAAAACATCAATTGGTGAGGATGGTGAAAAGTCCAAGAACAGCAGTGGGAATTGCCTAATGCCTAGTCCAGAGGTAGACTAGCAGTCTCGGCCGCACTATGCCGTTTAGTACGTAGTAGCCACCCCTTTCTACTGATTTTGCAGCGTATAAATGCACGGGGAGCGCAGGTTGACCGCTCCTAATCATCCCCCGAGCATTTTCCCAATTATATTGGGGTCTTCCAGTCTAGCCAGATGCGGCTGAACATCAGTACGGGTTGCCGCTCCTAACATCTGGCCAAAGTAGTCTTTATTCAAAGTCGCTCAGCGAGCTATGGAGCTCGCTATGCTTGGAGTTTATTTGAAGGATAAAATCCGCAACGAGATTATCCGGAGAAGAACCAGAGTGACCGACATAGCTGATCAGTAAGCTGAAATGGCAGTATGGGCTGGCCATGTCTGTCGAAGGACCGATGACCGCTGGAGCAGACGAGTCCTTGAGTGGAGACCGCGAATCGGTAAACGCAACGTAGGGCGCCCCCACACCAGGTGGATCGACGATCTGAAAAACGTGACTCGGGTGGACTGGATATGGAAGGCAGAGGACTGAGTGTTGTGGCGCAACTTGGGAGAGGCCTATGTCCAGCAGTGGACTGCGGTAGGCTGAGTTGATGATGAATATCTGACTACTCTGCTGCTATCCCGGGCCTACTTAGCCTTGTGGAAAGTCCGCCTCTGGCCTGGTTCCTAACTCCTATAACCAAGAATTGTTTCGCTTATTTTACTGGTGATAGCTAAGCGAGGGCCCCTAAGCTTGGTGGTCTTGGTCTCCCCCCTGTAGCGACGGTCCTGCGGTAAAAAGCCTAACACTAAAATTATTAAATTTAACTTCTCGCAACACCAAATAACCTTAAACAACATAAGCCCTTTATGTAGTAGCTCAGTTAAATCAAGAATTTGATTGTTATAAAGTATACGACGAAAGAAAATATCGTAAGAAAACCTGCAAATCCCAAAAAATATCAGCTGATCCCTACATTTTGTCGATATATGTTAACACAAATGTAGGGATCAACAGATTTTTTTTCCCGATTTCAGTGAAAAATAAGATAGTAAAAAATGTTCATACTGAACAAAAACAAAGTACAATAACCCCTTAAGAGGTTTTCAGTTATTTCAACACGTATACATAATATAACCAGGAAGATATCGCGAAAGGACATTGCCCATTCTCATAGGAACTTTAGGCCCCTCAAAAAAAATTGCTATGTCACGGCGGTTTTAGTCTTATTTTGTAGACCAAGAATTATCTTTTATTATTCTGCAAACGATTTTAATTTTTTTACCCTGGTTTAAGAGAAATCTAATTTTTTCCAACTCCTTAACTGATTGATAAATACGCTCCGTGCATCGTTGGGCGATATAACTGAACGCACCCATAAGGACATCCAGAGACAACATGTATGGTGTTGCAAGATATAATTATTTTGTTAATCGTTTTAGAAATCGATTTTGTAGTATTTTTTAAATAATAACATTGCAAGCTTTTAAGTTTTTGGGTGTATTAATTAATATCGATTTTATAACTAATATTTCAGTTAATTTAAAATGATTATAACAATATTTACAATAAATGCATAGGTATTTTAAAGCAAAGAATAATCTTATTTTTCTGTACAAAAATATGTTTTGCAATTTCTTTTGATTTGACGTCATATGAGGGATTTTTTATATTTTTTAACGGATTTACGCATGCGAACCGAAATCTAAAGATATAAATTGTGGAAAGAAAAAATAAGAAATCAATCAATCAAGATAAGTCTAGTATCAAAACACACATTCATCTGAAACACAGTAAAATTGAATTCATAGAAGTATCGCTATTTAGAATCGATTCCGATTATTTGTTGAAATAGTCTGATATCTGGCAACATTTTCGTTCGGTTTGAATGGAGGATATACTTACGATTCAGTTTATTACATATTTATTATGTTTTTTAATGCTAGGGTGAAATAAATGTTGATAAAGAACAAATAAACATGAAAAAAAAAGACATAATTTATGAATAACATACAGTTTTGACATGGCGCCAAAAATGGGCCCATCCGTGGGCATTGTCCTTTCAATAAAATGAACATGCCAGCATATTTTTTCATGATTTAGATAACACACAAAATCATCGAAATCGGATAACTAGGGGTGGAAAACCATTGGCGCTTTTTGTATAGACAAGAAGGTGGTTGTGAAAGTGGTGGTGGTGGAAGTCTTAAAAACTCCGGAAGCAGTGGAATCTTTATTGTAAATAATAAAACTCTGTCTTCAAATTCTCTTAAACGCCACATCCACTGAGAATTTTCGCGCATCCAAAACATTTAATCAATGTTAGCTCCACCTAGCTCGCGTAGAATGTGCCTGTTCTTGCCTATATTGTCACTACATAATGTCCCGAGTTGGTTGTTACACTCAAGGCCAATTCTTTACATACATAAGATACATATGGTCTGGGTGTTTCTTATGTATTATAAGTATGTATTTACAAACAAAAAGTATACAAGTATCATATCCATTGTCTAGTACCCATAATACAAGCTCTGCTTAGTTTGGGACTAGATGGTGCTGTGTAAAAAATGTCCCAAAAATATTTATTTATTATTTATTATATTATCACGCCTGTTCAGATAGATAGATAGATAGAATATACTTTATTGTACACCATGTACCCTCAGAGAGATCACCAGCAACACCAAGGCGTTGCTGGCCTTTTTCGTGGAGTTAGGGTGGATCGAGTAAGTTCCCACCCGTACGCAAAATACACGCTTGGACGTGGAGTTGCGGAAACCAGCCCGTTATACTATATTGTACACCATGAAAATAATAGTAAACAGGAACAACGTATAAATTCTGGGTACATGGGCGGCCTTATCGCTAAAAGCGATATCTTCCAGACAACCTTTGGATGGACAAAGAAGACGTAAGATCTAGATAATGGGGGCAGTCCGTGGCGTTCTACTGCATGTTAATAAAATAAATAAATAGATATATATAAAATAATAAATAAAATACAAAATATATTACACATATAGGTATCTAAAATATATATATAAATAATCTTACAATTTAGAATAGAGATTGGATACATAGGCAATGTCTTAATAAATTACAATATATTTGGAAAGGTAGTATTCTTTAACTAATTTCCTGTTTTGCCTGTTTCCAATGTTGTTTACAATATATGAACGGTCAGATCAGATCCGTCTGGGCTGGGCAGCATTTGGCAAACTTCGCCGAGTCTTCTCGTCGCCTATACAGCAAAGTTTGAAGACAAAGGTCTTCAACCAGTGCGTCCAGTCATGACTTACCGTGCCGAGACGTGGACACTGACAGTTGGGCTAGTCCACAAGTTTAAAGTCGCTCAGCGAGCTATGGAGCGAGCTATGCTTGGAGTTTCTTTGAAGGATAAAATCCGTAACGAGATTATCCGGAGAAGAACCGGAGTGCACCCGACAACCGACATAGCTTGTAGGATCAGTAAGCTGAAGTGACAGTGGGCTGGCCATGTCTGTCGAAGGACCGATGGCCGCTGAAGTAGACGAGTCCTTGAGTGGGGACCGCGAATCGGCAAACGCAGCGTAGGGTGCCCCCAGCCAGATGGACCGATGACCTAAAGAACGTGGCTGGGCGGACTGGATGCGGAAGGCAGAGGACCGGGTGTTGTGGCGCAACTTGGGAGAGGCCTATGTCTAGCAGTGGACTGCGATAGGCTGAGTTAATTGATATACGAACCCTAGACACGATAAGAAGAACCTCGTCATGCTCATGCATGCTACAATTTCGTTTTTATATCTAAAGGTGGAGGCACACCTGGCACACGTTAAATGATGTTTATTTTATTTTTCTAAAGCATTACCTAACTAATTGTCACATTTGTCTCATAGGTATACCTACAATATTATATTTAGGTTTACTGTAATTATATTTATTTGCTCGTTTTTACCCGTGTCCTCACTATCGGGACCCATCCGAAAACCAGCGCTGCAACATTTCGGTGTTGTAGCATATGCTGAGATGGGGGCCTTTTTTAGTCTCATACAGGCATGTAAATTTTAAGTTTATTGTTAATATACTATTTTTAGTTATTTTTTTCTCGCCTGTACCGAGACTGAAATAAAAAAAATCTTTCCTTCTTTCTTTTTCCTTAAGGGGGGGCTTGCGGTAGGTGTGATTCGGGAGAAAATGTAGCGTCACGCAAGCCACATCACGTTACGCGCGTCACGCTAAGATTTGCGTTATACCCATAGAGTACATTGAATAATGGACATAGAGTTGGCAGCTGACCTCACGTTTAAGCGCCATCTGGTGGGTAACGTCAAAGTTACAGGAACTTTTAAATGAAAAAATACAAAAAGACACGTTTTACTGAGGGGGACCCAAAGACATTTCTATACTGACGTAATCAGTATAATACCTTTATGGGGGGACCTAACCTGTGCCCTGTGGTAAAGTTGTGAAAATAAGCATTATAGTGAACCGGTCAAAAAGAAAATGAATTTTAAGGATAACTTTGTTCCTGACCACACACTTTTTTTTACTTTTATGGCATTTTGTGATATATTCCAAGTGGATTTGGATTTTCAGGTAAACATTAGGTGCCTTTCTAATAAAATAATTTTAAAAGCAAGTTGTAATATAAAATAAATACAGTTTATTTCAAATAATTAAAGGACATTGATAAAAATAGCCTTAAACTGTTACAAAGATGAACAATATACGAAAATTACATGCGAATTTTTTCGTTTCATAATATATATTGTATTTAATGTGGACAGTACAAGAACCATTTTTTATATTTTAAGGAGTATCAATACATTAATAAAGTAACAGGATAAAATTGTATCATCTATGATATATGTGTATCATCCATATTTTTATTTCGATACTCTATAGTCTATGATTCAATATTATAGACTCATTTTCACACAAGAAATTCCAAAAAATTGGCATCGACTGACAACTTGATGACAATGTAGGTTGTTTGACATAACAAAAAAAGCAAAACATGACATCAAAATAGCACAGATATCTGTGATTATATGTGTCAAAATAGTAAATATTTTAAAAATCTAAAATTATATTCAGTACTGTCCGTGTTTATGAATGTATTGCAATACATTGGCTTCATTGAGTTGTATATGGTGAGCATCAACTTTAATTTGTAACGCCTTAAGGCGGAGTCAATAAGGATCTTTAGCAATGTCCTTTAATATTTTTACACACACATGGGCCCCCCTCAAGGAACTGGGGCCCCGAGACTCCCCGAGAGTTTCTAGCTACGGCCCTGTAGAGGCGAAGTATTGTTTCTTTTTTGATAGATTTAGTAGCGACATCTAGCGCGCTACATGGAAACTAACACTGACTAGATGACGTCACAAATCCTGAATCGCTCAATGAGACACACACGTAGCCAACATTCAATCAACATCATTCGTTGGGCATCTCTAGTATATATAATAACCTATGGTTGGGCAGTAGCCTCACAGAGTACATTATAAAATACTGAAAGTACCGTACAGAGTAGCCCGCCAGGCGCAGACCCAGCCTGGTTGGATCCTCACTTAGAAGTCTTTTTAGGGTTCCGTACCCAAACGGGACCCTATTAGTCTCACTACGCTGTCCGTCCGTCTGTCTGTCACAGGACTGTATCTTTGTAATGGTAATAGATAACCAGTTTAAATTTCACACCATATGTATTAATATGGTGCCTATTACGACAAAAACTAAAACCAAAGGTCCCCCTTTGGTTTTAGACTTTTTACCAAACAAGAAAAGAAACGACCATACAAGAAACCACGAAAAACATGCATTTTTTTCAACGTTATTGTTCCTGTTCTATCTTAAAAACGGTAATACATGCCAGCGTCAAACTTGGTCTGATTATAGTGCATGCATATCTACTATGTAGTTTAGCAACAAATACTAAAAATAGTCATGTGGTACCTGCGTAAGAAAGAGATGCAAAAATTAATATATCGCGCATGGTGCGTTGGTTGGTGTCTTTTGATGAACTCTCAATTCAATTCAACCGTTTATTGCGAATATAGGCAAGGTAGTTGGTGTACGGAACCCTTACTGCGCGAGTCCGACTCGCATTTGGCCTTTTTTTTCCACTTAGAAAGCTAAACTTTAATGAGGAGACTAATTAGTTAGATAACAATAACTATGACTTTGTGGAAAAAAGTTTTAAATAAAACCAAGTCATTTACAAAAAATAATTTATTGATAAAAATAAACGAATTCAATTTTATAATAAAATAATCTATAAAAAATCTGTAAACACTTCGAAATGATGATTCAAAGATGGCACACATTGTAACTTTGTTTTTGAACCCAGAGCCCCATGCAGGTGATTTTTAAGACAATAGAACACTCTGTTAGCACGGGCATGCACCAACCCCATTGAACACATAACACATGGCTCCCTTATCAAGTAAACACAGTACCCCGTACATAAATATGGGCTTGTGGCAAAACTAATGCAGTTTTCCTCCATAAACACCTTTGAGACGTAACTTCTAGCACCAAATTTTAAATATGGATACTTAATTTTCAAATGCACAAGCAATTCCTTGTCTATACCGCTCAAAGAAACACCTTCGAATTTCTCTGCTTTGTCCCACGCACCGCCATTTTGAGTTTTAGCAACATTATCTATGGCCAACATGGCCGAATGTTGTATGGGATGATTCTCTCTATTATCAAACGATACTGCCACAATAGAGTTGTTGAAAGGGTCAACTACTACAGTAGCGTTAATATTTCTCAGTATTATATCAGTCAATTGCAAATTGCAGTTCATCTCGCTCAAATAAAATCTTGCGATTTCAAATGCAACACCCATGTAACCTCGATGCAACTTAAGGTCATCCGCTGAGAAAAATTGATCACTGCATAGTTTTTCTAAGTACTTATTTGGATGAAAATTACACGACCAGAGTCTGGCACATTCCGAATGTTGCTTTTTTAATTTCGCAGGCATTGATGGTACAGGTATTACTTTAAAATAATCAAAAGACTCTGTAAGCTCTTCTAAGTTTTCATCAATATAAACTTGTATTGATTCTTTAGTTGACATGGTTAGGAAACTGGTTGGGCATAGTATGACCTCTTTCTTCCGAGCTCTTTTAAGGTGCTGCAATTCTTTGAGAGGCAGTTTCTCATTCAAAATAGAAATTATCTTTGACAATTCTTGAACATCTTTTACTTGTCCAATGTACACTTTAGTAAAGGCAATTGGTTTGACATATTCATCACTCACAACTGCTTGAAGGTTCTTTTTGGAATTCATGATGTTGTCTATGAATTCATCTATGGTTTCTTCCATCTTGGGTTTTTTTAATACTGGCTCTGTTATTTCGGCCATCGCTGAAGAATTTTAAATCTAGTTTATTTAATTTTCAGTTAGTCCAAGGGCATTTATGTTTTCAGTCTTTATAATATCTTTAGTAGGGTTTGTCCTTCGGTTAGGATGTCATATGTATTTTCTTTTAGGATATCCAATGTTGCTCTAACGGTGTTTTCTTCAGTTTCAGCTGCAAAGAAATAAAGAACAACACTGTTCATTACACACACTGAAGCTAAACTGAATTTGACACTAAAACATAAACATATTTTTTTATCACTGATTAAAAGTAAATTATGTAAGAATCTGTTTTTATTATACATTTTGGTTGTTTAATTTTTTCAAGCCCAATGTGAGTTTTAAGCATTCATTTTTTTTTTGTAATATATTTTACATTTCAAATGTAAAAATTGTCATTTAAAAAGTTCAAGAATATATGGACAACATTTTTCTATCTCTACTATGGCAAATTGTGCATAGATAAGATATTAATTTTGGCTATAAATGGATACCCATTTACAGATTTGATCTCTAAAGTATCTATGTGTTGGGCCAAGCTTCCATAGAAGCCCTGAACTTGACCAGATTTCAACTTATAATCTGAGGATTTACCCATGAAAGAGTGATATAAATTCTTGGCAAAATGCTAGCTAGATTTTCATTTATATAATTTATAATATCCTTAGCTGAGTCTTACAAGTTACAAAGTATTGTAAGGCAGACTAACCATTTTTGTCTCATTAATTCTATTTATCTATAAGTTACACAAACAAGATAAAAGTTACATACAACATATATAATCTTTTGTAGAATAATGAATTAAAATGCATGATTCTTATTCGTGTTGTACAGTTGTACATCAACAAAATGTTGGAAATTCTTCTCTTATATTGTCCAAGTATACACTAATTTAGCTGTAGACAATTTTAGAGTATTTTAGATAATCGCTAAGGCTGTCAATTACGTTCGTTGTTGACAAAAACTGATAATCATACCTTTTACGTTGGCGCACTTAAAAACACTTAAAACGTGACGTATTTCGGTTTATAGGAGGTCAAACTTAAAAATAAACGCATCCGTAACTCATTCTTATTATGAACTTGCAAGAATAATAAGACTTTTTAATCAAATACGTGTAATAATTAAGTAAAATAATCTTGGATTTACCTCGGAATGGACTTCGGATTTAGACGTCAAATTCTCTCGTAGACGAAATGTTTTCTCATCGCATGTGTAAAAATCTCACGTAAGATGCTCAGTCAACACACAGTCAATCTTCATTAATTAGAATAATATCAATTGAAATATAATTTGCCACACAACACGTAAATCGCAAAAAAGTAGCAGCCATTAGACAGATTAAAATTTGTTTTCGTTTTGGAAACGTGGTTCTTATTAGAATATTCTGATTGGAGAGATATTTACCATGTGATAATCAACCAATGAAATGCTCTGAATTTTTGACATTTGACACCACAGAGATCACAGATCACAAAGGACGTCAAATTAATATCGTTCGGTAACATAGAACATACTAGTAACATTCCGTTTCATGAATTGAAATATTTCCGAAATAATCGATTTAAATACATAATTTATCTCTCCTGGCATCGCACACGCTTCAATATTATGCAATATTTCACAACTTCAGCGTAAGCAAATCAAGAGCATAGTATGCTCCATGTAACGTAACGTAACGTATGTAATGTAACGTAGTACGTAGTGATTATTTTCTCTGTGGTATTGTGTGGTATGCTCTGTAGCTCAGACTGTGCTCTGTAGTTCTGTGTTCTATAAAAAAAAAATATATATAGATAAGATGAAAATTAGCTTTCACACTAGTGATGCGACTCGAGTCTGATTTTGCCACTCGAGTCATTCGAGTCATTTTACAATTTTACTCGAGTACCACTCGAATGGTCGAGTCACTCGAGTGGTTCACGAATCACTCAATCACTCGAGTGGTCGAGTCACTCGAGTGGTTAACGAGTCACTCGGTCACTCACCTCACTCACTCATAAACGTCGATAACTCATTCAACACAACAGTTCACTTGAGTTCACTACACGCAACAACTGCAAAAAAGTGTGACAACAACGCACTTTAACTTATCTCTTTTAAAAAGCAGGTTTAAACCTGTTTGTCTCGGCGAATGGTGAGCGAGTGACTCGAGTGGTGGGCGAGTGACTCGAGTCCGAGTGAACTCGAGTCGATATTTTTTTCACTCGAGTACGTTATTTTACGATGTCACTCGAGTCACTCGAGTAAAATTGGACTCGAGTCGCATCACTATTTCACACGCGGCTTCGCTTTCGCGGTATAACTGTACCCAAAGACAGTAAATATTTACATCGCTTTGGCTGTACCGATACAATGTTGTAGAGATTAATGTTTCAACTTTCAGAATTATGCTCCAAAGGAGAACATTCAGTGTTCATACATTTTTGGGCCTTTTCTCAAAGTGCCGCCGGCCAGAAAAAAAATGTAATAAATTGTTAGAACTAGTCATTTTGAGCAGTTGTTATTATGGCACCAAAGCTGTAGGATCATTCTGTGACCTGCTATACCGGTTCGAAAAATGGATATTTTCATAAGAGATTTCGTCATTTTAAGCAACTATTAGTCATTTTGAGCTATTGTTATTATGGCATAAAAGATGTGGGTCATTCTGTAACATTTTCTACAAGAGCTTGTCATATAGAGCAATTGTTATTAAGACAGAAACAACGCATAAACGCAAGCTCAAGTGCAAAATAAGCTACCTGAGGACTATATATTGGTTTATCCGATTGCTCCACCTCAGTGTGAGAGTGAGCGGAACAGAGACATTCAAAAATATCAGTGAGATTAGATTTATTTTATTAGTTATCCATGCGATTTTAGTTTCATCGGTTGGTTTCATCGCACTGCTACCTGCGATCATTTCATAAAACGGGGCTTTTTCATGAACTGACAAACTAATACCTAATATTACTTAAAATCGCGGACGTTCTCAAAAAATGCCAGGTTAAGTGTATTCTAAACGGACGAGCATACATGACGAGTTTAATGAACGTAGATGAAAAAAAAATGAAAATATACATAGTCTCTGCCTACCCCAATAGGAAACAGGCGTGATAATATGTATGTATGTATGTATGTATAACTTAATTCAATTCAATTCAATTTTATTTATTTGCTAACATGGGTACAAAATGGTGTTATAAATTTTATAATAATATAAATCATCGCCATATTATAGCTTTCGCCATGCAAATTTTTTACAAAACAATCAATTATGTCATATTATTGTGTTATTTTATTAAAATGAAAAACTTTTGAAGATTTGCCCAGCTATGTTTGGGTATCATCCATATCGATATCGTAGGGTAACCAAAGTATTAATGAAGAAAAACTGAGGGAATCTAGGATGCTAGTGAGCGGAGAGAAGTCGAAAATTGTGGCACCCTAACTCGGATAGGTTAGGTTTCGATCGCTGCGCTCGCTCACTAGACCCCGTCATTACCTTCTATTTTATGTACTTTGGATACATTATTACAATCATATTTCCACTTTCCATCTTTATGTCTTAGTTTGGCGAACGTGACTTGCAATACCGATTAGGCAACAGTCAAGGTGGTATTGTAGTTATTATGGGCAAAGGTTGCTCATCAGGTTGGCCTTTAGCTCGTTTCACCTACCATAAATAATACCCTACCCCTACAGGATCGATATACCCAAACATGGCTGAGCAAATCGTCAAACGTTTTGCATTTTACGTAATGGTGTGTATTATAGCTTCGTTTCTTAAAGACACAAATAAATGGCACATCATGATCTGCCCAATTCTGCTATCGGACTTGGACAGATAGATGTCAATAATACGAAATAGATAAACTTCCGTTTTTTAATGTCTCTGTCTCGCTCACTCTCACAATGGGGTGGAACGAGCAGATAAACAGGTAGATATAGTCCATTGGTAGCTTATTGTGCACTTGAGCTTGTGTTTATGCATTGTTTGTGCCTTAACACGTTGGCTGCCGGCAAACATTTAACCGTTGATCTTTAATGCGTCTTCTTACGCACCTGTGTGGCCGCATAGTCGTAGCAAACGTAACTAGAGTGCGGCCAATATACGCCTGGCGTGTAGAAGCCGGGTGCTACGACCGTGCGGCCAGCGTGTGTAAAATACGCCGTGCGCGTATTCCATCATCATCATCATCATTTCAGCCGAAAGACGTCCACTGCTAGACATTGGCCTCCCCCAAGCATCGCCACAACGACCGGTCCTGCGCCTTCCGCATCCAGCGGATTCCCGCGATCTTCACCAGGTCGTCGGTCCACCTTGTGGGGGGCCTACCCATGCTGCACCTTCCAGTGCGTGGTCGCCACTCCAGAACTTTACTGCCCCATCGGCTATACGTTCTGCGAGCAATGTGCCCCGCCCACTGCCGCTTAAGTTTGGCAATTCTTCGGGATTCCATACTGTAGAACAATTAGTCAAAATGACAAGGTCTTGTATGAAAATGTTACAAATGATCCACAGCTTTTGTGCTCCAAATGTAAAATTGTTGCTCAAAACGATGAGCTCTATTTTTCAAAACCTTAGAAACAGAGAATCACCACAGAGATTTTCTAATGTATTTGTCTCGCTCTCCTCCTCCTCCGCTTTCCTGAGCCACCTGAGCTTGCATATATGCGTTATTTGCGTCCTGCTCTAAATGAGGAGCTTTTGTAAAAAATGATAGTTTTTCAAAGCCTTATAACAGGTTATAGAATGACCCCACAGCTTTTGTGCCATAATAACAATCGCTTAAAATAACCTATTGTTGCTCAAAATTACAAGCTCTCATATGAAATTATCTGTTTTTCGAACCCTTGTAGCTGGTTACAGAAAGCTTTGGTGCCATGATCACTATTGCTCCAAATGACCAGTTCTAACGATTAATGGCATTATTTTTTTCTGTCCGGCACTTTCAGAATAGGCCCAATTTGAATGATGTCCTTTATCTCACAGGAACCATGCATTTTTCCGGTATAAATAATATTCTGTGTGTTATTCTAAGACCTAAGACACGTGTGACCACACCGTCAAGAAATCATTGACACCCACTGAGGTGTGTTGACACCGTCAAAATCCGTTCAGTCGTTTTAGCATTAAATGCTGTGATTAAATGTAATTTATAGATCTACGCTTCTTCATATCTATCTAAAGTATTACGTGTTTAATTTTGTTTATGGCGTATTATGATAGCGAAACGAGCTAAAGGCCCAACTTGTTAATTACCTTTGCAAAAAAAACACAACCCTCCTTTTAGCTTTTCCGTTTCCGTAGTCGTAAAAACATTGTCGACCCGTAGCTGCGTGAACAGCGTGAAAGAAAAACAAACGGATAAACACACTTTCTCATTTATACAACGTGTTATCGAAATAACTGAAACACTCTTAAGGGGTCATTGCACTCATCATTATGAACAACTTTTACTATGGGACCCATGTATGGGACCGACAATTAAATGGATAAAAAAACTGCTGTTCCCTACATTTAGTTGATTTATGTGAACACAAATGTAGGGAACCGACGACCTAAAGAACGTGGCTGGGGGGGACTGGATGCGGAAGGCAGAGGACCGAGTGTTGTGGCGCAACTTGAGAGAGGCCTATGTCCAGCAGTGGACTGCGATAGGCTGGCTGAGTTAATTGATCCGCTCTTTGGATACAGTTTCAGTAACTGCAATCTGCACTTTCCAATAATTGAATCATGCACGTAATTAGAAGGACGTTATTATAACAACAACATAAAATAAAATGATAACCTTTTGGTTATCAATAATAAAATACTTTGCAAATATCAATAAACTTACTCGTAATAAGTATGTAGGCATTATGTACCTCATCATTTCAGCCGAAAGACGTCACTGCTGGACACAGGCCTCCCCCAATGGGGGGGATATGCCATAATCGCCACTCTTGGCAGGCGGGTTGGCGATCGCAGTTGGTTGGTTATATACTCAGAGAATGCTGCTGCCCATCCTGTGGTGAATCCCTTAGTCGCCTTTTACGACACCCATGAGAAGAGATAAGGGTGGTGCAATTCTTTATGTCCACGTCGTACACGGAACGGAAGGAGTTACCTGTGTACTTACATACATGGTAAAACAAAACTACTTTAGTCACAGACTATGCCACAGATTACTTATAAGTTACTACGTCACCTATGACGACCTCTGTGGTCTAGTGGTTCGAGTGTCGGACTGCTGATAACGAGGTTGTGGGTTCGATTCCCACAGGACACAAATATTTGTGTGATGAACATAAGTGTTTGTGTTGGTCTGGGTGTGTTGCTTATGTATTATAAGTATGTATTTACAAAAAAAAAGTATATACGTATTATATCCATTGTCTAGTACCCATACCACAAGCTCTGCTTAGTTTGGGACTAGATGGTGCTGTGTAAAAATGTCCCAAAGATATTTTTTTTTATTTATTTTTTTTATGCCCGCGGCACAGCGCTGTGTTGTCGCTGCCGCGGCAGAAACGACGTGACGTCATCGCCCATCCCTCGGGAATTGTTTATCTTCCCGGGATAAAAAGTTGTCTATATGTTAATCCGGGTTGTTGTTTGTTATAGTCTATCTGTGTGCCAAATTTAATCCAAATTCGTTGAGCCGTTACAGCGTGATTGAAAGATAAACAAAGACAAACAAACATCCATGTCTTCGCATTTATAATAATACATAGTAGGAAGTAGGTTCCGTTTGGTGCCGGACACAACACAAAGAAAATACATAGCACCACCCCATCTCTTCTCGTGGGTGTCGTAAAACGCGACTAAGGGGTTCACCAGAGGACGGGCAGCAGCGTTCTCTGAGTATTTATTCAACCAACTGCGATCGCCAACCCGCCTGCCAAGCGTGGCGATTATTGCCTATCCCCCCCTTTTGGGGGAGGCCTATGTCCAGTAGTGGATGTTTTTCGGCTGAATTGATAAGGAAGTAGGATATAATACAAATAGTTACAACGTCCGAACATCTACTTACTACCTATTTTTAACCGACTTCAAAAAAAGGAGGAGGTTATGTATTCCGCGGGTTTTTTTTTATTTTTTTTATTACTCATTAGCTTTTGCTCATGGCTTCGCACGCGCGGAATTCAAAAATAGGCCATGAGAACTGCGCCAGCTCTAGCCCATGTAGCGCCCGGGTGCAATCAATACCCTGGCGCCCTTTAGTAAATAAACGATCAAAATGGAATACTTATTACATTTATAGATCCCATTGATTGGAAATTTGGGTGCAAATGGAGCAACTACCGCCGGCATCAGCTCGCACGGTCTTTGAGAGCACCGCGAGTGATGTAGGCGGTAGGCCCTGTAGTAGAGACGTCGCCGTGTCACGAGCGGCGTTCGGCGCCCCCTAACACCCTGCGCCCGTGTGCGCCATACATCTTGCACCATAGGTAAAGCCGGCACTGCATTAAAAGGTCATGAAACTTTTCAACTACCTACGCGGAAGTTTTTTATCCGGCACTTTTAACTCAGGGCAAGTAAGATACCAAACTCAAGTTTGAGAGCATCAACTTTCAGTATATTACAATGTACTCTGTGGCATCAACATTGGATATCAAACATCCAATAACTACCGTTGTTATTTTAGTTACTTACAGTAGTCCATTAGCCGTAATCCGTGTACACACACGATGAAATCTCACCGTCCCTAAAGCAATTAGGAACGTCGACGTACTCACCAAGTCTAAGATATTCAATAACACATCATAACATAACTACCTACTTATGTAGTAATACAGACTATTGAGACTCGACTCACTTTGTGACTTGACTATGTGTTACACTTATAGAAAGAAAGAAAGAGAAAGAAAACGACGTAGCTAAGCTCATGAGCTTAGGGCAAGATTTAACATTTTGCGCCCCCCCAAATCTTATTTTGTAGGTAAGTTTTCAATGTACCCGTGCTCCAACGGCATGCAGGCTGCATGCTGCGGGTCTGAGGTAAGTTCTCAATGTATCCGTGCTCCGACGGCATGCAGGCTGCGGGTCTTGGGTATGTGGCCATGCCCCAGTGGCCTGCAAGCTGCGGGTCTTGGGTAATTTCTCAATGTGCCCGTGCTACAACGGCATGCAGGCAGCGGGTTAGCAAGTGCGCTCCCTTGAGCTTGCCTCTTGCAGCCGCCATGCGTGGCCGGCCTCAAGTTATCATCAACCAACTCAACCTATCGCAGTCCACTGCTGGACATATGCCTCTCCTAAGCTGCGCCACAACACTTGATGATTTTTACCATAACTAATAGGTATCTGTGATTTTTACATTCTTATAAGAAAATAAACCTTTGATATAGAATTATGAAGAATATAATAAAATGACTAGCTGGCCTGGCACTCCTGGCAGACGTTGCCGTTGTTCTGCCCTTTCAGGTTGGATATAAAATTTATAATTACTCGACCACGAGTTTGAATGTGGGTGGGGCCAGCGCCGGCTCTAGCCCATGTAGCGCCCGGGTGCAATCATTACCCTGGCGCCCTTTAGTAGACGCACGATCAAAATGGAATGCTTATCTAGTTATATTTTTCCCATTGATTGGAAATTTGGGTGCAAATTGCCGCTGCCGCCGGCGTCGGCCTTAACACGGGCACATGGTGACGTAGGTAGGCCCTTTGGAGGAGTCGCGAGCGCCGGCGTTCGGCGCCCTCTCAAGACCCTGCGCCCGTGTGCGCCGCACACCCTGCACCGTAGGTAGCCGGCCCTGGGTGGGGCTATAGGAAAATAGGAAGACCAAAGAAAAGATGAATGGATAAATAGAAAGTAAACACTGAGATGAAGGCTGATAGAGATGTATGGAAAAAAAATACATGTTGCGCCCCCCACAAATAAATTTGAATAAGGGCAGGAGAATGATGACGTTAAAAATAAAACAATGATTAAGTGATCATAATCATTATTTAGGTATTATATTTACGATTATACATTTTCTATTAAACAATTATTCAAATGATTATCACATAGCAAAAGGCTTTATTTTGTATATATAAATATGGAATAAGTATCATGTGTAGATTTTTTACACAATTTACTTATTTTGATTTTCTAAAGTTTGATACCACGCCTGGCAGGTTTCGGAGGCAATCTCGCATAACGCCGACAGCGCTCTGCCGGTTGTGTCGTATTCTGAAACAAATTACATTTTATTACATATTAAGAAAGACGCCATATTTCATCAACTTAGTCTATCGCAGTCCACTGCTGGACACAGGCCTCTCCCAAGTTGCGCCACAACCACAGAGTACATTTGTATATACTGAGACTCTGCCTTCCGCATCCAGTCCCCCCCAACTACTATAATTAGGTCGTCGGTCCACCTGGCTAGAGCATTTTCAATGATTTCAGTAAACAAAAACCGAGCATAGCAAACTAGACTAGTTTTTGACATCATTCTAGAAATTACATGGATGCCCGGTTATGCCAGTAGCGAAATTTTTGAGATTCTGTTCATCGCCCGTCCTTATCACTTAATCCACTACTAATACCTCCTGATATTGATGTGATTATGACGAGTTCGGAAGTACTTAGGCCGAGGCTCAATTGCCCCTATTGCCCCCTCCTGGATCCGCGCCTGGGCTGGGGGCGCCCTACGCTACGTTTGCCGATTCGCGGTCTCCACTCAAGGATAACCATCAAGATATACATAATTACATACCAACAACACCTCTCTTTCCGAATATCGATCCGTTGAAAGGCGGCTTCCTATATGTAGCTTCAGCATTGCGCATACACAGAACGACGGCCAGGAAGCACAGGGCTAAGATGAAACGCATTTTAGTGGTGATCTGAAAAAAAATAAACAATAGGGAAGGTGACAATTTTTTTAAATTCGTTTTTATTAGAAAAATCTAAACTTTTTCAAGAAAAATAAGCAACAGTGAAAAAACCAATACAATATTTAATAAAATGTCCAAGTTATAAGCACAAACATAGTAAAAAATATAGACTAAGTGCTGCGAACAACCATAGTGAAGCCAACAAAAACCGTGCTCCTTCATGTACAACCAGTGCTCACGTAAACACCATGCATCTGAAGGATATTTGTTTTCGCGATGCTTATTGGAAGATGCCGCGACATGTGAACTGAGAGGGGTGAGCACGGTTTAAAGTGCATGTTGCGTGAGCACTGGTTGTACATGAAGGAGCACGGTTTTTGTTGGCTTCACTATGGTTGTTCGCAGCACTTAGGCCCGTATTCCAGAAGGATACTCAAGCGTTGATCTCAGTTTAAATCTAGTTTAAAGTTGAGCTTTGATTTTAGAACGTTCCTCAAGCAGAGATTTGTTGATCACAGTTCAGCTGAGTTTAGTTTCGTTTTATATTGGTGCCGATTCTCTTGTCACAAAATTCTCTAAACTAAACTAAAAATCACCTAAATTTAGTTTAGTCCTGTCAAACGACGTTTTCTATTCTGAAATTCACTTTAAAACTAATTTTTGGTTTGACAGGACCAAAATTAGTTTAGTTATCCAACTTAGTAAAAATTGACATTTTGCTATTCTGTAATTGACGTTTTTCACCTAATATTAGAAATGTCAACCTAAATCTGACTATTTTTAGAAGGCATCAAAATACATGTCGACTATAATTAGTTATCAACAACTAAAATTGCAAAGCTTATTTTATTCATTTTTATAGTTTTTAGGTAGTTTAAAATAAATAATGGATGCCTACTATGTGGTTGCAGCTGTTGTAGATTCAGCAGAAAGGTAAATTTTTCATAGAAATATAAAATGAAATTTATAATTTCGATAAGAAGAGGATAAGAAGTACATAAATCCATACAATGGGAAAAAAAATTCTATGTGACATTCAATTCTATCCTTTTATGCTAATATGTGTCCCTAAAAAGCCTGAATAAAAAAAGTCTCCAAGTTTGTAATCCTGCGTGGTACTTTTTAGCTTATATTCTAACCATTGACTTGTACCTATGGACCAGTAATACCTACGAAATAAGCGTGGTATGCCTACAATATCCAGGCCACCGTTATGGTGGCCATAGCTAGGGAAGTAAGTAATCAAAACTAAAAAGTATCGATATCGATGCTCGTGTTTCGTACCAGAGATGTGTGCTGATGAAAATCATTTTCAAGTAGTAATAAATAATGCAATTATATCAAATACTAAGTTCGGCTGTCCCTAGGACATAAAAAAATCAAGCTTCTAGGTCAAGGCAATCATACGGCTATGTCACATTTTGATACTCGCAAAATCACATAAAAAACCTAGAGGGTACTTCGCATTGACCTAGAATCATGAAATTTGGCCAATATATCGAAATATCTTTTTTTTTTTCAATATATCGAACTCCGATTGTATATTTAAAAATATCGATAGATCGAAAATCTGATATTTAAAAAATATCAACAGCCCTAGTTTGTTTACTTGACAGCTCATGTACTATGGGCCACATTGCGGGGTAAGCGGGGTTGCCACGCGGCGTAGGTATTTTGACATCCCGTAAAGATGTTGCCAAACAGAGAATATACAAATAGCATGCGATCTCTTTCACCAGACGACATAACACGTTGGTTAACAAGAGACAAAGAATAGTTCAATAACGATTTAATAGATATTTGTATAAACTAGGTGGATATAGAAGAATGTGCCACTTCTATAGGTTTCTTAATTCAATGATTCTAACTTATTCAACTTTTTTTTAAATTTCGTGGCCTGGGTGCTAGAACTTTTTAACCACGTCTTTAAAAAGGGAAATTCCAGCTTTTTAAATTAAAGAAATAGTTTATTATTGTGATTGCCCATGGAATTCAAAGGACCTTGCATTTTTTGCAAATAGCTCTGTTTCTCGTTGTTTAAGATATACATATGATACGCTGCAATAATAACAATATATCTCCTTTGATAGGTACTCTTAGGCCCGTATTACAGAAGGTTCAAGTACAGTTTAAACTCCAATCACCTGATCACTACTTAAGGATAGAATCGTTACATGAGTATCGGTCTTATTCCAGAACGGTGATTATCATAAACTTTAATTCAACAACATAACACACGAATTTGACCTGAATTAAAATAGAAATCTCTACTCAAGCGTAGTCTGGACCACACCAGAGTGATTTATTATTACAGATCAAATCTGTGATCAATAAATCTCTGCTTGAGGAACGTTCTAAAATCAAAGCTCAACTCAAAACTAGTTTTAAACAGTGATCAACGCTTGAGTATCGTTCTGTAATACGGGCCGTAGAAAATAATAACCTAGCTCTTTAATCTGATCACATTATTCCAATTTATATATTTTATTGAAAATATAAAACAAAAATGTACTTTATTTCGTGACATGATTTTTTCTTCTTAATTTTAATGATAAATTAATAATTCCAAATATAATTATTATTTAATTTCCTTCTGTTTTTGTGAACTTTCGGTCATTCCATTCACTCTTTAATAATTTTTTCAAGATGTACTGGTAACACCGCCAATTCAACTTAGATGCGTCAAACTCAATTATTAGAGCTGTCAACAAGTTTTCTAAAATAAGAAAAAGATAAACACAGAATAAGTTTTATGATTTTCTAAACTAAAATTTGTAAATTTTAGTTATAGTTAGGTTTAGGTGGGTGTACAAGAGAATCGGCACCAATGTCAGCTGTTTCGGTATTTGGGCAGATATTTGATCTGTAATCACTCAAGCGTGGTCCAGACTACGCTTGAGTAGAGATTTCCATTATATTTCAGGTCAAATTCGTGTGTTTTGTTGTTGAATTAAAGTTTATAATTACCGTTCTGGAATAAGACCGATACTCAAGTAACGATTCTATACTTAAGTAGTGATCACGTGATTGGAGTTTAGACTGTACTTGAGGAAGCTTCTGTAATACGGGCCTACGTCTATATTTTTTAGTGTGTCTGTGGTTATATGGGATTTAAATTTGTTCACTAGACAGAGACAGCACTATTAAAGAATCTAAAGAATGATGTAATTGTACAAAACCTTCATAGTAACTTGACATCTCCCTGAACAATGTCCGTTTCGCACAGCAATTAAAGAAGCTACTATAGCTACTTTATTCGTAGGTTTCGTACGACAATGACAGAAGAATCAGAAGATGCCCCTTCCAAAAACTTAAAAAGCGTGTATCTCTTTAATTTTTTCATGGATTTTGTTTATTCTTTCTACAATGTTGTCCTTTCTGTACCTTCTTTTAAATAATATAACATTTTTGGTAATTTTTAACAGTAGTCAACTAGTTACCGGATTGATTGAGAAAACATTTTACGGACTGCATTCAGCATGGCGTGGCGTGAAGTGACAATCTAAGCAAGGTGGCTGGTGGAAACTGGATGACAGTGGCCGAGGATAGAAGTCGGTGGAGTCCTGAGAGGCCTATGTCTGCAGTGGACTGCGATATACTGATAATGATGATATTTAACACAGCCGTGGGGCACACATAATTTTCGTGTGTACCTAGTTTGTGGCAAATAAATAATTTCTTTCATTCTTTCATGATGATTATTTATTTATTTCCACAAAAAAATGTTAATACATTTGGCAGATACAGTGTAGGACATAAACCAGTTTAGGTTTTCTGTACACCGCTTGGTCCGTCGACATTTGGTGGGTGAACACGACGCATCGCGCTCGCTCGCACCATGCAAAAATTCCCATATAATCCCTCAAGTTTAAACATTAATATAAGATTATTTTTCAGATTTAATTTAAGATAATGATATTTAAAAATATAGATATGTCATACCCTAACAAAACCAACGAAATAAATGTTCCGTACGCAGCGGCAGCACAATACACATAAACTAGTAAAAAGTAAGTTGATTACTTCAAGTTACTTTCGTGTCCTAGTTGGAATACTTTCTGTACACACACGACGGCATTTTAGTTTTTTTTTTGTCACTGGTCACGCTCGGCGCCTTACTTGACGCGGATTGATAGAAAAACCTCCTAATTAGAACGTTTTCGAGTCTTCAGATTGCGAGCTCAGTAGCATATCTGCACTTTTAAATATCATTGATTTACGAAATTTTTAACCGACTTCAAAAAACTATATGAAAATGTAGTTAAAAGACTCACTTGATATCAAACTCAAGAGCTACTGAAGATCGAAGGCTTGAAGGATCAACTGTTGCATCCCACAAGTTACCACAACCTTTTATACTGAGCACTGAGCCTACCCTTATAATTAAATTTATGGCCAATCTACTGCAATTTTGTGCCAAGATGAAGTTATAGCGAATATAATGAAAAGAAAATTATGTTAGAAAAATAGGATCAAAGACATTTCGGTTAAATAGTTTTACGTCTACATTATTTTGCCGTCCAATCTCTTTTGATTTGATCAACAAAGTTATCAACAATCAAAATGAATTAAGTTGCCGTTAAACACAATTTTGTTTTACCATAGAAATATGTTATATGTCTATGTGTTTTACATAAAAACCTTAGAACGGAGGTATTTTTATATTCTAAGACAATAACATACCTAATGTAATAATTATAATTAATAACATTATGACAGTAATAAGGATCGAAATAAAGTAGGTATAGATCTTTGATTAATAGATAAAACTCTTTTCTTAGGGTTCCATACCCAAACGGGACCCTATTACTCTCGCTAAGCTGTCCGTCCATCCCTCTGTCTGTCACAGGGCTGTATCTATTGAACGGTAATAGGTAGCCGGTTGAAATTTTCCCAGAATATGTGTTGCTATAACCCCCTATCACGACAAATACTAAAAATAAAAAAGTATAAAACCACACGGGGTCCCCATACAAGAAACCTCGAAAAACATGCATTTTTTTCAACGTTTTTGTTCCTGGGGTCTACTCCCGTTCGACGATATTCGATAAATCGTACGATTCATCGCACAATTTGCTACTCCGGTCAACCATCGTTCCCTTATCGCATGCGATGATCGTGTTTTGAAGTTTGTTTTTCTCATCTCCGGTAAATTGTATACGACTATGAACCGTAGTCTATCTTAATTGTGCCTTTTTATGTGCCTATCTTTATTATGTAAGTATCAGTCGGAACGAAAGTTCGTACTTCGTTTGTCGTTCGTAAAACGCGAGTAGACCTACAGCTCTATCTTGTTACTGCTCTATCTTCAAAACGGCAATAATGCATACCAGCGTCAAACTTGGTCTGATTATATAGTGCATACTATGTAGTTTAGTAACAAATACTAAAATTAGGGCAAACATAGAAATATGTTCTGGTACCTGCGTAAGAAAGAGATGCGAAAATTCATATTTCGCGCACGGTGCGTTGATGACTTTTGATGAACTCTCGTAAATTGAATCAGCTGCTATGTGGTATCAGGTCGATGGGTGGTACGGAACCCTTACTGCGTGGGTCAGACTCGCACTTGGCCGGTTTTTTTAACAGTATTGTAAGAAGCACTCAGGGTTGGCAGCCCTAGCTGGAGGGCCGAATGCGAAACTGTTGGGTTTAGAGAAAATACTTCACAGAAAACAAACCGGGAGAAGTAGGTACTTCTAGTAGGTACCTACTATTTTACCGTAACTACTAAGTTATCAAGTTATATATTCTCTTTGGAGCTTATTCCCAGGCGGGAAAAAGTCTTTTGCTCGTAAACAGTTGCTCAAAAACAATTAAAATCACCTTCTTCACCACAGTCCACAAAATCTACAAGTTTTCTGATTTCTCATCATTCATCATCATCATTTCAGCCGAAAGACTTCTACTGCTGGACATAGGCCTCTCCCAAGCAAGGGCGGAATATGCCATAACGCTTGGCAGGCGGGTTGGCGATCCCAGTTGGTTGGTTAAATACTCAGAGAACGCTGCTGCTCATCCTCTGGTGAATCCCTTAGTCACCTTTTACGACACCATAAGAAGATATAGGGTGGTGCAATTCTTTACGTCCGGCACCACACGGAACATCTGGTTTCTATGGATGTTGAAAAAAGGTCAAAGCTCTTCGTCCAATACCATCTGATCTATAGAACACTATTAATATTACCTAACTCTATTCTATCATCATCATCATCATTTCAGCCGAAAGACGTCTACTGTTGAACATAAGCCTCCCCCAAGCATCGCCACAACGACCGGTCCTGCGCTTCCCGCATCCAGCGGATTCCCGCGACCTTCACCAGGTTGTCGGTCCACCTTGTGGGGGGCCTACCCACGCTGCACCTTCCAGTACGCGGTCGTCACTCCAGAACTTTACGGCCCCATCGGCTATCCGTTCTGCGAACAATGAATGCATTTGCAAGCGGGGATAGAAAGCGCGCGTCAGTTAACGGTGACGTTTTTTATTGGTTTTTACCACGGATTTATACTTCCAGGGGGCCTAGTACGAGTTTGACACTTACGAATACTTTCAAAGTATTCGTCGACTTTCATTAATAAATCTGTAGTTCCTCCTCGTATCCGCCAGGGGCGCTACTGATTTATGAATGAAAGTCGACGAAAACGATGAAAGTATTCATAAGTGTGAAACTCGTACTAGGCCCACTGGCAGCGGCGTGGGTGGCCGATCGGGTAACGACGACGTTATAATAGAAGCTTCGTTTTAAAATAATACGTAATTCTAATTATCTACCCTTATAGGGTAAGACCTTTTTAGTTGACGTTTTTTGTCGTAGTTGGGTTTATAGTTTTTAACTTTGGAGGGATAATTTTTATTTTTTTGATGACGTCTGTGGTTTAGTGGTTCGAGTGTCGGACTGCTGATCACGAGGTCGTGGTTTTGATTCCCACAGGACACAAATATTTGTGTGATGAACATAAGTGTTTGTGTTGGTCTGGGTGTTGCTTCTGTACAAAGACATTAAATATTTACTAGTGACTTCTGTATTATAAGTATGAAAGTAGGTATATAAGTATTGTATCCATTGTCTAGTACCCATAGCACAAGCTTTGCTTAGTTTGGGACTATATGGTGCTGTGTAAAAATGTAGCAAAAATATTAATTAATTTTTATTTTTGTTTCACTTTGATAATACCATACGGAATTATGATGCAGTGGATGAGAACCTTGACCAAACAAAAATGGAAAAATATATTTCTGATTGATGAACTTCAGCGTCAGTTCTCTGCCATCCCTTCTAGCGCCGTACCTAGGTATAACGAATCCAATATGGCGTTCGTAGACTTAGACGCGTAGACCCTACACTCACCCTCTTTAACTACTAATCTTATGCACTAACAAAGTTATAATCCCGCGAGAATACTCGAGACTCCGTCCGTCAATATGCGGTCAGTATCCAGTAATCCAATAATTGGATGTCCAGCCGCCATGTTCCGATTTCGCAGTATAAATTGGCGGGAAAATCGTATCACAGCATCAGTTGACATTCGACTGCTTCGGTGTTACCAACAAGAAAATAACTCTTAAATCGAGGT
This sequence comes from Asteroscopus sphinx, assembly GCA_949699075.1. Lineage (NCBI taxonomy): Eukaryota > Metazoa > Arthropoda > Insecta > Lepidoptera > Noctuidae > Asteroscopus > Asteroscopus sphinx. Next base: position 4,369,172 of record OX453029.1, on the reverse strand, counting down.
AATTTTTATTAATTTGGTTTTTATATGTTTTTGCATTATCACAGTCCTTCATTGAAGTTTGTCTAGCTAAGTGAAACATGCAACTACCTAACATGATTTTTACAAAAACGATTCTGATGGCTATAGACTCGCCCTCTATTACATGGGACTACAACATAACTGGCGAAATGTGGGTGTACTATACACCTCTGCCTACCCCTTCGGGGTAATACAGGCGTGATGTTATGTTATGTTGTTATGATTCTGACGGTCAATGATTAATGTTGAATCCATTTCAAACTGAAAATCATAATCGGTGAAGATTTTATAATCCATCAACTTTTCCACTCAATTTCTTATTTCTTGCGCAGATCACTAACATCGTACCTATTTATTAAGTTTTAATTCAGTTTATAATTTTTTTTTACTTGAAAGTCCCTCTCTACTCCTTAATAAGGTGTTTGACTGGTATTCCAAAAATTATGAAATTTGCACACAACGTAGATTTTAGGTTGACGATTAACATTTAACACTATGTTTTGTTAATTTAAATGTATTCTAAATATGTTATTTTCCAAACATTAAATTATTACATTTCAAAAAATTTACTAACACCCTATTTTAAAGAAAGAACGTTGTTAAATTACAAAAATGCTTTTAAAAGATTTTAGATAATTTTCCACTATAAAAGAAAAAGAAAAGAAAGAAAGAAATTTTTTATTTCAGTCTCACTATAGGTACCTAGGTACCTACTTACAGTATTCACCCAGAAACCAGATTCCAGAATCTCTCTGTTTTGAAGGCAAGCTTCTATAGCATCGTTGCGGTTTGCGACGCCGCGGCGGGGTATATCAACTTTTCGTGTTCTTCAGATGTCCGGAGATATGATGCGTTTCACCATTGGCGTCGTGTGCGTGGTAGCGGTGCTCCTCTCCCTGGCTGAAGTCAGCGAGGCCAACTACAAGAACGCGCCCATGAACGGCATCATGTTTGGCAAGAGAGGACCCACTGGTAAGGGAAACATAATAATTATCATAACGCTTGTAATATTTGTTGTGCACGAAAAGTTCCATTACAACCTACCTATACCATAGAATAAGTAATAATACTAGTATAGACACGAATCTCTTTTGTATGGACCCCAAATGCCGCCTTATTAATACCTATTTCCCCCTTCAGCTCGCAACGTCCCTCTGTCGTCCGCGCGTACTGCCAGGGATGTTAGCTGCTAAATATTTAATGTGTTATCTGTAGGTTTAGTTAGAACACTTTTTTAGACTTTTCTTTACCATAAAATCTGATTTTGTATCCTAGGTTTATGTAATAAGAAGTTACATAATACTAGGGGGTAGTTATATTACTAGGGATGTAGGTAATTATATCACGGCTTTACTTATCTTACTGCGATGTATACATATCTACTCAGCAAACATATATTTAATTAGATAGTAGTAATTACAGTACAGTAGTAATTATTTATAAAAAAAATTACAAACAAGAAAAATGATAACAGGAGAATCTAGAAAATAGTAGATACTATATGAGATAACTATATGAGAAAGTAACAAATAAATTTACATTATGTAAATATCACTTACTTTTCCTAATTGTTGGGTAAATCAAAAAAATCTAAGGTCTGGAGTTGTTTTTGAGTTACTCTTACACCCAAATACATCGAAATACTTTGGCGCTATGACCGCATCTGACGGCACGCGCGTGCAAGCGTGAGACGATGCAAGCCCCGACTGTCCGATCCCTTTAAAGGTACGCTAGACGGTAGGCTATTATCGTGGATTTGAACGCGTCTGGGGCGCGAGTTTCGTTTCTAGTCTTCTCTTTTCTTATGCCTATACCATTAGTGCTTTTACTCAAAATCTACTTCTTTTACAGAATACGAATCCCGCGGCAAAGCCTTCACAGCATTATGCGAGATAGCCACAGAAGCGTGCCAGGCGTGGTTCCCCTCGCCAGAAAACAAGTGAATTAAATTATATTAACACAGTTATGTAAACGACAATAGCATTTGAATTTTGGACTGTGGTAGAGTATTTTAATTTCTAGGGACTTTTTTCTATCAAGCATAGCAACACTGATGCTTTTGCCATTTTATAGATCTCGTAAACTTTTTTATATTGTATAATTTATATGAATAAAGGCTGGGAAATTTTGACTTATTATGTAGAAATATAATATGCTTTAAAATTTATAAACACCTTTTTTATTGTTACCAAAATCTATACTGGAATCTTGTACGCGGCAGTGTGTGAGGATTTCCCTACGCAAATAAAGAGTGTGTCCACATGTCCAGCCAAGTTTGGAAAAGAAAAGGCTGACGAACCAGCCGTGTGTAGCAGTGGCGGATTTAGACATTTGCCAGTACCTAGGCTATTCAAATATTTCCACCACTACTACTGTAGAGACTGTAGACCCTGGCTAGGGATGATAAATATTACTAGCGTATTACAGTGTGTATTGTAGCGTATTACTGCGTATTAAATCGCTATTATTTGCTATGCCGACAGCAAACTAGATCGTGGTCGTAAATTTTGAAAGGAACATAATTCGATAAACATTGCATACAAATGTTAAAACATTTATGTTAATATTTCGTGATTTTTAAAAGGCATAATTTATTAAAAAGTATTTGAAACAAATAAAAAAAAAAAAAAAAAAAAAATCTAAGTGGATCATATAGAAGACTGCGTGTAATGAAGCGTAGATTTGTCCTAAATTCGCTTATTTAATCATGGCAGCACCGATCGTGGGAACAAGATAAGCGTAACTTTCAATTTGTATTGTTGTCAAATGTTTTTGTCGTCTAATTAGATTCCAATGAGAATCACTTCCTTGTAGAAATCATGAAATACTCTCACAGAGTGAAATCAAACGGCTTGGTGCATTAATTTTTTTTATTGTGATGGTGATTGTGATAAAAAACTGATAACACTGAAAATAAAATGTCAATAACATTGCAGTGACGTTTTGCATTCGGAAAAATCATATTTCGAATTTATCTACCTTACTAAAATGGATTATTTAAGTTCTGAACTTGTGGTGAAGTAATGAATTAATATTTATTATTTAATCCAATTTAATAAAGGATTTAAAAAAAATCAAAATGACAACGAAGGAGCTTTACACGAAGGTAATTTTTTTTATTGTATTTTGTTTTTGTAGAAATTTAGAATTCAAAGTCAATAAAACTTTTTTGTGCTTTAAATTTATTAATTCTGCAACTTATTTCGATACCTTGTGGACCATTATGGTAATTAATTAATATCAGGAAAGTGAAGTGTTGGTCATGATTGACCTTCTTCATTTGATGATGAGGACGTCATTCACATTCGTTTACACGACTTAATGCAAATTTTTGCAACTTTTATAAATATTTGGCGTGTCAAAGAATATCTTATGTTCCGGGATTACGTCAAGTCGGCACGTCTCGTTGCAGTTTCATTTTCAAAAACATTAAATAAACACTGGCCATTAATAATTTGTTCAGTATTTCGGAATATCTTTCGCATTTATTGGAAACCAAAATGAAGTTCCCGTTTGCAATAATCTTTAAGACTATAATAAATTACAGTAATCACTTTTACTATCTAGAATACACTTATGAGATCATATTTTTTATACTCATGAATTATTTACATCGTAATTACACAGTATTTGAGCACTCAGCATAATAATAATACAACTACCTACATTATGAAACATTTTTTAATTTATAAATGATTGTTATCTTACGATGTTACTAAATTAACTTATCACCAGTCCCAATGCATATGTATCATTATCTTGATGATAAAAAAATTAATCTTGCAATAATAATTGACATAATCTTTTGTTGCTTACATGGTTTTTTAAGAGGGTAAGCTGTAACCAATGTTGGTTATGGGTCTACTTTTACCAACATAATAACATCCTGACGACATAAGTCAATCTTTGCTTTTTGATGCTCCATCGTTAATCCCCTTAGTGGCTGACCACTGATGTAGGTACCCATCTTTTCAATTTGATAAGTCCCAAATATGTATATCAATGGCTTAACAAGACAGGCCAACTTATACCAGTTTTTTTTTTGGACTCTTTATCTGCAATTAGTCTTCTTTGACTATAATCAGATGAGTTGTCTGGACATTGTTATGTAGAGTGCTTTCTCCAGCAAGGCAGCTACTCCTCTGTCAGTGTTGCACTCTGGAAATTTATTTTCCTCCAGTATCAGCGGAAAATACCCTAAATTCACCCATAATCGAACAGTTTTCCCCTTAAAATGTTAGGAACACATTAAAACAACAACAAAAAAACAGCAACTGTGTTTTTTATGTCATTGTGTGCATGTGTGTAATAAATGGCAGTGGCACTTTTTTGAACTTTCTTTCATTGGTCCATCACAAAATAACAAACAAATACTTCGATCTAAACTCAGCTATCTTTGATAGTTTTTCAACACAACATCAAAATATTTTTGCCTAAAAATTCTATACTCCTAAAATTACTCTACATCATCAAGAAATATCCTAAGTTTAGAGGATATTGTCCTAAGCTGTCAACACTGTCCTCTGTGCAGCAGCTGCAGTCTAGTCATTAGCTTCATTATATCATGTCTCTTTGACTGTACATGTAATTTTTTGTAATGTTATAGGGTAGCAAAACAAGCTAATGGCCCACCTGATGTTATGCGGTTACCTTTGCCCATAACAACTGCAACACCACCAAAAGTTGCTTGAAACCTTTGCCCATAGCAACTGCAACACCACCAAAAGTTGCCTGAAACCTTTGCCCATAACAACTGCAACACCACCAAAAGTTGCCTGAAACCTTAGCCCATAACAACTGCAACACCACCAAAAGTTGCCTGAATGGTACCGCAAGTCATGTTCACTGAACAAGGTGGAAAGTCTCAAGGGATTGTAAAAAAAAAAATGGATACAAGAATCTAGATAGATATACAACGTGTATCAGAAATGCATGCTCATATTAGAAGAATCTAGAAAAAGCTTTCGAACAATTTTTACTATGGGACCATTTTGTTGAGCGACATCTATGATTTAGTAGGGAACAGCTGATAATTTTTTCGTGGGTTCAGGGTTGGTTCCATAGTAGAAGTTGTTCTATGCTATGCCCTGAATGAACTCCTAAAATATGACCTCGCATTTCTGATACATGTTGTATATCTATCTATGATTTTTGGGACATTATCAGAAATATTGAAATAAATTAATTATGTATACTATGTGTCTATAAAGTAAAGAGGTAGGCAGAAGTGTACTGTTTTACATCCTTAGTTTTTCAATAAATTCAATAATTGTATTTACTTCTAAATAATAGGAAATGTTACCAACATAATAATAATAAAAAATATTAAGAATTTGAACTCCTAAACACATCCACATACGATCCAATTTACTTGCTACAAACCTAATAATTATATGCAATAAAAATATATTCTATTTTATTCTATTCTAATGGAAACCTAATTAAAACTAGACTAAACTTGTTTGAAATTTTGGTATGTAATTTCTCTCTTATTTGCATAGAAATAAGGTCAAATTTGGAATAGCTAACATGTGCTTGTTAATGGCAACAACTTTTCTAGATTGTTTGGTGTAATATTTAGCAGTTATGATGTCATAAACCTACCAACATTATAAATAGTGTGAATATTTAAAATACCTCGTTATGTGAAGATGCAATATGATTCATCAATGTTGCATTATTATTAAATACCTAGGACAAGTAAAGGTCATGTTTTGTATGTATTTATTAAGTTATCAAAACTTATCAAAACTTTAATTGAATTTGAAGATATTGTGGTTTTGTTTGTGTTTAGAGTAAATTATTTTGGTTCTATTGTTTAAGAACAATTTTAAACTATCGCTCTCTTTTACCAATAGTAGATACAATAAAGGAATGACAATAATTTTAGTTCTGTCAAAAAAAAACAGTTGTTCCCTATATTTTGTCGGTTTATGTGAATACAAATGTAGAGATCAGCTGGTTTTGTTTTCGTGATTTCAGGGTTGGTCCCATAGTAACAGTTGTACATAATTACGTGGAACATTATCCCTTATGAGGTTGAGTATAAACTAAGAATTAGGTTGTATACAAGGTTGTTTATCTTTTTTTTTTATAGTATAGGATGGCGAAACGAGCTAAAGGCCCACCTGATGTTAAGCGGTTACCTTTGCCCATAACAACTGTAATACCACCTAGGCTGTTGCCTAAATGGTACTGCAAGTCGGTTCGCCAAACTGAGACATGAAGAAGGAAAGTCTCATGTGATTGTAATTTCACCAGCACCCGTACCCTTCAGACCGAAACGCAGCAATGCAAGCATCACTATTCTTATACTATACTACACTATTATACAACTGAAATAACATAAAACCTCTTAAGGGGTCATTGTATTCATCAATATAAACAACTTTTCCCATGGGACCAACCTTGAAATCGCGAAAAAAATATCTGCTGATCCCTACATTTGTGTTCACATAAATCGACAAAATGTAGGGGACAGCTGTTTTTTTTTAGATATCAGTGTTGATACCAATATTAAGAGTTGTTCGTACTGATGAGTACAATGACCCCTTAAGAGGTTTTCAGTTATTTCAATAACACGTATGTAAATTGAATGCAATCGATTTAATGAGGTTTTCGTAATTTATTGAAAATCCGCCTTATGTATGTACGTCTGTTTTATGTAAGCCGGTAAGTATCCGGTATCCGGTGACCTACTATCTGGTATCCGGCCAAATGGTTGAACCAGTCTGGATATAAGTACCGGATATCGGATAGTTGCCAGATAAGGGTTGGCAAGTGAACAGGTTTTTGCTGGGCAAGCGTGTACCATCGTCGACCACACCATCGCTTAACATCAGGTGAGGTGGTCACACAAAAGCCTAGTAAGAATATAAAAAAAAAACTTTTCATAGCTATCCACAACCACTTTGGAGTGTCAACTGCAAATCTTCATCAATCATCATCATCGTCATCATTTCAGCCGAAAGACGTCCACTGCTGGTCATAGGCCTCCCCCAAGCATCGCCACAACGACCGGTCCTGCGCTTTCCACATCCAGCGGATTCCCGGGACCTTCACCAGGTCGTCGGTTCACCTTGTGGGGGGCCTACTCACGCTGCGCCTTCCAGTACGCGGTCACCACTCCAGAACTTTACTGCCCCATCGGCCATCCGTTCTGCGAGTAATGTGCCTCGCCCACTGCCACTAAAGTTTGGTAATTCATTATTCATTCTTCAATAATAAACATATAAACTATTGTTCTCCCAGGGCGCCCGGATATGGGTGGAGCACCCGGAGAAAGTATGGGAGAGTGCTACCGTGACCTCAGACTACCGCTCCAGAGTCCTCATCGCAAAGATAGACCAGTCCGGAGAGATACGGCAGATCAAGGTTAGTTTTTTATTTTATAACTAGCGACCTGCCCCGGCTTCGCACGGGTGCAATTTTTTAGTTTCCAAAAATTCTCTATATTTTGTCGATTAAAGGTGGTTTCACACAGGCGAGGCGTGGCGAGGATGGGCCGAGCGAGAATTGAAATTTGTATAGTAAAATTTCAATTCACGTCACGCCCATCTTTGGTGTGAATGAAATTGAGCGAGAATTGAAATATTTGTTGGTACAACATTAAACTTTATTGCTGCATGAATAGAGTATTTATTACATTGCAAAACGGCACATCGCGATCGCGCGCGTGCTGGCGCGTGCTCGCGTTGTACATCTTTTGGTGTGAAAGGGTCAGCGAGATTTGAATTCTCGCCCATCACATCCAATCCTCGCCTCGCCGGTTTGAAGCCACCTTTATTAATGTTATTATGAGTTTGTGCTGTCCCACTCCTGGGCAAAGGCCTCCTTCGATTTCCTCCTCTTTTCCCAATCCCGATCTTTTTCGGTTTTTTTTTTGGTGCATCTTCCTTCCAGTTTTTAAGGAATGCATACATTTCGTCCCGCGAAGGTGTTGGCGTGCCATTTTGACGATTTATGTGAACAAAAATGTAGGGATCAGTAGTTTCTTTTTTCGCTTTTTCGGGGTTGGTCCCTTAGTAAAAGTTGTTCATAATGATGAGTACAATGACCCCTAAAGGTAGTGTTACATAATATTAGACACTGGAAAGAAAAGATGGAATAAAATTCAAATCCTCATAAACAATTAATTTAACATATTGTTACGACGGAGGGTTAAGCAGAGTGGACTGAAATACTTCAACCTCGATTTTCCTGGACTTAGAGACGTTTTCAGCAGGCTGAAATGCATTTTCAGTCCGTATCAGAGGAGGCTCTATCACATACCAAAGAATCGAAATTTTGAGTAAGTTGCCGTTGTTTTCAGGCGCCTGAAACATGTTTTCAGGCCGTTTCAGGAGCCAACAAATCCGATGCCGACATTTCCTGAAAACCCATTTTCAGGTGTTTTCAGGACCCCTTATGGCCATTTGACACCCACATGTAAAATTGTTGATGAGTGAGCGAGATAGAGCTAAATATCAGACAAGGATAGACGAAGAACCTTCTGGAAGAGAGTGAGCAGGATAGAGCTAATATAAGACAAGGATAGACGAGATTCGACAAGCTTCGAGAACATTCCATTCTAGAAGTGAGTGAGTGAGATAGAGGATAGATGAGGTTCGACGAGGTTCGAGAACTTTCTATTTCGAGAATGTGCAAGTGAGAAAGAGTTATCTTATGACAAGGATAGATGATCTTCGAGGACTTTCCAGTACCACGACTCGCGGCCTATATAAACGGCGCAGCTGAGCGCCAGTGGAGTTCAGTTGGAGTTCAGTTTGGATCAAGCGATACAAGCGATAACATCGAAGCGATATTCGGAGCGATTTAACTAGTAACTTTGTGTGTTAATAAGCGATTCAGTGTAATTGTTCAGTAATAAAGTGTTCTCTACGCATTTAATCGGCTTTCTATCTATATACGAACCCCCAGCTCGTAACATTTGGTGTCAGAAGTGGGATAGAAAATGCCAATTACGCCAAGAGAGGAGGAACCAGCTGGTAACGAAACGCCGAGTCGGATGCAGACGAGACAGTTAACGGCAAGACAGACAGCTCAGGACGCATCAAGAACTATGAGTCAGGAGGAGGTCGTCCAACAGGGACCTCAGCCTCAAGGTGGGAATAACGATATTACCAGCTTATTCAATTTGATGCAGCAAATGGCAAGAATGCAGGAAGAGCAAGTACGCGAAACACGCGAACTAGTTACAAAGCAGGAAGAGCAAGTACGCGAAACACGCGAACTAGCCACAAGGCAGAAAGAGCAAGTACGCAGACAGGAAGAGCAAGCCGCAAGGCAAGAAGAGCGGTTCTGTAGAATGGAGAAGATATTTGAGCGAGGAGCAATATTGGAGGAACTCTATCTTTCTTTAAAAAATAAACAAGATGAGGTAGAGATTAAGGTTGATCAAGCTGTCGTTAGTGAAGCAGACATATCCGAACAAGATGATGCCAATAAGAGCCAGGAATCGGACGATGACGAATATGAAGCAAATGATGGTGAAGATGAAGTTAACATGTGTCAAGAAACTGAAGATGACTCAGAAGATACAGATGGCACGTTCAACCCGAGCGGGTCGGAGGAGGACGATAGCAACTTCTACCCGGAGGTGGGCAAGGGAGTGGTGGGCGCCACACAGCGCCGCAAGCCGCTGAGCCGCTGCCGCTCCGATGGCGAACCCGCCAAGCGCGGCCGCAAGGTCAAGGGCAAGAAGGGATGGCGAAGTAACCTGAGTCACGGTCGAAAAGCAGAGTCAAACAGCGAAGAAGAAAGTAAAAAGTCGGAGAATGAGAGCGAGAACGAGTCCGGAAGCGATACAAAGGAGTCCGAGCAGGAGCTCAAGTCGAAGCGTGGGCGGACAGCGGCAGCAGCAGCGTGAAGCACAAGGAAGAAAGCAGCGCCGAGGAGTCCAACACGCCCGTCGACGAGAAGACCAAGAGCTCGCCCACTGACGAAGAGATCAAAACGTATGACCCTGGAGGGTGCAAACTTTATTTGGATGGGCCGTCACGAAGATCAACGACCTCTGTGGTCTAGTGGTTCGAGTGTCGGACTGCTGATCATGAGGTCGTGGGTTCGATTCCCACAGGACACAAATATTTGTGTGATGAACATGAGTGTTTGTGTTGGTCTGGTTGTTTCTTATGTATTATAAGTATGTATTTACAAAAAAAAAAAGTATATAAGTATTATATCCATTGTCTAGTACCCATACCACAAGCTCTGCTTAGTTTGGGACTAGATGGTGCTGTGTAAAAATGTCCCGAAGATATTTATTAAAAAAAAAAAAAAAAAAAAAAAAATTATTTATTAACGATGTCACCTACCGAATCCGAAAAGACGGACGCAATCAACCGAAGATTGTACACATTGATCGACTGGCCCGGTACTACGGAGATAATGATGCTCGGGACGAGCATGTCTTAGGAGGGGGTAGTGTTACGACGGAGGGTTAAGCAGAGTGGACTGAAATACTTCAACCTCGATTTTCCTGGACTTAGAGACGTTTTCAGCAGGCTGAAATGCATTTTCAGTCCGTATCAGAGGAGGCTCTATCACATACCAAAGAATCGAAATTTTGAGTAAGTTGCTGTTGTTTTCAGGCCGTTTCAGGAGCCAACAAATCCGATGCCGACATATCCTGAAAACCCATTTTCAGGCGTTTTCAGGACCCCTTATGGCCATTTGACACCCACATGTAAAATTGTTGATGAGTGAGCGAGATAGAGCTAAATATCAGACAAGGATAGACGAAGAACCTTCTGGAAGAGAGTGAGCAGGATAGAGCTAATATAAGACAAGGATAGACGAGATTCGACAAGCTTCGAGAACATTCCATTCTAGAAGTGAGTGAGTGAGATAGAGGATAGATGAGGTTCGACGAGGTTCGAGAACTTTCTATTTCGAGAATGTGCAAGTGAGAAAGAGTTATCTTATGACAAGGATAGATGACGTTCGAGGACTTTCCAGTACCACGACTCGCGGCCTATATAAACGGCGCAGCTGAGCGCCAGTGGAGTTCAGTTGGAGTTCAGTTTGGATCAAGAGATACAAGCGATAACATCGAAGCGATATTCGGAGCGATTTAACTAGTAACTTTGTGTGTTAATAAGCGATTCAGTGTAATTGTTCAGTAATAAAGTGTTCTCTACGCATTTAATCGGCTTTCTATCTATATACGAACCCCCAGCTCGTAACAATATTATGCACACTCAATAATTAATCAGCTGCAGGAAATTACTAATAGACAATAAATTTACGAACACCAAATTGGCAAATACTAATTACAATATCCAGCTTTGATTACTTGCAAGCAATACAACATAAATTAAAAGTAATTAAGTAATTATTATTCGGCTCGCCTTTAAAATTAAGTTAAGGAAATATTTCCGTGAAAACAATTTAGCAGATTCAGCTCGACTTTGATTTATCTTGATGTTATATATTTATAGTTATATATGTAGGTATGTATAATATGTATATTTTATTATATGTATAATGTACTTGGGTATTTATCTATTTTTTATTATATGTAATGATAAGTCCGTAGTACGAAACATATTTTACTACTTTACTGGTGCATCTACCTTATTCTTTGTCTCTGCATTACCCTAAGGTTGTCTGGTAGAGAACGCCTATGGCGTTAAGACCGCTTTTGTACCCTGTTGTGCATAAAGAATTAAATAAATAAATAAATCATTAAGGGACAAACTTAACAGACAAATATACAGCAAGATTAATTAACTTTTAAATATTTATCTTGTTTGTCTATGTAGGGGTCGCGACATAAGTGGTAATTGACAGCTGCTAATTAAAACTATTGGATTTGAACTATGTTTACGGGACTTCTCGCGAACAATTAAATCGAAATATAACAAACATTTTGACTAAACCGCGGGTAGTTCGAGAAAACACCCGCCGCTCAAGACGATGACACCCACATACTTCAGTCTGCTCGTGACCACCAATGGTGACCACGGCCAATGCAACTTTGCCGAAACGTCGAGGTTAGTCAAAATGTTTGTTATATTTTGATTTAATTGTGCGCGACAAGTCCCGTAAACATAGTTCAATATGAGTGAAATTCGCGAAAGTTTAAAAACTTCTATTGTATTTGATGCTAAAAATAGTTTATTCCGGTACAATTAAAACCTACGTTAAAATTATGTATTGTGTAAATGGTTGGAAGGCACCCGGCTGCTGTCCGAATATGCACTGATGAAGGCGCGCACTCAACGCAGCTTACTTGATTGGCTAGATCAGCAAACGGGTGTTCGGAAACGGAATTACATCGAACAGTTTGATTTATATTTATTTTGTTCCCAATAGAGCACCAACATAAACTACTGATTGGTGCTCAAATGGTGCCCTAAAAATAGGTGGAATACTTCAATATTTCTCCAACGTTTTGGATCTCAGCTAGATCTTTATTTATACAACGTGTATCAGAAATGCTTGGTCATATTTATTTTTTATTTAAATTTATTTATTCGAGTAACATAGACTCATAGTGTTAGTAACAGATTGCTTAGAAACTATGTTAGTATGTACATTTTTGTTACCGTTCCTGAGAACACTACCGCAAGGTCACAGGTCCAGCTGAAACCTTGCAGCAGTGGTTCAGAAACACACAGTCTAGCCTGCTAGCTAGCGTCATCAGGATGCTGTTGTTGCTGGCCCGAACTCTACGGACCAGGGATGCACATCGCTTCCGCATGACTGCATAGAAGCAGTCTGTGCGAGCAACCGCGAACATCCCTGATGCGCTGCAGTATCGAGGCAACCCCAGCAGCACCCTGAAGGCATTATTTTACTGTACACGAAGGGCGCTGTATGTTTTTCGAGTGTAATTTGCCCACAGACTGCTTGTGTAAAATGATATACAGTAAGCTTTAAACAGCGTAAGTTTGACCTTAGAGGCTAGTAGTCATTACATGACCAAGATATGTAAATTGTTGTATCCTTTTTAAATTAAATTAAATTAAAAATCTTTTATTTCAGACTATAAGTCCAGTTTTTTTTTTTTTTTTTTTTTTTTTTTTTTTTTTTTTTTTTTTTTTAGGTGTACATTGTTTATTTTTACATCCGGTACTGTGTCCGGGTGGCCACGAGTTTTATAAGCCCACTAATTGATGCGCTCAGAAGCGCATATTTGAAAAGCTTATTTAGGAGATGCTATCGAACAACTTTTACTATGGGACCGACCCTGAAAACGCGAAAAAATATCAGCTGATCCTTACAATTTGACATCGGTGATTTAGTAGGGCCCAGCTGATTTTTTTTTCGCGATTTCAGTGTTGGTCCCATAGTAAAAGTTGTTCTATGCTATGCCCTGAATAAGCTTTTGCAATATGACCAGGCATTTCTGATACACTTTGTATATTTAGCTATGAGAATAAAAATCTGATTTGAAATTAATTTTAAGACTACCCATTTATCAACAGATCATGGATGAGGGTAAGATGCCACCTCTCCGGAACCCTTCACTGCTCATCGGACAAAATGATCTGACATCTCTGTCATACTTGCACGAACCAGCGGTGCTGCATAACCTTAGGGTTAGGTGAGTAGAGATATGTTAACGACATCTATCGATCTATATGCGAATGAATGAATGAATTATATATTTATTTGCAAGATCATAGGTAATATTTAGTTTGTCTAAGGTTAAAATTCGATATCACTACATTTTTCAGTCGTGCAAATATTTTGTTTTAAAATTAATGGTATAAAATTTTAAAAACCAACTACTACCTACTACTGACCTTTTTTAGGGTTCCGAAGTCCTACAAGGAACCCTTATAGTTTCGTCATGTCCGTCCGTCTGTCCGTCTGTCCGTCTGTCCTAATCCTTTACAGCTTAATAACTTCTACAGTTATAAACATAAGTAAATGAAATTTTGTTAAAAAATAGTCGACATATAGATCTCAATTTTAAAAGAATAAAAGAATCGTTTTTCCATATTTTAGGGGTGGTGTCCATACATGTGAAATGGAGAAAAAAAAATTTTTTTCGCTGCACCCCCTCGTGTGGGATATAATTGAATAGGTCTACTAAAATGAAGGTAATGTTTGATACACCACTTTTTTATCAGGTGTACCATCTGCGAAATATAGCCTGCCAAAGTGGCTTGCAATGTGTCCCCCCCCTGCCATTTCTAAACTATGCAATGTAGAAACTTATAATCTTCCACATTGATAGACCTTTGTGAAAACTCTCTTTTAAAATTATTTCGAGTATAATGTGATTATAATTTTTTGAGTTATAGAGAGAAAACTGAAAAATACTTAAAACGTCCTAGTTCAAAGGTCATTGACCTTAGAGAAAAATTATCATAGCAAATAATGCTCCTTTAGCTACTTTCTATTTGAAAAAATAACAAAAAGTAACTTTGAAATGACAAACGTCTTAAATTTGGCTTCTTGAATTTATCGCTAGATGGCGCTACTAACAACACGCTCTGAGTCGCGAATGCTGCCGATTATTGCAAAAACTAAAATAGCCATGATTAATATTCGATTTGATTCGTTTGTAATTACACCTACTTAAGGAACCCTATAATACTGAGCATGGCCCGACATGCTCTTGGCCGGTTTTTGTCATGTTATGGTATGTAAAACGAGCTAAAGGCCCGCCTGAAGTTAATAATTTTTTTCTTTGTCGTGGGGATATCTTGGATGCACTCTGCCGGGAAAGGCGGAGCTAGTGTCGCACTCTTACCTACTAAAACCACCACGGTGTTTCTTTAACAACCTTTGGCCGGGGGCGTGGGATAGCCTTTGCAGCCGCCAACCACGGTCGGGTGGTGGGCTACCCCGAGTCCATAGCCCGCAGTTGTACTTCCGAAAATTTTATAGATGTTTCTTCGTCGCGGTCCGGGTGGTGGCCAGACAGACCCTCGGTCCCAGAAGGAGGTGCGAGAACACAACCGCAGCAATCATCCTGGTCCTCCACAGTGCCTTCTGCTGGCATTACAGTGACATGCGGAGCAACTTCCCATTGGCCCAGTTCGAGCCCCTCTCAGTACCCATGGTATAATAAGATGTTTCACCAGGTATTCTCTTCCCGCAATGACAGCACGATGCCTCCAAGCTACGTCACGATCAGTGCTGCCATTGATTGATTTCTTCAATATATTTAAGGAGATTTTTGTTCATAATGAATATAAAATAAATTCCTAACTAGCCTAACTATTTGTTATCTCGTGTTATTCATCTAATTAGTTAATAAAGGAAACTATATTAAATTACTAGTTAAAAAGTGATTCTTTATAGAAGAAAGTAAATGAAAAAATGCATTTTGCTCGGGTAATTTATTTTCACAAAGTGGCAGCACATCAAACGAACAAGTGTCACGCTAACAGCCCGCTATTGGCTCCACGGCCGATGACGTAGTACGGAGGCAATCACGTGACCTAGCTGTCACGGGAAGAGACTACCTGGTGTTATTATACCATGTCAGTACCCAGGTTGCACCGGCCCAATAACTGCTGTGTCCTCCAGACGTATCGAGAAGGACCAGCAGCAGTCAAGCACACGAGGTTTTCTGGCCCAGCGTTCCCTTTTCCCATAATAACTGCAATCCCACCTGGGCTGTTCTTATTCTTAGTCTTTATTATACACCACAAAAATACAGTATTAACTTAGTACTGCAGTTTAAGCAGAAACTATTAAGTCTGTAAATTATAGTTCGCTGTAGTTTTAGATAGAACAAATGCAATAAAAAAGTTAATTAACAAAACCAAAAAACCCGACTGCGTGTAAATATAACTGAAAAGATGTAAACAAGACTTGTGTAGGTATATCTGAAAGTATCAAATCAACACGCAGGCGGAGGCTACGTATGTTTTTGGTCATTAATTACATAAGTAGTTCATAGGTAGCCTCCGCCTGCGTGTTGATTTGATACTTTCAGATATACCTACACAAGTCTTGTTTATATCTTTTCAGTTATATTTACACGCAGTCGGGTTTTTTGGTTTTGTTAATTAACTTTTTTATTTCAAAATTTTTAGTTCTGTCATGTTTTATCGCGCTATTAATGGAATTTTTTTAAAGTCACTCAGAAATATATAGGGTACCCAATTAATTTTTAACGTTGAATATTTTGTTGTTTTTTAGGATTTCTCATTCCAAATTACATTTAAACATATAAGTTGTATATATTTTTGTAAAGCATTTATAAAACCCTTTATTTTGATACCCCACTCCATAGGCTTTGTTGAAAAAAAAATTTTTTGATGACGTAATATGGCTCCAAAATGCGGCCATTTTGATTTTTTAAATTTTCATATACCCAGTGTCACTCTCACAATTAAGACGAATCTAACGACACCTCTCAAGCTAAAATCCATCAAGCCGTTTAGGCCACAGAGCGTGCCAAAGAAATATACATACATAGATAGATAGATACATACATACATACATACACTCGAAAAACATAACCCTCCTTCTGGCGCAGTCGGGTAAAAACGGCCACTTTTGGCACTTTTTGTATCTACAACTACAGCGAACTATAATTTACAGAGTTAATAGTTTCTGATTAAACTACAGTACCTGTAGGTCTACTCGCGTTTTACGAACGACAAACGAAGTACGAACATTCGTACATGGAGGAGCACTGTTTTGTTGGTTTCACTATGATTGTTCGTAGCATTTCGACTATGGCTGTGGTTTTGATTGAAGCGAAATTTGATAAAAAGAAAGGAAGAAAAACAATTTATTGCTATATCACATTTTTTACACTTAATGACACTTTGGGGTTTATAACATAACTGGCGAAATGTGGGTGTACTATACACCTCTGCCTACCCCTACCGAGGAAATACAGGCGTGATGTTATGTTATAGATAGATAGAATATACTTTATTGTACACCATGAAAATAGTAGTAAACAGGAACAACGTATAAATTATAATAAAACAAAGTTTAACCGGATTAAATCGCGTATATTATTTAAATTGGTTTCCCTGACGTTTCGAAAGCTTTGCAGCATTTCGTGGTCGCAGGTAGACTAAGATGACAAGTGTCTTTACAAATATTTCTAAAAAAATATTTTAATCTACCGTACAATATTATTAATTAAAATCGTTTCGATGCACGCAGTAATCACTCACAATATCATTATCTTTTACAGTGATCTATGATTTGTTGAATTCGTCTCCGCCCCGAATAGCAGAATAACTATTAAAATATTAGTCTAGGTGGTATTGCAGTTGTTATGGCAAAGGTAGCCGCTTAACATCAGGTGGGCTTTTATTTAGCTCGTTTTGCCAATCTATAATATAAAACAACCCATCCTCTTGTTAAAAACCCGTATAATTTACCTTTTACGATACAATTTTTGCCGAGAACAATTTTATCATGTTGCTGCTACATAATACCCTCGGATTCCATAAATTGAATCATATTAAGTATGCATTGTGCTAACAATTCTATCGGTTGATGAAGTCCGATTGAAATAATTTCAAGCTATTGATCTGTTTCTAATATGCAATAACAATTTCTATTGAAGAGTGAACTAGAGTTAATTTGACATGCAATTGTGGTCTTTGAACCCAAGAGCTGTCTTCGTAGGTGCAGTAAGGAGCAAGTGAGGGTCATCAGATGGACAGGTCACTTCATTGGGAGTGTATAACAATAATATATATATATTTTTAATTTTTACCCACGACGGAACGGAGAAGGTATATGCGTTTAGAGTGAGAGGTTGTTTGTTTGTTTGTTTGTGTGTGCAAACGAATGTTCCCATTTATCTCCAAAACGGTTTGTCCAATTTGGATACGGTTTTCTGTAAAGGGTTTGTGATTCATCGGCGATGGTTTTTAGATATGTGTTATCGTGTTAACTCTTCAGGGGGCGCTGCAATCAATATTTTTCGTACGTTAAAATGAGGTTTGACTGATTTGGATACGGTTTTCTGTAAAGGGTTTGTGATTCAACGGGTATGGTTCTTAGATAAGTAATATGTGTAACTCGCCAGGGTGCGCCGCAATCAATATTTTTCGAACTTTTTTTTTATCCCAGGAAATACAATAATTACTTTGTATTGACTGATACGACTAAACAACGATATTGGCGATAAGGGATTCACCAGAGGATGGGCAGCAGCGTCCTCTGAGTATTTAACCAATCAACTGCGATCGCCAACCCGCCTGCCAAGCGTGGCGATTATGGCATATCCCCTCAACATATGTTTGGGGGAGGCTCATGTCCAGCAGTGGACGTCTTTCGGCTGAAATGATGATGATGATGATGATGATTGACTGATAACAGTAATCATATATTATTATTATATATATTTTATATTTAACAGTAATCACTCACTCTTGGCAGGTTTTTAAGATTTAGTTAGAAACATAGGAATTCTCTAAAAAGTTTAAAATAAAAAGCAAAATTAAAAATTTTGAAAAAAACCCACGACGTATGTAAACTTAGTCGAAAAAGGATTAAATAAAAAATTTGAGAAACTCCCGACTAAAATAAAGTAAGTAACGGAAGATATAATTACAAACCTAAGAAAATCCGTCGGGGGCTGCTATTCTCTGCCTTAAAATGAACTAAATGCTGCAATTTAAGACTTTGTGACTAAATAAAATTACGTTGGGTACGTAAATAATTGTATATTTAATTGATATTGCTGCATCTCTACGAGATACATAGTAGCTACTACGTTTTAATTGTAATCGCGAAAAGATGTGCAATGGCAGCCCCCGACGGATTTTCTTAGGTTTGTAATTATATCTTCCGTTACTTACTTTATTTTAGTCGGGGGTTTCTCAATTTTTTTATTTAATCCTTTTTCGACTAAGTTTACATACGTCGTGGGCTTTTTTCAAAATTTTTAGTTTTGCTTTTTATTATTAATAAAAAATTGAATGGTAGATTAAAATATTTTTTTAGAAATATCTGTAAAGACGCTTGTCATTTTAGTCTTCCTGCGACCACGAACGCTGCAAAGCTTTCGAAACGTCAGGAAAACCAATTTAAATAATATACGCGATGTAATCCGGTTAAACTTTGTTTTATTATAATGTGTAGTGATCGCGAAAACCTAAGAAATTATTGTATAACATTTATAAAGGTCGTAGGCCGTAACACACGGCGTCTATAATGTAAAAAAAAACTGCTGCTCCATTCAGTTATGTTCGCATAACTCGACAGAATGTAGGCAACAACTGATTTTTTTTCGTGGTTACCGGATTGATCCCTTTGTATAAGTTGTTCATAATGGTTTAATTTCCACGGGATAGGGAAGTCCACGTGGACGGAGTCGCAGCTAAAAGTTAGATAAATAAATAATAAATAAATAAATATTTGCGACATTTTTACACAGCACCATCTAGTCCCAATCTAAGCAGAGCTTGTACACACGGCTACACATCAAGCTGTAATTTTCCAGTATAAAAACACACATATATATACAAACACTTATGTTCATCAATCACATAAATATTTGTGTCCTGTTGGAATCGAACTCTCGACCTCGTGATCAGCAGTCCGACACTCGAACCACTAGACCACAGACGTCTTCAGTAGTATAATTACACATTTATGAATAACTTAAAATTGTACACATATTTTAAGTACTTCGTAATTTTCATAATCTCGCTTCGTGCCATTTGACCAAACATTGAATCATCTATGACATAGTTAACAAGGTTTTCATTAAAATCAATCGTATCTGCTTAGTTTTATGGTTCAAAATTATTTGAAAGAGTGTTTGATGACCTTGGAGCTGTGTAGGAAGTTACAGATATGGGTTCAGCCGTTTCAGTGTGATTGAAGAATAAACAAACAAACATCCTGTGCCAGAATATTCTCCACGGGCAATAACTTCCTTCGGTCCAAAGATATATTGCCCTTGCCCAGCGTGCGGCGGCCCAACAACAGCTGTTCCCCCTAGACGTATCGAGAAGGATCAGCAGCCGTCAGGCACACGAGGACGTTTTCTGGCCCAGCACCCCCACCCTAGACCCTAGATACTACATACATAGGTATTGTCAAGCCTGTTTCCCATTGGGGTAGGCAGCCATCTCTTTTGCTTCATCTACGTTTATAAACCTCGTCATGCAGGCTCGAAACCCTAAACCCTAGAATTACGAATATATTATTGGTAGTGGACCTAAAAAAAGTTTATTACTTTTAATCCATTGGAAAAACAGCACTGTGTCCCATAGTTTGCCGCTGTGATGACCTTTTTGATGTGCGCTTACGATAATTATTCACATAAAAACTTATAATTAAATAAATAAATATTTTTGGGACATTTTACACATCACCGTCTAGTCCCAAACTAAGCAGAGCTTGTACTCATGGGTACTAGAGAATGGATATAATACTAAAGGTGGGCACTGACGATGTATCCATTCGGACGTCGTTTTAATGACGACTTCCAAAAAAGCTTGACTTGTTCTAAAAATAACATACGTTTTCAACATTCACGGATAGATTTTGGAATTTGGCCACGCCATTTGCATGGTTGGAAGCATCGCCAGTGGCCACCTTTAGATACTTTTTTTTTGTAAATACATACTTATAATACAAATACATAAGAAACACCCAGAATAACACAAACACTCATGTTCATCACACAAATATTTGTGTCCTGTGGGAATCGAACCCACGATCTCGTGATCAGCAGTCCGACACTCGAACCACTAGACCACAGACGTAATTAAACGTAATTTAATTTTAGAACGCCAGTACGATTTCCCTGATGTGACGTTAATGAAAATCAATTGAGTTAAATGTCCCAT
Source organism: Asteroscopus sphinx (assembly GCA_949699075.1). Taxonomy (NCBI): domain Eukaryota; kingdom Metazoa; phylum Arthropoda; class Insecta; order Lepidoptera; family Noctuidae; genus Asteroscopus; species Asteroscopus sphinx. The sequence continues at coordinate 4,348,407 of OX453029.1, read as the reverse complement.
ATCTGCTGTTTTGTTTGTCAATCTAATACTTTGTTTAAAACACTGATTTAAAACACGAGGAAAAAACTGTTTTTTGCCAATGTGTTTAAAACATGTTTTAAACACGGTTACATGTTGTATTAGTAGGATAATAATTGTAGTAAAAAGTAATTGGAGCGATAAGACCGCCAGTTGTACACTAGCGCATAAGTAGTTATTTAAGAAATTAATATAATCTTGTTGTGCAATATAGAGGATTTGTATTGTATTGTATTGTAGTATATTGCCGACATGATTGACAATTAACACTCCTATATTTATATCATAATCTTTTGTTCATAGGTTCTGCGACCGCAACGCCATTTACACATACTGCGGCATCGTCTTGGTCGCTATCAACCCTTATAACGAATTACCAATTTATGGTAAGTAACCTTTGCGATGCCTACGACATATTATTTGGGATAAAAATCAAAATCGTCAGTTATAAGTTGGCTTTCAACCAAATGTTTGTTTTTAATGAGATATACCCCAGTTTCTGAAAGGCTGGTCAACTCAAAAATTTACTAATCAGCTGTCAAATCTCCGGTCAAGTGTTATTGGTTCTTAACATTTTTGCCGGCCAATCACAGGAGCTGACATGAGATTTGACAACAGATCAAATTGATCAGCCTTCCAGAAACTGGGGGATAGATCTGCTCTTGACCGCAATCTAGACAGCTTTGTCAAGATGTGGTCGACGATAGAGCGAGCAAACCTATTAAGGTGCCGATTCACTCCAGCTTTAAAGGCGTTAGGGTTGTAAGTGCCCGGAAATACAGATGCTGGCAGTGAATTCCACAACTTGGCTGTGCGCATTATGAAAGAGTTCTCAAAGCGCTTGGACCTGATAGAAGGGATTTCTACCAAATGTGGATGATATCCCGTAGTGCGTCGTGTAGTCCGATGAAAGAAAGGAGATGGCGGAATAAGCTCATGGAGCTCTTGCGCACTCTCCAAAGTACAGCCTGTAGAACACCGACAAACAAGCAACTGTGCGTCTATGGGCTAAGCTTCGTAGCTTAGATTTTATTAGCAGTTCATCACCAATTACTTGTTACAATTATTATGTTACATGTTACTAGTGATGTGCCGGATCGTTAAAAATGTAGATCCGCGGATACGGATACTGATAATTAGTGTCAAGATCCGAGGATACGGATACGGATTCGAACCACATCTTTAGTAGTATTTCGTATTCTGTTAGCGCCGGTGCGCGTGACTTTGGACCGACAGTTGACGCTTTGTGTTACTACTAATAGTACCGCGATGTGTTTTGACTTGCACTGTGCGTGTTTTTGTTTATAGTTTTGTGTGACACAAGATAGCGTAGTTTACTGTTTGTTTTTGGAGAGGTTATAAGTAAAATAAAAATAATAATATGTGATTTTAAGAAATAAAAATTAATTTAGTATTATTTCTTGCTAACTTTCCTTACAATTTCATATACACAGTGATTAATGTAAAAGATCCGTTCAAGATCCGCTAAAAATACACCGGATACGGATACAGATCTTAATTTTATCTCCGGATATCCGGAACATTACTACATGTTACATAAATAATTGCTGCAATATATCGATCAGACACACAATAGACGTTTCATAACAGGCTTATGTCTTTCAATCACATCAGTACCAGGCCCCTCAGAAAGTATTGCGAAAAAAAGTTTTTATATATGGGAGACTGGCCAGTTATAATGTTTTTCGAAAATATGATTATTTATAAGTAAAAATAAGTAAGTTCCAATTTCAAAATTTCCCTCCACATTTTTTGCGAGTTAATTCAAAGTATTGTGTCTCACTGAAATATGGATCTGCGCCGGGAACATTTTAGAGCTATGATTTTATACGATTTCAAGTGTCGCCTGAAACCGGATGAATCGTACGATAGACTTCAAATGGCATTCATGGATGAAGGCCCTTCCAAGGCAACCGTGTATCGTTGGTATAACGAATTCAAGCGCGGTCGACCAACTTTGGGGGATGACGAAAGAAGCGGTCGCCCTTTGACGGCTGTTACCGAAGAAAACGTGCTAGCAGTGAAAAATTTAATCCAAGACAATAGGCGAATTACATATCAGGAGATTCAACACATATTGAAGATTGGATCGGGAAGCGTTCACGAGATTCTACACAGCCATCTTCGCGTGAGGAGGATAGTATCACGCTGGGTGCCGCACAACCTCACCGATGCTCAGAAGCAGGCCCGGGTGGAATGGTGCCGTGATATGCTTAACAAATTTGAAGCAGGCTCGTCTCGGCGTGTTTACGACATCGTTACAGGTGATGAGTCCTGGATTTATCAATACGACCCAGAAACCAAGCGCCAGTCGACTGTTTGGGTGTTTCAAAATGAGCCAACGCCTACCAAAGTGAAGCGATCTAGAAGCGGGGGTAAGATTTTGATCGCTAGCTTTTTTAATTTGACTGGCCACTTTGTATCAATTCCCTTAAAAAGAAGAAGCATTAATGCCGAATGGTATACTACCAAATGTTTGCCAGAAGTTTTCTCTGTTATAAGCAACAAGCGACCAAACACAGGGCTCCGCGGGCTACTGCTCCACCACGACAATGCACCTGCGCACACCGCACTCAAAACGAGGGACTTCCTGGACAGCACGCCAGTCAAACTCCTGGGTCACCCTCCTTACAGCCCTGATCTAGCACCGTGTGACTTCTTTTTATTCCCAAAAATAAAAAATCAGCTTAAAGGGATACAATTTTCGTCGCCGGAAGATGCGCTGGCTGCGTTCGAGCAGGCTGTAAACGAGGTGTCTGCGGCGGACTGGAAAAAGTGTTTTGAAAACTGGTTTAGGCGCATGAATCTTTGTATAGAGGCTGGTGGAAAGTACTTTGAAAAGATTTGATAAAAATATATGTACGTATAGAACAATTTTTTTTAGTTTCGCAAAACTTTCTGAGTGTCCCACGTATATTAGATCTGATGTAGGACGCCAATATTCGCCACTTAAACACTTTTCTTATAGCCATCCACATTCATACTCAATTACAAATTATCCTACAGGTGATGAAACCATCATGGCGTATCGTGGCCAGGCGATGGGTGACTTGGATCCTCACATCTTTGCTGTATCAGAAGAGGCTTACACCAAGTTGGAAAGGGAGAGGCGGGACCAGAGTATTATTGGTGAGTCTTTTATGATAATAATAATTACGGTCACGGCGGCGAATCTCAACGGAGACTAGCCATCTGCTCGGGACGTATTGTTACGACGGAGGATTAAGCAGAGTGGACTGAAATACTTCAACCTCGATTTTCCTGGACTTAGAGACGTTTTCAGCAGGCTGAAATGCATTTTCAGTCCGTATCAGAGAAGGCTCTATCACATACCAAAGAATCGAAATTTTTTGTAAGTTGCCGTCGGTCGTTTTCGGGCGCCTGAAACATGTTTTCAGGCCGTTTCAGGAGCCAACAAATCCGATGCCGACATTTCCAGAAAACCCGTTTTCAGGACCGCATATCCCCAGAACCACACGATAACCAGTTGTCGACCGATTCGGTTTGTTATCTCTTTTTCTCTCGTTACGTGAATCATAAGACGAAACGAGATAACAAACCGAACCGGTCGACAACTGGTTATCGTGTGTTTCTGAATCGCGGAGCGGGACCGACAGCTTAACGTACTCTCCGAGTCTCGATGTGTAACGAAATGGTCACCCATCTACGGATACAGACTGACCACAGCTAGCGCAGCTTAACCTCGCAGACTTTGCATTGCATGTGGTTAACAATTGGCCCCAAGCCCCCTTGATCAGATTTCTTAAATGGCTTCAACTCTATGGCTTCAACTTTATGTCAATAATAGTCAATATCTACTTCACTCCACCTGAATAAAAAATACAATAAAACCGGCCAAGAGCATGTCGGGCCATGCTCAGTATTATAGGGTTCCTTAAGTAGGTGTACAAACGAATCAAATCGAATATTAATCATGGCTATTTTAGTTTTTGCAATAATCGGCAGCATTCGCGACTCAGAGCGTGTTGTTAGTAGCGCCATCTAGCGATAAATTCAAGAAGCCAAATTTAAGAAGTCTGATTGATGTCAAAGTTACTTTTTGTGATTTTTTCAAAAAGAAAGTAGCTAAAGGAGCATTATTTGCCATGATAATTTTTCTCTAAGGTCAATGACCTTTGAACTAGGACGTTTTAAGTATTTTTCGGTTTTCTGTCTATAACTCAAAACATTATAATCACATTATACTCGAAATAATTTTAAAAGAGAGTTTTCACAAAGGTCTATCAATGTGGAAGATTATATGTTTCTACGTTGCATAGTTTAGAAATGGCAGGGGGGGGGACACATTGCAAGCCAATTTGGCGGGCTATATTTCGCAGATGGTACACCTGATAAAAAAGTGGTGTATGAAACATTACCTTCATTTTAGTAGACCTATTCAATGATACCCCACACGATGGGGTGCAGTGAAAAAAATTATTTTTTCCCCATTTCACATGTATGGGCGCCACCCCTAAAGAACGTAAAAACTATTTTTTTATTCTTTTAAAATTGAGATCTATATGCAGACTATTTTTTAACAAAATTTCATTTACTTATGTTTATAACTGTAGAAGTTATTAAGCTGTAAAGGATTAGGACAGACGGACAGACGGACAGACGGACAGACGGACGGACATGACGAAACTATAAGGGTTCCTTGTAGGACTTCGGAACCCTAAAAACTAAAAACAAATACAAAAAAAATCCACAAAAAAATACTATTCTAAATACTATTCTATTCTATCCTATGTACACTATAATTTAGACTCTTCATAAAAAATATGTAATAAAGTTTTAAGATTTTGCAATATGGCGATTATGGCATATCCACCCCTTCTTGTGGGAGGCCAATGTCCAGCAGTGGACGAATATCGGCTGAAATGATGATGATGATAATGATTTCGCAACAGTCCTGCACCCTCCCGAGACGGAATATGACTAGTGCAGCTGTCTTCGGTTCGTGCCCCATCCCATCATAGTTTAAAGTTGTTAAAGGGGCGCCTGCTAGCTGGACATGTGTCCTCTGGCAAGCCTTCCAAAGGTCTGGACTTCTTCCTGGCGGAAGATAAGCGATTAAAGAGTCGTAAAAATAATAAATTATTTTTTTCTTTCTTCATACCACAGTGAGCGGCGAATCTGGCGCCGGTAAGACGGTATCAGCTAAATACGCGATGCGATACTTCGCTGCGGTCGGCGGGAACGCCAGTGAAACGCAGGTTGAGAGGAAGGTGCTCGCTTCCAGTCCTATTATGGAGGTAAGATTTCACTTTAGGCTCTGGAATATCTTTAGAGGCTGATCTGATAGTGTAACGGGTCGTCCAGACATCGGGCGCTTGTTATGAAGCTTCTATGGGCTGTATGGTGTATGCGGATCTTCTAAGAAGGCTTTTAATTCTATAAAGGGTGTTTCTTATGTATTATAAGTATGTGCAAGCGCGACTGCTGAGCGTGAGGTCCTGGGTTCGATTCCCGGGTCGGGCAAAGTGTTATTGGGTATTTTCATTAGGAAACTCTCAGTAGCAGCTCGGAGTCTGGATTTGTGCCCGGTTAATGGCAATAGGCTCGCCCCCTATTACATGGGACTTATAACATAACTGGCGATATGTGGGTGTACCTACTTTACACCTCTGCCTACCCCTTCGGGGAAATACAGGCGTGATGTTATGTTTATGTTGTATAAGTATGTATTTACAAAAAAAAGTATTTAAGTATTATATCCATTGTCTAGTACCCATAGCACAAGCTCTGCTTAGTTTGGGACTAGATGGTGCTGTGTAAAAATGTCCCAAAAATATTTATTTATTTATTTTATTTTTTTCCCACAGGCAATGGGCAACGCAAAAACAACCCGAAACGACAACTCTTCCCGTTTCGGGAAATTCATCGAGATTCACTTCGACAACACATACCGGATATCCGGGGCCAGCATGAGGACCTACCTGCTGGAGAAGTCACGTGTGGTGTACCAGAGTTCTGGCGAGAGGAACTACCATGTGTTCTACCAGCTCTGTGCTGCGGCACGGCATATGCCGGAGCTGCAACTAGGTAACACTTATGCTTTAAATAACCTCAAACACCTTGACAAAGTTACACAAAAACTCCCTTGACAGAAACCCACAAACGCCCTTAGCAAAACCCCATAGACGTCTTACACATAACCGCACAAACGCCCTTAACAGAACACCTCAAACGCCCCTAACAGAACCTCACAAACGCCCTTAATATAACCCACAATGGGCATTAACAAAATCCACATACTTCCTTAACCCCACAAACGCCTTAACAAAACCACTAAACAACTTAATCAAAACCCCACAAACACCTTTAACAGTCTCACAAACGCTCTTAACGTAACCCAAGAAATGCCCTTAGCGGTATCCCACACATTTCCTTGACAGAACTCCACAAACTTAATATAACCTTACAATCTCCTTTTACAGAACTCCTCAAACCATAGGGTTTATTTTCTGCTGATAGCACGAGAACCTCTCACGATTTTTAAACAGAACCCCACAAAAGCCAAACCCACAAATATATTTAATACACACATGCGTATTCTTTGTTGCAGACCACCAAGACTCCTTCCATTACTTGAACCAAGGCGGCAGTCCTAATATCGAGGGTGTGGATGACTTGAAGACTTTCAACGAGACCAGGAGCGCTCTCAGTACATTAGGTAAATAAAAGTTACCAAATTCGTAATAATATCTTAGGTTTTCGCGATCACTACACATAATACCAGGCCCCTCAGAAAGTATTGCGAAAAAAAGTTTTTATATATGGGAGACTGGCCAGTTATAATGTTTTTCGAAAATATGATTATTTATAAGTAAAAATAAGTAAGTTCCAATTTCAAAATTTCCCTCCACATTTTTTGCGAGTTAATTCAAAGTATTGTGTCTCACTGAAATATGGATCTGCGCCGGGAACATTTTAGAGCTATGATTTTATACGATTTCAAGTGTCGCCTGAAACCGGATGAATCGTACGATAGACTTCAAATGGCATTCATGGATGAAGGCCCTTCCAAGGCAACCGTGTATCGTTGGTATAACGAATTCAAGCGCGGTCGACCAACTTTGCGGGATGACGAAAGAAGCGGTCGCCCTTTGACGGCTGTTACCGAAGAAAACGTGCTAGCAGTGAAAAATTTAATCCAAGACAATAGGCGAATTACATATCAGGAGATTCAACACATATTGAAGATTGGATCGGGAAGCGTTCACGAGATTCTACACAGCCATCTTCGCGTGAGGAGGATAGTATCACGCTGGGTGCCGCACAACCTCACCGATGCTCAGAAGCAGGCCCGGGTGGAATGGTGCCGTGATATGCTTAACAAATTTGAAGCAGGCTCGTCTCGGCGTGTTTACGACATCGTTACAGGTGATGAGTCCTGGATTTATCAATACGACCCAGAAACCAAGCGCCAGTCGACTGTTTGGGTGTTTCAAAATGAGCCAACGCCTACCAAAGTGAAGCGATCTAGAAGCGGGGGTAAGATTTTGATCGCTAGCTTTTTTAATTTGACTGGCCACTTGGTATCAATTCCCTTACGGGATCAAAGAAGCATTAATGCCGAATGGTATACTACCAAATGTTTGCCAGAAGTTTTCTCTGTTATAAGCAACAAGCGACCAAACACAGGGCTCCGCGGGCTACTGCTCCACCACGACAATGCACCTGCGCACACCGCACTCAAAACGAGGGACTTCCTGGACAGCACGCCAGTCAAACTCCTGGGTCACCCTCCTTACAGCCCTGATCTAGCACCGTGTGAATTCTTTTTATTCCCAAAAATAAAAAATCAGCTCAAAGGGATACAATTTTCGTCGCCGGAAGATGCGCTGGCTGCGTTCGAGCAGGCTGTAAACGAGGTGTCTGCGGCGGACTGGAAAAAGTGTTTTGAAAACTGGTTTAGGCGCATGAATCTTTGTATAGAGGCTGGTGGAAAGTACTTTGAAAAGATTTGATAAAAATATATGTACGTATAGAACAATTTTTTTTAGTTTCGCAAAACTTTCTGAGTGTCCCACGTAAAACAAGTTTTCTCCCACTTGCTCGGAAATTGGTTTATTATTTGAAAAAAATAATACATCAATCGGCTCTTTTCCGTATGCAACGAAATTATAGTAATATCCAACACGACAATAATATAAATCGAATAAAAAAAAAAAAAAAGTTTTTTATTTCAAATAAACCTAATTACAGGCACTTTTGAAAGGTCAGGCACGGTTTCAAATTGTGGGTCCTATGGAGATGAACCGGCAAGAAACTCCATGGATATACTCTTTTTAAAATAGGTTATTGTTTATTACATCAAAGTCATTCAATAATTAGTATAGTTGCCGGCACGAGTCGTGAGCACAGTTTCCACTGCGTAAATGGTCGAATCACTGTTCACAGTACAGCAGATCAGAAATGGGCACTTGCATTTGCTTAAATATATGATAATGCATAACTTAATATACGTAGAAAACGGAATACTAGAACACGGTGACGACAGAGACTACAACGCAGGTACAATTTGTGCTCACGTCTCGTGCCGTGAACTATATAATGTAGGTTAATGTCAGAAATAAACAAGAGTTTAATAGTGAGAATATTGCCTTTAGAAATAAACGTAAAAAGCGTTGCCATAGTATGTAGGAGCTGACCTGTCCCGACAGACGGCACCCGTTCACGAGCATGACGCAAGCATCAGCCATCGCTTAACTCAACTCAGCCTATCGCAGTCCACTGCTGGACATAGGCCTCTCCTAAGTTGCGCCACAACACTCGGTCCTCTGCCTTCCGCATCCAGTCCCCCCCCAGCCACGCAATGCAAAAATGCACGCGAGCATCAGCCATCGCTTAACTCAACCATGTTGAAGGGAACTTAACGACCCGACACTAACGCCACCTGCTTGCTGAAATTGCTGGACAGTTTTTATTTTTTAAATTATGCTACCGAGATTTTTAAGTACACACTCAAATAAACGGTACACGCTTGCCCAGCAAAGGTAAGAGGATGGCAGTGAAATATTTCGACCTGTCCTCTCAAGTGGCTACACTGGGCATCATACCGGAACACGACTAGGTCGCTTGGCGGCACGTCTTTGCCCGGTGGGTGGTCGCAAGCCGTCGGCAGTGGCTACCACCAGTATGTCACCTGTTTTGCACCACCCAGGGATCACGTGTAGGGATTCGGAAAAGGGGTACTCTCCTACGGACGTGAGTGACTCGATGACCAAAAAAACTCATTCGTTTTTAATTGATTGTTGCTATTATCTACGCAAATATGTCTTGTAAACAGCGCAACGAAAAATACCTCATAATAATCATAATCTTTGATTGGTGTTAACTTTAAAGACCCTACGTCTTGAAACTTTTTTTTATAGTATAGGATGGCGAAACGAGCTAAAGGCACACCTGATGTTAAGCAGTTACCTTTGCCCATAACAACTGCAATAACACCTAGGCTTTTGCCTTAGTAACGCAAGTCTGTTCGCCAAACTGAGACATGAAGATGGAAAGTCTCATGTGATTGTAATTTCATTGGCACCCGTACCCTTCAGACCGAAACACAGCAATGCAAGCATAACTATTTGGCGGAGAGTAGGTACGGTGGTAGTACTTCCCCGGACGAGCTCTTTCATAAAGGAGCTCTACTACTACACTAAACTATTCTATTTTGGACTATTGCATACTTCTTGAAATAGAAGTTTTTTTTTTTTTTTTTTTTTTTTACTTTTTTGAAATATTCCACAGGAGTAACAGAATCAGAGCAGCAAGACATGTTCGTGATACTCTCAACCATCTTGCACCTGGGCAACGTGGAGCTCAGTAACTGTGACCCTGACGTGCCCCCCACTGATGACAATGACAATGATGATGGCGCTTATATCAGTGTAAGTAGTGCTGATTTCGTTGTGATAATAGGGTAGGTGACTATTATTTTTTAAACAGTTTTTATTAGATCCTCGAAACTTTTTCAAGAAAAATATGCAACAGTGAAAAAACCAATAAAATATTTATTAAAATGTCCAAGTTATAAGCGATTTAAATGTGTTCACTAGACAGAGACGGCATTATTAAAGAATGACGTCATTGTACAAATCCTTCATAGTAACTTGACATCTCTCTGAACAATGTCAAACAATCAATTGTCAATGTCAATGTCCGTTTCGCACGACAAGGACAGAAAATGCCCACTTCTAAAAATTTAAAAAGCGTGTATCTTTCTTTTTTCATGGATTTTGTTTATTCTTTCTACAATGTTGTCCTTTCTGTTCTTTCTTTTAAATAATATAACATTTTTGGTAATTTTCAACAGTAGTCAACTACCGGATTAGTATATATAAACCTAAGTTAAATTAAATCCTGGCGCCTCGTCCTTTTAAAATCACCTCGGAAGTACTCGGCTTCGCCTCGTCCTCCTAATATTACTCGGCCATCAATTGCTTTATTTCAGGCCTCGACAGTTATGTACAATTTTTCACTAACACCACTTTTGAACTGATCTGGTATGTCCTAAGTGTTGTCTAAAATGCTGAACGTTATTGTAAAAAAATCATCAACACAGCCTATCGCAGTCGACTGCTGGACATAGGCCTCCCCCAACACAACACTCGGTCTTCTGCCTTCCTTATCCAGTCCCCCCAGGTACATTTTCATGTCGTGAATCCACCTGGCTGGGGGGCGCCCTACGCTCAAGGACTTAATAGTAAAAAAAAAACTTTTCTCCCACTTGCTCGGAAATTGGTTCATTATTCAAAAAAAAGAATACAACAATCGGCTCTTTTCCGTACGCAACGAAATAACAGGCCGGTAATATCCAACATGACAATAATAGCTAGACAGTTTTTATTTTTTAAATTATGGTACTGAGGTTTTTAAGTATATACTTACATAAATTAGGTGTTTTTATGTTTTTTGGATGCGGAAGGCACAGGACCGGTCGTTGTGGCGATGCTTGGGGGAGGCCTATGTCCAGCAGTGGACGTCTTTCGGCTGAAATGATGATGATGATGATGAGGTATAAAAATATTTATCATTATAAAGGCTGAATGCGCATATTTTTTTAAAACTTTGCAACTAGAACAAAAAGCGCGCGCGGACGCATTGGCGCGAATGAAAATGAGATACTGTTGAATTAATTTGTGTATTGTTTCCTCGCAAATGAGAGAAAAGTACTATACAAGTCTCGGCCGAAATAGCAATTAACGGCCTCGTTTAGTTAAAAATCGCTTGGGAAGTAGGTACTCTGCTTCGCTTCCAATATAACTCGGCCGTAAATTGCTTCATTTCAGGCCTCGACAGTAATGTACTATTAAAATACATCATCAATTTTCTTTTCCAGTCAAACGACAAACACCTATCCACCGTCTGCTCCCTCCTCGGCATATCCAAAGCCGAACTGTCCCGCTGGTTGACCCACCGAAGAATAGCATCAGCCCACGAAGTAATAGTCTCCAGAATGGATGTGCAAAGAGCGTCATTTGGACGTGACGCGCTCGCCAAGAGAATGTATGGCGAGCTGTTCGCGTGGCTCGTGCAGGCGGTCAACAGGGCTCTAGACACTGGACATGCTAAGAAACACTTTATTGGTGAGTTTTTGGTATTATCATTTATTTTTGTCCAATGCTAGATATAAGCATCTCGCAAAAAAAAACAACATTACCTGGACTCGTATTTCTCTTCGTAACTCTTGATTTTAGCAGTGAAGATAGATTTATATTGATTTATAGCTGGATTTCATTCGATTCCAGCGTCGGATTGACGTTGGGACTAAATTTTATTCAATTCAACTCAGCCTATTTCCAAATCTCGGACAATCAGTACAATATAAATGCTAGCACCACCTACATACACACGATTACGTCTGTATACCAATGCACACACACGTGCAGGATAGTAATGCTCGCCGCTTGTAGTTTCGACTGGGTTCCAAGCGCTACTCAGTAATTCTCAGAGATGGCGTGCTTGTATAGCGACTAGCGTTTGACGACCATTGCAATCGTGCAGTCCAAGTGCCGTTAAACTGCGGGCGCGTGCGGGGCGCGGGCAAGGGGTCTTGAATTGGCGGGGGGGGGCGGTGAGTGGCCGTTCTGTACGTTAGTACTATTAGATATTCCGTGCTATCGCAGTTAGCAAGTAGTTCCTCCCAAGTTACGCCACAACACTCGGTCCTCCGCCTACCGCATCCAGTCCCCCCCAGCTACCGTTTCCATGTCGTCGATTCACCTGGCTGGCGAGCGCCCTGCATTGCGTTTGTTGATTCGCGGTCTCCACTCAAGGACTCATCTGCTCCAACGGACATCCTTCGACAGACATGGCCAGCCCGCTGCCACTTCAACTTGCTGATCCTACAAGCTATGTATCATCATCATCATTTCAGCCGAAAGACGTCCACTACTGGACATAGGCCTCCCCCAATTAAGGGGGGGATATGCCATAATCGCCACGCTATGTATGTCACTCCAGTTCTTCTCCGGATAATCTCGTTACAAATATTATCCTTCAAAGAAACTCAAGCATAACTCGCTCCATAGCTCGCTGAGTGATTTTGAGTTTGTGGACTAGTCCAACTGTAAGTGTCCACGTTTCGGCACTGTAGGTCATGAATACCTTTCTTTGTCTTTAAACTTTCCATACCTCAAAGTTTCGACGGCGACGAGAATTCCAAGTTTAACGCTACACTTGGACTGAAATTTGTGCACATAAGTCCTCAGCAATCCAGCATCGCTGGATCTGGTCATCGGATCAATGTAAATCTACCTTATCCATCGACAATACAGCCCAATAGACACCTCATGTTGAATATAATTCGTACAATAAATTCTGTAAACTAGCTGAGGCAACTGCAATCAGATTGGCCCTACTAAGGCGGCTATTGGCTAATCACTAACGCTGAAGTTCTGACGGCCCACAGAAGTGGTCCAAACTGATTTGAAGTTTTCAAGTGGCGAATAGTGGCGACCTACATCTACGATAAATCATTGATGCGTTGATAAACGTCGGTCGCCTGTTATGAAGCATCTTATGGGGTATATGGTCGATGACTTTATCTTTGCAATTTTTAGAACAGAACAAATTGTTGTATCTAGATAACGACAAATATGTTTGATTTTGGTGATTTTCACTTTTGGAATATAAAAACCGCCTTTATAAAATAAATACGCTGTCAAGGTCAAACTGTTACCAATGATGTGAGGTCGACAGTACTTACCTTGGGAGGCCTGTACATGTGGTTTGTTGAAATTATCGGGATCATAAATTTACATTTTAATATTTGTTTCCAGGTGTCCTAGATATCTACGGTTTCGAGACCTTCGAAATCAACTCCTTCGAGCAGTTCTGTATCAACTACGCGAATGAGAAGCTGCAACAGCAGTTTAACTCGCATGTCTTCAAGTTAGAGCAGGATGAGTATATTAAGGTGAGAATCGCATAAATTTATTTCAAGATACTTGACTTATCTCGGGGACATTTTAAGGGAAATAAGGGTTCGTACCAGATTAGAGAACATCGGAGAGTGTTTTTTATCACACCTAAGGTCTTAATGACGATTTTATACGCCCTTACTGCTTACGAAATAAAGACGCTGTCAAGGTCAAACTGTTCCCACTGTAAATTGTGTGTTTTGGGTATTTTTTGTGTACAATAAAGATATATGTATCGAATTGTTTCACACTGAGCGCATTGGAACGACTTGAGCATTCTCTTGTCGCAAAAGATGTAAAATGTAGAAATAGACCTTATTTCGATATCCTAAAACTCTATTTTAAATCTCTTTGAGCTGGTATGTGTGAATAAATCACATGCAAGCCAATTTCGTCTGTATAAAATTGTACGTAGAGTATAGTTTCTTGCATGTAATTTATCTTGTAAACCCTTTTAAAGGATGAAATGTAGTTCTATGCCAAGTTATAAAGGCAATGATCAATGATGATGTGATCTTGTCGAAGATAAGAAAACGTTAGTTTCAACCAATGACAATCCGTAAGCCGGGAATCAGGCATAATTGAATCAAAGTCATTAATTAAAACAACTCTGGAGGTCAAAATTATCTGATCCTTTCCGTTGACAGCTATATCTATACATATAATAAAATCGTAGAGATGAAAAAACTGTACATTTAATATTTTTTGAAAAAAATCACTGCTGTGCATACTAGGAACGATACTGATGCCAAAACTATAATTTTTAGAATTTCTGTCTGTTTGTCTGTTTATCTGTTTGTCTGTTTATCTGTTTGTATGTTTGAGCATGACGCAAATACTACTGAACAGAATTAGTTGAAATTTGGCAAAAATGTCGGTTATAGACCGGGTCAGGTTATAGGCTACAAATCATCACGCTTTTGTACATGGAAGGTGAGTAGAGTAACAACATGTCTACAAAGTTATGTTTTACAGTTAATATATTGAAATGTTATAATTTATAGACTAAAAAAGACTAAAATAATTCGTTATCAGAACGTCAAAATTAATATTTAAAAAAATAACCATCACGCTATATATAAATATATAAAGGGAGCTAAACGACAGATATTAACAATGAAAATGCTTATTTCGTAGTTTCGCGTAAATAATTACTCATCCTGGTGGCTTGGCGTGTGGATCACGATTGTGTTGTTCTAAGATCGAATCTCAGCCTCAATCTTAGTTTTTAGATTATTTTTTGCATTTTGTTATTTAAAAAAAAAACATCTTAAACATTCTTCAACAAATTAAGTTATTTAGCAACAACGTCCGCTAAAGAGCGGATTATTAAGTTATAAAACAATTAATGATCACGCTATTTAGTATGAGGGGTGAGCAATAGTGCATTGTGTTGATTATTTTCTGCTTCCGTATTTATTTTTATTTATTTTACTTTCTACCACAAACAGTAGTTTTCTAACAGTAGTTTAGTAAAGTATTGTCTGCTAAAAAGTGCTTTACCTATTTAACAAAAACAAAAAAAGTGCCATTGAACCACTTATTTTACTAACTGCTGAGTCCCAACCCAAAAAAGCGTGAAATTTTATTTGTATTGTTATCCTTAACCTATGGATAATATAACCAACTTACGACGACGTCTCCCGCTTATGTAAATAATTAACTTAATTTAAAATACTCCTTCTTTCCTAACCAGATGGCGTTAACGTCGAATTAGATCGCGCTATGGTTTCGTTCACAAAATGTGATGTTATCGGTAGAGAAACGGGGTTACCTTTGTTGTCTTTCTGTTTGCTTCTTTAATTGTCTTGAAATACTTCAATCAACTCAGCCTATCGCAGTCCACTGCTGGACATAGGCCTCTCCCAAATTGCGCCACAACGCTCGGTCCTCTGCCTTCCGCATCCAGTCCCCCCCAGCCACGTTCTTTAGGTCGTCGGTCCACCTGGCAGGGGGGCGCCCTACGCTGCGTTTGCCGATACGCGGTCTCCACTCAAGGACTCGTCTGCTCCAACGGCCACCGGTCCTTCGACAGACATGGCCAGCCCACTGCCACTTCAGCTTACTGATCCTACAAGCTATGTCGGTCACTCCGGTTCTTCTCCGGATAATCTCGTTACGGATTTTATCCTTCAAAGAAACTCCAAGCATAGCTCGCTCCATAGCTCGCTGAGCGACTTTAAATTTGTGGACTAGCCCAACTGTCAGTGTCCACGTCTCGGCACCGTAAGTCATGACTGGCAGGACGCACTGGTTGAAGACCTTTGTCTTCAAACTTTGCGGTATAGGCGACGAGAAGACTCGGCGAAGTTTGCCAAATGCTGCCCAGCCCAGACGGATCCTTCTGTTGGCTTCTTTCTCGAAGTTGTGTCTACCAAGCTGAATTGCCTGCCCTAGGTAGACGTATTCCGTTACAACTTCGAGTGCCGACCCTTCGACGAATATTGGCCTCGGCATGACATGCATATTGAACATGACTTTAGTCTTGTCCAGATTCATGCCGAGACCGACACGTCGAGAGGCTCCGTTTAAGCTGTGCAGCATTTCGCCCAGTTGTTCCAGCGACTCAGCCATTACAACGAAAATACTTAGTACCTACGAATTGCGATATTTTACATTTTACACCTCACCAATTGGCGATTCTATTCTTACGGACCTATGTTGATATGCTGAACGCATTTTGAATAGCTGTTTTTTTTTCACTTCAAGACATGGTCGTTTCGATCGGCTGCAATTCATTGGTTGAGTACGGTTTACCGACCCCACAACCAAACCACGCGTTAATCGTGAATACGCCGCCGAAACTGACAACAGTACGGGCGCAATGTCTGTCATTGTTCATCATTCATCTCAGAGCAAAGACAGCTATTCAAAATTATCCTGCAGAGCGTTGAACTCTGCCAAGGGAAAATGTTCTTTTTGGATGCTCCTGGAGGAACAGGCAAAACCTTTCTTACTTCAGGCATCCTTGCAGAGGTCAGAAGGCGAGGAAAAATAGCCCTCGGAGTAGCGTCTTCCGGAATCGCCGCAACACTACTCCCTGGTGGCAAAACTGCGCACACAATGTTTAAGATTCCCATAGACTTAGAGAGCAATGAGACGTTTCACGAAATAGTGACAAGCCCGCTGTTCTACGAGACTGCTCTCTTATTGTATGGGATGAATGCAAATTGGCGAACAGAACGGCAGTGGAGGCTGTTGACTGAACCCTGCAAGATATCCGCAGGAACCACAACATCATGGGTGGGGTAACAGTTCTCTTTAGCGGCGATTTTCGGCAACGCTGCCTGTGGTGACGCGAGGTACTAGGGCTGATGAGGTGAATGCTTCGTTAAAACGCTCTACTCTCTGACCGCAAGTTCACAGATTGTGCTTGACGGTCAACATGAGAGCACGGCTTGGCGGGAATTCACATGCTCTAGAATTCACTGAAGTCCTTTTAAACATTGGAGTAGGAACTTATCCAGAGGAGAGTGGCCAGGTGGACCTACCGGAAACGCTTTGTAGAGTGGTCCCTACGGTAGAGGACCTAATTCGTTCTGTTTATGGGGACATCAGCCAAATCTCGCACCAGCAGCATTCTTGGTTGTGCATTTTAACACCAAAAAGTGACCAAGCCGCTGCCATTAACGAAAGCATTCTCTCAGAAATTTAAGGGAATGAAGTGGTTTATACTTCTATAAACACCGTTATAGATCTAGATGACGCTACTCACTATCCAGTAGTATTCCTTAACTCTCTCTCTGCAAGTGGACTTTCTGCCTATCTTATCAAACTTAAAGTCGGGGTCCGGTGTACCTTTGTGGAACTTAACGCCGCCTAAGCTGTGTAATGGGACCCAACTCAAAGTCATATCCTTGCAGAGGCACATTATAGAGGCAGAGATTCTCACTGGGTGTGCCGCTGGCGAGATGGTGTTTATTCCACGTATACCACTGATTCCCCACAATTACCCTTTCCAATTCAAGCGCATACAGTTTCCTGTGAGTCTGTGCTTCACGATGACCATCAATAAGTAGCACGGACAGACACTGAAGGCTGCGGCTGTGGACCTCAGGACCAGCTGCTTCTCATATGGACAACTGTACGTCGCTTGCTCTCGCGTCACCAGCCCTGACACTCTGTACATATTGGCTGATGAAGGTTTTGTAAAAAGGCGTTTTATTGTATACATTCACATAATTCTGTATTATTTTTGTAAATTATGCTCAAAATTTGTTTGTGGCCTAGGTTCTCGGTTTACGTTTTAGTCTTTGACTTGGCGCCCAGCGCTTTAACAAAAAAATAATGGCAAAAAATTAATTATTGCTATCATTTGTCCATTATCTTTGAAATTTGACTTATTTGAAAGTTAACCTTATGATAACGTGAGCAAAGCCACGGGTACAGCTAGTTATAAATAAAATACATACATACCAACCAAAAACATTACCCTCCTTTTGGGCTCTGCCGCAGTCGGGTAATAAAATAAATAATAAATACTTTTGGGACATTTTTACACAACACCATCTAGTCCCAAACTAAGCAGAGCTTGTGCTATGTGTACTAGACAATGGATATAATACTTATATACATTTTTTTTGTAAATACATACTTATAATACATAAGAAACACCCAGACCAACACAAACACTTACCAGGCCCCTCAGAAAGTATTGCGAAAAAAAGTTTTTATATATGGGAGACTGGCCAGTTATAATGTTTTTCGAAAATATGATTATTTATAAGTAAAAATAAGTAAGTTCCAATTTCAAAATTTCCCTCCACATTTTTTGCGAGTTAATTCAAAGTATTGTGTCTCACTGAAATATGGATCTGCGCCGGGAACATTTTAGAGCTATGATTTTATACGATTTCAAGTGTCGCCTGAAACCGGATGAATCGTACGATAGACTTCAAATGGCATTCATGGATGAAGGCCCTTCCAAGGCAACCGTGTATCGTTGGTATAACGAATTCAAGCGCGTCGACCAACTTTGGGGGATGACGAAAGAAGCGGTCGCCCTTTGACGGCTGTTACCGAAGAAAACGTGCTAGCAGTGAAAAATTTAATCCAAGACAATAGGCGAATTACATATCAGGAGATTCAACACATATTGAAGATTGGATCGGGAAGCGTTCACGAGATTCTACACAGCCATCTTCGCGTGAGGAGGATAGTATCACGCTGGGTGCCGCACAACCTCACCGATGCTCAGAAGCAGGCCCGGGTGGAATGGTGCCGTGATATGCTTAACAAATTTGAAGCAGGCTCGTCTCGGCGTGTTTACGACATCGTTACAGGTGATGAGTCCTGGATTTATCAATACGACCCAGAAACCAAGCGCCAGTCGACTGTTTGGGTGTTTCAAAATGAGCCAACGCCTACCAAAGTGAAGCGATCTAGAAGCGGGGGTAAGATTTTGATCGCTAGCTTTTTTAATTTGACTGGCCACTTGGTATCAATTCCCTTACGGGATCAAAGAAGCATTAATGCCGAATGGTATACTACCAAATGTTTGCCAGAAGTTTTCTCTGTTATAAGCAACAAGCGACCAAACACAGGGCTCCGCGGGCTACTGCTCCACCACGACAATGCACCTGCGCACACCGCACTCAAAACGAGGGACTTCCTGGACAGCACGCCAGTCAAACTCCTGGGTCACCCTCCTTACAGCCCTGATCTAGCACCGTGTGACTTCTTTTTATTCCCAAAAATAAAAAATCAGCTCAAAGGGATACAATTTTCGTCGCCGGAAGATGCGCTGGCTGCGTTCGAGCAGGCTGTAAACGAGGTGTCTGCGGCGGACTGGAAAAAGTGTTTTGAAAACTGGTTTAGGCGCATGAATCTTTGTATAGAGGCTGGTGGAAAGTACTTTAAAAAGATTTGATAAAAATATATGTACGTATAGAACAATTTTTTTTAGTTTCGCAAAACTTTCTGAGTGTCCCACGTATGTTCATCACACAAATATTTGTGTCCTGTGGGAATCGAACCCACGACCACAGACGTCGTCAAAAACAAATAAATAAATTATTTATTGGCACTAAAAATGGTTTAACAAAAATGTGTTTAAGTAGGTAGGTACATACTAAAAGGGCATTATCACTAATTTTGAACCGTTGGTGCCTGTACTAATGTAAAACACTGTATCACAGGCATCAGCGAACTTCCACTTATGGGGTACAGTACAAGTAAAGCACTTTAAGAAAACATTAATTGAATTAATTTGATAATAGTAATATTAGGATACAAAATTAAAATAATATATTAGCTATCATGCAAGAAGTGGATGTGAGATAGGGTGAAAGAGGATGTGAGGTTGTATGTAGGGTGTGTATGGGGGTGGGTGTGAGTGAGTATGGGTGGGGGTGTGTATGGTATAGAGTGTGGGTGAGTATGGATGGGGGTAAGTCTGGATGTGTGTGTGGAGTGTGTGTTTAGTGCAGCGTCAGCTAGCTGGGAATTATTAGTAAGTTTTCAGTGTCCTGATAGGTGTTTTTTTTCAACCAGCTTTATTGCAAAGTGTAAAGCAAAGTGTTATTTAAATCTTTCTAACCATGCTCTTCCTTCCACAGGAAGAAATATCTTGGGAGATGATAGAATTCTATGATAACCAGCCTTGCATAGACTTGATCGAAGACCGACTTGGAGTACTTGCACTGCTAGACGAGCAATGCCGGGTGCCGCAAGGAAGCGACGCTGGGTTCGTGGCCAAGCTGCATCAGAGCTGTGCCAAGTATCCGCACTTCATGAAGCCCAGGTTCGGGGACCAGGGTGAGTCATTTTCTTCGCAGGAAGGGTATAAAAACCAGCCTTTTTAAATTTTAAGAGGCTAATTAAATGATAGTCTTCTTCAAAATGTCCAGATTTAGGTCTTTGGGCTGCAGAAACTACTTCTGGTTGGAATAGCATGGAATCAATTAATGAGCGTAATAAATGATTTGATGACTATGTCATTTACATTCTCAACAAGTTTGGGCTGGTATTGTTAAAAAATTAAATTCTAAATTATTTATTTGTCAAGTACAATTAGTTTGTACAGTAGTACACATTTTATATGGCCCACCGATGTACAGGCACGATCCTTCCCGGTGATACATTTCGTCGACAAAGTCCCTTAAACGAATCCTGCTTCATTACACGTACCTACGGCTGCCGTCGAACACAGAGCGCAAGCGGTTTTAGCCTTAGTGGTGGTTCACCGGAAAGTTTACTGATAGTACGGTCGAGCGCACGTCGGTGGTAACACTTTGACATTGACAGTATCTTTATTTCGTAAGCAGTAAGGCCGATTTTCGAATTGAAGTGTTACCACTGTCATGCAGTCGACTGTATACCTACGCAGATGAACAATTTAAATATGCGGGAAATTGGTTAACCAATCAGAAAGCACCATCGTTGTCCGCCAAAAGTCTCAGCCGCCACAATGACTTGCAGTGTAGGGAAACGACGAGCGAAATAG
This sequence comes from Asteroscopus sphinx, assembly GCA_949699075.1. NCBI lineage: Eukaryota > Metazoa > Arthropoda > Insecta > Lepidoptera > Noctuidae > Asteroscopus > Asteroscopus sphinx. Next base: position 4,327,497 of record OX453029.1, on the reverse strand, counting down.
AAAAAGACGGCACGGCAATCAACTTTAATACCTTATGGGCATTGCATAAGGTTTTTAAGCTATTGCATAGCTTCTATCGCGAGCCTTGAGCGTGGAGACCGAATCCAGAAATTCCGTAACGAAAATAACCTAACACCCCCCACTCCGACCGGCACAGTGGTGATACTTTTTAGTTTTGCCATCTATCGATGAATAGGAGAACTTTTAATGACATTTTGTAATATCACGCTTGTCTCTTTAGTTCTGCAAATCGCCTCTAGGTGGCATTGGTTGTATCGGCGTTACTGCGCTTGCGTAATCCCCCTCTTCGCCCCGCAATCTGGTGACTCATGCCTGCTTAGAGTTTCGGCGTTAGGGCACCTCCTCTTTGTATTTACATAAAAAATGCTATGCAATAGCTTTACCGCGGCAGTCTCCGAGTGCCACACGTCTTTTTTTTATGTTTCGGGTATTTCGTCGATCGTCTTTTCGTGTCTGCGCGAACGAAGATTGACAACGCGCCTTATCTTTTGTGTCATACTGTACTTGTTAGGACTTTCTATTTCGGTGCATATCGAGACTTCTCCGTGTCTCGGAGAACACGTAAAGCCTGTGGTCCCTTGCCTGATCTCTCTCCGGTCGTGTGGGATTGCCGTCCCATCGGATTATGAGAGTGAGGGAATTGACAGTGCACCTGTGTTTGCGCAAACACTAATTGTGCATAAAATTATGTCCCGCGCAGATAGCTAGTCTCCGTTGAGATTGGCCGCCGTGATCGAAACTCGGTCGGGAGGTCATTAGGACTTTCTATTTCTAGGACACTTTTTAACATACAGTTTTATTTCCAGCTTTCATCATCAAACACTTTGCGGACAATGTAGAATACCAATCAGGAGGTTTCCTAGAGAAGAACAGAGACACAGTGTCCGAAGAGCAGCTGGAGTGCATCAAGTCTGCCACCCAGTGTCGGCTGATACATACCATGTTCGCGGACAGGACGGTGGAGCACAGCTCCTCCACCCTCCCGCCGCCCTCGAGGAGGAGGACCACGCCTTCTGTGCAGCTCACCAGCCTCACCGTGAGTTGATCAAGACTAATAGATTGTAGCAAGTAAGCTATACATGGAGTTTCTTTGAAGGATAAAATCCTTTGAAAGAAGAATCGGAGTGACCGACATAGGTTGTAGGATCAGGAAGCCTAAGTGGCAGTGGGCTGGCCATGTCTGTCGAAGGACCGATGGCCGCTGGAGCTGACGAGTTCTTGAGCGGAGACCGCTAATCGGCAAAGGCAGCATAGGGCGCCCCCCAGCCAGGTGGACTGACGACCTGGAAAAGGTAACTGGGTGGACTGGATGCGGAAGGCAGAGGACCGAGTGTTGTGGCGCAACTTGGGAGAGGCCTATGTCCAGCAGTGGACTGCGATAGGCTGAGTTGATTGGCAAGTAACTCGCTCGTTTACAACGCGGCACAGGATCACGCGATTTTACGTCATATTGGGTGATGTCGCGTGATGTAGGATCTAAGTGCCGCCCACTTCAACATGGCTGCACGATAACGTAGTCGTTAAGCTACGCCCCCTCAAGATGGACGCGTGCGCATCCTTTGTCTACGCGCAGAGCGGCAACATGGCCCCGCTCATCTTTTGTTCTACGGTCGGCAGCCATATTGCGTTGACGCCTACTTGTACGCAAAAACGGTCAAGTGTGAACCGATATTATTATTAATAAAGTTTGCATATTTTGTATAAATAGTGACCCTTGCTTTGTGTTTATTCGGCGGATGGAGACCTGGGGACCGGACTCTCCTCTACAATTGTCTGGTTAAGCAGAAAAGGTATACCTAGATCCAAAATGGCAAATATTGTTTGTTTTTTTTTTTTATTGTCCATAAAAAAAAGTATTATAATGTTGCCAATAAGTGCATTGAAAAAAAGCAGCAGCAGTAGTTTTAAAGGTGGAGACTGACTTGTAACATTCACGTGTCACGTGTAATGTCAAAGTGAATATGATAGGTTATCAGTACAGTGAGTGGGAGTGAGATCCGAATGGAACATTTCGCGTGAAACATTCACAATTCAGTCTCCACCTTAAGAAGTAGAACTCAACATAGTTGGTTAATAGTAATGGTCACGTAGACCATTTTATGAGGCATTCATTTCCACAATGGGCCATGCTGACCACAACATAAAATAACTTACGTCCTATTTTGTCCCCAGCAACCTCCCCGACGTGCCTCAGGCCAGAAGCAGACAGTAGGCTCTCAGTTCCGACAGTCCCTCTCAGCGCTGATGTCGACCCTGTCAGCCACCACCCCTCACTATGTGCGCTGCATCAAGCCCAATGACACCAAAGAACCGTTCAGATTTGATAGTGATAGAGCCGTCAACCAGCTGAGGTAAGATATGATCATGGTAGAACAGCACATAGTGACCAAACGACCATAGTGACCAAAGTGACAATTTGGCCAATATGACCATATCGTTAGTGATAGTGCAATACGGCGTAACTTCATTTTGCTATACAGCCTAACTTTAAATTGAATGACATCATAAATAAATTAAGCCTTATACCAAAATGAAATGACGCGGTCAGCACTATCACCGACGATATGACCATTGTGACCAAATGACAATTAATACCAAAGTGACCGATTCACTATAGTTACCAAATGACCTAAAGTAACTATTTGGCCAAAGTGACATGATCATTGCGACCAAATGACTTGCGATGCCATTTAGGCAACAGCCTAGGTGGTATTGAAGTTGTTATGGGCAAAGGTAACCGCTTAACATCAGGTGGGCCTTTAGCTCGTTTCGCCATCATATAATATTAAAAAAAAAAAAAAAAACGGCCCAATTACCATACTGACATGACCAATTGACCATAGTGTCAAATTGACCTTAGTGACAAATTGACCAAAGTGACAAATTGACCAAAGACTTTAGTGACCATAACGATATTTTCTGCACAACCATAGTGACAATATTACCATCGAGAGTGAAACTTTAAAGCTTGACGTATCTTAATTTTACTTGTTCCAGAGCTTGTGGTGTACTGGAGACTATCAGAATATCAGCTGCCGGCTTCCCATCGAGATGGCTTTACCAAGACTTCTTCTTTAGGTATGCTAACTCACATATAAAACCGTGTGCGGTCAGGGGACCCCCGTCAGGGAAAAAGTCATCCTTAAAATTAATATTTTTTTGACCGGTTCATTATAATGCAAAATTTCGCAAGCATAGATGGCTGGAAACATCATGCGTCGGACAGATAACACAGGGCCCAGGGGGTCTACTCCCGTTTGACGATATTCGATAAATCGTACGATTCATCGCACAATTTGCTACTCTGGTCAACCATCGTTCCCTCATCGCATGCGATGATCGTGTTTTAACATTTGTTTCTCTGATCTCCGGTAAATTGTATACGACTATGAACCGTAGTCTATCTTAATTGTGCCTTTTTTATGTGCCTATCTTTATTATGTAAGTATCAGTCGGAACGAAAGTTCGTACTTCGTTTGTCGTTCGTAAAACGCGAGTAGACCTACAGGTTCGATCCCCAGTAAAACTTGTCTTTTTGTATGTTTTATTTAATATTTAGCTGTAACTTTGACGTTACCCACCAGATGGCGCTTAAAGGTGAGGTCAGCTGACAACAAACAACAAACTATGTCCGTATATTCCAATAAATGTACTATATGGGTATAACGCAAATCTTAGCGTGACGTGCCGCTACATTTTCTCCCGAATCACGGTGGTTTTCACAGAAATAGATAGAATGGCCATGTGGGCAGGGCGCGCGTGGCAGCACCATGCACCATAGTGCACGTTATTTCAAAGCCTTTCTCAGCACGCCTTATGACTTGTTTCTATAAATACTGTAACAAAAACCCGTAAAAATGCCTTATTGTGCTGTTTCTAACTGCAGACACAAAAGCTGTAAAGTAAATTTTATTAAAATTAATGTTTAAAAAATAATGACGTCATAATGTAAGGCGTAGTTTGTTCGGAAAGTTGGCACGCATGAATCGCAAGTAAAATTGTGAAACCATTATATCTATTTCTGCGGTGGTTTTCGTAATTCAAGTGTTACCACTGACATCTGGTTGACTGTACACTTCTAATCGAGTTTCTTTTACCCCAGGTATCGACTGCTATGCCTCTACAAAGAAATAGACCGCGGCAACGTGAAGGCTACCTGCGGCAGGATACTCGCGCGACACGTCAAAGACCGGGACAAATACCAGTTCGGAGCCACAAAGATATTCTTCAGAGCTGGCCAGGTAACTAGCATTGTCTCTTAAACATTCCCTTTTAGGGTTCCGTACCCAAAGGGTGCCGTTTGTACAAGCTATTTTTATTCTGGAAAAATACTTTTTAGGGTTCCGTAGTTTCTACAAGGAACGTTTGTCCGTCCGTCTGTCCGTCTGTCCTAATCCTTTACAGCTTAATAACTTCTACAGTTATAAACATAAGTAAATGAAAATTTGTTAAAAAATGGTTTGGATATAGATCTCAATTCAAAAAGAATAAAAAAATCTTGATTACGTATGTATGGGTGACATGTGAAATGGGGAAGAAATTTTTTTTTTCGCTGCACCCCCTCGTGTTGGGTATCATTGAATAAGTCTACTAAAATGAAGGTAATGTTTCATACATAACTTTTTTATCAGGTATACCATCTGCGAAATACGCCAAAGTGGCTTGCAATGTGTCCCCCCCCTGCCATTTCTAAGCTATGCAACGTAGAAACTTATATATCTTCCACATTGGTAGACCTTTATAAAAACTCTCTTTTAAAATTATTTCGAGTATAATGTGATTATAAATTTTTGAGTTATAGTGAGAAAATTGAAAAACACTTAATACGTCCTAGTTCGTAGGTCATTGCCCTTAGAGAAAAATGTTCTTAGCAAATAATGTTCCTTTAGTTAAATTCTTATTACAATATTATATTCTTATTACAATATTATATTCTTATTACAATATTATATTCTTACTAGCTTTTAACCGCGGCTCCGCTCGCGTTAAATTCTGCTAACCCACGTCAGTCCAGTCCAGTCCAGTCCATTCCAGTCCAGTCAACTGTCCCACTGTCCCGCTGTCCCGCTGCCCCGCTGCCCCACTGCCCCACTGCCCCACTGCCCCGCTGTTCCACTGCCCCAATGCCCCTCTACCCCACTGCCCCGCTGCCCCAATATCCCACTGCCTCGCTGCCCCACTGACCCATTGACCCGCTGCCCGCTGCCCCACTGTCCCGCTGCCCCAATTCCCCGCTGCCCAGCTGCCCCGCTGCCCCACTGCCCCACTGCCCCGCTACCCAACTACCCCACTGCCCCGCTTCCCCACTGCCCCGCTTCCCCGCTGTCCCAGTGCGCCGGTGCCCAGCTGCCCCACTGACCCACTGCCCCGCTACCCCACTGACCGCTGCCCCACTACCCCATTGCCCCTCACTGCCCCGCCGCCCCGCTACCCCACCGCCCCACTGCCCCGCTACCCCACCGCCCAACTGCCCCGCTGCCCCACTGCCCCGCTGCCCAGCTGCCCCGCTACCCCACTGCCCCGCTGCCCCACTTCCCCGCTGCCCCACTATACCAATGCCCCACTGCCTGCCCCGCTGTCCTCCACAGCCCCGCTGCCCCGCTACCCCACTGCCCCACTGCCCCGCTACCCCACTGCCCCGCTACCCCACTGCCCCGCTGCCCCGTAGCCCCGCTTCCCCACTATACCAATGCCCCGCTGTCCCGCTACCCTACTGTCCCACTGCCCCGCTGCCCCGGGTATCCCGCTGCCCCGCTACCACACTGCCCCGCTGCCCCACTATCCCGCTGCCCCCACTGCCCCGCTTTCCCGGTACCCCACTGCCCCGCTGGCACGCTGCCCCGCTGCCCCGCTGCCCCACTGCCTCGCTGCCCCGCTGCCCCACTGCCTCGCTGCCCCGTATCTCCGCCCCGCTGCCCCGATGCCCCACTGTCCCGCTGCCTCACTGCCCCGCTGCCCCACAACCCCACTGCCCCACTGCCGCGCTACCCCGCTATGCCACTGCCCCACTGGCTCACTGCCCCACTGGCCCATTGCCCCGCTGCCCCGCTGCCCCACTGTCCCACCGTCCCACCGTCCCACTGTCACTGTCCTACTGTCCCACTATCCCACTGTCCCACTATCTCACAATATCACTAATCACTATCGTCCCGTCCCATGTCCCATGTCCTGTCCCATGTTCCATCCTATGTCCAGTCTCATGTGCCGTCCCACTGTCCTGTCCCACGTCCCGTCTCATGTCCCGTCTCATTTCCCGTCCCATGTTCCGTCCCCTGTCCCGTCCACTGTCCCGTCCCCAGTCCCGTCCCCTTTCCCGTCCCCAGTCCCATCGAAGCTTCGATCTGTCGGGTGAGTACGCAACCCACGAATTAATTTTTTTCTTTTTTTCTTTATTTCTTTCTTTCTCAAAACCCATACCAGTTTTTAAGTCAGATCATCAGCTTTCAAACAAAAAAAAAAACATCAAAATCGGTCCAGTAGTTTTAGCGTGATGCTGGAACAAACAAACAAACAAACAAACAAACAGACGCTAGACGTTTACAATTTTATAATAGTTAAGATTACAATATAACATACAAAACTTTCTATTTAAAAAAATCACAAAAAGTAACTTTGTGTTATATTGTTACACACTTCTTAAATTTAGCTTCTTGAATTCAGCGCTAGGTGGCGCTGTTTGCAATAACTAAAATAGCAATGATTAATATTCGATTTGATTCTTTTGTAATTAGGAACCCTATACAACGTGTATCAGAAACGCGTGGTCATATTTGAAGAGCTCATTCAGGGGATGCTATCGAATAACTTTTACTATGGGACCAACCCTTAAAATCAGCTGATCCATACATTTTGTCGAACGACATCGATGATTTAGTAGGGAAAAGCTGATATTTTTTTCACGATTTCAGGGTTTTTCCCATAGTAAAAGTTGTTCTATGCTATGCTCGAATGAGCTCTTAAAATATGACCACGCATTTCTGATACACGTTGTATAATGAGCATGGCCCGACATGCTCTTGGCCGGTTTTTAAGAGATATAGATACACTGAAAAGCCACGGGTAAAAGCTAGTTTCTTTGTAATCTAAACTTTGATCTCTTTCCTAGGTGGCGTACTTAGAAAAGATTCGAGCAGACATACAACGCGAATACTGCGTGCGCGTTCAAAGTTGTGTTCGTAGATTCATCGCGAGACGCAAGTACTTAAGAATAGTCGCCGCATTGAGGGGGCTGCAGGCTAGAGCAAGAGGATTCTTGGCCAGAAGGTGAGTTATTGAAGTAAAACTTCTTTAGGCACGCTTGACTTGGGGAGTAAGCTGGTGAATGCGTTACGAAATGCGAGGCGAACGGAGGGGGTAGTGCGGGACGCGGGGAGCGAGGCGCGGTACAGTGAAGTTTCACTTCAGTCGCTCTAAAGCACACTCTTTTTTTAAACATATACCCCCTTATTACAAAACGTGGACTAAGGTGGTTTAAAATTATAAACCATGGTTTTGGTAAATTTCTTATTACAAAAGCAGGTTTATCTCATAATTTGGTTTAAGTACGGCACTAAAATTAAACCTACGCGACCCCTAGTTTAACAACACTAAACCATACTAGGAAACGTCAAATGTAATTTTAGGTTATTTTCAGCTATGTTTGTTTTGTTTACTTATTACTTTAAAAATCATTGAAATTACGTGAATATGGATGTTTTCGTTTGTGCAGCTAATATAATTTTGTTATGGAGGTTTCGGTGACGTGAAAAATATCAAGTTAATGTAAAACAATTCACAAGTTGTGTGGCGAAGAATTTTAATTTTATTGCATTTTTGGAAAGACAACATGCAGTGAACGTAATGTAAGAAGATTTGGTCTACAAATTTTGGGGATTACCACTAAATGTAAGTAGTATGCTATGCTAAATCACTGTGAAACAAGTTAATAACTTTCCAAATAAAACCACTATTGACACTCATATTTTACTAAAGAATCACCATTGTTTTGTTATAGATTCAAGTAGGAAGACAAAAGAAGATATTCAGTAACTCGGACAAATATGCTCAAACCTTGCAAAAACCTAGTTAAGACCATTTATCATAACAAGAAAGGTCAATGTTTTCATGGAAATGCAAATAAGGTTTACTATGATTTTCTAGTACTTACCTACATCAAGAAAAGCAATGAGAAATAATGAGGTACCTATTTAAGTATGTAAGTATAATAATTTTCTACATTTATTGGAGAAAGTGATGACAAAAATATGAATGGGTACGCTTTAAGAAAATTCTGTTAGAGGACGGCTATTTACTGTTGTGAATTGGTCTGGAAAATTGGCAGGAAGAGTCTCCCTGTAGTCCCTGTTGTCTGCTTATTTAATTTGTGATATCAATAAATGTTATATTTTATTTTTCAGTGCAACTTATACTTGTTTAAGGAAAAATATAGTTGACAGTAAACTGTATCCTCCGGCCTCCGGCACAGATGTCCCCGGCCGTACTTTGAGTAGGCCGCTTAAAGGAATTCGCATCGCAAATAACGTGTACAATGGAGTATAATGCGCACCAGTCTATGGCTGCTGTGAAGTTAGCGCCCCGCACCTCGATTGACACCCGCATGTCACTCAAACTCAACTCGTTCGACAACAACAACTCGTACAACTCGTTTGCGCAGCGGCCATAAAGTTTGGTGCATACTATACAATGGAAGCATGTACCTGTGGTGTATTGTATTCCAAAAGTTGCAATGTGGGTGTACTATTAATAATAAATAATAAATGAACTTTTATTTCATAAAAAGAGATTGTAGTAAAATCATTAGCAATTTCTACAGAATAGTTGGGTACATTACATATCTTCAATCCGTAATATATTACACCTCTGCCTACCCCTTCGGGGAAATACAGGCGTGATGTTATGTTGTTGTTGCAGTGTTAATTTGCACAAATTCGCATCATTGCGTGCTGGGCCTTGTTACTGTTTTCAAAATGTTATCCCTTGATTAAAAGTTTGTAAAAAAATGGGCTAATTTTATTTTACCATTCATACGAAAACTACGGTGAAAAGTTCGCAGTGTTATTTTATTAGAAATTTGGTAGAAGTATCTCCTAGTTTGCTTATTTATAGCGATATCAATCAGTTATTACCTGACATAAAAGTGTGAAAAATCGGTCATATCATACGTACAGTCCACTGCATGGCAGTGGTAACACTTGAATTAGAAAACCACCCTTACTGTTAAGGAAATAAAGGCGCTGTCAATGTCAAACTGTTACCCACTGACGTGCGGTCAACCGTACAACAACAATATCGTATGATAACTTTTTTCACTTTTTTTTGTCAGGGCTGTGTTCAGTAATATCGTCCGACGACGCACGGAGTGTTCTTTGGACGTTCGTTTGTATGATCGCTCTGAGTAACCGAATGACCAAACTACGCTCTGTGCGTCGTCGGGCGATATTATTGAACGCAGCCCTGATAAAAAAAGTTATCATACGTACAGTCGACTGCATGGCAGTGGTAACACTTGAATTAGAAAACCACCCTTAGTGCTAAGGAAATAAAGGCGCTGTCAATGTCAAACTGTTACCCACTGACGCGCGGTCAACCATACAGCAATTTACAGCATCAATATCGTATGATAACTTTTTTCACTTTTTTTTGTCAGGGCTGCGTTCAGTAATATCGTCCGACGACACACGTAGTGTTCTTTGGACGTTCGTTTGTATGACCCCTCTGAGTAACCGAATGACCAAACTACGCTCCGTGCGTCGTCGGGCGATATTACTGAACGCAGATCTAACAAAAAAAGTGAAAAGTTATCATACGTACAGTCGACTGCATGGCAGTGGTAACACTTGAATTAGAACACCACCCTTAATGCTAAGGAAATAAAGGCGCTGTCAATGTCAAATTTTTACCCACTGACGTGCGGTCAACCGTACAGCAACAATATCGTATGATAACTTTTTTCACTTTTTTTTGTCAGGGCTGCGTTCAGTAATATCGTCCGACGACGCACGGAGTGTTCTTTGGACGTTCGTTTGTATGATCGCTCTGAGTAACCAAATGACCAAACTACGCTCCGTGCATCGTCGGGTGATATTACTGAACGTAGCCCAGATAATAATTTTGATTGATATCACTACAAATGTAGCGGGCTACTCAAAATATCGGCCCTGTTTATATACACACTATACAATTTACGCGGCGCACGCAGCAGCCAAGGCTGTGGCACCCGCGGTGTCAGTCGCGGTGGTGCCCGTGGCTTCGCAAGGAAAGGTTGTAGGAGCACGTGCCGCACAACACTCTGCATATCGCCATATGTTTGTCTTTGCGTGTGTGACACCGCGGGCACCGCCATGCTTCACGCGCCGCTTCTTCGTAACAGAAGACCGCGTGACGCCCAGCGCGACGCACCGCCAGACGCGCCGCGTGTCCATAAACGAGTCCTAAGAAAACAACGAGATGCTGGATCGCGCGACAACCATTTATCGATACTGAATTAGAAAGAGGTGTGTCAGGATCGTAGCAGGTGGAAATCCATAGTCTCTGCCTACCCCAATGGGAAACAGGCGTGATAATATGTATTTATGTATGTATGAATTATTCAGTACCTATATTATTGGATTATAAAAAAAAGACAAATAAATATAACCTAGTACGAATTTTCAATAAAAAGGATTGTTTTATTAAAAATTCTGCTGAAACGGAACGTTAAGACCGAATGGAAATCGTTTTGAACGAATAATTTTAGTCCGTACATCGAGAATTACATCTATTTTTTAATCGATTTCTCTGCATACTACCTAATACACCCCCAACAGTCTGGTACTATCTAGTCTTCACTTAATTTGACTTTTGTAATAAGGATGAGCTATTACTACGGTACTAAGGCTAGTAACGTACTAACTCTGGACTTTAAAGTCTTGGTTTAAACCCAGGTTTATCATGTTTTTTGTAATAAGACGGATTAAGCCTATCACTGTCCCCGGCGGGGCCTCTTTACAGAATAAGAAAGAATCAGGAAGTTGTAGACCACGTTGGCTCATAATATCTAGGTAGGTACGGAAGGGTGGCCTGGCTCCTTCATCATCATTATCATTTCAACCGAAAGACGTCCACTGCTGGACATAGGCCTCCTCCAAGCATCGCCACAGCGGCCGGTCCTGCGCTTTCCGCATCCAGCGGATACTTGCGACCTTCACCAGGTCGTCGGTCCACCTTGTGGGGGGCCTACCCACGCTGCGCCTTCCAGTACGCGGTCGCCACTCCAGAACTTTACTGCCCCATCGGCCATCCGTTCTGCGAGCAATGTGCCCCGCCCACTGCCACTTAAGTTTGGCAATTCGTCGGGCTATGTCGGTCACTTTTGGTTCGTTCTCCTGCGAATCTCCTTATTTCTGATTCGATCACGCAGAGACACTCCGAGCATAGCCCTCTCCATTGCCCTTTGAGTGACTTTGAGCCTTCTTATCAGGCCCATTGTGAGCGACCACGTTTCAGTGCCGTAAGTAATGTGTCGTATGTCAGTGCCTGGCTCCTTACATGGAGACGAAATGCCGCAGGCACACGTTGTTCGAACGTTCGTCAGACTTGATCCAACATCTGCGCACATGCACTCGTAATCTTATGAGATTTTCTTAAAATTTCAACAACGTATTGGCTCTAGAAGCTTCCTGGCAACATTTATTTATTTACGCGTTATGCACAAAACTGTATCGGGGCGGATTTAATGCCACGATTTGCAAAAGACCAGCGGAAAAAAGGAAACAGAGGTCTTTGCCCTGCAGTGGACTTAAAAATATATCAACATATCTTTAATACACCATATTTTCGCTCCCAATAGACGCGCCCAAGAAATACGTCGCAAGCGTGCCGCCATCAAGATACAGCGCAACGTTCGCGGCTGGCTAGCTAGGGTCAAGTACCAACGAGTGAGGCGTCTGGTCATCGGACTACAGGCACATGCGAGAGGATACCTTGCCAGGAACCTATATAGAGATCGGAGGAGGGTTAAAGCGGTGAGTCATGTCTTTTAACACGATGTTCGCGGCTGGCTAAGTAGGGTCACCTTGGTCAGTTTTAATACCACGAAATAAAGAAAACACGTGGAAGGGATCACTTAGTACGGGAAAAAGTGACGCCAAAATCATATCGCACCATCGCTTAGTATCAGATGAGGTAGTGGTCAAACGGAAGCCCATTTGACATAAAAAAAAACATATTGACAATTGAAATAGTACCTTCACACAAAAAACTATTATGTGATTGGGTATATTTAAAATACAAATGGAGCCTAGCAATTATACAACGTGTTATTGAAATAACTGAGAACCTCTTATGGGATCATTTTACTCATTAGTATGAACAACTTTTATTATGGGACCAACCTTGAAATCGGGAGAAAATAATCAGCTGATCCCTACATTTAGAAAGAAAGAAAGTAAGAAAAATATTTATGGCCACAACAAGACGACATGCGGTAGGTGCACATAAAAAATAACTTCATTACATGGTACATTTTAGGAATTACAGTACAGATACCTATATTCCCATAAATTGACAAATGTAGGGAACAGCTGTTTTTTTTTCGCGATTTCTTAACATTGGTCATATTGATGAGTACAATGGCTCCTCAAGAGGTTTTCAGTTATTTCAATAACACGTTGCAGTGTTTTTTTTTTAAAATTAAATCTTCATACAAATTGTTGCGGACGCAAGCCTGAACTTAATTAATGTAACTGAAAACTTGTGCTAACACAGCTGAAACGTTATGCACAAAGTAACAAGGGCATGAAATCTAGCTATAATCACACTATAGCTAGGTACAGATCATCAGCCAATCACAGTTTGATGAGTCATAGACCATGAACCAATCACAGGTCATAAGCCATACATAACTACAACTAGCTATGACTTGTAAAAATGTTGGAAGAACAGAGCAGCCGCAGGGCGCACTACGCGCCACTTGTGCCCCGCTGAATACTACTTAAGCGGGTGAATAAGCGGCATTTTGTGTGGGCAATATTTCATTCGATCGTCACTCGTTCTACGCTTCAGATCAAGACCTCAACCTATGAAGAACTGATCCTGACGTCCTGAACCCTGAAGCCTGAAGAAAGAATAACGTATTAGTCGCCTAGAACAGAGCTACGTAGGAACGAGTGTACTTTCAATTTAATACATATGGCAAGTGCCTTTCAACAGATCGTTCGTTTCTTTTATCATATCCTTGGGTTGTCCTCAACAGCCCAAGTTTTCTGGTCCTTCAGAAGCCGGATCGAAGAATCAATAGCAAGATCGAAGATTCAATAGCAAGATTGAAGATTCAATAGCAAGATTCAAGATCCAAGACCAAGAACGAACACGGTGCCGGGAGCTCAAGAACGTGAAGATCAAGTCAACGTTCGCGCCGGGAGCTCAAGAGGAAAGACCGTGTCTGCGAGCATCAGCTGGTGGTCTTCGAACGTAAAGATCGTCTAAAACGTGTCACTATTTCTTAGCGGGTGGACCGCGGCTCTGTGTCTCTGCCACCTAACGGTGTCAAACGGTGGAGGCCAGAGTTAACGCCGAACAAGGCGGTGTGGTATTGTGCGATACCACCGGTTCATCAAGAGCGCCTTTTTCAAGGCGCGAACCGAACCAGTACACTACGCCGGTAAGGTCGTGCGTGGTGTGGGGGCCGGACTGTAGGCACTGCTGACGGGTCCGGGTATTCCCACCGGCCCTGAGCACCCCACAGTGCGCACGATCCTCTGCTGGGTAGATCCCACCTGTCCAATCCTGCACGTATCCATCCCTGGCGGAGCATATCCTGGTTAAACCCGGGCCCTCCAAAAGGATTGATAGGGCTGTTAGGGGCGTCAAATGCCGAAGATGCCGACTACAAGAAGCCAAGCAGCTGAGGAGAGGACAGCAAGAGTGTACGAAGACCCCCCCGCGTCCCCGTCCGCACAAGCATCCGCGTCCGCGTCCGCACAAACCGCTACCACGTCGCGCGCGCATGCCGAACCGAACCCCCGCGTGCCCGCGTTACCCGCACAAATAGACCCCAGCATAGCCGCAATAAGGTCACGCGCCGCCGCCGCCACCACCGCCGCCGCTGCGCCTGATACTAGAGAAGAGAGGAGATCGAGGGCGCCGTCCGTGCGCTCTCAGAGATCGACTGCCAGCGCTGTTGCCCGAATAAGATTAGCTGAATTCGAAGCCCAGGAACGTCTAGCCGAGATCCAGAGAAAAGAGCTGCAATTAGAAGCAGCACTTATCAAGAAAAGGCTAGCTTTGGACGTCGCCACTATACGGGAGGAGACTGACCGTGAGAGCGTCATCGCCCGTGAAACAATAGAAGTGGACAACCGAATCGCTGATTGGCTAAATAACACACAACCCAAAAGGGAAGAACGACCCCACATGACGCCATATGAAGACATGTCATCAGCGGTCCGCGTCTCGGCCCTGTGCGAACCACAGGGGGAACGTACCGAGCGCGCACCGCAGAACGAACGACGACGTATCGAACATGACGACAACGGAGCCACATTGTGTTACCAGCGCGAGAACGAAGGGCAACGATCACACCACTCTTTTTATAGATATGCGCCACCGCCGCAAGAACAAAGAGGAGTCACGATCGACACTCCGCGGCGCAACCGATCACCTACGCCCAATCCGAGACGAGACAGATCACCTACGCCAGCACGGTCCCGAGAACGAGGAATAGATAGATTAGCCGAGGTCTTAGAACGAATGGCCTTGAAACGCCCGCCGCCTAGACAAGCGCAAGAACTGCCTGTCTTCAACGGCGCGCCGAACGAATGGCTACTATTCCAAGCAGCGATGCGAGATTCGACCAAAATGTATAGCTATACAAAAGCTGAGAACCTGGCACGTCTCCGAACATGTGTACGAGGTGAAGCACGTGAAACAGTAGCAGCTTTATTGTGCACAGCTGCCGATCCCGCAATTATAATGCAGACACTTGAACAGTATTACGGCCGCCCTGAGATCATTATTGATAAAACGCTGGACGACTTAAGAAAGTTACCGCGACCCGGAACAACAGCTAGCGAACTGAACGCGTTTGCGATACGGCTTCAGAACATAGTCAGTGTACTCACTTGTATAGATGAGAAGGGGTACCTACAGAATCCTATGTTGGCCCGGCAAGTTACAGAAAAATTAAGTCCGCATATTAGAGCGAGATGGTGCGACTACGCAGAAGAGTATGGAAGTCGCAGCGAACCTGAGATTGTTACGCTGTCTCGTTTCCTCATGAGAGAGGCTGACCGTGCCGTACGATTCGCGTACTCCGCTGCAGGAAGCTCAACAAAGGAGCCAGCACGTAATGCGCCAGCAGCTAAGACCAGTAGTTCGTCTAAACGCCAGGAAGGCAAGAAGCGAGGCGGTGCTGCGTACACTGCAACCGAAAATAAAAACGTAAAGATGTGTCTATGTTGCGGGGCCGAACATGATACGGTGAAATGTAGGAAACTGGAAGCGATGACATTACCACAGAGGTGGGAATGGGCAAAAGAAGCACGCGTATGTTTTCGTTGCTTGAATAGCCGTCACCGCCGTGCCAGTTGTACCGCAAAGAAATGCGGTATAGATGAGTGTCGCCATCCTCATCATGTATTGCTACACAGCGCACCGCAAGCCGCGCCAGGAGGCGAACAGAACGATCAAGAGATCACCGCCTCGGCTAACACCGTAATGTCAGCTGGCGCGGTGTTATTAAAAATATGCCCTATCACGATAAGAGGGCCCGATGGACTGGAAGTTGAAACTCACGCCCTACTCGATGAGGGATCTACGATAACCTTGATCGATGAGGAAATCGCTAGAGCAGTGAACGCGCAAGGAACGAAATGCGCGCTGCGTTTGCATGGATTAACTGCAACGCGGCAAGAACCCGAGAGTCAGAGCGTGTCATTGGAGATACGGGGAGCACGAACTAGCTTCCATCCAATACAGGCGCGAACCGTCAAGAGTCTCAACATTACCAGTCAAGCGATCGCAGCTGAGTGTTTGAACTATGAACACTTGAAACAGCTACCACAGAACGAGGTCTGCTATGGACAAGCAAGACCGCGCATACTAATAGGTGCAGACCATTGGCACTTAATAGTATCGCGAAAACTCCTGACCGGAGAATGGAACGAGCCGGCCGCATCACTAACTATGCTAGGATGGGTAGTGCACGGTACGGTGCCACGAACGATAGTGGCGAAGGAAGACCCGATAGATGGCGCCACAGTACTGCACATACGTGCGCCTCAGCATAGAGAACGATTTGATCATGATGATGAACTACATGAACTAATCACAGAACATTTTAAGATCGATGCGCTCGGAATATCATCCAAAAATAAACCTGTGAAGGAAGACGAGCGCGCTAAAGAAATATTCAATAGAACAGCGCGATTGGTCGACGGACGTTACGAAGTCGGCCTGCCATGGCGTACAGACGATACTCGCCTGCCGCCTAGTTATAATATGGCCCTAAGCAGATTGCGCTCTAAGGAACGTAAAATGGATCGAAACACGGAATTTCGCAGAGCATACACGTCACAAGTTGACAACTTGTTGGCGAAGGGTTATGCAACTCGAGTCGAGGACACAGACGACAGCGCAATTGATTGGCTCCTCCCACATTTCGCTGTGACCAATCCGAACAAACCAGGAAAGGTGCGCCTTGTCTTCGACGCAGCCGCGAGTACAGGCGGGCGCTGTCTGAACGACGAACTGCTCGCCGGGCCCGATATGTTGAACACGCTTTACGGAATATTGTTCCGATTCAGAGAGAAGCCAATTGCTATAGCGGCAGACATACGCGAAATGTTCTTGCGAGTCAAAATACGACCAGAAGACAAAGCAGCGCAACGATTTTTGTGGCGTGGTGATGACCGAAAAAGCCCGCCTCAGAAATACGTGATGAATTCCATGATATTTGGCGCTCGGAGTTCACCCTTCCTAGCTCACAGCGTTAGAAACAGAAACGCTGAGGAATGTCAAGACGCGCACCCGCGCGCCCTCTATGCAATAACAATGAACCATTACATGGATGATTGGGTCGACAGTTTTGAAACTGAAGAAAGCGCCGCCCTCACGATCAAAGAGGTGCAGCGCATTCATGAGCGAGCCGGCTTTGAACTCGCCGGGTGGAATTCGAATCGTCCACACTTACTCGCTCATATCCTAGAACAGGATAAGGCTAACGCCCCGAAGGAACTAGGTGCGAATGCACACCCATATGGCAAGACGCTGGGTATGATGTGGTCGCCAGAGACCAATAAGCTTGCATTCAACTCTGCGAGATATATGCCATATGTTGCGCATCGACTGAGCGAGATAGCCGAACTTACCCCCGCTGAACGATGGCGCTGGGTGCCGACCGCTCAGAACGTAGCTGATGACGCAACTAGATATGGCAGAACGAGCCTCAATAAACACGATCGATGGTTCATCGGACCGGCCTTCTTACGCGAACCGGAAGAACAGTGGCCGAGCGAAGAGAACCAGGGCGAGGAAGAAACAGTAGCCCATGTTAGAGGCGAGGAGAACGTTATGGACCTGAAACGATTCTCCTCATATGATCGAGCATTGCGCGCTATGGCAAGCGTGTTGCTCTTTATAGAAAAATGTCGTAAACGCGCGACAACGATGGACGTGCGTCATCTCGAAGAAGCCGAACTAATGCTTATACGAGATTCGCAACGTGACAGTTTCTCTGAAGAAATTAAGAGATTGACGTCAGGAAAAAGCGTTGAGAGATCGAGCCGGCTCAGCAAGCTAGACCCGGTGTATGAAAATAAAATTATTCGACTGAACGGACGAATCAACGCAGCGAATGTACCAGAGTACAGGAAGAGGCCACCGATCTTAGACGGCAGGCATCCACTTGCGCGCCTACTTGTAAAACGTGAACACGAGAAGAATAGGCATGCAGGCCGAGAGCACGTAGTCAATAACTTGCGTCAGCGATTTTGGATATTACGATTACGAACGAGTGTGCGCGCCGTGCTGAACGAATGCATCGTGTGTCGCATGCGACGTAAAGCGCCACCTATACCGGTGAAAGGAAACTTACCCTGCGAAAGGCTTGATGCATACGCTCGCCCTTTTACTCGCAGCGGTGTTGATTGTTTCGGTCCCATGACAATCACTATAGGAAGACGTAGAGAAAAACGCTGGGGCATGTTATTTACCTGTTTGGTAACTAGAGCCGTGCATATAGAACTGTTACCGAGTCTCAGTACTGACAGTGCGATCATGGCCCTTAGAAGAATGGCCGCGCGCCGTGGATGGCCACGCACAATAATGTCAGACAACGGTACGAACTTCCGTGGAGCTGACGTCGAACTAAAAAACGCTTACAAAGAATGGGCGACTGAACTTAAGGATTACGCCCTTAATAAGGAAACCGATTGGCGTTTCATCGACCCTGGTGCACCAAACCAGGGGGGAGCCTGGGAGCGGCTCATACGTAGCGTGAAAACAGCCCTCGCTGTAATATTGAAAGAACGAATGCCAAAGGAAGAAACATTAATAACGGTAATGGCTGAAATAGAGAACATATTGAACTCGCGACCGCTCACTCACGTATCTGTGAACCCGGAAGACGCGGAAGCGTTAACGCCGAATCATTTCCTGTTGGGGTCATCAGCAGGGCTACCGGTCACTGGAACTTGTGACGTAGCTGATAAACGCGCTTGGCGAGCGGCCCAAGCGCTGGCAGATCGATTCTGGGCAAGATGGATGAAAGAGTATCTACCGACACTGACACCGCGCGGTGACGTCAGACCTAATCACGCTGAACAAATTAAAGAAGGCGATGTCGTCATAATCGCTGACGGCTTACTACCGCGGAATGTGTGGCCGCGGGGCCTTGTTGTGCGCGCGATAGTAGGTACGGACGGTGTTGTGCGGAGTGCGGATGTGCGAACTCGGGGTGGCATTTTTAGAAGGCCAGTTAGAAGGCTTATCGTCCTCGACCAGAAGGGAGAGGCTCGCGAGGCTACGCCGGGGGGAGACTGTTGCGGACGCAAGCCTGAACTTAATTAATGTAACTGAAAACTTGTGCTAACACAGCTGAAACGTTATGCACAAAGTAACAAGGGCATGAAATCTAGCTATAATCACACTATAGCTAGGTACAGATCATCAGCCAATCACAGTTTGATGAGTCATAGACCATGAACCAATCACAGGTCATAAGCCATACATAACTACAACTAGCTATGACTTGTAAAAATGTTGGAAGAACAGAGCAGCCGCAGGGCGCACTACGCGCCACTTGTGCCCCGCTGAATACTACTTAAGCGGGTGAATAAGCGGCATTTTGTGCTTCACGGCGTTTAGCACGTCACCCGATAGGGACCGAAAGTCCGCTACTTTCGAGGTAACCAATTCGATGCAGCAACGGCTGCTAGGGGGACATAGGAACTGCGGGGTCCCCCTGCAATGCCCTAGCGAGGTTCGAGCCCCCCCCTTGGGGGGCGCCCGCCCGATTACGCGCGGTATTGATGCCGCGCGCATCTAGTTTGTAAGTATGTAGGGAAAAAACCTTCGGCGAATGGAGTCCCACATGGGACTCTCCGCCAACTAAGTCCGGTTAAGCAGAAATGGGACTTCGGTCCCACCTGCGAGAGCCCATTCGAAAAAGAAAAAAAAAAGAAAAAAAAAAAAAAATAAAAAAAAATAACGGCATTTTGTGTGGGCAATATTTCATTCGATCGTCACTCGTTCTACGCTTCAGATCAAGACCTCAACCTATGAAGAACTGATCCTGACGTCCTGAACCCTGAAGCCTGAAGAAAGAATAACGTATTAGTCGCCTAGAACAGAGCTACGTAGGAACGAGTGTACTTTCAATTTAATACATATGGCAAGTGCCTTTCAACAGATCGTTCGTTTCTTTTATCATATCCTTGGGTTGTCCTCAACACAAATTGTTACAATTAAAATTGTTTTATTAAAATTTATCAAATTTTAACGCGTAGCGGTGATATAATACACCTCTATGAGAATCATTCTTCGTTCTGCTATCATTTTTACACCTTATAATTAACTAATAAGGTATAATTTAATATTTCACGTAAGCATTCGAGACGTCATAGTGTCGCAGCGGGAAACAAAGCGCGATTAAGTTAAGGTTGCGCATCTGCGCTTTATTGTGACACGCATGCGGTAGTCGTATGCCACTTCTCTATGTTTTCTTTATTCCGTGGTAACAACTGATTTCAACAGTTTTTTTTCTAGTTTATGTAATTGTACCATTTATTTTCAGGTTATCACAGTACAAAGATTTGCGCGTGGCTACCTTGCGCGCAAACGTGTTAAGAGGCTGAAACGCCAGATAATAATCGCACAGGCTTCTGTAAGTATTTAATATCAATATTTCCACATGCGTTTAGTATTTTTCATTGTTATTTTTCATTACTAGAGTTCTGCCTTCCGCATCCAGTCCCCCCGGCCACGTTCTTCAGGTCGAGTGTTGTGACGCAACTTGGGAGAGGCCTATGTCCAGCAGTGGACTGCGATAGGCTGAGTTGATGATGATGATGACTAGAGTTCGCCTGTGGCTTCACGTGGATGACCTTTATCGCGTATTCCGCAGGAATATTTTCGTTTTACGGGATCTTCTTTTTCGTGTCGATGGTACAATATTCATATCCTGCTGGCCCAGAAATTGGCCACCTTAATTGCGTTGTCTGGAGTATTGTTCAGATCGCTCAATGTGCAGGTGTAAGGGCAAAGAGAGCAAGATAATAGATGTGGCATTGATTGAGGATCAACGCCAAAGGTACAAGCTGTATCCATATTGTCCATGTGGCCCCATTTGCTCATGTTCAGCTTACATCTGCCTACCTGGGTCCGCAGACGGTTTCGGGGTAAAAAGTAGCCATGTCCTTCTCCAGGTTCCAGGCTACCGACCGGTTCAGTGGTTTAGTCGTGATGAGGTAGCAAACAGACAAGAGTCACTTTCGCATTTATTATATTAGTATGATAATTTACTTGAACGGAGAAGTTAACATCGTGCGAAAATTACACACGTATTGTACGTACAGTGTTCCGTTTGGTGCTGGACACAAAGAATAGCACCACCCCATTTCTTCTCGTGGGTGTCGTAAAATGCAAATAAGGGGTTCACCAGAAGATGGGCAGCAGCGTTCTCTGAGTATTTATTCAACCAACTGCGAACGGCAACCCCGGCCTGCCAAGCGTGGCTATTATGCCATATCTCTCCCGTTTAGGGGAGGCCAGTGGACGTCTTATGGCTGAAATGATGATAAGTGTCTTAAGACACTTACCATATCACCAAGAACACCATCGAAAACTTTTAAAAGTTCTCGATGGTGTTTGTAGTCAGCCAACCCGCAGTAAGGCAGCGTGGTGGACTAAAACCTACCCATTCCATTCTGAGAAGAGGCCCGTGCCCTGCAGTGGGACAGTAATGGCCTGAATATAATTATTTATTTAAACTTCATGCAACATGTGTTGTACATAGGAAAGGTCACAGAAATAGAATGGAAAAGTGGGCAGGGCGCGCGTGCCAACACTCTGGATCATAGTGCAGGGAATTTCAAAGCCTTCAAAGCCTCAGTACGCCTTATGACTTGTTTATGTAAATACTGTAACAAAAACCCGCAAAAATGCCTTATTGCGCTGTTTCTAACTGCAGAAACAAAAGCTGTAAAGTACATTTGATTAAAGTTCTTCTTCCTTCCTTGGTCCCATTATTTGGGGTCGGGTCTCCCCACTGCGCTAAGTTACTCTGTCTTCGGTTTTCGGTTCTGGCAATTGAGTTTGCTTGAGGTCTCTTTCTATGTTTTTATGTTTGTTTGATTAAATGACGTAGTTTGTTCGAAAGTTGCCACGCATGAATCAAAAAAAAAAGTAAAATTGTGATTACAACCATTTTATCTCTATCTATTTCTGTGGGTAAGGTTGACTGGGAGAGAATGCCTAAGGTATTAAGTCCGCCTATGTACACATGTAGCATGAATATAATTATTTCACTTTATTCTACCTAGATCCGCCGCTTCCTGGCCCGCTGTCAATACAAGCGCCTACGCATCGAAGCCCGAAGCTTAGACCACGTGAAGACACTCAACAGGGGTCTGGAGAATAAGATAATAAGTCTACAACAGAAGCTAGGCGACGCGCTAGAGAAGAATAAGGGCATCGAACCGCTGTTGGCGCAGATTATTGACCTCAAGTAAGTAAATTAGACCATAAGAGCAAGAAGCGTTAGGGTAATGAGATCTTAGGTCTACAACAGAAGCTAGGTGACGCGCTGGAGAAGAATAAGGGCATCGAACCGCTGTTAGCGCAGATTATTGACCTCAAGTAAGTAAATTAGACCATAAGAGCAAGAAGCGTTAGGGTAATGAGATCTTAGGTCTACAACAGAAGCTAGGTGACGCGCTGGAGAAGAATAAGGGCATCGAACCGCTGTTAGCGCAGATTATTGACCTCAAGTAAGTAAATTAGACCATAAGAGCAAGAAGCGTTAGGGTAATGAGATCTTAGGTCTACAACAGAAGCTAGGTGACGCGCTGGAGAAGAAGAAGGGCATTTAACCGCTGTTGGTGCAGATTGTTGACCTCAAGTATGTTTAGTTGACCCTTAGAGTAAGAAGCGTTAGGGTGATAAGATCATACGTACAACAGAAGCTAGGTGACGCGCTGGAGAAGAATAAGGGCATTGAACCGCTGTTGGCGCAGATTGTTGACCTCAAGTAAGTAAATCAGACTATAAGAGCAAGAAGCGTTAGGGTAATGAGATCATAAGTACAACAGAAACTAGGAGACGCGCTTGAGAAGAATAAGGGCATTGAACTGCTGTTGGTGCAGATTGTTGACCTCAAGTAAGTAAATTAGACCATAAGAGCAAGAAGCGTTAGGGTAATGAGATCATAAGTCTACAACAGAAGCTAGGCGACGCGCTAGAGAAGAATGTACTGTTTAAAAATCATAGGAGGCCTTTGCTCAACAGTGGGATTGTACAGGAGTTTTGAAAATAGTGCTGGAGGGCCAAATCCAAAACAATAAGGTACAGAAAAAAGTCGCCAAAGGAGTCGTGAGCTCGATTTTGGAGAAAACAAAAACTTTTGAAAAGGCAGCACCCCAGCTTCAGCGCCACACAATAACTAGTTGACGACCAATTCGGTTTGCTATCTCTTTTTCTCTCGTTGCGTGAATCATAAAATGAAACGAGATAACAAACCGAGCCGGTCGACAACTGGCTATCGTGTGGTTCTGAATCGGGGAGCTGGTTCGACCAGGAATCAAACACAATATTTTTAGCAAAAAATGAATGAATGTCTTCAAGAGAAGAATTAAGGAACATTTCCTCTCAACATGAGTTATATTACATGTTATGTATTATATATCTATATATATATATATATGAATGTATATATTCTGATGTATCTATTATATATTCTTATGTATCTATTATATATATTTAAGTATCTATATATTATTTATATTATTATTAGCTAGTACTGTAAGTAAATAAAGTAGGTTTAATTTATGTTGTACACTTGTTTCTGTCCTCTACATTCAACATTTCTCTATCGCTCTAAGGTTTGCTGTTAGAAAACTCAGTTCTGAGTTAAGCTCGCCGATGTACATAAACTTTCCTACTGTTATATAAATGTATATCTGTGTGTACAATAAAGAATAAGAATAAGAATAAGAAAAAAAAATATTACAGTACGACACAAAAAATAAGGCGCGTCCTCAATCTTCTTTCGCGCAGAAGAAGATCGACGAAAACACCCGAAACATTGAAAAAAAAAACAACCTTATGCAATGCCCATAAGGTGTTAAAATTGATTGCCGTGACGTCTTTTTCCATTTCGCTCACACGCTTCCAGCGGCAGCGGCTGAGAATTTTGGCGCGCAGCGATGGTGTTTTCTGATTGGTTAACCAATTTCCCGCTTATTTAAATTTTGTCATCTGCGCAGGTACATCAGTGGGCCATATAAAATGTGTACTACTGTACCCTATATTAATACACAAATTGATAAGGTTGCTAATGACCTAATGAACAACAAATCATGCAAAATAATGTTATGTGTGATGTGAAATTTTCTTAAATCTAATACCAAACATCTTCCACAGAGCCAAACTAGAAATCCTAAGACTGGTCGAAAACGAAGCTAAAGCTCTTCGCAAAGACAAAACAGACAAGGACAACCTCATAGCCTCCTTACAAGAAGAGCTAACGAAGGAAAGAGATAGCAACAAGCGTTTACAGCAAGAGAAGAAGTTAATAGAAGAGCAATATGAGAAAAATAGAGTCACGTGGGAGGGAGAATCTGAGAAGCTGGCTAATGAGTTGAGAAGTACGAAAGAGAATTATGAATTGGCAATTGAAGGTGAGTGTTTACTTTTAATGGATTTTTAGTAAGGGCTGTCACACATGCAGTTGGAAAAAATGGTTGCGCCCGTGCCACTAGTCATAAAATATCTATAAATAAATAAAATAAATAAATATTTTAGGGACATTTTTACACAGCACTATCTAGTCCCAAACTAAGCAGAGCTGTGGGTACTAGACAATGGATATAATACATTTATATTTTTTTTTTTGTAAATACATACTTATAATACATAAGAAACACCCAGACCAACACAAACACTTATGTTCATCACACAAATATTTGTGTCCTGTGGGAATCGAACCCACGACCTCTTGATCAGCAGTCCGACACTCGAACCACCAGACCACAGACGTCGTCAAATAAAAATCAAAAATAAATAATAATATATTATATTAATGAAAATCAATTGCCACCACATGTATGACGGAGCACCACTCATCACAGCCGTTCTCACGGCTCGACCGATTCGGTTGTTTATTGTCAGGACAAGTAATTAAGTATTAAGTTTGTAAAATAATGTTGTGTGGCTGAGTCAAAAAAAAAAAACCGGCCAAGTGCGAGTCGGACTCGCAGTAAGGGTTCCGTACCTCTCAACGACCTGATATCCCATAAAAACTAATTTAATTTACGAGAGATCATCAAAAGACATCAACGCACGAAATATTAATTTTTGCATGTCTTTTTTACGCCGGTACCACCACATATGTCTATGTTTGTCTTATCTTTAGTATTTTTTGCTAAACTACATAATAATTATGCACTATAATCTGACCAAGTTTGACGCTAGTATATATTACCGTTTTGAAGTTAGAGCAGGAACAAAAATGTTGAAAAAAATGCATGTTTTTTGAGGTTTCTTCTATGGGGACCCCCTTTGGTTTTAGACTTTTTTTTGTTTTTAGTATTTGTCGTGATACACCTCATAGCAACACATATTCTGAGAAAATTTCAATCGGTTACCTATTACCGTTCAAAAGATACAGCCCTGTGACAGACAGACGGACGGATGGACGGACGGACGGACGGATGGACAGCGTAGCGAGAGTAATAGGGTCCCGTTTGGAACCCTTCGGGTACGGAACCCTAATTATGATTATGACAAGGTTTGTATGAAAGAAAACATCAAAAAAAATTGCACCCTTGCGAAGCCGGTGCGGGTCTCTAGTCCCGGTTGCCATACGAATATCTACGGCAGTCGTTACGGGAAGTCAGATCCACGAAAGTCTGACAACTGGTCTAACTTCCGAATGTCAGTATTACCCAGTAACTGGGTTGCGGGGGTCTGATGGTAGTCGCTCCGTGTAAAACACTGATGTTCAGCCGCATCTGGTTAGACTCGAAGCCTCGAAAAAAGCTCGGAGAAAGAAGTTGGTTCGATTACTGGCTTAGGAAAGCAAGTATAAAAAAATCCTGGAATGCAATTACATAAACTTATTATAAATTAATAGTTTAAAAAACACTAGAAAAACACGCTTATAACCTTGAAACCTAATCGTGTTCAAAGTCCATTACGTGGCCTTTCTCACGAGTGCAAACACGACTATGATACGATAATTATTCCATCATGGAATGCCAGTGCCTATCTTCCGGCTTCATCATCAGACCTTGAAACCTAATCGTGGTCAAAGTTCATTACAAGACTTTTCTAAGAAATCCAAAACAGCTATGATACGATTTTTCATCATGAAGTTTCAGTTCATATCTTCCGGCTCCATCATCAGATCGGTTCGACAGTACCATATTATTGTATTGTCATCAGAACTACATACAGCTGCCAATTTTCATTACGCTACGACCCTTGGAAGATGGTTAAATTAGTTACCTTAGATTCCATTATATAGCTAGTTACATACAGGTCGACCTAATAAAAGCGTTTAAAAAAATCTAAAAGAATATTTCTTTTTACCATCATCAATATTTAAGTAACTTTCCCTTTACATCTTTTTTCCCATCCTGTATAAACATAACTACGGAAGAACATAAGAACCGGAGTGACCGACATAGCTTGTAGGATCAGTAAGCTGAAGTGGCAGTGCGCTGGCCATGTCTGTCGAAGGACCGATGGCCGTTGGAGCAGACGAGTCCTTGAGTGGAGACCGCGAATCGGCAAACGCAGCGTAGGGCGCCCCCCTGCCAGGTGGACCGACGACCTAAAGAACGTGGCTGGGGGGGACTAGATGCGGAAGGCAGAGGACCGAGCGTTGTGGCGCGGCTTGGGAGAGGCCTATGTCCAGACTGCGATAGGCTGAGTTGATAAACATAACTTACAGAACATTGTTTTGGAGAAAGGACATCATACTTTTATTAACTTGTGTTTTTCCTTGAGCCAATTACCCACTAATAAATTGTGAGTATCTTAATGCGGTGCAGCGTTATCGTTAATGTTTTTAATACTAGTGGTGGCACGTCCTCTTGTCCGATTTAAACTTCATTTCTATTCTTACAAACCTTTATTAGGTAAAAGTAACATTCTATCTCTTCGCTAATATCGAAGGGCTGTCTTCACAGCTTAGCATAGGAGACCCTTTATAATTAAAGAATTTGTAATTAAATTTTTTTTAATATAACAAGACTTCGAAAGCCTTCGAGACCTTTTAAGAGGAAATGCGGCTGGTCTTTTCTTCATCCAAACGCTCTCGACTGTTTTCTTTCTGGTTTATAATCCCAGAGCAATTATTTTTTTAGAGTAAAATAAATATCATCTTTTTCTATGCACCTATGTTTCGTTTTTGTTGATAAATTATTTCTAGAAGCCCTAAAAAATCTTTAAACTGCCTATTTAGACCGCTTTCTCTATAGACCTAGTGTATAAATTTGACAGCTATTAATGAAACAGGAAAAACATAGCGCACAGTATACATTCTTCTTATTTAGTTTATGAAATATCTTTCAAATTGGTCCAGTTTCGGAGGAAAAAATAGTAGAGAGCCAAACCTCGAATTATGAATTTTTTACTAAGGTTATTAAGTCGGAACTGCAACTGTCCTTATCGCACTTACTTGAGGCAAAGCAACAGCAATAGTTTCTTCAAATAATCTATAACCTAATCTTCAAAAGTCTCTCTGCCCGTATTTCCTCTTAATATTCTTCAAGAGAGCTTTCAGGCCCTTTAATATTATCCTAAACACTTATTTTCTCTTTTTGTTCTTCTTTTACTTATTTTCTCTTTCTTAATATTTCATAATGCCAGACGCGATTCCTTCATCTAATGCCAAAAGCGTCGGTTGGTAACGTTTTCTGAGCTTGCCATGCAAGATATCATCCTCCGAGCCTTTTCCCAATTATATTGGGGTCGGCTTCCAGTCTAGCCAGATGCGGCTGAACATCAGTATTTTACACGAAGCGACTGCCATCAGACCCCCGCAACCCAGTTACTGGGTAATACTGACATTCGGAGGTTAGACCAGTTGTCAGACTTTCAGGCTTCTGACTACCCATAACGACTGCCATAGATATTCGTATGACAACCGGGACCGACAGCTTAACGTGCTCTCCGAGGCACGGAGGGGTTTCGAGGTGTAACGAAACTGTCACCCATCCACAGACTGACCGCGGCAAGTGCAGCTTAACCTTGCAGATCGTACAATCCGCGCAGTCGTTGCTTAGCTACGATGCAAGATATCCGCTGTAAAAAATAATCCCAAACAAACAGACAAAACTGATCAATTCCCAATACAATTTCCGATAAAGTTTTCGATAAAACATAACACGTCCTACCACTTATCACATAATGTAGATAAAACGAGATTACGTACGAATTAATTACTTCCATGTATAGAGTAAACGCTTGGTTGGCAAGTTTAATGTTATTGCATAAATATGTGTACGGTATTGGTGTGTTGCTAAAAACAGTTCAAGTTCGCGGTGCTACACCCCAGTGCCTCGGAGAGCATGTAAAGCCTGTGGTCCCTTGCCAGATCTCTCTCCGGTCGTGTCGGATTGCCGTCCCATCGGATTATGAGAGTGAGGGAATAGAGAGTGCACCTGTGATTGCGCACACACTTGTGCACTATAATATGTCCCGCGCAGATGGCTAGTCTCCGTTGAGATTGGCCGCCGTGACCGAAGTTCGGCCGGGAGGACATTATTATAATTATTTATTGCTATAGACATACGTGTACATAAGTGTAGTACCAATATAAGTGCGTAGAACTAAACTAGTGATGTATTAGTGTTTTAAGGATGCCAGTATTGCCCATTAACTGGATTGTGGGTAGTGTTGCCAGATCCTGAGTTGCTTGGGGTGAAAAAATTGGAACGCAGAAAAAATCCATAACAGTGGTTACAATCCGTCACCCGCTCCCCTCGTGCGCTTCTTCCTTCGCTGGCCGATTCTCGCGCCAAATTGGCTACTTAGATGAAAAAGTGGGATTTAGGGAGACCCAACGCTTCCAGTCGCTCAGCGTTCACGTTGCATGGCAGGACGCGTTCTGGGAAGGCCGAGCGGGACATCTGGCAACGCTAGATGTGAAGGTCTGACGGCAATCGCTCAGTGTATAATACTATTCAGTCGCATCCAGTTAGAGCAAAAGCCGGGCTAAACATAGTTGGAAAATTTTGACTTGAATATGGCCAAAAATAAACACATAGTGTTGTTTATGGTGTACTGGTGATTCTTTTTTAGGATTTTCTATGGATATCAGCTTGTTAGGTTCACTGCTAAACATACGGTTATTTTAAAAACTAGATGGCGTCGGCATTTCTTATGTGACTACCCCTGAGAAGAAACATAACATAACATCACGCCTGTATTTCCCCGAAGGGGTAGGCAGAGGTGTATAGTACACCCACACTTCGCCAGATATGTTATAGTCCAATGTAATAGGGGGCGAGCCTATTGCCATTGACCGGGCACAAATCCAGACTCCGGGCTGCTACTGAGAAGAAACGCCGAAACAAATTCAGGGATGAAAGTATCTTTGTAACTCCAGACATTTATATTTTTGTGAGAACAATGTAGGCAGCTGGAACTGCCCTTTGAGGAAAGTACCACGTCAGTTTGAATGGACATTAAAAGAGCCTCCACGAGTGACGATATTTAATTGATCGTTCGGCGCACCCTGGGCAGTCAGCCCCGCTACCAATCTGCTGACTGGCTAATCTTTTTCCCACGGCATGAGCTTAATCATTATGTAGCTCATGTCGACACGATAGAAGAAGTTTGAATGAAACTGTCCCAATCAATAGCATGCATGCATCAGCCATCAAATTAGACTAAAGTCGATTAGTGATTTTTAGACGTCTGATAAGACAAACCTCCAAAACTGCCGCATTCACCGCTTTCTTTCCCTTTCTCTTATTCAATTTTCTTGTGTGTTAAAACAACACTCCAATCACTAATCCAAGCGCAATACTTACGACTGGCGAAATGTGGGTGTACTATACACCTCTGCCTACCCCTTCGGGGAAATACAGGCGTGATGTTATGTTATGTGTTGTTATACTTACGACTGATCACGGGGAGGGTATATTAAAAATCTCATGTTTAGCAGTAAACGTTTACAAGCTGAAATCATGAATACAGCGTGACTGGTGAACGAGGGACATATTCAAGAATATAGTTGCATGTGCGTACTCATAATGAACAACAAATATAGAAAAAATATTCCACTATGAATCACACTTGAAAAAAAAAAAGTTAACAGGCTTGCGTTTGACTGCCACCTCACCTGTAATTTTATATGTGGTGGTACCAGCGTAAGAAAGAGGCAAAAAAAAATTTCGCTCACGGTGCGTTTATGTCTTTTGATGAACTCTCGTAAATTAAATCAGTTTCTATGGGGTATCAGGTCGAAGGGTGGTACGGAATCCTTACTGCGCGAGTCCGACTCGCACTTGGGCGGTTTTTTTTTTAACATGTAATTTAAAGTATCATGGGTCTCGGCTCGGCAAAGGAATCGTCATTCAGCCTTAAAACTAGGCCAGTAAAAATGAAAATAAATTTTACTACATTTCTTAAAATACTTAAAAATAGATCTTTATTATAACTTTTAAACCTATTAAACTCTCAGTCGACATTAATCGATTATGTTATAAAGATATTTGTGTCAAGCCCTAACTCGTCTACGCAACAGCGACGAGTCGACACAGCCTTCAGTTCGTCGACGAGAATAAACGAGTTAGTGAATACCGTTTTGCGCTCTCGGTCGTTCGTAAGGCTGTCTCGACGTCGAGCCCGTCTCGACGTACATCCACGAAATTGTCAGTTAGTGAATAGCAATGCTGATGTCAATCGATGGTGCGGTCGACGACGGTTCACACTTGCCCAGCAAAAACCTAGTCACTCGAGCCTTGAAGACCACCAGATTATACTTTCGGGAAAGATAACAACCAAATTATTGTATTGTCATCTGGATTACATAAACTGGCAAAGTTTATTAAATACCTACTCAATTCTTTATTGCATTCCATATTGATAATATAAACAGGTGGTAAGCTTAAGATAAAGAACCAATTATGGACCCTGTCGGGCACAGCCCGGTTTGGTAGGAGAGAGGTTTCCAATCAATACGACAATAGAAGAAGGTTAAAATCGACTTCCAAGATTGTAAGTTAGTTAGACTTACAAGTGGAGCTAATATAAGCGTGTTAAAAACTGTGGCGCACGCTCTGATTGTCTAGGAGTCTGCTGGCTAGTACAAAAGACGGAGGTGGTGGAAATAGCGTTCGATGGACACAGCCGTGCTAGGTGCATCACCTCACCGCATGCAACTTTGATTTGTAAGCGCAGAACTGTGTCTATTGTTGAAATCGATTCGAAAAACATTTCAAAAATTAAGATACTTTTTTATATGTTCATGGGGGAGTGTTAGTGCCTACACGGTATGGTACATGTATGGTAGTGAAAGTTGGGTATGGCAGAAGAAACATGAAAGCAGAATAAGAGAAAATGAGAGCTTTGAGAAGTATGTGTGGTGTAACTTTGAGAGATAAAGTAAGGAATAACGTGACATTGGAGCGTTTTGAAGTGAAAGAAGATGTGACACAGATTGAGAAAGGTATTTTAAGATGGTTTGGACAGGATTGACGAGAGGAGATTGACGAAACAAGTATACGAAGCGAGTGTGGATGGAAGAGTTGGAGGGGGACGTATCGCAATCAAATCGCGGACGTTCTCAAAAAATGCCAGGTTAAGAATAGGTACCCTAAACCGACGAGGTTAATGAACGTAGATGAAGCGAAAGAGGTGTGTCAGGATCGTAGCAGGTGGAAATCCAGTCTCTGCCTACCCCAATGTGAAACAGGCGTGATATTATGTACCAATACAATTTTTTTAACCATCTATGTAACAATATTCACACAAATAAAGAATTGAATTGAATTGAATATGTATGGAACGAGAATCAAGTACTAAACATTCTACTTCAATAAGTCTCTCGTTCATCGCTCACCATGTATATTTTTAATTCCAAATAGACATAGTATGCTGTCAAAATAGCACACCTTGAATTTGGTCACTAATAAATCAAAGTGACCAAGAAATAAACAAATAAACGGACGTGTAAAATAATATATTCAGCCGCAATCTAGTTAAGTCTGGAAGACGACACCAGTAGAGTTGGGAAAAGAGAAAGAAAGAAGACCTGTTAGAAATGTTATTAACAACAGTGTTGGTGTCAACGGAAGTGATCACTGAAGTGTCACACAAACAATATGATAATGCGCTCGTGGAGTGGTCGCAGGAGTTTAAGACGCGTGCGCAGCTTTGGAAAGGTATTACAAAAGAATAGTTTTATCATAAAAAAAAACTGTACGTTTTACAAATTTTTAGTCATCATTTCATCATTACAGCCGAAAGACGTCCTGGATATAGGCCTCCCCCATCAAGGGGGGGATATGCCATAATCGCCACGCTTGGCGGGCGAGTTGGCTAAATCAAATCAAATTTTTGATCGCAATGAACTATTTAAAGAGGGTGGGAGGGAGGAGAGGGGCTCGTTCCTAAGTAATAGCCGTGTGGATTGCAAGATCTGCGGGGTTAAGCTGTGCTAGCCGCGGTCAGTCCTGGGATGGGTGACCGTTTCGTTACACATCAGATCCCTCCGTGCCTCGGAGAGCACGTTAAGCTGTCGGTCCCGGTTGTCATACGAATATCTATGGCAGTCGTTACGGGTAGTCTGAAACCCGAAAGCCTGACAACTGGTCTAAACTTAGGATGTCGGTATTACCCAGTAACTGGGTTGCGGGGGTCTGATGGCAGTCGCTCCGTGTAAAATACTGATGTTCAGCCGCATCTGGTTAGACTGAACGCCGAAACCGACTAGGACGGAGGAAGAATTAACTATTTGACGACGTCTGTGGTCTAGTGGTTCGAGGGTCGGACTGCTGATCACGAGGTCGTGGGTTCGATTCCCACAGCACACAAATATTTGTGTGATGAACATGAGTGTTTGTGTTGGTCTGGGTGTTTCTTATGTATTATAAGTAGGTATTTACAAAAAAAAAAGTATACAAGTATTATATCCATTGTCAAGTTCTGCTTAGGTTGGGACTAGATAGTGATGTGTAAAAATGTCCGAAAAAAATTATTTAATTATATTAAACAGATTTAACATAAATCTTTTTATGTCATTAATTGTCTGGTTTTATGTAGAATTTTACGATGTTTAAAGCAGAAATGAATTTAATAATTTTGTAGCAGAAAAATATAATTTTTCTCAAAAATATACTTTGGCCCTTTTAGCACCAGGCCATTTATTTACCTACTGAAAATATCCGTTCCTGTTTATTTTTTATTCATTTTGTTTTTTTTTCTATTCTAGAGCGCGACAAACAGCACGAACAAGAGAAGAAAGAATTGAACGCAGAACTAGAAGCAGAGAGACAGAGTCGACAAAAGTTGTTATCAGCGCAGTATGAGCTGCAGGAGAGAATCGACTCTTTGCAGAGGTAAGTTGTAAATTCTGCAAGTTCCAATCTTGTTCGCGATCGTATTTTTCTTTCCAAAACAGTTTGAATGTCCCACTTGCTGTAATTAGCATTTATTATTTTATGTACCCTTATTTTTTATATAACGAAAAGACTAAGCAAAGCACAAAGGGGTAGTGCAACTGTAGAGGCTGCCCACTTGCACAGTTAGGCTGCGCAGTCCATTAGCAAAATAGTTAGGTTGTCACTGCGGTTTTAGGCACCACAGTGACAGATAGGGGAGTTTGTTGAGAGATGAGTTAGAAGACACTCGTAGATTTAATACATTTATTGTAGGAATATACTCGGCTAGGTCGCCAGTAAGGCTTAACTTCACTGGCACTGAGCGTTCGCACACTTATGAAGGAAGATAGTAGGCTACCGTCCCTTGTCTCCGCCACGTGGATAGTACGGGCAGGCCGGAGGGCAGCAGGACCGCAGGTAGACGCTGCCTCGTGGTTGCAGCGGGGTCAGGAACGGTACGGGTCAGCAGTCAGCCGGGACGTGACCGGTATGTAGAACTCTGGCCGGAACGTAGGATTCAGGCCGGAATGTAGGATTCAGGCCGGAACGTAGGATTCAAGCCGGAACGTAGGATTCAAGCCGGAACGTAGGATTCTTGCCGGAACGTAGGATTCTGACCGGAACGTAGGATTCTGGCCGGAACGTAGGATTCAGGCCGGAACGTAGGATTCAGACCGGAACGTAGGATTCTGGCCGGAACGTAGGATTCTGGCCGGAACGTAGTATTCAGACCGGAACGTAGGATTCAGGCCGGAACGTAGGATTCAGGCCGGAACGTAGGATTCAGGCCGGAACGTAGGATTCAGGCCGGAACGTAGGATTCTGGCCGGAACGTAATATTCTGGCCGGAACGTAGGATTCTGGCCGGAACGTAGGATTCTGGCCGGAACGTAGGTTTCAGGCCGGAACGTAGGATTCAGACTGGAACATAGGATTCAGGCCGGAAAGGAGAAGACCAGCCGGAACGTAGAACTCTGCCCGGAACGTAGAATTCCTAGTTGGGGATCTCCAGCTCTTCCATAAAGGTATTATACTGACGTCAGTATAGAAATGTCTTTGGGTTCTTCTCCGAATAATCTCGTTACGGATTTTATCCTTCAAAGAAACTCCAAGCATAGCTCGCTCCATAGCTCGCTGAGTGACTTTAAAGGACATTGCCCATTCTCTTAGGACCTTTAGGCCCCTCAAAAAAAAATGCTATGTCACGGCGGTTTTAGTCTTATTTTGTAGACCAAGTATTATCTTTTATTATTCTGCAAACGATTTTAATTTTTTCACCCTGGTTTAAGAGAAATCTAATTTTTTCCAACTCCTTAACTGATTGATAAGTACGCCCCGTGCATCGTTGGGCGATATAACTGAACGCACCCATAAGGACATCCAGAGACACCATGTTAATCGATTTTTGAAATCAATATTGTAGTATTTTTTAAATAATAAGATTGCAAGCTTTTACGTTTTTGGGTTTATTAATTAATATCGATTTTATAAGTAATTATAACAATATTTACAATAAATGCATAGGTATTTTAAAGCAAAGAATCATCTTATTTTTCTGTTCAAAAAGATTTCAAAAATATGTTTTGCAATTTCTTTTGATTTGACGTCATATGAGTGATTTTTTATCATTTTTAACGGATTTACGCATGCGAACCGAAATCTAAAGATATAAATTGTGGAAAGAAAAAATAAGAAATCAATCAATCAAGATAAGTCTAGTATAATAGCATCTGAAACACAGTAAAAGTGAATTCATAGAAGTATCGCTATTTAGAATCGATTCCGATTATTTGTGGAAATAGTCTGATATCTGGCAACATTTTCGTTCGGTTTGAATGGAGGATATACTTACGATTCAGTTTAATACATATTTATTATGTTTTTTAATGCTAGGGTGAAAGAAATGTTGATAAAGAACACATAAACATGAAAAAATAAGACGTAATTTTTGAATTACATACAATTTTGACATGGCGCCAAAAATGGGCCCATCTGTGGGCATTGTCCTTTGTGGACTAGCCCAACTGTCAGTGTCCACGTCTCGGTACCGTAAGTCATGACAAGCAGGACGCACTGGTTGAAGACATTTGTCTTAAAACTGATATGATATATTCAGCGAGTAATAAATAATCTTTTTACTGATGAGGGTGCCACTTGGTTGCTACATGCGCCTTAAATATAATACAAAGAGGGAAGGCGAGTCTACTACAAATACACGGGTTGATATGCCACGTGGAGACGTGGCAACTATCTTGCTGCCAGTGTCAATATGGCTAGTTGGCAGCAACCATGACACGCCATTGATAATTATTTCTTACGCTACACCATGGTATAATAACACCAGGTGGTCTCTTCCCGTGACAGCTAGGTCACGTGATTGCCTCCGTACTACGTCATCGGCCGTGGAGCCAATAGCGGGCTGTTAGCGTGACACTTGTCAGTTTGATGTGCTGCCACTTTGTGAAAATAAATTACCCGAGCAAAATGCATTTTTTCATTTACTTTCCTCTATAAAGAATCACTTTTTAACTAGTAATTTAATATAGTTTCCTTTATTAACTAATTAGATGAATAACACGAGATAACAAATAGTTAGGCTAGTTAGGAATTTATTTTATATTCATTATGAACAAAAATCTCCTTAAGTATATTGAAGATATCAATCAATGGCAGCACTGATCGTGACGTAGCTTGGAGGCATCGCGCTGTCATTGCGGGAAGAGAATACTTGGTGAAACATCTTATTATACCATGCGCTACACGTTACGCGGATCAATTATATTGCATGCGTGGTTATCACTGACGTCAAAAAATGACAATAAATAAATATTTGGGACTTTTTTACACGGTACCATCTAGTACCAAACTAAGCAGAGCTTGTGCTATGGGTACTAAGACATTGGATATAATACTTATATATATATATTTTTGTAAATACTTATAATATACAAGAAACACCCAGACCCACACAAACACTTATGTTCATCACACAAGTATTTGTGTGATATGGGAATCGAACACCCTCGTGAACAGCAGTCCGATACTCGAACCACTAGACCGCAGACGTCGTCAAATCATCGTCAAATACATTAGTAAGGAGGGGTCAACATTTGCTATTGCCTTGTTATACGCCACGAACTTTAGGAAATACTTTTGTAATCGATATTCTTGACAAATTATCAGTGTTTAGTAGTTCTTAACACTCACTTTTAGCACTCTCAATTTTTTCGGTCATGTATCGCGGCGTAGTCACGACTCTATAGAGCGACTTGTCGTACAGGGCAGAATAGAGAGCTCAAGAGTGCGTGGAAGGCCTCCCATGCGATGGACTGATTTAATTAAGTCTGCCGTGGGCCGGCCATTACATGAATGCACCAGACTAACCGAAAGCAGGGAAAGGTGGCGAGGCATCGTAAGGCAAGCTACAGCAGCCCCCGGCAATGGTAAATGATGGCCACGACCGCTCTGTCAAGAGCGAAACGACGAAGAAGAAGTAGTTCTTATAACATGGTTAACTGAATTGATCCGTAAAATTCTTGCATTTGCAGTAAACCAGCACCAAAGGAGCACAGGAGATCGTTGTCAGATGCCAGTAATAACTCGCAACAAGAAACAACTGTTGAAGATGTAAGTTATTCAATTTGTTTTTACTATGCAGATGCAAGATTCGCGTTCTCTGAATATTTAACAAACCAACTGCGATCGCCAAACCGCCTGCCATCGTGGCGATTATGGTGTATCCTCCCAAACTGCTTGGGGGGAGGCTCATGTCCAGCAGTGGACGTTCTTTCGGCTGAAATGATTATGATGATATAATACAGAGCGGTCGCGTCTTCCATTTTGTTTTGGCTCGTGTGTTGTCGTGTATACTCCTGTACGTTCGGGATTACGAATCGATCGTTCGCGATGTTTTATCGCGATAACGCAACTTCGATGTATATGCGGCCATGCACATTCGCCGTAGGCCGAAGACAAAGTTTTATCGCACGAATGTCTTCGCGATGTGTAGCCCCATGGTATAATAAGATGTTTCACCGGGTATTCTCTTACCGCGATGACAGCGCGATGCCTCCAAGCTACGTCACGATCAGTGCTGCCATTGATTGATATCTTCAATATATTTAAGGAGCTTTTTGTTCATAATGAATATAAAATAAATTCCTAACTAGCCTATTCGTTATCTCGTGTTATTCATCTAATTAGTTATTAAAGGAAACTGTGTAAAATTACTAGTACAAAAGCGATTCTTTATAGAAGCAAGTAAATGAAAAAAATGCATTTTGCTCGGGTAATTTATTTACACAAAGTGGCATCACATCAAACTGACAAGTGTCACGATAACAGCCCGCTATTGGCTCCACAGCCGATGACGTAGTACGGAGGCAATCACGTGACCTTGCTGTCACGGGAAGAGAGTACCTGGTGAAACATCTTATTATACCATGTGTAGCCCTAGCATAACCGAAATGCATCTGATAAAATTGCTTTAAGCGATAAGACCGCCAATTGTTAGTACTGTGCTCATGTTTGTTATAACTTTGTTTTTATTTTTATGGTGTGCAAACAATAAAGTATACTCTATCTATCTATCTATCTAAAATGCCGATAAGCTAGCAACTTTACACCGATGTTCAAGGGTTTGCAGTTTAGTACCGACCTGCACAGATGTTTATTAATAAACGTCGTTATACTGTCATCTAGGACTATGGCTACGGCTCAGTCAGATCGGTGGAGAGCACCCGACCGGCGCTGGAGGCAGTCAACTGGTCAGCGGGCTCACACAATGGACCATCACCGGTAGGTCATCTTATGGCATCTTATGTCATCTTATGGTGTCTTTATAATAATTGTTCGTTTAATAAAGAGCAAGCTGCACCGCCTTATTACCGAAGATTATAGAATTAATTATTTAAAAAGAGTAACCGGTATTCTTTTCTAATAGTGATAGTCACCACAGTATTATCTACTGTGTCATTGTTTTTGAAAATAAAATAAATTGTTGCTATTGTCTTCATAAATCACTTTTAAAACTTTGAACAATTATGACTTACTTATGGTGCTGACTTTGCAACAGTATATCTCTGTATCTACTTAATAAAATTCTTACAACTGACTGAGGATGAAAACACAGGAGTTCTTGAGAGTAGATGAGGTTGAGGGTGAGGTTTTTTTTCAAATATTAATGTGAAAAATGACGCGCTAACGCATGTCCGTTGTCGAATCGACGGCAGCAAAGACAAAGCACGGAATAA
Organism: Asteroscopus sphinx; assembly: GCA_949699075.1. Taxonomy (NCBI): domain Eukaryota; kingdom Metazoa; phylum Arthropoda; class Insecta; order Lepidoptera; family Noctuidae; genus Asteroscopus; species Asteroscopus sphinx. Next base: position 4,288,916 of record OX453029.1, on the reverse strand, counting down.
ATGATTAAATTACGTACTCAAGTAACACAAGTAAATTATATTGTACCGTTTACTTAAGGTCCGCATATTTTTTTTTTTTTTTTTTTTTTAATTTATAGTATACGATAGCGAAACGAGCTAAAGGCCCATCTGATGTTAAGCGGTTACCTTTGCCCATGACAACTTCAATACCACCTAGGCTGTTGCCTAAATGGTACCGCAAGTCGGTTCGCCAAACTGAGACATGAAGATGGAAAGTCTCATGTGATTGTAATTTCACCGGCACCCGTACCCTTCAGACCGAAACACAGCAATGCAAGCATCACTATTTGGCGGAGAAGTAGGCACGGTGGTAGTACTTCCCCGGACGAGCTCTTTCACAAAGGAGCTCTACTACTACAAGAATAGGTAGGCGGTTCGCTTCCGGACCGCGGTCCGCCATTTGGTGACCCCTGTTCTAATGTATGGATGATTTATAATTAAGTAATTTGTCTGAAATAAATAACCAAGTCTTACCCCCAGTTTCCGAAAGGCTGGTCAACGCAAAAATTAACTAATCGACTGTCAAATCTCAGGTCAAGCGTTGTGATTGGTTGTTAACATTTTTGCCGGCCAATCACAGAAGCTGACATTTGATTTGACAATAGATCAAATTAATCAGCCTTCCAGAAACCGGGGGTGTGTGATGTGTATTAATTAATTACCATATTTTGTATGTACAGGTCGCTGATGCAGGCCTGGTTCTTCGAATGCGTAATAGGATATCAGCACTGCAGAGCGAGCTGTCCAGAACAACGAAGAGGGCTGCAGATCTTGAAGAAAGGATAATGAGTAAGATTCACCTTAGTTCTGTACTTCTGTTTTTGTAGTAGTAGAGCTAAGGAGCTTCACATTCCATTCATATCAGTCCACTGACGTTGTTTGGTTTACCGACGGACCAAAGAAAGGGGGTCTGGCAGGAGCTGGATTCCACGGTGGACGACCAAAGGTTAAGAAATTCGCTAACCTAGGTCAATATACCACAAAATTTCAAGCGGAATTATTTGCCATCATTGGTTGTATCCGCGAAAGCCTGCAAAGGGCCTACATAAAAAGGCGCATATTTATATTCTCTGATAACCAGGCGGTCCTAATGGCCTTAAAATCAGAGGAAATCGACTCCAAGCTTATCAAGGAGTGTGTCCAGCTACTAAATTGGCTAGGAAAAACAAATTCTGTGACGGTAGGATGGGTACCTGGGCACTGCGGAATTAGGGGTAACGAAGCCGCTGATGAATTCGCTAGAGCTGGTGCGGAATGCCCCACTGTAGGGCCGGAGCCAATCTGTGGGGTTCCGAAATGCATCACCTCGGCTATTCTTAAGGACTGGGGAATTCATCAAAGCATTAGACTTTGGGAAAAAACCCCAGGCCAAGAGCACTCGAAAGCGCTTCTAGTAGGCTTCAGGAAGAGATTTACATTTTTTTTTTTTTTTTTTTATTTTTTTTTTATTAAGTCAATTAGAGTTACATAAAAGAAGCGCTTTCGCTTAACAGGAGCCATATAAGGATCCTCATTAGAACCCTTACAGGGCACTGTAAACTGAACAAACATCTACACAGGATGGGCCTCACATATATCACAGTTTGCAGATTTTGTCGCGAAAAGGACGAAACGCCCATTCATATCCTATACGAATGTGATGCAGTGCACCACATTAGAACTCAGCATCTTGGAGGCCACACAATCTCAGCTGATGAGATCAGATCCTCAAACCCCAAGGCTATAGTCGACTTTATGGTTGGCCTGCAGCTTGGAGAAGTGCTGTAGTCTACTATTAGAGGCGTTACAATAGATCTTTTAGGTCGCAGTGACATAAGGGACTTGCATAGACCTTACCTCTTTTTCCAAAAATAATAAAAAGGAGCTTCACAAGAGTAAAGGAGAGAGAGAAGGAGACAGTGATGCTTGCATTGCTGTGTTCCGGTGCTCGTGGTACGGCTGCCGGGGACATTACAATCACATGAGACATTCCTTCTTCATGTCTCAGTTTGGCGAACCGACTTGCGGTACCATTTAGGTATGGTTCATTTATGCAAAAGTTCAACTAACGTTATTTTGCATAGATATATTAAATAGTTTTTTCTCCCACTTGCTCGGAAATTAAATAATAAAATAAATAAATATTTTTGGGACATTTTTACACAGCACCATCTAGTCCCAGACTAAGCAGAGCTTGTGCTATGGGTACTAGACAATGGATATAATACATATATACTTTTTTTTTGTAAATACTTACTTATAATACATAAGACACACGCAGACCAACACAAACACTCATGTTCATCTCACAAATATTTGTGTCATGTGGGAAATTGGTTCGTTATTTAAAAAAAAGAATACATCAATGGGCTCTTTTCCGTACGCAACGAAATAACAGGCCGGTAATGTCCAACTCGCCAATAATAGAAATAGCTCGATAATTTAGAAATTTTAAATTATGCTACCGAGGTTTTTAAGTACACACTTACATAAATTAGGTGTTTTTAGGTACAAAATATTTATCATTAGAAGGCTGAATGCGCATTTTTTATTCAAAACTTTGAAAATAGAACAAGAACCGCGCTCGGTCGGATTGTCGCGAATGAAAATTAGATATTGTTGAATTAATTTGTGTATTGTTTCCTCGCAAATGAGAGAAAAGTACTATACAAGTCTTGGCCGAAATAGCAATTAACAGCCTCGTTTAGTTAAAAAGGACTCGGTTAGCGCCTCGTCCTTTTATAAACACTTCGGAAGTACTCGGCTTCACCTCGTACTTCCAATATTACTCGGCCGGCAATTGCTTCATTTCAGGCCTGGACAGTAATGTACTATTTTTATAAGAACCCTTGTTCCCAAAAGAAAGTTCGACATTTTTTACCCGACTGCGCCAGAAGGAGGGTTATGTTTTTCGAGTGTATGTATGTATGTATGTATGTATATTTCTTTGGCACGCTCTGTGGCCTAAACGGCTTGATGGATTTGAGATTGAGAGGTGTCGTTAGATTCGTCTTAATTCTGAGAGTGACACTGGGTACATCAAAATTTAAAAAATTAAAATGGCCGTTTTTTGGCGCCATATTACCTCTACAAAAATTTTTTTTTTCCGTCAAAAACTATCTAGTGGGGTATCAAAATAAAGGGTTTTATTATAAATGCTTTACAAAAATATATACAACTTATATGTTTAAATGTAATTTGGAATGAAAAATGCTAAAAAACAACAAAATATTCAACGTTAAAAATGAATTTGACTTTTCAAAAAAAACATTAATAGTATGATAAATAAAACATGACAAAACTAAAAAAAAAAAAATTACTTAATTAAAAAAAACATAAAACCCGACTGCGTGTAAAAATAACAGAAAAGATATAAACAAGACTTATCAACACGCAGTCGGAGGCTACCTATGAACTATTATGTAATTTTTGACCAAAAACATACGTAGCCTCCGACTGCGTGTTGATAAGTCTTGTTTATATCTTTTCTGTTATTTTTACACGCAGTCGGGTTTTTTGTTTTTTTTAATTAATTTTTTTATTACGTGCTAGTTTTCGATAAGAATCATTGTGCATCTCACCAAACATTCGTTTCTGCCACGCGTGCTTGGTGAAATGGCAAGCTTTTTAGCCCACCCACCCCCCGGTGCGTCCGTTCAAGCGGCATTCGTACTCTTAAGAGGAAATGCGGGTGGTCTTTTCTCCATACAAACGTTTTCGACTGTTTTTTAGGGTTCCGAAGTCCTACAAGGAACCCTTATAGTTTCGTCATGTCCGTCCGTCTGTCCGTCTGTCCGTCTGTCCTAATCCTTTACAGCTTAATAACTTCTACAGTTATAAACATAAGTAAATGAAATTTTGTTAAAAAATAGTCTGCATATAGATCTCAATTTTAAAAGAATAAAAAAATAGTTTTTACGTTCTGTAGGGGTGGCGCCCATACATGTGAAATGGGGAAAAAAATTTTTTTTTCGCTGCACCCCCTCGTGTGGGGTATCATTGAATAGGTCTACTAAAATGAAGGTAATGTTTCATACATCACTTTTTTATCAGGTGTACCATCTGCGAAATATAGCCCGCCAAAGTGGCTTGCAATGTGTCCCCCCCCCTGCCATTTCTAAACTATGCAACGTAGAAACTTATAATCTTCCACATTGATAGACCTTTGTGAAAACTCTCTTTTAAAATTATTTCGAGTATAATGTGATTATAATTTTTTGAGTTATAGACAGAAAACTGAAAAATACTTAAAACGTCCTAGTTCAAAGGTCATTTCGATCGGTCGGCCTTAGAGAAAAATGATCATAGCAAATAATGCTCCTTTAGCTACTTTCTATTTAAAAAAATCACAAAAAGTAACTTTGTGTTATGTTGACGACACACTTCTTAAATTTGGCGCCATCTAGCGGCGTCGTACAACACTCTCTGGGTCGCCAATGCTGCCGTCAAGTGCCGTGTATTACATTTGGCACTGTATAGCGCCATCTAGCGGCTACTGGCATCACTCTCTGAGTCGCCAATGCTGCCGTCTATTGCAAAAACTAAAATAGCCGTGATTAATATTCGATTTGATTTGTTTGTAACACCTACTTAAGGAACCCTATAATACTGAGCATGGCCCGACATGCTCTTGGCCGGTTTTATTTTTCTGATTTATAACCCAAAAGCAATTGTTCCCAAACTTATTTTGTCTACTCGAAAGTCGAGAGTTCAGTCGGTGTCTAAGAGTCCTCCTAGCTAGATGAAATTACAAATCGCCCCCCCAAGCCTTTACACATCGCCCCCATTTTTTTTCTGGGTCTCTTACCGCCCCCCTTTAGGCCTGTAGCGGCCACAGGGGGGCGTTATCGCCCACTTTGGGAATGGCTGCCCTAGAGCAATGATTTTTTACAGTAAAATAAATATCAAGATTCTTTATGCACCTTTATTTTCGTTTTTGTTAATACATTATTTCTAGAAGCCCTAAAATAAACTCAAAATTGTCTATTTAGACCGCTGTCTAAAGAGGCCTAGTGTATACATTTAACAACTAAGAAGGCGGCACAGTACATATTATTGTTAATCAGTTTAAGAAATATTATTTAAATTGGTCCAGTTTCGGAGGAGAAAATAGTCGAGAGCCCAATCTCAAATTACGACTTTTTACTAAGGCTATTCAGTCGGAGCTGCCGTTGTCCTTATCGCACTTATTTGAGCGCTCGCAAAGTGACAGCAATAGTTTTATCAAATACTTAATTTTCTAAAGTCTCTCTGCTCGCATTTCCTCTTAAGTCTGCATCAGCCATCATGAGTGCGAAGACGATTTCGCTACTTTCACACTAGCCACTGCAGATCATGTCCAAATAAAACCTTGTAAAAATCACAAACCATTTCTCCACCAGATCGTCACTCTTCACCGCCAACAAACCCGAAAATAGATGGCTACAAACTGGTGGAGTTAGAGATTGAGAATAAGAAGTTAAGAGAGCACCTGGAGAGGCTGCGGGCGGCAGGGGACACTATGCTGGTTTCCAAGGAGGTTATTGGTAAGTTTAAAGCTTAAAAAAATCAATGCAATTCTCATTTATCACCTCATGAACATAAACTTTAAAAATAGTAGTTTATGAAACTGTTGCATAACAGGGGTTATTAAAACACGAGTGTGAGTCTAAAAACCGAGCCGTAGGCGAGGTTTTTAATAGTATCACACGAGTGTTTTAATACCTAGTTATGTCAGTTTCATACACTATTTTATCTAAACTCATACAATTTGTCAAAATCTTGGTAATATTGTTGTAGTTTTTCTTGATTTTCTGGTAAAAGATTGTTCGTCATTTACGTTGCTGCATCCAGAAATTCAGGCGGGGTCATATTCTCCTCAGTTCAGTATCACTGCTGTAGTCAGATATTTTTGCCCAGAATAAAACTTTAGACATACAAAACCATAATAATAACGTAAACAATTACAATAAATTTACAAGTAACGATGACCAAATCCAGTAGGTCATGTCGCGCGGCCGCGCACGCGCCCTGCGCGCGCCTACACAGATAATAAAATATAGGTTGGCGAAAACATAATCGGAACTAATTTTCTATCCTTGTCAGGATTCCGTCAATCTCTGTTTTATCATACAAAAAATGTGCCTGTAAACACTTAAATATAATTAAAAGCAATATGACAATCCAAACTTCTGCCAAAAACGCGATTTTAAACGATAAATTCTTTTTATGTATGACTAGTGGCGCCACCCTGAATTTTGTGTACTCATTGGTGCCAAACTGTACGACTGCAAAAAAAAAGGTTTGAAAACTCCTTGGTTGGGTCGAAGTGGCATTAAAAACTCCTTAGTTGGGAAGTGTGCGGTAATGGAAAAAAAAATAATTACCGCATTGTTTTGTTCAGCAAACTGTATCGTAATGAAACTTTTTAAATTCATTACAGGTGCATGTGCGTAAAGTATGTCATTATGACATTACTTTCGAGTTCATAATTCGAATTTTACGATATGAGTGTGGATAAAAAGTAAACAACTACTTTAAAAAGAATAAAATAGTATGTGTGAAACAGTGTAGGAAGTAGGTGCCTTTGATTCGGTAAGAAATAATTGGCACCGACTTCCTAAACTGTTTCACACAAATTATTTTGTTCTTTTTGGAGTCGCTTTTAAAGTTTCTTTTATTTTTCTATTTTGAGTGGCGTTAACAATAGAAAGACAAGCGATTGCTGCAATCCCGGATTATTTGCTGTCATCCATTGAAGAGTTTATCTCCGAAGATCTTCATCAGATCTTCACTAAATGATACTTTCTGAATGCAAATGCTTGACTTGTTGATGGAAATATCAAAATCGCTATATAAAAAATTAAAATTCATTTATTTCAATCAACATTGGATCATAGTAAAGGTAGATGAACATTGCAAAAAATAAAATAAATTGTAATCAAAGATATAAATTGTCATATTGTTATTATTTGAATCATTTTCATAAATAAAATAATCAATTTTAATAAAATAAAAATAAAATTATATAATTCATGTCAGAGAGTCAGACATGGAAATAAATTAAATTCAAAACAAAATAATCAAATATAAAATAAATACAATCAATATCTTTTATTAGTCAGTACATGAACCAATGCTGCATGATTCATGTACTGACAGTCAAATCTGTCCGCAAATAACTTGAGGATACTGTATATGTATGCCTATAATATTTGAGGAGTTCCCTCAATTCCACATGGATCCCATCATCAGAACTGGATTTTGATAAAATGCGACCAATCTGGAAGTATATCATTTCAAATGAAAAAAATATTTTCCAAAAAAAAAAAATTTTCCTAAACTAACTTAATAAATGACTGTTCTGAGGTAACAACATAAAAAAAATACAATCGAATTGAGAAACTCCTCCTTTTTTAAGTCTGTTAAAAATTTAGGGATCAACTGATTTTTTTTCGCGATTTCATGGTTGGTCCAATAGTAAAAGTTTTTCAGACTGATGAGTATAATGACCCCTTAAGAGGTTTTTAGTCATTTCAATAACACGTTTTAAATCAAAATTGTTTTATCTTGTAGAACAAATGAACGTGATGCAGAAAGAACTGGACAGGCGGAGAGACGAGTGCATACAACTCAAGAGCGTACTTTCTAACCGGGTATGTATCAATAGTATAATGAACATTAATTAAAGATTTAAATTGTGAAAAGAAAAAATCGCTCACGAGCAGGATTCGAACCTGCGACTCCTGGCTCAGTACGCCAGTGCTTTAGCCACAAATTTACATTAAAACAAATTTACATTAATTTTACATATTTTTTTTGCACTAAGCTACCGTGAACACTGCTCGTGGTATCGAAATTATCCTTCACTATGGTACGTCTTTGGGTGACGTCAGCAATATCTTATTAAGAAACAGAGTTTCTTAACCGACTCGACCAACTTTGCAGTTAATTCAAAGTCGTATAGATATGCCTACCCTTACTAATTATTTTATTATTTTAACGCATTTACGCATGCGAAGCGAAATCTAAAGATTCAAGTTTTTTTTCAATATTTTTTCTTTTCACAATTTAAATCTTTAGATTTCGCTTCGCATGCGTAAATGCGTTAAAATAATAGAACATTAATTACTTTACTTTTAGGTACTAATATGAATTTTACTTTTGATAATATGTATGCTGTGGGCACAGACATAGTAAAAATTTAGACGAAGTGCTGCGAACAATCGTAGTGAAGCCAAAAAAACCGTGCTGCTTCGTGTACAACCAGCGCTCACGCACACACATGCTCCTCAAACCGTGCTCACTCCTCTCAGTACACACGTCGCGGCATCGTCCAGTACATACATATATACATCACGCCTGTTTCCCATTGGGGTATGCAGAGACTATGGATTTCCACCTGCTACGATCCTGACACACCTCTTTCGCTTCATCTACGTCCATTAACCTCGTCATGCATGCTCGTCGGTTTAGAGAACTCTTAACCTGGCATTTTTCGAGAACGTCCGCGATTTGATCGCGATACGTTCGCCGAGGTCGTCCCCTTCCAACTCTTCCATCCACACTCGGTTCGTATACTTCTTTCGTCAATCTCCTCTCGTCCATCCTCTCTATAGAGAGACAGAGAGAGAGTCTCCTCCTCTGGTTTGGACATATATGTCAAAATCATCTTAACATACCTTTCTCAATCTTTGTCACTACATCTTCTTTCACTCCACAGCACGATATATATAATATCAAATATTATAATGAACGAAAATGTTATGTTAACTTCTGATAAAGTTAAGTCTGAGTAAGTTAAGAATTATGTTAATTTAAAAAAAATGACTTGTAACAATTGTTATCAATAAATACAATACAATACAATGCACTCCCTTATCACGTTACGTTACTTTATCTCTCTCGTCCAGTAAGCATCGCGAAAGTAAATATCCTTCAGGTGCATGGTGTGTGCGTGAGCGCTGGTTGTACATGAAGGAGCACTGTTTTGTTGGTTTCACTATGATTGTTCGTAGCATTTCGACTATGGCTGTGGTTTTTGATTGAAGCGAGATTTGATAAAAAGAAAGGAGGAAAAACTATTTATTGCCACATCACATTTTCTTACACTTAATGACACTTTGGGATTTATAACATAACTGGCGAAATGTGGGTGTACTATACACCTCTGCCTACCCCTACCGGGGAAATACAGGCGTGATGTTATGTTACAGAAAGATAGATAGAATATACTTTATTGTACACCATGAAAATAGTGCCTCGTTGGTCTAGTGGTTGCAAGCGCGACTGCTGAGCATGGGGTCCTGGGTTCGATTCCCGGGTCGGGCAAAGTGTTATTGGGTTTTTTCATTAGGAAATTCTCAGTAGCAGCCCGGAGCCTGGATTTGTGCCCGGTCAATGGCAATAGGCTCGCCCCCTATTACATGGGACTATAACATAACTGACGAAATGTGGGTGTACTATTCTATTACACCTCTGCCTTCCCCTTCGGGGAAATACAGGCGTGATGTTATGTTATGTTATGAAAATAGTAGTAAACAGGAACAACGTACAAATTATGGGTACATGGGCGGTCTTATCGCTAAAAGCGATATCTTCCAGACAACCTTTTGATGGACAAAGAAGACGTAAGATCTAGATAATGGGGGCAGTCCGTGGCGTACTACTGCATATTAATAAACTAAAATAAATAAATAGCACAAAATATATTACACATATAGGTATCATAAATATATATTATTATTATCAAAGTCTTTGTATATACTTACGTCTATTATTATAATATATATAAATAATCTATGTTATGTTATGTTAATGACACTTTAAATAACCCAACATAACAAAACAGACTGTGTACTCACGTCACACTGGACGGCTTTATCTAAAAGAGTGCCAGTTGACACAACGTATCTGTGATAGGTGTTGATTTTTATAGATAACTGTATCTGGTTTGTTTGGGCATGTCACAGAAAATACTAGTACATATTATTATGTGAATAGAATAAACGGGTCGGTTTGTCGACTTGTATATACAGACCATAAGCCTCTAGACGCCGACTAGGCGGACATCCCCGATTACCAATCATATGCAGTAGCACTGCATATCATACGCCCCACCGCCAATCGGGACGTCAGTCCTTCAGCGCGCGGCACCAATCATACCACCGAACTTTTGAGCCGACCAATATGATTGCATAACGCTACCATAATCATAACCCTATCTCTTCTCATGGGTGTCGTAAAGGCGACTAAGGGATTCACCAGAGGATGTGCAGCAGCGTTCTCCCAACCAACTGCGATTGCCAACCCGCCTGCTAAGCATGGCGATTATTGCATATCCCCCAACATGCTTGGGGGAGGCCTATGTCCAGCAGTGGACGTCTTTCGCTTAAATGATGAATCATAACACGCCATCGAAACACGACTATGATACGATTTTCCATCATGAAGTTCCAGTTCATATCTTCCGGCTCCATCATCAGATCAGTTCGACAGTACCATATTATTGTATTGTCATCAGAACTACATACAGCTGCCAATTTTCATTACGCTACGACCCTTGGAAGATGGTTAAATTAGTTACCTTAGATTCCATTACATAGTTAGTTACATACAGGTCGACCATATCGTCGAAAAAAAGCGTGTTAAAAAGACATGCTGCGCCGACCCCAAATAAATTGGGATAAGGGCAGGAGGAGGAGGGCATGGAGAGGGCTATGCTCGGAGTGTCCCTGCGTGATCGAATCAGAAATGAGGAGATTCGCAGGAGAACGAAAGTAACCGACATAGCCCGAAGAATTGCCAAACTTAAGTGGCAGTGGGCGGGGCACATTGCTCGCAGAACGGATGGCCGATGGGGCAGTAAAGTTGTGGAGTGGCGACCGCGTACTGGAAGGCGTAGCGTGGGTAGGCCCCCCACAAGGTGGACCGACGACCTGGTGAAGGTCGTGGGAATCCGCTGGATGCGGAAGGCACAGGACCGGTCGTTGTGGCGATGCTTGGGGGAGGCCTATGTCCAGCAGTGGACGTCTTTCGGCTGAAATGATGATGATGATGAAGGGCAGGAGGATGATGAGTGACAGGACAGCACAACAATAACATAACATGGCCTCTCCTTGTTCACACACTGGCGGAGTGCCCAGCTTGGGCCGCGCAGCGCGTTGACCTCATCACTGCAGTAGGCGGCAGCGATCTCTCGCTTCCGGCCGTGGTTCTGTCTATGGTCGGGAGCGAGAGCGCTTGGGAAGGCGTCGTCTCCTTCTGCGAGGATGTAATGCTCGCTAAGGAGGCGGCGGAGAGGGTTCGAGAGGCGTTGACCTCTCTCCCCATCCGCAGGAGACGACCTGGGCGTCGCAGGAGGGCGTATGCCGACCTCCAGTCACCCTAGGTGTGGGCCTGCGGGCGGCGGACTCGGGGTGGCCCGCCGCCCGACCAGTCAAGGCCCGTGACGGTGGCGCGTAGTGTTCCGCGCGCGCCAGTCAAGAGGAGGGTGTGGCCGATGTGGCTGCCGCACGGTGAGAAGGGGCTCGCCTACTAATGGCGAGCCGGGACCTACCGGGGATGGTTGGGAGAGTAAAAGTTTACCACGCCCCCAGCCAAGGGTCGTTAGAGGAACACCGTGGTGGTTTTTAGTCGGTAATAGTCCGACACTGGCTCCGCCTACCCCAGGCGGAGTGCGTCCATGAGGATTTTCCCCACGGAAAAAAAAAATTGCCTCCTTGTTGCGCCAAAACACTTGGGTCTCCGCCTTTCGCATCCAGTCCTTCCAGCTACTATCTTCAGATTCGTCGGTCCATTTGGCTGAGTAGCGCCCTACGCTGTGTTTAATGATTTGCGGTCTCCACTCAAGGACTCGTCTGCTCCAGCGGCCATCGGTCCTTCGACAGACATGGCCAGCCCACTGCCACTTCAGCTTACTGATCCTACAAGCTATGTCGGTCACTCCGGTTCTTCTCCGGATAATCTCGTTACGGAATTTATTCTTCAATGAAACTCCAAGCATAGCTCGCTGAGCAAATTTTAATTTGTGGACTAGCCCAACTGTCAGTGTCCACGTTTCGGGACCGTAAGTCATGACAGGCAGGACGTACTGGTTGAAGACCATCGTTTTCAAACTTTGCGGTATGCGATGATAATATTCGGCGAAGTTTGTCAAAGGCTTCCCAGCCCAACTGGATCCTTTTATGGGCATCATTTTCGAAGTGTTTGTTCTTTCTAGTATAATATTTACGATACAGTTTAAATACACAAGCATAACCATAATACGTACTAGTATAAAACCCAAATTATTTTAGTCTGTTGTAATACCATGTATTTGTTTGTCTCAAAAGTGACATTTCTTTTGTAACACGCGGAAACCCAACCTGTGTTGTGTTTATTTTTAAATTAATTTCTTATTTACAACCTTTACAACAGTGATATCAGTAAAAAACTGCAATTTTTTGACAAGAATATGTCTAATGCCATTTGAGTACGTACTAAAATACATTCAAATACTTTATTACGCTATCACTTTCACGGCCCATCATCATACACATCAGACAATAGTTTATTAATCGCTGTACCATAAATGGTTTATTGGACAGAATGGGTTAAACTTATTGTTACTGATATTTCAGTTATACTGGGTGTAAGGGGAACGCTTCCGAAAACGAAGATAGGTACTGGTGATTACTGATACGAAACCACGAAAAAAAAAAATGCGATTCTTTTTTTAGATTTTTTCATATATTTTTTTTTTTTTCATTTTTCATACATAACCAGCTTTGGGCAGTTAAGTAAAACTCATAAATAATGAAAAATGCAAAAAAAAAAAAAACAAAAAACTTAAAAAAGAATCGCATTTTTTTTCGTGGTTTCATATCAGTAATCACCAGCACTATCACCTATCTTCGTTTTCGGAAGCGTTTCCCTGACACCCTGTATATGGTGCGCTATAATCTCAACCTGACACGGCCTAAATTACGATGATAATTACGAAACTGGGGGCCTACTCGCGTTTGACGAACGACCAACGAAGTACGAACTTTCGTTCCGACTGATAATAAAAAATCCTACACAATAAAGATAGGCACATAAAAAAGGCACAATAAAGATAGACGACTACTATGAAATTGATCAGAGAACAGAGAAACCAACGTCAAAACACGATCATCGCATGCGATATGATAACGATGGTCGAACGGAGTAGCAAATTGTGCGATGAACGATACGATGAACCGAATATCGTCGAACGCGAGTAGACCCTCTGGATCGTAAAACCGTGTTCTGTGGATCTTTGGACCCGATAAGGCTTAAAACTAAATTGAACCTTGGAGATTTATTCCTAACAAGTGACAATGTGACTTTCCAGTTAATTAGTGTTGTGTTAAACTGTCAAAGTTCAAAATATAACGACCACTAACTACTATCTTTCACCTGAGAATTAAGAGCTTTTTTCGTGTAGTGAAAACACGAAAGAAAAATAAGTTTAATAGTGTCATTGAGTGTTATTAAAAGAGGCATAAAGGTTTATGAAGTGTCATTGACGGTTTATTAAAAGTGTCATAAAGGTTTATTAAGTGTCATTAAGGGTTATTAAAAACGACATCGTGGGTTATTAAAAGTGTCATTAAGTGTTATTAAAAGTGTCATTAAGCGTCAATTAGTATCAAAATGACGCTACCCTTAACCGGGGTGAGGATTTCAAAGCAGTTGTATATGGAACAGCCGATACATAGGAGTTCCTTCTATTACTGTCAAAAAAAGGTATATAAGGTCAAGGAAAAGCAAAGATTCTGGCATCAGAATATTTTGGTATTGTAATTCTAGTATAGTAAAAAAAAATGTAAGGGTAGGCATATCTATACAACTTTGAATTACCTGCAAAGTTAGTCGAGTCGGTTAAAAAACACTGTTTCTTACGTCACCCAAAGACGTACCATAGTGGAGGATAATTTCGATTCCACGAGCGATGTTCACGGTAGCTGAGTGGCTAAAGCACTGGCGTACTGAGCCAGGAGTCGCAGGTTCGAATCCTGCTCGTGAGTGATTTTTTATTTCCATATATTAAATCTTTAGATATCGCTTCGTATGCGTAAATGCGTTAAAAATAATAAAATATCTAGTATAGTTGTTAATGAAATAACCAGTAATATTTAAATAGGCATATTTTTCTGTTGAAACACAGAAACCGTGGTTCCAAGCACTGAAAAACGTTGTGAGTAATTAATTATAATGTAGTGATCAATGTTGTAAAACCAAACGCTTTGTACAGTCGACCGCACGTCAGTGGTAACAGTTTGACATTGACAGCGTCTTTATTTTGTAAGCAGTAAGGGCAGTTTTCCAATTCAAGTGTTACCACTGTCATGCAGGCGATTGTACTATTAGTTAAAAATATTTTTAGTAACCGTTTTTTTATTTTTTATGTGATGTGTGTGTGCGTGTGTGTGATGTGTGATGTGTGTGTGTGAACTTTTATCCATCGTTTGACTAGATAATTACATAATTAGTTGATTTTTGTTCGATACTTTTATTTTTTGAAAATTGTGCGTTTTTAGAGATTTTTCGAATATTTCTCCTTTATTATTTAACTTAGCTATATAAAATATATGCAAATAAGAAGATAATAAAGTTTATTAAATACTAGCTAGAGGAAATTTGTATAGATTGTTTAGTATTCTTGTAATAAAAAGAAAACTGTTTTGAGATTTACGACATTTACTTCCGTGGTAAAACACGCGAGAATGATTTTCTCAAAAATGAGTTCTATTGCAACCCGCATAAAATTGACGAGAGCGGCCCGCAGTTGCGGTGTGTAAGGGGAGTGCGAGGGTGTGAATTACGTTTTGGGAGCGTCCTCTTAACTGTTAATATACAACCTGTAACAAAAAGGTGTAACAAAGAATCATGGCGGGTTCCATACATTGATTTGTAGATAAGTTGGAAAAGTTTTACTATTATTTAACTATATTTTTAACAACTAACAACTAAGCTACTTTTATGTGAAAATATATTATTCAAATTTCAAAGGAAAAAAATATCAGAAATTAATCGATTCTTTATTGAGTCGATATTCTTGTTTTTTTATAAAAGTTGTAACAGAAAGGCGTAGTCATTCATATTCGGTGAGCTCCTTCACGGCATAGCATAGAACAACTTTTATTGTAGCGACATCCCTGAAATCGTGAAAAAAGCATGGAAAAGTGATATACCTATTCGACCGAAATGTATGGAAGGGCTGACTTATTTTTTGCAAATTAAGGGTTGACTCTTGTATAAAAAAAACAAGAATATCGGCTCAATACAGAACCAATAAATTTCAGATATTTTTCCTTTGAAATGTGAATAATTTATTTTCACTTAAAAGTAGCTTAGTTGTTAGTGGTAAAAAAAATAGTTGAGCTAAATTTCTAAGTGTTAGGAGTCATAATATTTGTTTCTTTATAAATTAATATTAAAATTAAATTAATTTGTTTTTATTTATGGTTTTCACGTTATTTTAATTTTCCATGCCTTCTGTTGCGGCCATTGCATGGTATATAATGTTTGTTTTTGTTTTTAAGTAGATGTAGTGTGTAACCTAATTATCATTTTTAATTTTAGCATGACCAAAGCACTGCCTACCTATATACACCACTAAATACATTTTTATATACAAAAACCTTTAAAAAAAACCGGTTATTGAAAACCGCTCGTTCGAAAAACACACTTAGTGTGTGTTTTTTGGTACATAAACATTTTGTGATATATTTATAATATTCACACTGGCTTTAAATATGAGTGTTTAAAGCCCAGTGTCCATAGTGATGAAGGAACTCGACTCCGTTATGGCGGTTCGCAACTCAATAGAGTATTTAAACCCCGAACCCTGCCTTTTAGAAGTCCACGACTATGACTCGAAGTTTATTTTTAGACTGAGTAAATTTAAAAAGACTCCCGTTTTTAAACGACTCGATCACGACTAAAAGGTTCGAACCCTTTTAAAACGACTCTGCTCGCGGGTGTCTCGATTCGCGAGGCGCTTAATTTTGTTTTGGAATGAATGTCTGTATATGCTGTTTTTCGATTAATATGGAGACTCTTGATTTGACTAAAAACTCTTGACTAGATTTAATAAATATAATTCCAATTATTTAAAATTACGATTATAGTCTCATATTAAACGACTAAAGTTATTTTCTTAAAAGACTCGGGACTTAAGTTGTGAGTCTTTTAGTAAAAGACTCAAGTTGTTTTATTTACAAGTGTAACTGTAATGACTCCAGTCCTTTCACATTGGTAAAAATCCTCAATTCGTATTTTTGGAGTCGAGTCTTGGAAATCGAGTTAATCTTTACTATAAGGACTTAAAAGACTCGAGTTCTTTCATCACTACGTATCCACCAAAGCGGATAGATGTGACGCAAGCCACCATTATTGGTTTAGATATAGAATTGCATTGAAGCCAGTTGGATGCACCGTTGAAATGTTTGAGGTCACGGGCGTTAAGTGTAGGGGCTCTGAGTGTCCACTAAATGACCTCAGAGATGGCGGCGGCATACAGTGGTCACGAGGTTGTACAGGGAGATATAAAGTGTCCATCGAGATATCTTACAGGCGTAGCCACAGAACAAAAGTAGCATAGGAAGGGCTCCGAAGGCATAATACATCCCGGAGTCCCCCTTATTGCCTTGTAGACGATCACCGGGGGTTTTAGTGAGTAAAAATTCCACACATCGCTGCCTTTCTCCCCCGTGAGGCCGGTAGCGTTGTAAAGGTTTCCTCCTCGCATCAAAAAAAAGCTAGTGAAATATGAAAATAATGCAACCTTATTGGTTGTTCAACACATCTCTACGCTTTGGTGGCCTTACTTTTTATGAGCATCCTATTAATAACTGTAAATAGAAAACTTTTTAGACCCTTTAGAAATTATTTATGTTGAACAAAAAAATCCATTTGGTAAATAAAAAACACAGACCAGTAAGCCTCAGACGACGTATTAACAAAGTTTTTCATGAGAAGAACACGATCGTAAAATGTTGGCGACAGGGGGCGAACGGCGTGTTATGATTGGTCAGCTCAGTTTGGTGGTATGATTGGTGCTGCTCGTTGTCGTTAGAATAATTACTTTTATCAAAGAGAAACTATGTTATGCGAATCATTATATTTATTAATATTTAAAGACACAAAATTACATTGACACATTCTACATTTTTCAAATAGGAAGAGAACAAACAGTGTTGCTAGTTTACAGATAAATATAAAAGTATAATATTGCCAACACGCCTCCTTACTTTTATATTTACTGAACAATAATTATTCTATTCAACTTATCATAACAATAACCTACTAGATTCTAATCAACATAAACACCCTTTTAATAAATAAACTAAATTATGTTTAACATTTCCCTGAACTTAACAAACTTAATATTTCCTAAAGATTTCGTGAAAATATCTGCAATGTTTTCTTCTGAATCAATCTTTACAATCTCTATAACACCATCTTTACAATGTTCATGCACATAGTGATAGTGAACTTCAATATGCTTTGAGTTTTTAGTAAAATTACCATATTTAGCAATTGCAATAGTACCCGAGTTATCTTCGTAAATTTTGATTGGCTGATCAACATTAACAAATATGTCCTTAACCAAGTTTAATATAAAAATAATTTCAGTTACTGCTTCTGATAAAGCTATATACTCTGCAAATGTAGACGATTTAGTGACACAAACTTGTTTCTTTGATTTCCAATATATTGGGTTACCAAACAATCTAATTACAAATCCTGTTGTTGATTTTCTATCCACAACATCACCTGCCCAATCAGCATCCACATAACAATCTATGACATCACTAGTACAATCGCTATAAAAATTCAGTTTAACTTTCCTTGTTAAGTATAAATATTTTAAAATGCGGAGTGCATATTTGAAGTGAGTCTCGTTATAATAATTTTGAAAACGACTTAGGTAATTCGTACTAAATGCTATGTCTGGTCTAGTTCCACAACTAATATACAATAAGGCACCTAATAAATTTCTATATTTTAAGTTTTCATCGCAATCAGATTGTTCTAATTTAAGATTTAATTCCATTGGTGTTTTATATAGTTTTGAGTTTTTAATATTAAATTTATTTGCCAAAGTTTCAATGTAAGTTTCCTGACTTAATGTCATAATATTTCTAGATTTACTATAATCATAATCAATGTGTATTCCGATATAGTTCTTTACTTTACCTAAATCCTTCATTATAAATTTGTTACATAAATGAGTTTTAATTTCTCTAAGTAAATTATTTTCTTTGCAACAAATTAACAAATCATCAACGTACACTAATATAAATATGCTCAAGTTATTTACTGTTTTAACATAAAGGCAATAATCATATTTGCTTCTACGAAAACCTAAGGTAACTATATAATCGTTAAAACATTCATACCAAGCACGTGGACTTTCTTTAAGTCCATACAGAGCTTTGTTAAGTTTATAAACACTATTAGTACAATCATCGTAACCTAAGGGCTGGTTTACATAAACTTCCGAAATAACTTTACCATTTAAAAATGCTGTTTCAACGTCCATCTGATGAATATTTAAACTATTTTGACAACAATAAGAAAGTAATAATTTTAAAGTTTGCATTTTAGCAACTGGTGAATAAGTGTCATCTATATTATCAGTCTGTTGAAAGCCTCTAACGACTAACCTAGCTTTATATAAATCACCTGGCTTCTTTTTATACACCCATTTCACATCAAGTACCTTCTTGTTTTCAGGCTTGTTTACCAGTGTCCAAGTATTATTTTTAACAAGGCTGGTCATCTCTCTGTCCATTGCATCAATCCAATTTTGTGATTCCTCACACATTATCGCCTCCTGGAAAGTATCTGGAACCATAGAGTCACAATAATTAACATTTATAAAATAACCAAATTCTTCATCAAACCTCACTGGAGCTCTAATTTGTCTCTTTGATCTTGATTCTATTATTCTTTTATCTTTTGTTTCATCATCCATCTCATTATTTGATTCACTCGACCCTTGTATTACATTTTGTTCCATTTCATCATCATCTTTATTCATATCTTCATTTTTCTCGTCTTCAAAACCAATACATTTCACATCTTCTTCAATTATATCAACATGTCGAGCAATAACTATTTTATTGTTAATCAAAACTCTGTATCCTACATCTGTGTAACCAAGTAATATTCCTAACTCAGCCTTCTTATCCCATTTCGATATTCTTTTAACTTCTGGTACTCTTACAAACATTCTGCTTCCATACATTCTCAAATTATCCATAGATGGTTTTCTCTTAAAAAATATTTCATATGGAGTCTTCTTTTCGAAACTATTTGTCAACGTGCGATTTTTCAAATAAGCAGCAGTTTTGACAACTTCCGGCCAGTAACATCTGTCAACTTTTGCTTCCGCTAAGAGGCATCTCGCCATATCCATTAATGTTCTATTATATCTTTCCGCTGTGCCATTTAATTCGTGTACATATGCTGGACATGCTTTAATCATTATACCTTTATTTCTGGTGAATTGAAACGTCCTCTGATTCATATACTCTTTACCGTTATCACATCTTAACTCTTTAATCATTTTTCCTGTCAGGTTCTGTACTTCATTCACATATTCAACAAAACATTCATAAACTTGATATTTTGACTGTATGCAATAAACTTTTACTAACTTACTGTAGTCATCGATAAAACTAAGAAAGTATCTCTCATTATTATAACCTGGTGTACGATGAGGCCCATTTAAATCTGTGTGTACAATTTCCAAAATATCTTCAGCTTTTCTCCTATTATTAGTGAACGGTAAATTATGCATTTTATTTTCAATACAGATAGCACACTTTAAATATTCTGTTTCTAATTCTTTAGGTAAACCTTCTAGCATTTCATCCTTACACATGATATCCAAATTTTTGAAATTAATATGTCCAAGAGTCCTATGTAGTTTCTCCTTTTGTGTCATAATATTCTTATTTTTGGCCAGATTTACTTTAATGTTTTCTTGATAAAGATAGCTTTTCATTTTATATAGTCCATCTTCTCTAACAGCAACAGCTACCAAACCTCCATACGTTTTATAAATTTTGCTATACTGACCTTTTGAAATTATCGAATGATTGTTATTGATTATCTTCGAATAACTTAAAAGGTTTGCTTTCATTTCTTTTACGAAAAATACGTTTGTTAATGTTACTTGTGACATATTACCATAAACTGAGAAATATACTGGTATTGTTCCTATTTTAGTTGCCTCTAGTGTTCTACCATCTCCGACTCTAACTTTAACAGGCTTCTTTAAAATCTCTTCTTTTTCAAAGTACTTATCGCTGTTTATAATATGATCTGTGCAACCACTGTCAAGCAACCAATTTATCTGTCCTTCATATAATTCTTTAGTTTCTCTTTCACTTGTAAATGCAATAGTGGTATGAAAATTATTTCCCGATTGGTTTGACATTTGTTGATGGTTCCCTCTACCACGTGCGTTGAAGAAACCACGACTTCTATTAGACTGGTAACCACGACCTCTATTGAATTGAGAAACACGGCCATGACTTGTATTTCTATACCAACAAACATTTTGATGATGTCCATGTTTTCCACATATGTAACATACATTATTATTTGAATTTTGACGGCTATCAATTTTAAAGACATTTGTTTTCTCATGTGTCATATTTTCTTGTAACTGACTTGCCTTTTCTTCTATATTTTTCATCCTAATTTTATTTTTTAAATATTCAACATTTCTGTCAATAGCTGGTAGAACATCCATCAAGTCACCAATGTGACTGTAATTATGTGGCAGAGATTTTAGCATGTAGCTTAATCTTTCTTGCTCTGTAACCGTTGCTCCTGCTTGTTTTAATTCATTTATAGCTTTTTCAAAGTCGTCAAAGAAAGTGGTAACGTCCGTGTAATTTTTCAATTTAATATTTTCGAGATTATTACGACATATTATTTGCAATGATGTCGATTGATTTAGGTACATTTTATCGAACTGGCTGATTATATCAAATGCTGAATTTAAGTCACATATGTATTCTAGCTGTTTATTCGTTATAGCACTGTAAATGTAATTCGTGGCCTGTATATCTTTTTCTTCCCATTCACTTTGAGATTCACTTGCACCTCTTTTCCGTATTATTACATTTTCACATTTTTTGTATTGTAAAAACTTATGCAGCCTGATCTTCCAATTTTTATAATCTGAGCCATCGAATATTGGAATTAATATATCAGAATTTTTCACCGCCGCCATTTTTGAACAAAGAAAAGACTCTCGCACCAACTATAAATTTTTCTGAAAATTTCTTACCTCTTACCTTGTTCTACTCTTTTCTATCAACCACGCTCTGCTACCATGTTAGAATAATTACTTTTATCAAAGAGAAACTATGTTATGCGAATCATTATATTTATTAATATTTAAAGACACAAAATTACATTGACACATTCTACATTTTTCAAATAGGAAGAGAACAAACAGTGTTGCTAGTTTACAGATAAATATAAAAGTATAATATTGCCAACAGCAATGACGTACCTATTGTCAGCGGGGCGAATTTTATGTAAATTCGCTCCTTGGTGAGCGGGTGTATACGGCTAATTGGCGTCTTTAGGTTTACTGGTCTGTGATTAAAAAATAATATCTCTCAAGCACCGCTGGGACGAAAACGTCCCAGTGAAACCAATTCTTTTTAGACTATATTTTTGATCTGTGAAGGTTCAAATTCTATTGAACGGCGCATACGCAGCGGTGCCTGAGGGAGTTTCATCGCACCAAATCGCGGCGCCTGAGAGACAATATTTTAGACACATTACCTTCAATGCTCGGATAGATAAAAAAGGCGGACGGAATCTCGCTAAACAACAAGTGAAGCATCCATAGTAAGCCGGCTCGCTTAAAAGTACGGGCACGCACACATTCACATCCACACTATGCTAAAAAGCCGCGATTACGCAAACAATCTAGTGTGACGGTAGTCATTGTTGTGGTGTCACAATAGTAGTTTATGAAACTGTTGCATAATAGGGGTTATTAAAACACGAGTGTGAGATAAAAAACCGAGCCGTAGGCGAGGTTTTTAATAGTATCACACGAGTGTTTTAATACCTAGTTATGTCAGTTTCATACACTATTTTATCTAAATTCATACAGTTTTAAATAAAATACCAAAGTCAAAATCTTGGTAACATTGTCGTTGTTTTTCTTGATTTCTCTGGTAAAAGATTGTTCGTCATTTACGTTGCTGTATCCAGAAATTCAGGCGGGGACATAATATTCTCCTCAGTTCAGTATCCTATTTTTGCCCAGAATAAAACTTTCGACATACAAAACCATAATAATAACGTAAACAATAACAATAAATTTACAAGTAACGATGACCAAATCCAGTAGGCCGCGGCGCGCGGCCGCGCACTCGCGCTGGCGCGCTCCTACACAGATAATAAAATATAGTCTAGCGAAAACATTATAATCGGAACTAATTTTCTATCCTTGTCAGGATTCCGTCAATCTCTGTTTCTTCATACAAAAAAATATGCCTGTAAACACTTAAATATAATTAAAAGCAATATGACAATCAAAAGTTCTGCCAAAAACGCGATTTTAAGCGATAAAAATTTTCAATGTATGACAAGTGGCGCCACCCTGAATTTTGTGTACTCATTGGTGCCAAACTGTACGACTGCTAAAAAAAAGGTTTGAAAACTCCTTGGTTAGGTCGAAGTGGCATTAAAAACTCCTTAGTTGGGCTGAAGAGTGCGGTTATGGAAAAAAAATTAAATTACCGCATTGTTTTGTTCAGCAAACTGTATCGTAATGAAACTTTTTAAATTCGTTACAGGTGCATGTGCGTAAAGTATGTCATTATGACATTACTTTCGAGTTCATAATTCGAATTTTACGATACGAGTGTAGATAAACTACTATTATGAAACTGTTGCATAACAGGGGTTATTAAAACACGAGTGTGAGTTTAAAAACCAAGCCGTAGGCGAGGTTCTTAATAGTACCACACGAGTGTTTTAATACCTAGTTATGTCAGTTTCATACACTATTTTATCTAAACTCATACAATTTTAAATAAAATACCAAAGTTAAAATCATGGTAACATTGTCATTTACGTTGCTGCATCCAGAAATTCAGGCGGAGTCATATTCTCCTCAGTTTAGTATCACTGCTGTAGTCAGATATTTATGCCCAGAATAAAACTTTAGACATACAAAACCATAATAATAACGTAAACAATTACAATTAATTTACAAGTTATGATGACCAAATCCAGTAGACCAAGGCGCGCGGCCGCGCACGTGCCCGCCCTAGCGCGCTTCAACACAGATAATAAAATATAGTCTAGCGAAAACATTATAATAGGAACTAATTTTCTATCCTTGTCAGGTTTCCGTCAATCTCTGTTTTATCATACAAAAAATATGCCTGTAAACACTTAAATATGTATTATTAAAAGCAATCCAAAGTTCTGCCAAAAACGCGATTTTAAACTATAATATTTTGCAATGTATGACTAGTGGCGCCACCCTAAATTTTGCGTACTCTTTGGTGCCAAACTGTACGACTGCTAAAAAAAAAGATTGAAAACTCCTTGGATGGGTTGAAGTGGCATTAAAAACTCCTTAGTTGGGCTGAAGTGTGCGGTTATGGAAAAATAAATAAATTACCGCATTGTTTTGTTCAGCAAACTGTATCGTAATGAAATTTTTTAAATTCATTACAGGTGCATGTGCGTAAAGTATGTCATTATGACATTACTTTCGAGTTCATAATTCGAATTTTACGATATGAGTGTAAATAAATAAAATAACATTATAAATCTGGTGTGTTAAACTGCTTTCGAAATTATAGTTGGTTTAGGAAAAAAATAAGTGCTTCAGTCTTTGTTTAGCGAGATTCCGTCCGCCTTTCTTATTCGTTCGAGCTTCAATGTAGCTAAAAACTTGCTGACGCAACCCTCCTTACAAACATTTAATTCAACTTTGAACTCTATTTCTACAGACTGTGAACTTACAGTCGCTCGCTACCTCCAACTACGGGTCGGACGTCGATATTATCAACGAGGACGGTGAATTGGCGACTGCGTATGAAGCACAGAAGGGTATCAACAGGTAACAACCCGTCAGTCTTTGTCTTTATTTAACTTTTTTCTAAATAATTTAACATTAAGAGGCTGACAACACCTAAAAAATCAGACCTCTGCGGTCACTGTTGTTTTGTACAGAACTGAAAGAGAGGCAACGAGAGGGGGAACGTCTCGGGTGCCCCGCTCAACTGAATGAAAATTAGCATTTTTTTTTTTTATAAAAAACTAAAAGCTTATTTGAAAAACAGAAACAACTATGTTTTAGATTATTGTCTTTCTTAAATGTTTTCTTAATTTCATTTATAGTATTTGGTAAATAATAGAGATTGTTTGCTTCAAAGCATGTTTTAAGAGGTTAGTTTACAATTCTTTTCTATAGAGAAAACTTCAAGAAAACGTGTTTTGGGCACTCTAAAACTGTATTGTTTTAGAAAATACGATCAAGATTAACATTTTTTTTTTCACTGCCACAAACTGAATAGATACAGCTAAAAAGTTTTTAGAAGTAGCCTATTTGGGGTATTTGGCTGTTGTCAGCGTCTTACATATTGGGCAGCTTGTTATAGATTTTTGGGGCTAAACAAAATGGACTATTCCACATAAAAACTGTATTGGCTCTGCGTATGCATACGCTATTATTACGTCTGTTGCGAATAAAGACGGATAATTTAGTAAATAAATTAGGATTAGACTTTACGTAAAGCTCTAGACGTCCTGCGTGTTCAATATAATAAAGGTTTCAGGATGCTGTTGGGGCTGCCACGATACTGTAGTGCGTCCGGCATGTTCGCGGAAGCGCGCACAAATGATTTTTATGCTGTAATAAGGAAAAAGACCGTGTCCTTACTAACTAGAATCAAAGGTGTTCACAACGGCTACATATCAAAGACGCGTTGTAACGACATGCTATATGTATAGCGCATAATATTTTTTATGCTATAATATAACATACAGCACTCGTTAGAAATCACAGTCCGCTTTCCGGGTTCGGCGCGGCGCTCGAAACGCTACGAGTATGTGCGCGTTATTATATCCATTATCAGCAATGTGCGAGTGCGAACACGAGCGCATAGATGAACCACAGTCTGCGTTGTAGCTCCTTGACTTGCTATATAGCAGGCTACGTTAGTGTAATGTAATGTAAGCGCCTGTTATTGAAATGATAAACAATATCAAGTCAGCTAAAGTTACGCCGCAGTCTCGAATTGCAAAGTGCGTTAGAAAATAGACCTTATTACAATGGATTTATATTCCATACTTGATCGTATGGCACAACCTAGCAACAAAAAAACTACATCTCGACTCAATCTCGTAAACAAAACGACGAAAAAATTTAAAGCAGATAGCAGGAAGTAGTGTTAAGTAAATATTAGTATGCGCCTGCTTTGTGTATATAATAGGTTATGCTATCTGCTATCTAATATAACGAACACCTTTAACGAGAATGCGTGACAGTTCCAATAGCGTTCTGAAAGCTTTATCTGAGCAACATGATGCTCCTATACTGAAGCATTTTGTTAATGTGTTGGTGCGACAAGGGCAACCTTGTCGTTCATAAAATTAAATGTTTGTGTGTTGTTCAATTTATTTTAAATACTAACCCGTAGTTTGTTAAGTTTTTTACTAACATGTGGGCCTCTGTAGGCACAATTAATAAATTAATTTTAATTTAATTTACAAATAATGCAATTTCTGTAATATACAACGTGTATCAGAAATGCGTGGTCATATTTGAAGAGCTTATTCAGGGGATGCTATCGAACAACTTTTATTATGGGACCAACCCTGAAATTGTTAAAAAAGAATCAGCTGATCCTTACATTTTGTCGAGCGACATCGATGATTTAGTAGGGAAATAGCAGATATTTTTTTCGCGATTTCAGGGTTGGTCCCATAGTAAAAATTGTTTTTTTTATTTTTTTATTGTATAGGATGGCGAAACGAGCTAAAGGCCCACCTGATGTTAAGCGGTTACCTTTGCCCATGACAACTTCAATACCACCTAGGCTGTTGCCTAAATGGTACCGCAAGTCGGTTCGCCAAACTGAGACATGAAGATGGAAAGTCTCATGTGATTGTAATTTCACCGGCACCCGTACCCTTCAGACCGAAACAGCAATGCAAGCATCACTATTTGGTGGAGAAGTAGGCACGGTGGTAGTACTTCCCCGGACGAGCTCTTTTACAAAGGAGCTCTACTACTACTACTCTCTTCTACTACTTCTATGCTATGCCTTGAATGAGTTCTTAAAATTTTAACCACGCATTTCTGATACACGTTGTATAAAGATGGAAGTGTTAGAATCTTATATTTAATAAAATAAGGTTTACAGCTATCAGTTATTTCAAGTCCAAACATTGTTCTAATGCATCGCTTCTCAGTCTTAAATACGATGTCTTTGTTAGTAGAGTTACCCCAGAAGATAAAACCGTATTTTAATACCGAATATTTTTCCATGTGCAGGCAACTTCAAGAAGAATTATTTGCAGAAAAGAAGTTTTACTCGGAACACATATCCAAGTCTAAATCGGAGATAGAAAAATTAAGAGAAGAAAATGAGAAATATCAAAAGTGAGTACAATTCAGTATTATTACTATTTTAATTATTTTATCGACTGATTACAGTACCTACTAAAGTCTCAGCCCAATTTACAATTTTTACGATTTTGGATTAGAAACCCTATTTAACAAGACACAAACATTTGTTTCCTTTGCTACCACAATATATTTTTGACCTTTTTAACTGTTTTTGTCATTTCGAATTTAACTTAGTTTTCATATACGTAAATTTGAAATTCGTGTAACAATTACATTAATTATTATTTTGGATGTACAGTCAACAAATCGGAATCATGACCCACTCAGCTGATAATTCGTTTGAAATCGTCAAAACAGTAAGGTTTTCTTCTATGCTGCACTTAGGACATTTTGAATATTTATATTTGGTAAACTGTCACTGTCACTTGCTAATAAAATTGATAACAAGTTTGTTGCCAGGGAAATATCTGTTTAAGCTAAATTCAACCTAATTGTATTAAATGTCTGTAGGGATATTAAGCTTATTGTGGGTCATGATTCCGATTTGTTGACTGTACACAGACTTTACCATTGTTATAAGTTACATCGACAAAATTGTGTAGAAAAGGATCTAACGCAGAATAAAACGATTTTAAACGCCAATGAAATACAGGCCTTGTTGCTTTACGTTTAGATTTGAAATACAACAACCCAAGTAACACAAAAAGCCGTTTAAAGGTAAAAGTAAAACCCAATATACATCTAAAAGTCTTACAAAAGATGTTTAAGGTGAATGCTACAGGGTAGCCCGCGAAATTCAAAATTTTCAACGTTTTTTGCTAATTGTAGCTTTATTTCGCATTGTATTTCGGTCAAAATATGATTGGCGGAAATAAAAACAAAATATCTACTGAATAATACTCATGAAAAATATTAACCTAGCTCTATAAGCTGTACTAGTTCGATAATATTAATTTACGATCAAATTATCGATTTTCGAGCTTGTACAGCTTATAGAGCTAGGTTAATATTTTTTATTAGTATTATTCCTTAGATGTATTGTTATTATTTCCGCCAATCATATTTTTACCGATACACGTATTTTTTTCGGTTGGGTTTTCAGTTATTTCAATAACAAGTTGTATTCAACATGAGGCGTCTATTGAGCTTTATGGTCGATGTTATTAAATTATTTCATTTATAGTCATCCTGATATCCCTTTTTCCAAGACTTCAGGTCTGTATCCAGTCTAACCTGCCCCCCGATTCAGAAGCACACAATAACCAGTTCTCGACCGATTCGGTTTGTTATCTCTTTTTCTCTCGTTGCGTGTATCATAAGACGAAACGAGATAACAAACCGAACCGGTGGATAACTGGTTATCGTGTGGTTCTGAATAGCGTAGCCGATGCGGCTAAATGTCAAAACTGTATTATAATTAGAAGTGGGCGTTTAAACGAAAAACGCATCCAATTGAATTTTTTTTAAAGCGGTTATGCTCACTTTGTGATTAAAGCAGATTAAACTTTTTCGTCCACCAAACTTATGCTTTCAATAGATTGTTGTACTAAAGTAATTGCTGTTGGTCTTCCAAATAATAAATAAATATATAGTACGATTGAAATGTAACTTTATTTCTATACGTATAAGACTCAATTTCAAAATTTACCGGTGGTTTTTGATAACCGGCAGAATTAAATAATATTTGTTTACGTAAAATTTGCTTATAGAAAGCACTTTTTTTTTGTTTTGTTGATTATTTTCGCATCGTTTAAACGTTATTTCGCTTTGGTTGGCGCTTAGTTTATCTTTCGTTGTCAACGATTGAATGCATTTGTAGTGATACGAATGCGTGTTCTATAAAACTCTCTTTATTTAAATATTTACACACAATTTATAGCAATAAATCACTGGTGTCAGCAGACACAAACATAGAAATTTAGACAGTAAAATATGGGTACAAAGTTAACTAACTTAACTGGGTCGTACGTAAGCATAATTTTGCCCATGCTTCGACCTTTTTGTTCATTCCGGGCCAAAAGAATCTAGAACGTTCGTTCGTTTGAACGTTCTCCTCGGTAATTACGCGACGGTTGTAGTTTGTTTGTATAGTTTTTAGGGAACTTTGTAAATAGTTTAATTGTAAATAGAATAGTGTAACTGCAGACGAAGGAAAGTTACTTTTTTTGGAAGTGAATAACGATAAGCGTCATAAGCGTAAAAAAGTCGGTGGCAGAAAAAGCATACCGTATAAACACGCTTACGATTTTAAGCTGTTTTTCCCAACTTTAATTATAATATTACTACGAATGTATACCTATAGTAAAGTATAGTATGTATAGTGATCGAATCAGAAACGAGGAGATTCGCAGGAGAACGAAAGTAACCGACATAGCCCGAATAATTGCCAAACTTAAGTGGCAGTGGGCGGGGCACATTGCTCGCAGAACGGATGGCCGATGGGGCAGTAAAGTTCTGGAGTGGCGACCGCGTACTGGAAGGCGCAGCGTGGGTAGGCCCCCCACAAGGTGGACAGACGACCTGGTGAAGGTCGCGGGAATCCGCTGGATGCGAAAGGCACAGGACCGGTCGTTGTGGCGATGCTTGGGGGAGGCCTATGTCTAGCAGTGGACGTCTTTCGGCTGAAATGATGATGATGATACCTATAGTTATGTCATATTTAACGTGTTTGGTTGTAAATATTTACCTTACAGTGACGCCGGTCATACAAACATAAATGTGACAATCCGAAGAAATTGTATTGGTTCTCCGATGGAGTATATAAAATGTACATGCTCACAAGTTTTTATACAACTGACATTCACTGCATTTAAAATGTTATGTGATTAGGTTAAAGGCTTGTTAATTTTAATAAATGTATTTTATTATTTTATTTGCTCTTCATTCTCATCCTCATTATCATTAAAATAAGTACACACCGCTACACATCAAGCTGTAGAAAACCAGTAAAGGCTGACCTCGCGTTGTAAGGAAAACCTATACAATGCGAGGTCAGCTTATACTGGAAATGTACAGCTTGATGTGTAGCCGTGTGTACATTTTCTAGATGGTGTTCTAATCATTTGAATTTAAGCTTTATGCCATTTTCATAAGTCATAATATTAAAGGCCCGTACAGACCAAAAGCGGGTAAGTAGCAACGCAGGTTGAAGGCGGGCCCGCGCAAGTTGTAATACAAAGAACGATGTGAATCACGACACACCAAGTATTAGTGCGGGCCCGCTGGCAAACTGCGCCGCTCCTGCCCTGCTCTGGACCCGCCGGCGACAAGCTAGGGCCCCAATTCTCGCGTTATAAAGATAAATGACCACAGAGTACATTGTAAAATACTGAAATAGAGACCAATCTTCAACCTCAAAACAGGTAACAGCTTACTAGCGCCATCTGATACTTTTAGTGCGAAACTGCTGTTAGTACATCAACTGAACTAAAAATAAAATATGCATAAAGAGAAACACTTCTTGAGGATCGAACCCACGTCCTTTGTTTATAAATCTGAGCGCAGGATCGTACTGCTTTCAACACTAGCAGAGCAGAACATCGGAGCAGGAGAGATCGGTGCATCAGTGTGACGTCCAAGCGGTTACGAAGAAGTTACGAAGCAGTTGCATTGTTTGACATACAACACAACATGTCATACTGAAAGCGGTTCTCTGACGGGCCCGCCGACAAAACGCCTGCCTTAAAGTTTTAGTGTGACGTGTGCCGCGTTGCTCATGCCCCTCGCTGCTACTGACCTGCTTTTGGTTTGTACGGGCCTTATATGTTATAGTGGTCCAACCACATCAGATAATACTTCACAACCTGTATGATTTTGCATCCACGCGCCGCGCTGCTCGGTCTGTCACTGGCGGGTCGAGAGCAAGGCAGAAGCGGCGCAGTTTTAGTGTGTGTATGTGTGGTGTGTGTGTTTAGTTTTAGTTTTTTCTCACACCAAAAACAACACACACAAACACAAAGCAATCATTCTTAATTTTTCTCATGTATCTGGTCTGCTCGGCGTCCGTATGTCACTGCAGGGATCCAGCAGAATACCAGCGTCATGTATAATAGCTGGCACATGCTGAGCTGGACGACTATTTGGTACAATACCGAGACACATATCACACTTTTATTGTCTTTTTAACCGACTTCAAAAAAAGGAGGAGGTTATGTATTCGGCGGGTTTTTTACTTGTATGTCCTGTGTCTTGTTTTTGTACTGAATAAACGTTTTATGTATCTATCTATCAGTTCGCCAGCGGGCCCGCGCTAATTTTTGGTGTGTCATGTTTCATATAATTCCTTGTATTACAACTTCCGCGGGTCCGCCTTCAACTTGCGCTGCTCCTGATCTGCTTTTGGTCTATACGGGCCTTTACAGCCGTCTGTAGCCACGGCAAAAACTGTCTCATTAACAAGGGACCTAATAGTAATCGAAGTCTTTTTCAGAACTATTACAAAACGAAATATTGTACAGTTGACTGCATGTCAGTGGTAACAATTTGACCTTGACAGCGTCTTTATTTCTTAAGCAATAAGGGTGGTTTTCGTAATTCAAGTGTTAACACTGGCGTGCGGTCGACAGTACCAACACTAAATGCAGATAACTACGTTCTGGGCTCATACTTCATTGCCATCCACTTGATAGTTGGCTTAAGGGAAATTTAGCAGCCAAGTGGCGCCCCCATCAATGAAAACAATATTACTCGCTGAATACATCATTTATTGAAAATTAGTTTTCAACAATTGAAGTACAGGTACTGCAGTTTAACCAGAAACTATTAACTCTGTAAAATATAGTTCGCTGTAGATTACATTATCTGGGTCTGTAGTTGTAGATAGAAAAAGTGCCAAAAGTGGCCGTTTTTCGCATTTTTTGTAGCCACAACTACAGTGAAGTATAATTTACAGAGTTAATAGTTTCTGATTAAACTGTTGTGTAATTTAGGTTGTATGAATCTCTGCGGCCATGTTTTGGTAGATCAAAGATCATTGTAGTTCATAAAAAACCAACAAGTGGGATCGGGAGACAGGAGTTCTTGCTTAGAGATGAAAGCACTAAGATTGCAACAGCCTCGTCACCTGATCAGGATTGGGTGGTTGGTAGTCCAGGCTACCACTACTACACCACCACAAGTTGTGATTGCCTACCACTTTAAAGACTGACGAGGTTTTTTGCGTTTACGAACTGTCCGAATCGATGTTAGGGGCTTACATCAAGCAATCTCTGAACGAACAGTAGCAAATTGGCTCAAACATCCCCCGAGACGTTCTATCGCGCTGCACATGAGGGAAAGCTCATACGGATGTGCTTTTCCCCATTTTTACCATTGTACAGGATTCAACGAATAGCCTCTCAAAATACCCGTAAAGGACATTGATAAAAATAGCCTTAAACTGTTACAAAGATGAACAATATACGAAAATTACATGCGAATTTTTTCTTTTCATAATATATATTGTATTTAATGCGGACAGTACAAAAACCATTTTTCATATTTTAAAGAGTATCAATACATCCATATTTTTATTTCGATACTCTATAGTCTTTGATTCAATATTATATACTCCTTTTCACACAAGAAATTCCAAAAAATTGGCATCAACTGACAACTTGACGACAATGTAGGTTGTTTGACATAACAAAAAAAGCAAAACATGACATCAAAATAGTACAGATATCTGTGATTATATGTGTCAAAATAGTAAATATTTTAAAAATCTAAAATTATATTTACTAATGAATGTATTGCAATACATTGGCTTCATTGAGTTGTATATGGTGAGCATCAACTTTAATTTGTAACGCCTTAAGGCGGAGTCACTAAGGATCTTTAGCAATGTCCTTTGCGACCTTGCTGACCAAGCGCCTTAAGATTACAGCTCTATAGAGCCACCCAGCACCCGACCCGCACCGCCTCACCTCGTGCGGTTAACAACAACAACATAACATCACGCCTGTATTTCCCCGAAAGGGTAGGCAGAGCTGTAATAGTACACCCACATTTCGCCAGTTATGTTATTGTCCCATGTAATAGGGGCCGAGCCTATTGCCACTGACCGGGCACAAATCCAGACTCCGGGCTACTACTGAGAATTTCCTAATGAAAAAACCCAATAACACTGTCCGACCTGGGAATCGAACCCAGGACCCCACGCTCAGAAGTCGTGCGGTTAGTATTCTTTATATGGACTTCTATGGATATGTGCTCACTACATCAACTCTAGCGTCACCGGATCACCTCTGTCGTAAGCTGTCCACGCGCGGACGGCGAGTGGACCACTCGGTGACAGCTCGCTGCTCGCATGCTTGCCAACCACAGACCAGTAAGCCTCTAGACGCCAATTATCCAGACACCCCCGGTCACAACGCATATGCAGTAGCACTGCATATGATACGCCCCGCCGCCAATCAGGACGTCAGTTCGTCAGCGAGTGGCACCAATCATACGGAATCGTACCACCAAACTTTTTAACCGGCCAATCATAACGTACCATCCACACCCAGGTGGCGCCAACATCGTACGACTGCTTTCTCATGAAAATTTTTGTTTAAAAAAGTTTCAGACTGTAGGTCCATTTGGTTAGTATACAAATAACTTAGAAACTAATGTTAGTACTTACATCTACCAGTGAATAAAATAAAATAAACTATTTAAGAATTATAATTACGCCACAGGGGCATGTAGGCGTATCCAATGTCCCAGTATCGGGCTGTCCCACCTATCTGCTATAGTTTTCAGGATGCTGTTGGGGCTGGCGCTTACCCTGCGCATGATGGAAGCGCATCGCTTGCGCATGATAGCGTGGAAACCATCTATTCCCGCCTCTGCGAACATGCCGGAAGCACTGCAGTAGCGCGGCAGCCCTATCAACACCCTAAATGCATTATTATATTGTACGCGCAGGGCGTTGTATGTCCTCTGCGTGTAGTTAACCCACAGACTGCATGTATAGAACGACGAACAGTATGCTGTAAACAGCGTAGCCTTTACTTCGGTCGTGCATGTTGCAAATCTGCGAGCCAACATATTGCAACGGACAGCCAACGCCCGGCGCTCACGCTCAATGTCCAGGCTGTCCTTTAGGTCTTCGGAAACCCAGTGACTCAGATACTTGAAGTTAGTGACTTGCTTTAAAGCACTTCTGCAAAGATTCAACTGTGGCACAATCGGGTAGAATTTAGTGCCTGCCTTAAAGACCAGTCCACCTCACTTTTCTTAACGTTGTATCTGAGCCCATGCATTTAAGTGGCGTCTTGAGGATTACTGGTCTGTGTTGCCAACGCACGAGACCCGAGTGGACCGCGCGCTGCCTGAGAGTTTTTTTTTTTTTTTTATGGTATTGGATGGCGAAACGAGCTAAAGGCCCACCTGATGTTAAGTGGTTACCTTTGCCCATAACAACTGCAATACCACCTAGGCTGTTACCTAAATGGTACCGCAAGTCGGTTCGCCAAACTGAGACATGAGGGTGGAAAGTCTCATGTGATTGTAATTTCACCAGCACCCGTACCCTTCAGACCGAAACACAGCAATGCAAGCATCACTATTTGGCGGAGAAATAGGCACGGTGGTAGTACTTCCCCGGACGAGCTCTTTCACAAAGGAGCTCTACTACTACTAAATAATGAGTGATTCATGCGAGGACAATGCACCCACCCTTCATTCTCAGCCGTTCTTTCGAACGTGTCGGACGTATAGTTTTTGCTTTCAAAATGAATAAAGACTACTCGGAATTCGTGGACCACGCGATTTCCACTCGTTGACCACGCGACGTTCACTCGTTGACTACGCGAGGTTCACTGATTGACCACGAGTGGACGCCGAACGATGAGGCGGTGCTGGTCGGGTGCCGGGTGGCTCTAATGAGCTGTGACCTTACTTAAATAGTTTAAATGCATCATATTGTTTTATTGTAGGTTACTGAGTGCAGATCTGAGCGCTGATCCTAAGAACAAATCACAAGAATTCGCTCAGAATGAGATTATCAGGCTGGCGGCGGAGGGTTTGGCGTTACAGGTAAATATTTTTAGCGATTTTTCTAGTATTAGCCTTGGACCTCTTTTTTATGGCATAGGACGAGTTAAAAGCCCACCTGATGTTAAGGGAACGAATCCATACTACATGACCAATTTTTTTACTATATTTTATAGTACTACGTACAGTACTGCCACTCCCCTCCTCCCGCCGATTCGACTTACCCCGCCCGGATTTCAGTCCTCACTTCATAAGCTCTAAGCGACGCGCTTTTACGGGCCTTTAGGTAATATTAAAATAGGTTTTCGCGATCACTACACATTATAATAATACGCATACACACACACACATTTTAATTGTACAGTAGATAAAAATTTTTTTTTAGAAATATCTGTAAAGACGATTGTCATCTTTCGGCCAAAATTAATATCCAATCTATCCACGATTTACCCTACTAGAGATAGAAATTTGACATATTTTGTATGGAACTAATGTCAAATTCCTATCTCTAGTAGGGTAAATCGTGGATAGATTGGATATTAATTTTGGCCGTAAGTCTTCCTGCGACCATGAACGCTGCAAAGCTTTCGAAACGTCAGGAAAACCAATTTAAATAATATACGCGATATAATCCGGTTAAAGTTGTTTTATTATAATATTAAAATGTTATAACAAAATGTTTGTTTGCAGGAGCGTGTCGATAAATTGTCTGAGAGTTGTCGCCGCTACAAGAATCAAATACGACTGCTCGTCAGCAAGCTGAAGGAACTCGGCATTGAGGATGTCGAAGAAATACTGGACAATAATGGTAATTTATACAATATGTAACAAAAACCACAGTTTAAAACATTTTATTTTATTTATTTATGTACACACAACACATTTTATTATAGATAACATACAGAACAAACACTTGAGCACAAAGGTACTGCTTATCTCTAAAAGACATTTCTTCCAGCAGACCTGCGACAGGAAAGAAGGATAAAAGAAAGACGTAGACACAGTGTGTGACATTAAATACATACTAAATATAAACATACGATAATTATTTTATTATTTTAACGCATTTTACGCATGCTAAGCGAATTCTAAAGATTTAAATTATGGAAAGAAAAAATCGCTCATTAGCAGGATTCGAACCTGCGACTCCTGGCTCAATACGCCAGTGCTTTAGCCACTAAGCTACCATGAACACTGCTCGTGGTATCGAAATTATCCTCCACTATACGTCTTTGGGTGACGTCAGCGATATCTTATTAAGAAACATTGTTCCTTAACCGACTCGACTAACTTTGCAGTTAAATCAAAGTCGTATAGATATGCCTACCCTTACTAATTATTTTATTATTTTAACGCATTTTACGCATGCTAAGCGAATAAGGGTAAGCATAAAAAGGGTAAGGGTAGGCATATCTATACGACTTTGATTTAACTGCAAAGTTAGTCGAGTCGGTTAAGAGGACGCTCCAAAAAACGTAATTCCCACCCTCGCACTCCCCTTACACACCGCAACTGCGGGCCGCTCTCTTCAATTTTATGCGAGTTGCAATAGAACTCATTTTCGAGAAAATCATTCTCGCGTGTTTTACCACGGAAGTAAATGTCGTAAATCTCAAAACAGTTTTCTTTTTATTACAAGAATACTAAACAATCTATACAAATTTCCGCTAGCTAGTATTTAATAAACTTTATTATCTTCCTATTTGCATATATTTTATATAGCTAAGTTAAATAATAAAGGAGAAATATTCGAAAAATCTCTAAAAACGCATGATTTTCAAAAAATAAAAGTATCGAACAAAAATCAACTAATTATGTAACTGTCTAGCCAAACGATGGATAAAAGTTCAAAAAAACATGAATCTAAATTTGACATTCATCAAGCATGTGTTCGACTCAGCATATGTTTTCAAAAAGTCACCTCATTTTGGGAGCCTAGCCTTAAGAAACAATGTTTCTTAATAAGATATCGCTGACGTCACCCAAAGACGTATAGTGGAGGATAATTTCGATACCACGAGCAGTGTTCACGGTAGCTTAGTGGCTAAAGCACTGGCGTACTGAGCCAGGAGTCGCAGGTTCGAGTCTTGCTCGTGAGCGATTTTTTTCTTTACACAATTTAAATCTTTATACTTACGATAATAAATTATAAACTACGTATCATACCTATACCAATAAAAATATATATTAAATTCAAATAACAATATATAAAACATCGTTTAAAACACTTTAATTCTGAACATGTTTTATTTAGACTCTGTTTTAAACAGTGTTTAAAACACTTGATTTAAAACACTTTGTTTTAAACCAACCCAACCAACCCTGACGGTTGCTCCTACAGATGTATTTCGTATTCGCAGAAGCAGTAGCGCCGTCCAATGCGTCTCTGCCGCTGGAAATGGCTCCCGTGACGCGCAAGAAGGAGCGCGAGTACCTCGGCATGTTCGAGTACAAGATACAGGACGTAGGCGTTATCATTAAGAAGCTTGTCCTAGGTCAGTACTTTTTACTTATTTTTAGGAAAATTGACCGCAGTGTCTCAAGACGAAACTCTTTGACCAGTGTGTGTTGCCAGTAATTACTTTTCTTTTTATAGTATAGGATGGCGAAACGAGCTAAAGGCCCACCTGATATTAAGTGGTAATCTTTGCCCATAACAACTGCAATACCACCTAGTCTGTTGCCTAGATGGTACCGCAAGTAAGTTCGCCAAACTGAGACATGAAGATGGAAAGTCTCATGTCTCATTCTAACTTCACAATGGGCCTGATAAGAAGGCTCAAATTCACTCAAAGGGCAATGGAGAGGGCTATGCTCGGAGTGTCCTTGCGTGATCGAATCAGAAATGAGGAGATTCGCAGGAGAACGAAGGTAACCGACATAGCCCGAAAAATTGCCAAACTTAAGTGGCAGTGGGCGGAGCACATTGCTCGCAGAACGGCTGTCTCACAAGACACCAGTGCGCGAACTGTTTGTTTGATCATCAGAGCTGTTTTAGACGCAGTTACTAAAATTTTAAGCAATTTTAAAGTCTAACCAAGCCGGGGTTTAGGCCCGGACTCCACCAAAGCGGAGAGAAGAGATGTGTCGCGAGCCACCAATAGGATTGCGTTAAATATAGAATTGTGTTGAAGCTAGGCGTTGACATGTGAAAATAACGCAATCCTATTGATTGTTCGACACATCTCCGCTCTTCTACGCTTTGGTGGAGTCGGGCGTTACTGGGTGGAACTATCTTGAGATAGGTGTCAAAATAGGTGAAGAATGTGCATTTTTTTTTTGTTTCTTTTCTGTTATCTGCATATGAAACCGCAAAGTCTAAGAGGTGTGGGATTTGTTTGAACTTCCTGCACGGAAAGCAAGCTTTCAACCGTTAGGTTATCACTGCTGTACAATTACGAACATTTAACCAAAATTCGCTTCTATCCCCACAGACTTAAAACCCAAAACGGCAATAACTCTCCTACCCGGATTACCAGCATACATAATCTTCATGATTTTGCGCTACCTGGACCACGTGGACGACGAACCCAAGATGCATCAGCTGGTGAAGGGAGCCAGGACAGCTGTCAAGAAGGTCCTGAAGAGAAGAGCAGATAACGTCGAGTATAGTGCGCTGTGGCTCGCTAATATGCTCAGGTAAGCTCAAAACTTACGGCACTGAAAAGTGGTCGCTCACAATGGACCTGATAAGAAGGCTCAAAGTCATCCAAAGGGCAATTGAGAGGGCTATGCTCGGAGTGTCCCTGTGTGATCGAATCAGAAATGAGGAGATTCGCAGGAGAACGAAAGTAACCGACATAGCCCGAAGAATTGCCAAACTTAAGTGGCAGTGGGCGGGGCACATTGCTCGCAGAACGGATGGTCGATGGGGTCGTAAAGTTCTGGAGTGGCGACCGCGTACTGGAAGGCGCATTGTGGGTAGGCCCCCCACAAGGTGGACCGACGATCTGGTGAAGGTCGCGGGAATCCGCTGGATGCGGAAAGCGCAGGACCGGTCGTTGTGGCGATGCTTGGGGGAGGTCTATGTTCATTGCCTAGGATCATTGCGAAAATCCCAGTTTATTTAGTACGATTGGAAACTTGAACGTTGATTGGCTAATCTAAGAGTAGATTTATAACATCTTCATTCTGGTTGGTCAAAACAGAGCTCAAAAGACGAAGGAATGTAGCAGTAAGCCAATCAGTGTATAACATTCATAACAGCCAATCAGCACTCATTACGGAAGCAGTTATCCGCGACTAACCTAAGATAAGCCGGATTTTTGCAATGATACTAAAAATAGCTCGGATGATAACGAAAAACTTTCACAGATTCCAATTATCCTGTTTTACCATATGTTTTACCTTAGTCGCCTTTTACGAGACCTATGAGAAGAGATAGGGTGGTGCAATTCTTTATGTCCGGCACCACACGGAACACGGAACAAATTGCCTGTAATTAGGTTTATTTAAAATAAAAATAAACATTGGAATTGAATTTGAATTAATACTTAACTTGCAATACTAATTCTCCATTTCCCTTTCAGATTACTGAACAACCTTCGCCAATACAGCGGCGACGAAGCGTACCAGTCAGCCAACACTCCTCGACAGAACCAGCAGTGTCTCCGAGTCTTCGACCTGTCCCAATACCGACAGGTCCTCAGTGATACTGCAGTCTGGATATACCAAGGTAGGAAGCATAGGATCGATAAATCAATCAGCCTGACGCTATCTACTGATGGACATAGGCCTCTCCGAAGTTTTGCCACAACTCTCGGTCCTCCGCCTTCCGGATCCAGTCCATACCAGCTACCTTTTTCAATCTACTTAAAGTCTGGCAAAAACGTCTGAAATTGGAACCATCTTCGTCAGTATTGTGTCAATCTGTATTTTATCATTGCAAAAATGTGCCGTTTGTTTATACTGATGAAATTAAGTGTATTTACCGAAAATTTTGTCCGTGGACCAGTTAATAACTTTTCAAAATAGTAGGTATCAAATGGTCCAAATTCGTTTGTAGTATTGGGCCAGTTAATACTTTCAGAAAAGCGTAGGGATCATCTCGTCCTACAGTCATGGTCTGTTAAATAACGCACAGTTTAGTCATGAAAAACCATTAATTGCTTTAGTTTAAGGTTTCTGAAAGGTAACAATAAAAGGAATCAAGTATATTGACTTAGCTCACGAGATTGTCGACATGTGGGATGTGGACTCAGCAGTCATTGTACCGATAGTCATCACGGCCAATGGCTTAATAGCCAAGAGCCTCGACCAACACCTAAGGAGGCTCTCGTTGGGCGGCTGGATCAAGGGCCAGATGCAGAAGGCAGTACTCCTTGAAACGGCACGCATAGTGAGGAGGTTCCTTTCTCTGGGGCCCTGACCACCGGTAGCTTGGACCCTGTTCCCGATGCCGGTGGGCTACTGTTTTTTATATTTTTAAATGTTTATTTATTTATTTAATATTTAAAAATATAAATTATAAGTTTGTGAAATTAATAAAGGAATCATTACCCCATGCCTCGCTAAACATGAAGGCGAGTCGCTTTACAGCGAGTCGCTCCACGACGAGCGTCGCTATTAATCTCAACATGAAGTGGGGAACTGGTTTTTCATAAAATTAGATCACTGGGGTTATGAAGAGGGGCATTAAAGTTTCATGAATTTAAGTGATTGCTGGGGTTATGAAGTGGGAGCACTAGGGGTGAGGTCACGGGCATTCAGAGTGGGGGCTCTGATTGTCCACTAAGTGACTTCTGGGATGGCGGCGGCACGCTGTGGTCACGTGCCGCCATGTGCACCGGGAAGGACACAAGGAGACAAATAGTCTCCTTTAAGACGTGCCTTACAGGCGTAGCATAGGGAGGGCTCCGGAGGTATATTAATTTCCCGGAGTCTACCCTTATTATGCTGTAGACGGCCACTGAGGGGGTTTTAGTGGGTAAGAATCCCACACACCCCGGCCTCCGTCCCCCATGAGGCCGGTAGCCTTTTGAAGGTTTCCTCGTCGCAGCAAAAAAAAAAAAAGGGGTCATAAAATGGATCTGATTAATTCAGAAATAGAGGCATTAATGGTTCATGAAGTGGGATCACTGGGGGTCATGATGTGGGGACATTGAGGTCATGAAGTGAGGAATAGAAGCCAAAAAGAGGTACTAGGGGGTTTATGAAGTAGGGTCACGGGGAGTCATGAATTGAGGTAACTGGGGGTCAAAAAGTGGGAGTACTGTACTGGGGTTTATGAAGAGGGGACGAGATGCCAGAAAGTGAGGTGTTAGTTATGAAGTGGGATCACCGGTGTTGAAATTTTATTACCACAAGACAGGGACATAATTGTATATCTCAATTCCATATACTAACTCCCTTAACTCGTCCAGGCCTCATCAATCTCCTGGAACGGCAGCTCGAACGGCTGATAGTACCAGCTATCCTGGAACACGAGGAGATCAGTGGGCTATCGGGGCCGACAGCCCGGCCTCCTCAGGCGGGGGCGGGCCCGCAGCGCCTGAAGTTGGAGCTGACGGCCACACATGAACATCTACATATGCACGCGGTGGATCAGCCGCTCAGGATAATGATTTTTAAACAGGTATGCAATATAAGGGTACACGCAATTATCATCATCATCATTTCAGCCGAAAGATATCCACTGCTGGACATAGGCCTCCCCCAAACATGTTGGGGATCTGCTGCCCATCCTCCGGTGAATACCTTAGTCGCCTTTTACGACACCAATGAGAAGGGATAGGGTGGTGCAATTCTTTATGTTCGGCACCACACGGAACAATTACATTATACGTTAAACAGGTAATAGATTATTAAAGCATCTAATGCCTAATAGGGTGTTTGACAGGTATTGCCAAAAATTATGAAAATTGTACACAACGTAGATTTTAGGTTGAAGATTAACTTTTACTAAGTTTTGTTAATTTAAATATATTCCAAATATTTTATTTTACAGTTTTAAATTTTGATTTTTTAATCTGTTGATCACGTGATACAAAACGTCTTGAGGCTTGGCCTCCATTTTGGGTGACGTCATAGTTCTGTACGACGTAGGGCGAGCTAAATGTTTCCATGATCGTAAAAATGAAATTTACCAGTTTTTGAACGAGTAGTATATTATTAATAATTATATTCATGTTAATTGTTAATTTAGGTTCATTTTTAGGGTTCCGAAGTCCTACAAGGAACCCTTATAGTTTCGTCATGTCCGTCCGTCTGTCCGTCTGTCCGTCTGTCCGTCTATCCGTCCGTCCGTCTGTCCGTCTGTCCTAATCCTTTACAGCTTAATAACTTCTACAGTTATAAACATAAGTAAATGAAATTTTGTTAAAAAATAGTCTGCATATAGATCTCAATTTTAAAAGAATAAAAAAATAGTTTTTACGTTCTTTAGGGGTGGCACCCATACATGTGAAATGGGGAAAAAAAAATTTTTTTCGCTGCACCCCCTCGTGTGGGGTATCATTGAATAGGTCTACTAAAATGAAGGTAATGTTTCATACACCACTTTTTTATCAGGTGTACCAACTGCGAAATATAGCCCGCCAAAGTGGCTTGCAATGTGTCCCCCCCCCTGCCATTTCTAAACTATGCAACGTAGAAACTTATAATCTTCCACATTGATAGACCTTTGTGAAAACTCTCTTTTAAAATTATTTCGAGTATAATGTGATTATAATTTTTTGAGTTATAGACAGAAAACTGAAAAATACTTAAAACGTCCTAGTTCAAAGTCCTAGGTCATTGACCTTAGAGAAAAATGATCATAGCAAATAATGCTCCTTTAGCTACTTTCTATTTGAAAAAATCACAAAAAGTAACTTTGTGTTATGTTGACGACACACTTCTTAAATTTGGCGCCATCTAGCGGCGTCGTACAACACTCTCTGGGTCGCCAATGCTGGCGTCAAGTGCCGTGTATTACATTTGGCACTGTATAGCGCCATCTAGCGGCTACAGACATCACTCTCTGAGTCGCCAATGCTGCCGTCTATTGCAAAAACTAAAATAGCCGTGATTAATATTCGATTTGATTTGTTTGTAACACCTACTTAAGGAACCCTATAATACTGAGCATGGCCCGACATGCTCTTGGCCGGTTTTATTTTATTCAGCCAAGTGTTTTGTATGTGCGTGATTCTAACACAAACTACAAAACGTTTTAGTCATGTCTCATGTGACAAAAAAAAACCGCGTTCCGATTTTTTACTTTTTGTCAAATTAGTACCTTTTTGGTAAGCGTGTCGTACTTTAATGGGAATTCCGGCAACACTGACCGGAACAAGAATAGTGTCGTAGGTTGACAATAATGTCACGTTTTAGTGCGAAATTAAAAATGAGAATTTAAAATCTTGATTATTTAATTTTACAAGCATATTTTAGTAATTATTTGTTAATGAATGCTTTAATTGGATGTTTCGCCAACGTTTTACGTACATTTTCAAAAATTGTCAAACACCCTATTCATGCCTCGTTGGTCTAGTGGTTGCAAGCGCGACTGCTGAGCGTGGGGTCCTGGGTTCGATTCCCGGGTCGGGCAAAGTGTTATTAAGTTTTTTCATTAGGAAATTCTCAGTAGCAGCCCGGAGTCTGGATTTGTGCCCGGTCAATGGAAATAGGCTCGCCCCCTATTACATTGGACTATAACATAACTGGTGAAATGTGGGTGTGCTATACACCTCTGCTTACCCCTTCGGGGAAATACTGGCGTGATGTTATGTAAGGCATCTAAAACATACTTTACACCATTCTCTTGTTGTTCCAGCTGTTCTACTACATCTGCGCCTACAGCTTGAACCAGCTGCTCCTGCGCAAGGACCTGTGCTGCTGGGCCAAGGGGCTGCAGATCAGGTACAACATCTCGCACCTCGAGACCTGGATCAAGGAGCATCTCGCCGAGTATGGACAGAAAAGTGTAAGGATTAGTATAATAACTATGTTTAATTTAATATAGCATTAGACTATTAGATAGATATATAGAATATACTTTTCTCCCACTTGTACGGAAAATGGTTCATTATTCAAAAAAAAAGAATACAACAATCGGCTCTTTTCCGTACGCAATGAAATAACAGGCCGGTAATATCCAACAGGACAATAATATAAATAGCTGGACACTTTTTATTTTTTAAATTATGCTACCGAGGTTTTTAAGTACACTCTTACATAAATTAGATGTTTTATAGGTACAAAATATTTATCATTATACAGGCTGAATGCGCATTTTTTTTTTCAAAACTTTCAAAATAGAACAAGAACCGCACGCGGGCTAATTGGTGTGAATGAAAATGAGATACTGTTGAATTAATTTGTGTTGTGTTTCCTCGCAAATGAGAGAAAAGTACCATACGAGTCTCGGCCGAAATAGCAATTAACGGCC
The DNA here is from genome assembly GCA_949699075.1 of Asteroscopus sphinx. Lineage (NCBI taxonomy): Eukaryota > Metazoa > Arthropoda > Insecta > Lepidoptera > Noctuidae > Asteroscopus > Asteroscopus sphinx. Next base: position 4,244,964 of record OX453029.1, on the reverse strand, counting down.
TCGTTTAGTTAAAAAGGACTCGGCTTGCGCCTCGTCCTTTCAAAATCACTTGGGAAGTACGAGGCGAGGCCTGAAATGAAGCAATATAACTCGGCCGTAAATTGCTTCATTTCAGGCCTCGACAGTAATGTACTATTATTGTACACCATGAAAATAGTAGTAAACAGGAACAACGTATAAATTATGGGTACATGGGCGGCCTTATCGCTAAAAGCGATATCTTCCAGACAACCTTTGGATGGATAAAGAAGACGTAAGATCTAGATAATGGGGGCAGTCCGTGGCTATTAGATATATAGATAGATTAAGCGTTTATTTAGTACAGAACAAGACACAGGACAAAAAAGAAAACTGGCCAAGAGCATGTCGGGCCATGCTCAGTATTATAGGGTTCCTAAGTAGGTGTAATTACAAACGAATCGAATCGAATGTTAATCTTGGCTATTTTAACGATTTAAATTGTGAGGATTTTTTATTTCCACAATTTAAATCGTTAGATTTCGCTTCGCATGCGTTAAAAATAATAAAAAATATGGCTATTTTAGTATTCGCAATAGACGGCAGCATTGGCCACGAGCGTGAGCGTGTTGTTAGTGGCCGCTAGATGGCGCTGTACAGCGTCAAAACGTCGCTAAAATAATTTTAATAATGAAAACTGTCCAGAAATTTCTATTGTCGTGTTGGGCATTACTGGCCTGTTATTTCGTTGCGTACGGAAAAGAGCCGATTATATTATTTTTATTGATTTTATTATTCTTTTTTAGGGTTCCGAAGTCCTACAAGGAACCCTTATAGTTTCGTCATGTCCGTCCGTCTGTCCGTCTGTCCTAATCCTTTACAGCTTAATAATTTCTACAGTTATAAACATAAGTAAATGAAATTTTGTTAAAAAATAGTCTACATATAGATCTCAATTTTAAAAGAATAAAAAAATCATTTTTACGTATTTTAGGGGTGGCGTCCATACATGTGAAATGGGGATGAAATAATTTTTTTCGCTGCACCCCCTCGTGTGGGGTATCGTTGAATAGGTCTACTAAAATGAAGGTAATGTTTCATACACCACTTTTTTATCAGGTGTACCATCTGCGTAATATAGCCCGCCTAAGTGGCTTGCAATGTGTCCCCCCCCCTGCCATTTCTAAACTATGCAACGTAGAAAGTTATAATCTTCCACATTGATAGACCTTTGTGAAAACTCTCTTTTAAAATTATTTCGAGTATAATGTGATTATAATTTTTTGAGTTATAGACAGAAAACTGAAAAATACTTAAAACGTCCTAGTTCAAAGTCCTAGGTCATTGACCTTAGAGAAAAATGATCATAGCAAATAATGCTCCTTTAGCTACTTTCTATTTGAAAAAATTACAAAAAGTAACTTTGAAATGACGCACTTCTTCAATTTGGCTTCTTGAATTTATCGCTAGATGGCGCTTCTAACAACACGCTCTGAGTCGCGAATGCTGCCGATTATTGCAAAAACTAAAATAGCCATGATTAATATTCGATTTGATTCGTTTGTAATTACACCTACTTAAGGAACCCTATAATACTGAGCATGGCCCGACATGCTCTTGGCCGGTTTTTAAATAATGAACCAATTTCTGAGCAAGTGGGAGAAAAAGATATTCATGTCTTCGTTAACCATATTTGTCTAAGGCGGCCCATACACCTACAATATAATTGTGCAATATTTGCAATTGCGCAATGATATTGACCGTTTAGGGGTGAGATTGAAACACAAATGAAGATCGGGACGATACAATAATAATTGTGCAATATTAATATTGCACAATTATATTGCAGGTGTATGGGCCGCCTAATCCTATAATAAATGAAGTATACAAGCCAATTTTAATACCTTATTGGCTTGCGTTTGACCTCACCTGATGTTAAGCGATGGTGCGGTCGACGATGGTTCACGTTTACCCAGCAAAAACCTATTCACTCGGAAAACCACCAGATTATACTTATCGGGAATCACAGACAAGCAAGGAATTTCACTCCATTAAGTAGTTGTGTGCGTCAAATCGAGCGCACAAATAAAATATTTACCTTTCTATTTTTCTTTTTAGAAACTTCACTTCTTCTTGTGATTATTCGCTAAACTTAGTATGTGACTGCCTCGTTGGTCTAGTGGTCGCAAGCGCGACTGCTGAGCGTGGGGTCCTGGGTTCGATTCCCGGGTCGGGCAAAGTGTTATTGGGTTTTTTCATTTGGAAATTCTCAGTAGCAGCCCGGAATATGGATTTGTGCCCGGTTAATGGCAATAGGCTCGCCCCCTATTACATGGGACTATAACATAACTGGCGAAATGTGGGTGTACTATACACCTCCGCCTACCCCTTCGGGGAAATACAGGCGTGATGTTATGTTATGTTAGTATGTAAACTTTGAGATTGAATTTGATTTTATTTACTTTTTTTTTTTTAAACATGAATTTGATTATGATTTTGTTAAATTTGAATAATTATAATGCATGAGTGTAAGCCAACTGGCAGATTTTGTGGACTATAAAATATGTATGTGTACCTACCTACAATAGAATTAAGATCTTCTGTACCAAAATCACACCAATAAAGATTCTATTCTATTCTAAAATCTTTATTAAAATACTGAAACTTACAGGTGGAAGAGGTCCTGGGCGTTCTGAAGCCGATCACGCAAGCGGTGCAGCTTCTGCAGGCGCGCAAGTCCATGCAAGACGTGCAGAGTACCGTGGATATGTGTGCCAACCTCAAAGCCATGCAAGTGTGCAAGGTAAGCCTAACAATTACACACTATAAAAGATTTACACACAATACAGTCAGTAAAAAAAGTCGATGGCGGGCTTGGTAATTTATAAAGCCAAGTTTTCAAGTTTATTTTGTGTACACAGATATCTTTTGGTCTTCAACACGATTCGATTTTATTATTATAGATTTTGTTATTGTAAGACGTATTACTAGAAAGAAAGAAAGAAAGGAAAAACGAATGTGCTTTAGAAGAGCACACGACTGAAGTAAAACTTCACTAACTGATGTCTCCCTCAATACTATTTCAATGAGAACAAAGGAATGGCTGCGCGAAGCCTCTCTCTTCTTGCCTGGAAGAAATAGCTGATCGCGATAAGGCCGCCATTTGTACAATAGTTTAAATTCATATTCAATGTAATGTTTTTATGGTGTACAATAAAGCATATATATAAATTATAATAAATTAATAGTTTAAAAAAAATAGAAAATCACTCTTTTATAAATGCAACCTTGAAACCAGATCGTGTTTAAAGTCCATTACGTGGCCTTTCTCACAAGTGCAAACACGACTATGATACGATATTCCATCATGGAATGCCAGTGCCTATCTTCCGGCTTCATCATCAGACCTTGAAACCTAATCGTGGTCAAAGTTCATTACAAGACTTTTCTAAGAAATCCAAAACAGCTATGATACGATTTTCCATCATGAAGTTCCAGTTCATATCTTCCGGCTCCATCATCAGATCAGTTCGACAGTACCATATTATTGTATTGTCATCAGAACTACATACAGCTGCCAATTTTCATTACGCTACGACCCTTGGAAGATGGTTAAATTAGTTACATTAGATTCCATTACATAGTTAGTTACATACAGGTCGACCTAATAAAAGCGTGTTTAATAAATAAATCAGACTTTAAAATAAAACAAACGCGAAACGTGACGGCCGATGCGATCTTGTCGGCGCGCGGCCGTATGCAACTCAAATTGGACTACTCGGGCGGGGTTTGTCCGGCGGGGAAACGAGTTGCACTCGAGCGCTTTCCGATTCGTTCTGAGCGTCGACACGGAAGCGGGATTGGTGGGGTACGAGGGGTATCGCACCCAGGTGACGGCCCATTATGGCTGTCCACTATAGTATAGTCAATAAGTGCAAAGAATTATTATCTCAATACTTATTTTAACCAAAAAACTCGGTCGACCTCGAGTCGACTCGGTTGGGCAGCGTTCGGGAACCTACGCAATATCCTCTCGTCCAAAATACCGCAGTGTCTCTAGACGAAAGTCTTTGACCAGTGTGTATTGCCAGTAATTACTTACGGTACTGAAACGTGGTCGCTCACAATGGGCCTGATAAGAATGCTCAAAGTCACTCAAAGGGCAATGGAGAGGGCTATGCTCGGATTGTCCCTGCGTGATCGAATCAGAAATGAGGAGATTCGCAGGAGAACGAAAGTAACCGACATAGCCCGAAGAATTGTAAACTTAAGTGGCAGTGGGCGGGGCACATTGCTCGCAGAACGGATGGCCGATGGGGCAGTAAAGTTCTGGAGTGCCTACCACCTACCAACCTAACTGGCTACCGCGTACTGGAAGGCGCAGCGTGGGTAGAGGGCCCCCCACAAGGACTGACGACCTGGTGAAGGTCGCGGGAATCCGCTGGATGCGGAAGGCGCAGGACCGGTCGTTGTGGCGATGCTTGGGGGAAGCCTATCTCCAGCAGTGGACGTCTTTCGGCTGAAATGATGATGATGACTTATTTTTTTACCTAATAATGACATTATTTTTTAAATCTTGTCTAAAACATTTTCTTTTTGTGTTGGCTGTACTGTTACAATGGTACTATACAAGGCGTATAATAGGCCATAAAGATACTTTGTTTCACCGTAAGTGAACAATATGAGATTAAGTTACCCGATGTGCAGTTTTAATGTTGTAAAACAGCGTTTCTCAACATTTTATTGAACCGTTCACAATACAAATACAGCCACATAGGGTATGTTTCCAACAATCAAATCGTCGCTCTCGGCGTACGTTTCAATTAGTTAAAACAAAAATTGACTACAGCGCTACCTATCAGATTCTAGCAAATAAGATAAAAACCGGCCAAGTGCGAGTCGGACTCACGCAGTAAGGATTACTTACCACCCATCGACCTGATACCCCATAAAAACTGATTTAATTTACGCGAGTTCATCAAAAGACATCAACGCACCGTGCGCGAAATATGAATTTTGCATCTCTTTCTTACGGAGGTACCACCACATATGTCTATGATTTTCTGGATGAATAATTTCATTTAATTTCCTTAATTTACAGATTCTAAACATGTACACGCCAGCAGAGGAGTATGAAGTGAAGGTGACTCGGGAGTTCATTCACGAGATACAGAAGAAGATGCAGGAGAAAGCTGGCCAACAGCAAACCAACCTCGATAAGGAATCGGTGAGATTTATTGTTTATTTAAGGTGTAGACACACAGCGGGCGGGACAGACCATCTATACAGGATGTCAGGGAAACGCTTCCGAAAACGAAGATAGGTGATAGTGCTGGTGATTATTGATACGAAACCACAAAAAAAAATGCGATCCTTTTTTTAGATTTTTTTCATTTTTTTTTGGCATTTTTTTTTTTCATAACCAGCTTTGTGCAGTTAAATAAAACAGATTTGCAAAAAAACCCGTTTTATTTACTATATTTTTTAAAGTTCGCAATGTAATTCTAATAAAATATCAGCTGGCGCCAGGTAAGGGGTGAATGACATCCGCTCGCATACGCAGTCTGTGTCGTAGCGAGCGAGCGTAGGTAGGTTAGGTACGCGCGGCATTGCGGGTTTGCAAAATACCAAATCACTAAAACAATGAGTATAAGGCTAATGGTTATTGGTATTCGACTGTGTTTAAGTAGTATAATAATAGCCTTTTAGTTTCGGGAGCGTTTCCCTGACACCCAGTATATACTTAATTACTTAATTAATTCTGCGGTTATTTAATAACCAAATATTCACTTAGAAACATTAGCGAGGGTTTGAGATCCCTTTTTTTTTGGCGAAACGAGCTGATGGCCCACCTGATGTTAAGCGGTTACCTTTGCCGATAACAACTGCAATACCACCTAGGCTGTTGCCTAAATGGTACCGCAAGACGGTTCGCGAAACTGAGACATGAAGATGGAAAGTCTCATGTGATTGTAATTTCCCCGGCACCCGTACTATTCAGACCGAAACACAGCAATGCAAGCATCACTATTTGGCGGAGAAGTAGGTACGGTGGTAGTACTTCCCCGAACGAGCTCTTTCACAAAGGAGCTCTCATCATCATCATCATCATCATTTCAGCCGAAAGACGTCCACTGCTGGACATAGGCCTCCCCCAAACATCGCCACAACGACCGGTCCTGTGCCTTCCGCATCCAGCGGATTCCCGCGACCTTCACCAGGTCGTCGGTCCACCTTGTGGGGGGCCTACCCACGCTGCGCCTTCCAGTACGCGGTCGCCACTCCAGAACTTTACTGCCCCATCGGCCATCCGTTCTGCGAGCAATGTGCCCCGCCCACTGCCACTTAAGTTTGGCAATTCTTCGGGCTATGTCGGTTACTTTCGTTCTCCTGCGAATCTCCTCATTTCTGATGATTTCAAAGGAGCTCTACTACTATTAAATGCTGAACGACTGAGGATAAGTCACCGACAGCATTGTAAAAAGGCGGAAAAATCTGCCTATTTTTTTCTCGGATTTGCGTGCATAGTTTTAGTTTCCCGCGCGACACACGGGGTAATTTGTTTGTTTACAAATAGGTATTTAAAACAAAAAAATAATTTTTTGGTGTTGATTTTTTTATTGATTCTGTTCAGTATCAGTGATATAGTAACTTCCTTAAATATGGCACGGATACAGATGAACATCTTGTATTTATAGTCAGCAACAATCGTTGGAGTTTCGGAAAAAAATACTTTTTTTTAGTCTTTAATTTCGGTTATTGGTTGGTGATCTGGCAGGAATTCAATCAAAAAATATTTTATGATTCATCTAACTAGTGTATCAGCACCCTTATTCACAACCATCCGAAAGTATTTCGAAACTGAGAGAAAAATTACTGAACGCATTCTCTAAACGCTATTCGCAAACCCGAAATCGAAAACTTTTGACAGTTATACGGCCAAAATTAATATCCAATCTATCCACGATTTTGCCTACTAGAGATAGAAATTTGACATATTTTGTATGGAGCTTATGTCAAATTCCTATCTCTAGTAGGGCAAATCGTGGATAGATTGGATATTAATTTTGGCCGTTAGACGATTAAAATTGTATTAAGAAAAATCGCTCACGAGCAGGATTTGAACCTGCGACTCCTGGTAGTACGCCAGTGCTTTAGCCACTAAGCTACCGTGAACACCGCTCATGGTATCGAATTTAACTTCCAATTAGTACTTCTTTGGGTGACGTCAGCGACATGTTATTTAGAAACAGTGTTCCTTAACCAACTCGACTAATTTTGCAGTTAATTCAAATTTTTTTACACAATTTAAATCTTTAGATTTCTCTTCGCATGCGTAAATGCATTAAAAATAATAAATTAAATAGTTCTAGACGAATCGAAGACGTCAATTTACAGAAACTCTTCCGAGAGCCATTTACCGTCGGAAAGCAATCAATGTGAAAATTATAAAGAACTATGAATAGCGTTTCCGAATCCGTTCGGTTCTCAAATCGTTTCGCTTCGTTTGCCGATTAACTTTCACTTCGGATACAGAAACATTTCGGACATTAGTATCGAATTAAATTCCCTCGATCTGTAATTTGGCGCGATCTGTCATAACTGGCAAGCCCCCAAGGTCACTCAAGGTCACGTACGAATTTGTTGCGATCTTAGCAACATTAGCAACCTTAAAAATGTCGGGAATAACGAAATTTAAAAATAAATAACGAATGATTTTGCTGCGTATCAAATATTTTTCAAATAATTTAAAAATGCCTTAAAATGGCGCGAACCACAACATATGGGCAACCGAGCCGTATCCCGGCCGCCGTCGTACTACGTCATCGAAGCCGTAATACGTGACCTTGCCAGTATAGAGGATAATAATTAACTAACTTGACTCCTTTCTGTTACAGCAAATTCTCCTAATGGATACCAAGATGATTTACTCGGTTCAATTCCCCTACAACCCATCCTCAATACGCCTGGAAGCCATCGAATTACCAGATGTGTTAGAACTCGATGGTCTACTCACGAAGATCTAAGAAGACCAAATGAAAAGACCATAGAAATTAGGTTTTAAAAATCAATAATTGTTATTATATTATTTATAGATTTTTGTACATTTGGTCTACTGAGTAGAATGAGTAGACCATGAAAAGACCGTGGTTTTTCTTATATTAAATCATCAATGATTGATTTATATACATTTTGTGCGAAGATGGTGGAGAAATAATTAAGAAGACCGAGAAGATCGTAGAAATAAAAAGGTAAATATGTTCAAACAATAGTTAAGTTTGTTTGTAAAGTTTATTTTGACGGTCTACTTAGTAGAAGACCAAGTATACCGGCAAGAACATAGGCATAATAAGGTAATATATTAAAACAGTAGTTGTTATTATTTGTAATAAAAAACGGTCTATTAGAAGAATTAGTTTAAAAAAACAATAGCAGATTTAGCAATACTGTGTTTAATTTTTTTCTAATTTCACATATCTTGTTATACTTGAGTTATTAAAGGTCTGTCCATTGAGGTGTTTTGAATTGAATTGAACTTTTTTTAGGTTAAATTAATTTAACAGTACAACATGCATTTCTTTTGAGAACTTTATACCTTTGAAAAGAAGTCTAAAGTCTAAATCATTTTACAGGGGCATTTTTGTTTTGAGTATTGGCACAGTGAATAATTCTTTTGCTTCTTTAGTTCATGCGGGATAACATGGCAGTAGCGGACATCGATCCGACTTTTAATCTGAAGTTACGTTTATAAACAATATCGCAACCTATAATAATCAGGAGGTCTACTCGCGTTTGACGATATTCAACAAATCTTACCATTCATCGCACAATTTGTTACTCCGGTCACAGATATATACGCTGAAATTTGAGTTGCTTAATTCCCGAAAAGGGGTCATTGTACTCATCATTATGAACAACTTTTACTATGGGACCAACCCTGAAATCGCGAAATAAAATCAGTTGGTCCTTACATTTGTGTTAACTTAAATCAATAAAATGTAGGGACCACCTCATTTTTTTTCGTGATTTCAGGGTTGATCCCATAGTAAAAGTTGTTCATAATGATGAGTACAATGACCCCTTTTCGGGAGATAAGCGATTCAAATTTCAGCGTGTATAATACTAGCTCCGGTCAAACATCGTTCGCCAGTTATGATAATTTCACACGTTTCGCGGGACAATTGTATGCGTGGTTATCGTTTACATAACAGAAGAAAAAGTAAGGAATAACGTGATAAGCGTTGTGGAGTGAAAGATGTAGTGACAAAGATTGAGAAAGGTATGATAAGATGGTTTGGACATATAGAGAGGATGGACGAGAGGAGATTGATGAAACAAGTATACGAAGCGAGTGTGGATGGAAGAGTTGGAAGGGGACGACCTCGGCGAACGTATCGCGATCAAATCGCGGATGTTCTCAAAAAATGCCAGGTTAAGAGTTCTCTAAACCGACGAGCATGCATGACGAGGTTAATGGACGTAGATGAAGCGAAAGAGGTGTGTCAGGATAGTAGCAGGTGGAAATCCATAGTCTCTGCCTACCCCAATGGGAAACAGGCGTGATAATATGTATGTATGTAAGAAAAAGTAAAATGAAATATTTGCAAGAAACATGGTTTTTACAAAGATGTTAGAATGTAAAGTAAAAAGGGGTCAACGTCCGCTATTGCCTTGTTATCCCACACAAATTGTAACTAATAATAATAATATTATTATTACTATTAGTTACACCTCAATGAACATAAATCTTTGTTATACATACTTGCCTTATTATTCTCAAATTAGCTCACCACTTTCGTTCCTACATCTGTATTGCCATACCAAAACGTTCAATATGGTGCCATTATTATGTATTATTAATTGGTATTATTAAAACAACATAATATTATTTTATACTTGAATTACATTCCTTTTAAAATAATTTAAATTCCTAAGTAAGATTATATTTATTATTATTTTAATGCGGGATCTGGGTTCTGCAATATAAAATCAATAGAGAAATAAATAAAGCTTTCTTGAAATTGAGTATCCTACGAAAATGTTGAAAACACCCAAAATTTCAACATTGTACCTACATCTACACATTTTTATTAAAAAGTGATACTTATGTAGGTATTCACCTAAACATTTATAACAATTATGTAAAATTTCTGTATCAATAAATGACTTCTTGAACGCCGATCACTTATACTGATAAATGAATTAATGGCTTTTAAAGCAATTTCGTTGTTTGAAATGTTCTTGACATTATTATTTTTGTCAATTTAACTCGTTTGCATTGGTTATGGTGAGTTATTAAGCTAGGTTATGCCTAAATATATTGTATTCGCCTCTTCAAAAAGAAAGAAATAACTTTATTTTTTTTTACCAAAATAAGTGTCGTAAACATTGTCGTATTCAATACGACAATTCATTAATAATTATTAATCAATTGTGGTATAGCGATTGGCGTAAAACTAAATACCATAAATATTATAGAATTGTTGTCAGATATTTTATTCAAAATTAGACCAAATCACAAATTACTAGTGTTCGGCTTAACAAGTTATTAGCTACCACAGAAATAATATCTTAGTACATAATAGTATAGGACTCTTGGGTTGATTTCGATTTATTATTAAGTTGCTGAGATATGACAATTTATTCTCAATTTTCAACTTTTTTTCAACTTTTTTAAACTAGTATTTTACGTATCTGCACTAGTTACGTACTGGCTTTTTTATTGTAATTCTCCCTACTATCCTGAATACTTGACTTTTAAAAATAAAACAGCTTTCTTTTTCAATTCCAAATGAATGAAAAGGAACTAAAAGAAAATAGAGCTCTTTCTGTAAACAAAAAACGCTCGTGAATTTTTTTCTCTCATGTTGTTGATGAATAAAATTGCAACTTATTATTTGGAAATTATTTATTATCACGTCTTCCTTTTATATATAATTAAATCAAATTCATGCGACAAATTTTATAGCTGAATTCTGTCAATGAAACTGAACAACTTTTCCTTAGAAAAATCGGTCGCCAGAAGAAAAAAATGTTTTGCCTTCCCAAACAAAAACCTTAGCGATTATTAGACAAATCATCTTTAAAATAGGTCGCATGTTTTTGTTTTCATCCTGTATTAATTGAAACAGAACATCGAAAATCTTGTCATCTTAACATTAAAATTAAATGCGGATCATTCCGACCTAAATTAAAAAGCCATATGGTAAGTTAACGCCTTGGCTCATGAAAAATGCGAAAAAGCTATATTGAGCCTAAAGAAAACATTTTTCAGGTCACCTTTACCATAATTCTATAAAAACTTAAGACTAATAATCTTAATATAATGTTTTGGTCTATATCAGCCATTCCTATTTAAAATAAGTTTTAAATCAACGAAGTAATTTTTTTTTACATTAAGGTTTATACATTTTTCTTAATTAACTGAATTTGTTACTATTTATTAGTCTAGTTTAGTTCAAATTGTTCACCACTGTTGGAAACCACATGTAAATAGATAATCATTTACTTTTATAAATTTATATTTATAATGATTCTGATAACACCTGATGAAAAAATTCAATCTTTATCTTATATCAACATTAACATACCTATTATTTATTACAAAACAAAAATTAGAACGTTTTTCAGTGTTTAAAAAAGTTGGTATTGATATTACTCGAGTATTTATTCATATTAAATGTGACCATTATCATCACTGTCGAAACAAAAATATTAAATCATAAATTTTAATCAATTTTGAGATAATGAAAAATATTTTTTATGCCCAGTTATAAATAAGACGTCGCTTCTTGCAGATACAGTTGTTTATCCTGCTAAGCAAAAAATTTAGTCTTCAATGAATTACGTGACTACTTTTTAGTTAAATCGTATAAAAATACAGCGTCGCAAGCTAACCTAATAATCAATGCCTAATAATAATATAGAAAAACATTCCCTGGTTTCTAATCTATTTAGTTTATTGTCAAATCTCCTTTACATCAGTTGACTTAAATTTGGCAGCTGATCAGTATTTTTTTGCGTTGATCAGCTTTCAGAAACCAGGGATTCGTTATTTTTTGGTGTTTATCTCGTGAATATCTTCCATATATGTATATAAAGATGTTGTTTTTTATAAATGTGGTAAAATCGTGGTGAATATCGTCGATTTGTTAAAAAAGGCGCTGTAATTGCTGAAAAATATAAATTATTAAAAGACAAAAAAATGCTACGGCAGCTTTTTTGACAAATGTGTATAGTGTCATTCCATTATATTTAATTTAATGTTATAAAAATAAACATAGTTTATTATAGTATGGTATATAGAAAAAATATAGGTAGTTGATTTTGGAAAAGTTGCAAAGTTTAAAAAACAGGTTTGCCTGTGATTGAAATATTGCATTAATCCTAGCCCAATATGCAAGTTTTTTTTAACTTCTCTATAATAAAAAAATCCCGTTTAACTATTTGTCGGTTCAAAAATACTAGCTTACGAAATAATTGCAACTTTCCCAAAAATATGAGGACTCAATAAATGATAGAGAGTATATTAAAATACTAATATGTAGTAATAGTATGAAACAGTGTTACCATTTGCGCTAGGTGCTAACGAAGCTAAATTTAATTTATTAACTGCCTGTTTCAACATGTACTGGTGAAGTTTTACTGTGGTTAAAATCGTATTTAATGGAGCTTAAGGTTTGTTACGGATACATTCTTCCTTGGTATACAGAATTTATTGCCGATAGATTCCTTGGATCAGGACACTATGAAACTCGAGAATATTTGAGAACTTTGCTAGTCTTGGAAGTCTCTCCTTCTCTCTCTCCCTGCCTCTTAGAGCCATTTCGCCCTTTAACGGAACCTTTAAAAAATTAAATATTTTGTTGTTCACGCTCTGGTCTTGTTAGGAACATAGGAACTCGATCCAACACAGAAATCTTGATAAAGTGAACTAAATATACTTTATATCAAATAAATTTTTTCGTTATGGGTTGGGGGTTGGTGGTTTCATGGCCGTAGCTATAGCTTTCACATGGGGGGGGGGGGGGGGGGTGGCTCCGTCGTGCGCGTAGTATTTTAATATGTGTGTGCGGGGGACGGTGTGCCCGTGTGCTTCACCACACAACTATCTGTCGTTGCTATGTCAACTAAGCGGTGCGTGCAACTATAATACTATTTTGTGGCATGGATACAAAAGGATATTTGGTGAACATTAGCGTTTATGTGTAGACAGTATAGAGATGTATGGAAGAAAAAAACATGCTGCGCCGACCCCAAATAAATTGGGATAAGGGCAGGAGGATGATGATGATGTTTAGACAGTATAATAAAACAGTCTTCATCAGTAAATGTTGCAAGAGGCCGCTAAACCAGTAAAATATCACATCAGACTAGCTAGAAATCATATTATCATCATGTTCCTCCTGTCCTTATTCCAATTTATTTGGGGCGGTGCAGCATGTATTTTTCTTTCATACATCTCTATCAGCCCATCTCTAGCTAGAAATAATATATGTATATTTTATATAAAATTACACGAGAAAATGTAATAATCGTTGGCCATTGAATGTACTCGTAATTTCCTTCATGTTATATTCGAAGTTGTAGTCTGAAACATTAAACAATAAACGGAAAACATGATGTCGTATAAATGTAAAAGTTATGTCGTTTTCACGATGAAGTAACAAATGGAATGATAAGTTACGAACAAAGGGCACGAAAGACTTCTGCGCAGTTATTGCATACACTGTTGCAAGTGTTGCAACTTAATCTTGAAAATTAAACGCCGAACGTATATACGAATACGCATATTCAATAGGGTGTTTGACAGGTATTGCCAAAAATTATGAAAATTGTACACAACGTAGATTTTAGGTTGAAGATTAACTTTTACTAAGTTAGGTTAATTTAAATATATTCGAAATATTTTATTTTTCTGTTTGAAATTTTGATTTTTTAATCTGTTGATCACGTGATACAAAACGTCTTGAGACTTGGCCTCCATTTTGGGTGACGTCATAGTCCTGTACGACGTAGGGCGAGCTAAATGTTGCCATGGTCGTAAAAATAAAATCTACCAGTTTTTGAACGAGTAGGTATATTATCAACAACAACAACAACAACCTCTGTTGTCTAGTGGTTCGAGTGTCGGACTGGTGATCACGAGGTGGTGGGTTCGATTCCCACAGGACACAAATATTTGTGTGATGAACATGAGTGTTTGTGTTGGTCTGGGTGTTTCTTATGTATTATAAGTATGTATTTACAAAAAAAAAGTATACAAGTATCATATCCATTGTCTAGTACCCATAATACAAGCTCTGCTTAGTTTGGGACTAGATGGTGCTGTGTAAAAAATGTCCCAAAAATATTTATTCTTATTATTATTTATTTATTTATTATTTATTTATTATTAATAATTATATTCATGTTAATTGTTAATTTAGGTTCATTTTTATTTTATTGAGCCAGGTTATGTACTTTATAACTTACTAACAATTAAACTAATCAGCATTTGTAGGTCATTTGAACGTAATTTAAAAGCTTTTGTTTTGTATGTGCGTGATTCAAACACAAACTACAAAACGTTTTAGTCATGTCTCATGTGACAAAAAAAAACCGCGTTCCGATTTTTAACTTTTTGTCAAATTCGTACCTTTTTGGTAAGCGTGTAGTACTTTTATGGGAATTCCGGCAGCACTGACCGGAACACTGACCGGAACTAGAACAGTGACGTAGGTTGACGATAATGTCACGTGACTTAGGGTTTTAGTGCGAAATTAAAAATGAGAATTTAAAATCTTGATTATTTAATTTTACAAGCATATTTTAGTAATTATTTGTTAATGAATGCTTTAATTAAATGTTTCGCCATCGTTTTACGTACATTTTCAAAAATTGACAAACACCCTATTGCAAGAAAAACTTTAAATACATAATATGATAACGACATGATGAGACGCCATCAATCGTCAAAAGGCAAATTTTTCTTTCCACATTTGATTAGTTGGATTTGACTATAAAACCAGGTTAAACTGTATAATCACTCCATTTGTTACTTCTCCGTGGCTTATTAATCATTTGTAGTAAACAATTATGGTGTTCATGACAGCTGCAAGTATTATGTTACATAGATTTAATCAATAGATATTGTAGTATTTGAAATAGTACGTTACTATGCAACGCAGGCACTAAGTACTTATTTAGAAAAAAAATATAAATCAGTATTTTGTATGTAACTGTTATAATTTATTTGTTTATGTGTCATATATTTACGACAATACGTTAATCACATTTATTCTTCATGTCAAATTGTCGTAAAAAAATGTAGTAGTGTGATATTATTATTATAATACATACTCTTTGTTGTACTTAATGTATTAAAAATAGAGAAATATATGTATGTTGTGTTGTATATAAATGAAATTCTATTTATTAGGTGCTCAAGTTGAAATTATTCGAGTTTATACATGCATTCCAAATACTTAATATTATTGTACTTAATTGGTCAATTGATGGTGATGATTCTATAATTAGTTTAAAACTATGTCAGTGTATTTTTATCCGATCAAAATACACATATACAATAGTTAATCGCAGTGATCTAATCACGAAATGCAATGTCGATCATTATAAGAATGCGGAATGCATTTTCTGAATTAATCTTCCTCTATTTTTAAAAGATAAAAATATAATTACATTGCTGTATAAAAGAATAAAGCGATAATGAAGTAAAATATCTCATTTATGGTGAAAACAAGTAAAAAGTATTCATAGAATGTGCAGTCAAAAACAATGAATGTTGTTTTTGACTGCACATTCTATGAATACTTTTTACTTTTATTTACGCTGTAATTGAAAATTTCTTTTGTTGTAACAAGTAATCAGCAAATTTAAATAAGTTTGGAAACCGCTTTAAGTTATCAAAACGAAAATAACGCCTTTTTTCTGCTGACTAAGGGACTTTACTCATGGCGCGACGCGACGCACAATTGCATCGATTGCCGATATCGGTCAGATATCGCAACAACATGTGTTCGAAGAAAATGTATTGAAAAACGCAAACGTCCTCAGACAAGATCGCATGGATTGACGATATCGCTCACAGATCTGCTCGATATCGAATTCATCTAATGACCTGCGCTCCTATTTCAAATAAATGTACGGGGGCGTGCGAGCGCTGGCACTTGTTTCGACTTGCACGCGATTCTCTTCTGTTGCGATGTTGCGAAATATTTCCAACAGATTACTAGTTGTAATCTGTTGGAAATATTTTTGGTATCAATTAGAACGTACGTACAACTCGAGTCGACAATTGATGCGATGTCGCTCGCATCGCGTCGCGTCATGAGTAAAGTCCTTTAGAGGAATGAACTAACTAACTAACTAACTAGGTAGAATAGGATATTCTTTGGGTACTACTTACTTTTTGCTTAGGTCTCCATAATATGTTGGTGTCTTACACTCAAATATATCTTCATATAAAATATCTAATTGTTCTAGCAAGCATTGTAAAGCCTCAAAGAAAATGTATAGCAGGGTAGCTTATGTGCTGTTTATAAAATTATTAAAAATAGCGTCAAGCATTTCATAATAGTATTTAAATAATAATTACTACCCAATGTTACACAAATAACAGTGTGTAATGTAACATGCACTTACAAAAAAGAAAATCAACATGAAACAATAAATATAAACAGTTTGTCATGAAAGAATGACAGTATAAACGTAATTAGTAGAAAATTATTATGACATGCTACACAGATATGAATCGTTTATGCCATGTTATACTTATAATAGTAAACGCCGTGTTGCAAAAGATAAACGGCTTGTCGTATACTACAAAAATGTTTTAACCGTTTGTCATAATGCAATATGGTCGGTGATAGTGCAATACCGCGTAACCTCATTTTGCTATACACTTGACTGCATTGTGAATTGAGCCTTGTAGTAAAATAAAATTACACGGTATTGCTTATCCCCGATGATATGACATTAGATTTAAAGATCTCCGCTGTCGTTTCATTTGAAGTAATTATAAAAAGCAATATATTGCATATCTATGTAATTGTTTTAGAATTTAATTGTTGAAACAATCTTATGATTATTTAGATAATTATGGATTTAAAATCATAGTAGAGAATTATGTTGAAATTATTTTACGTGTTAACAATGTTTCCTTGTATATGTGAGCATTATGCATTCCCTATAGATGTTATCGAATTAAATCATTTATTGAATAAACATGGTTTTAATTATTCTGGTACACAAGACCCATCGACCATACAGCCCAATAGACGCCTAATGTTGAATTTAATGCGTACAATAAATTCTGTCACTAGCTGAGACGGGGTACTGCAATCTGATTGGCTCTACCAAGGCGGCTATTGGCTAATCACTAACACGGCAGTTTTTACGGCTCGATGTAAGTGGTCGAAATTGATTTGTAGATTTCAAGTGGCGAATAGTGGCGACCTACATTAATGAAATTTCATAGAAGTGTGACAGACATTGGTCGTCTGTTATGAGGCGTCTATGGGTGTATGGTCTATGACAAGACCATACAAACGTACAACAAATGTCACATACACACACCCCACCTCACAGACTCTGAACACACCCCCTCAAATGCTCTCTCTCATCAAGGAACTCGGCCTATCGCAGTCCAATGCTGGACATAGCATAACATAACATCACACCTGGGCCCCAAGTCTGCTAATTACACTAAAAAACCAACCATCGCCATTCCACCGACACCCTACTGACACTCATAAACAACTGTGACAAAATGGGTATTCTGCTAAATCTTAAATCTCGTCGGAATGGCAATAGAATGGTAATGTCAAATCGATGTTGCCAATTAAAATCTACCATTAGCTGTATTGTTTTTATCAACCTTTTTTTTAGTTTTTATCAATGAAATATTTAAATTAAGGATTTTATTGATATTACTTACCTCTTAAGGGGTCATTATACTCATCCGTATGAACAACTTTTACATTTACGTTTTTACCGTACTACGCGGCAATACTATCGACATATACGTGTTATAGAAAACCTCTTAGGGGGTCATTATACTCATCCGTATGAACAACTTTTACGTTTACGTTTTTAGCGTACTACGCGGCAATACTATCGACAAACGTGTTATTGAAACCTCTTAAGGGGCCATTATACTCATCCATATGAACAACTTACGTTAACGTTTTTAGCGTACTACGCGGCAATACTATCGGCATACAACGTGTTATTAAAAATCTCTTAAGGGGTCATTGTACTCATCTGTATGAACAACTTTTACTATGGGACCAATCCTGAAATCACAAAAAACGCAAACGTAAAATTTGTTCATAAGGATGAGTACAATGACCCCTTAAGAGGTTTTCAATAACACGTCGTATGTCGATAGTATTACCGCGTAGTAAGCTATTGATATACGTGTTATTGAAAACCTCTTAAGGGGTCATTGTACTCATCCGAATCATCATCATCATCATCAGAATAATAGTTATTTAGAGACCAATGGCTATCCAATGACTTTCCATTTAACTACATTATAATTGACAACCATAAAATCAAAATCAAAATTAAAATCAAATTAATTTATTTGTGAAACATAGGTACCTAAAAGTTAAAAACTTTGTGGAAAATTAAAATATTAAGTCACAATTATGTTTAACCTTGAAAGGCATAGAAATTACATAGTACCTATAGAACACAGCATAGCATTTTCATTTTTATTCCATTCGTTTCTACCATTCAACTGCCATTGGACTATTTGCTATTCTGTAAACCAATAGTGTATCAATGTCTTCTCGATAGCTTAAGTTTCGGTAGTCTACTCATTATTTGACGTTTCTGACAATCGTCTCTCAATGAATTTTTGCCATCGAACTACAACTGAGTCATCTGCAAACATACCTTTTTTGCAGTTATTGTTGTAACAATTGAACTTTTTTTTTGTAAAATAAAGTTGAATTGTGTAATGTAGTAATTTAATTCGACGATAATATTCAATTTTAGACTAGAGATGCGACCTTGAGAATCAGTTACACAATCGATTGGCATGTACTATTGACTATCGACATATTAAAGCAATACTATCGTTAGTGTCTATATAGTATTGGACACTAATAGTGCTATGAATAGTATTGCATAAAAAGCTATCAATACGGTCCATAGCAATGATCGATTCGATAGTATCTCTATCTAACCTTGAGAATCAGTTACTCTATCGATAGTATCGATAGCGTGGTACCTGCCAATGTTATCGACATATATATTATCGTCAGTATAAACAACTTTTACTATGAACCCAACCCTGAAACCACGAAAAAAAAACTGTTCCCTACATTTTCCTGATTTCGCGGCCCTACATTTGTGTTCACATAAATCGACGAAATGTAGAGAACAGCAGATTTTTTTACGTTTGAAACGTTTCAATTATTTTTCAACACACTCGTTAAGTGGCTCTTATTGCACCGCTTTTAGGTTCATAATATAGCTTATAATAACGCACGCGTGGTTTTTACCTTATATTATCGCACTAGTGCTTTTTAGTTTTTACTTTACTTACAGTTTATTTTTTAAAAGCAGCAAAATGTTTTTATGTCTAAACAAAATTTTAAAAAATTGTGAATAAATCAACTATTTAATTTGTGTTATATAAACATTTAATTTCATTAAATTATTTATGTTTGTCAACAAATTAACATTAATTTGTGTTATAAATAATAAATTTAATCATAATTATATTTTTAATATTAGGCTGTTTGGCGGTTTCATTCTACCAACTGCGCGCGCATACCTATACGTCACCGTGCGATTACAGTGATCCGCTCGCCATTATTCACAAATTCAATATTAAAATTTGCCTAAAATACGTTCATATGTTTTTTTCCTCGCAAGTGTGTTAAAAAACGTCGTATGCCACGCGTGAGCATTGACTATTATCCTCTCGGCTCCATTATGCCCTCGCCTTCGGCTCGGGCTGCAATCCAGCCTCGAGTATAATAAATAGGCAAGTTACTTGAAGCGAAGTTCGCTACGTCGTTTACGTAACTATTGGAACATGAAGCAACTACGTGAATCCTTAATTGATAAAAACCAACCATCGCCATTCCACCGACATCCTACTGACACTCCTATACAACTGTGACAAAATGGGTATTCTGCTAAAACTTAAATGTCAATCTCGTCGGAATGGCAATAGAATGGTAATGGGATATCAATTGTCTTCAAATCGATGTTGCCCATTTAAATCTACCATTAGTAGTTGTATTGTTTTTTATCAAACTTTTTTTAAGTTATTATCAATGGAATATTTAAATTAAGGATTTTGTTGATATTACCTACAAAATTTTCATGTCTATAAAATAATTAAAACACATCAAACGTAAAAAAATCTGCTGTTTCCTACATTTTGTCGATTTATTTGAACACAAATGTGAGCTGATATTTTTTTGGCGATTTTAGGGTTGGTCCCATAGTAAAAGTTGTTCACATGGATGAGTACAATGACCCCTTAAGAGGTTTTCAATAACACGTATATCGATAGCATACTACGCTACGCGGTTATACATCGACACATGTGTTATTGAAAACTTCTTAAGGGGTCATTGTACTCATCCGTATGAACAACTTTCACGTTTACGTTTTTAGGGTACTACGCGGCAATACTATCGACATACAACGTGTTATTAAAAATCTCTTAAAGGGTCATTATACTCATCCGTATGTACAACTTTTACGTTTACGTTTTTAGCTTACTACGCGGTAATACTATCGACATAAGACGTGTTATTGAAAACCTCTTAAGGGGTCATTATACTCATCCGTATGAGCAACTTTTGGTACTTTTACGTTTACGTTTTTAGCGTACTACGAGGCAATACTATCGACATACCACGTGTTATTGAAAATCTCTTAAGGGGTCATTATACTCATCCGTATGCACAACTTTTACGTTTACGTTTTGAGCGTGCAAAGCGGTAATGCTATCGACATACGACGTGTTAATGAAATCTCTTAAGGGGTCATTATACTCATCCGTATGAACAACTTTTACGTTTACGTTTTTAGCGTAGGTACTACCCGGCAATACTATAGACATAAAACGTGTTCTTGAAAATGGCTTTAGGGGTCATTGTACTCATCTGTATGAACAACTTTTACTAAGGGACCAATCTTGAAATCGCAAAAAAAAAAACGAATATGTACAATGACCCTTTAAGGGGTCATTGTACACATTCGATGTATGAAAAACATTTATTATGGGACCAAAGCTGAAATCACCAAAAAAAAAATTATTAAAAAAAAATATGATGGCAAAAAAATCATCGTAAGACGATTGTGGGAAACGTCAAATAACAGCAGAATAGCAAATAGTCCAATGGCAGTTGAATTGTAGTCAATGGCAGTTCAGTGGAAAGTCATTGGAAAGCCATTGGTCTCAAAATAACTAGTAGAATACCAAATGGCTAAAACTATTCCACCGACACTCTACCGACACCCAACTGAAGCGTTTGTCAATTAGCAGACTCGGGGCCCTGTATTTCCCCGAAGGCGTAGGCAGAGATGTAATAGTACACCCACATTTCGCCAGTTATGTTATTGTCCCATGTAATAGGGTGCGAGCCTATAACAGAGACAGAGTGGGGGGTGAGCTGGACATATACCTCTCCCAAATTGCCCCACAGCACTCCGTCCTCGGTCTTCCGCATCCAGTCCCCCCAGCTACTTTCATCAGGTCGTCGGTCCACAAGACTGGGGGGCGCACTACACTGCGTTTGCGGATTCACGGTCTCCAGTCAAGTCACAGAATATCAAATAGTACTTCAAGGACTCGTCTGCTCCAGCGGCCATCGGTCACTCCGGTTCTTCTCCGGATAATCTCACATAATGACGATATTTTCTAAAATCTAAGAAGACCAGTGACTAAAGTTGGGAAAAACGACTTAAAATCGTAAGCGTGTTTAAACGTTGTGCTTTTTTCAGCCAACGAATTTTTTTACGCTTTTGCCGCTTTTAGTTTTTCACTTCTAAAAAAATTGACTTTTATTTGTCTACATTACACTATTCTATTTACATTTAAACTATTTACAAAGTTCACTAAAAACTATACAAACAAACTACAATCGTCGCGTAATTACCAAGGAGAACATTCAAAAACGCATTCACTCGTTGACGACGAAAAATAAACTAAGCGCCAAAGCAAAAGCAAATCAATCAATGTCAAAAACGTTTAAAATGTTTAAACGATACGAAAATAATCAACAAAATAAAAAAGTGCTTTCTCTAAACAAATTTTACGTAAACGAATAAAATTTAATTTTGCCGGTTTCAAACCACCACCAGTCAACTTTGAAATTGAGTCTTATATTCATAGAAATAAGGTTACATTTCAATCGTACTATTAAAAGCATAAGTTTGGTTTACGAAAAAGTCTAAACGAAATCTGCTTTAATCACAAAGCGTGCTTATACGCTTTTTTTTTAATTAGACATTTTTAAGCGCTTTTTGTTTAAACGCCCACTTCTACCAGTGACTCTTGAAACACGGGTACTTCATAAGCCTTGAGTCAGGGCCTCACAATATTGTCAACAAAATTAACGATAATTTTTTAGTTTTTTTAACCATTCTCTAACATATCACAGAAAATAATCAGTCAAATACCCTATCCTTTGAACATTACCTATCGATGTACTTACAAACAACACACAGAATTGACAATTTAATACATAGTTTAACAAATAATTTATTAGGTATTATCTCTGCCGATAGCTTATCTGTAACTAAGTAATATCCATCATAACTCGTCACAGATACCTAATAGGCATTAGAAGTAAAATTGTGGTTTTATCAAGCTAGAAAAGATGACGAAATCAACTAAGGTACCTACTTCGCCAAATAATAATATGCTTGCGCGTCGTTAACTGTGACAATAAACTATTTTTCTTTCTTTCTTTCTTTCTTTCTTGCCGTGTTTTGTCAAGCTGCGCTTGCCCTGGTCATTCCATGGATGGGTGACCGTTTTGATATACCTACATCGAAAAATCCGTGCCTCGGAGAGCACGGTTGTCATAGTCATACGCATCGCATATCTTTGGCGGTCGTTACAGGTAGTCAGAAGCCAGAAAGTCTGGCAGCTGGTGTAACCTTCATCATCATCATTTCAGCCGAAAGACGTCCACTGCTGGACATAGGCCTCCCCCAAGCATCGTCACAACAACCGGTCCCGCGCTTTCCGCATCCAGCGGATTCCCGCGACCTTCACCAGGTCGTCGGTCCACCTTGTTACCGCCTACCCACGCTAACTTCCAGTACGCGGTCGGCACTCCTGAACTTTACGGTCCCATCGGCCATCCGTTCTGCGAGCAATGTGCCCCGCCCACTGCCACTTAAGTTTGGCAATTCTTCGGGCTATTATTTTTTAAATTATTATTTATTTATTAGACAACAAGGATCCATGCTCCTGATCCATGATCCATCCAGCTATGTCGGTTACCTTCGTCCTCCTGGGAATCTCCTCATTTCTGATTCGATCACGCAGAAACACTGCGAGTATAGCCCTCTCCATTGCCCTTTGAGTGACTTTGAGCCTTCTTGTCAGGCCCATTAGTGAGCGACCACGTTTCAGCACATAGCACTGTTCCTAAACCACCAATTTTATATCTGGTACAAATATAAAATTGGTGGTTTAGGAACAATTATACCACCTGTATTCTACGTAAATAAATGATTCTTTCTTTCTTTCAGTGCCGTAAGTAATTACTGCGGTACTATTCACAAACGTTCAAAAAGTTTCCGTTTCTGAAGTGAAGTTTGACAAACGAAACAAAACGACCACTTCCTGCGACCACGAACGCTGCAAACCATTCGAAAGGTCAGGAAAACCAGTTTTAATAATAATGTACGATGTAATCCGGTTAAAATTGTTTTATTAAGAAACAAAACGATTTGAGAAATACCTAATCAATTTTTTTATGGCATAGGCGTAGTGTAATAATATAACACAACATAACATCACGCCTGTATTTCCCCGAAGGGGTAGGCAGAGGTGTAATAGTACACCCACATTTCGCCAGATATGTTATAGTCCCATGTAATAGGGAGCGAGCCTATTGCCTTTGACCGGGCACAAATCCAGACTCCGGGCTGCTACTGAGAATTTCCTAATGAAAAAACCCAATAACACTTTGCCCGACCCGGGAATCGAACCCAGGACCCCCACGCTCAGCAGTCGCGCTTGCAACCACTAGACCAACGAGGCAGACATAATGTAATAAATTATAATTATTACACTATGCGTGGGTAGGCCCCTCACAAGGTGGACCGACGACCTGGTGAAGGTCGCGGGAATACGCTGGATGCGGAAGGCACAGGACCGGTCGTTGTGGCGATGCTTGGGGGAGGCCTATGTCCAGCAGTGGACGTCTTTCGGCTGAAATGATGATGATGATGATGATTACAGTATGAATATGGCATAGATATGATTCCGAACAGTTGCGACTAGAATCTGATCTTGGAATGTCCTGACAAAGTGTCTTGCGTAGACAAAGCATTAAAACCAAATCAAATGCTACCTGACCTCTACATTTTAGATTCAACTCACGATATTCTAACAAACGATCGGATGGAAGGCGTGCCAACAGCTGACCGATATGTATGAAGGTCACTTTCATAATCATTATGATAACCCGAATATGCCGTCGGATGTAAGTATCTAATTAATAAATACATTCTAATTTATATTATTGTGCGGTTCCGTGTGGTGCCGGACATATTCTCTTGTAATGTCTTTGAACCACCCTATCTCTTCTCATGGGTGTCGTAAAAAGCGACTAAGGGATACACCAGAGGATGGGCAGCAGCGTTCGCTGTGTATTTAACCAACCAACTGCGTTCGCCTACCCGCCTTCCAATCGTGGCGATTATGGCATTTCCCCCCCTTTTTGGGGGAGGCCTCTGTCCAGCAGTGGACGTCTTTCGACTGAAATGATAATGATGATTATTGTGCGGTATCCGACATGACTACGTCAGCTCATATCTTATCGACAAGAAATCGTGAAATAAGTTTTATTTAATTAATAATCAGCCTATTTCACAGATCCCTGCTCAGCATAGGCTGTCTTGAGAGGGCGAAGATATGCCTCCCAGCTATAAGATTCTCTATTGAGAGAGTACCGAAAGTTTAAAACTATAATACATAAGAAACACCCAGACCAACACAAACACATGTTCATCACATGAATATTTGTGTCCTGTGGGAATCGAACCCACGACCTCGTGATCAGCAGTCTGAAACTCGAACCACTAGACCACAGACGTCGTCAACTCAAGAGCAAACTCAAAACTCAAGAGTTTTCGAAACATTGATCGTTCAGTGATAGCGGTTAGTTACACCCGAGTCTAAGTAGGTACTTGGAAATCATTAAGTACCAATATTGCATAAATTCAACACAATATTGACTTATTTGTAGCATAAATGTTGTTACATTTCCGTGAGAAGGCTATTGTG
The DNA here is from genome assembly GCA_949699075.1 of Asteroscopus sphinx. Lineage (NCBI taxonomy): Eukaryota > Metazoa > Arthropoda > Insecta > Lepidoptera > Noctuidae > Asteroscopus > Asteroscopus sphinx. Next base: position 4,219,505 of record OX453029.1, on the reverse strand, counting down.
CGATAACTTTGCTTATGTTTGAAATATTCCGAACTGCATGGTTTACCGTTAGTGGTCCATAATACTTTGATAAGCGACGCGACATGTTTTGCTTAAGTTCAGCCGAATTTAGCATAACACAAGCCAAGCACCAGGGCCGGTTTTAGGGGAGGGCAACCGGGGCCACAGCCCCGGGCCCTCTACAAAAGAGGGGCCCCCACTATAGAGACTTCGAAAAAAAAACAAATTCAGACTAGTAAACACTAGTAAACAACAAAAAAAACCCATTTTATTTGGAAAATAATTTAGGGCCAGGGGGCCTCCAGTCCTTTGTTACCCCGAGGCCTCCCGATCTCTAAATCCGGCAGTGCAAAGTCTGCAAAGGCTCATGTACCTACAGTGCAAGCAAAGTACATAGGATTTCTGTGTCCTTTACCTGCAATGCGCGTCCTATATTTCAGTGCAGAAATATATTAAAATCGTGTAGACTCATACAAACATTATTAAATCAATCAATAAACGTTTACATCAATATCTCATCATCAACTCAGCCTATCGCAGTCCACTGCTGGACATAGGCCTCTCCCAAATTGCGCCACAACACTCGGTCCTCTGCCTTCCGCATCCAGTCCCCCCAGCTACTTTCATCAGGTCGTCGGTCCACCTGGCTGGGGGCGCCTTACACTGCGTTTGCCGATTCGCGGTCTCCACTCAAGGACTCGTCTGCTCCAGCGGCCATTGGTCCTTCGACAGACATGGCCAGCCCACTGCCACTTCAGCTTAGGGGCCATTCATTTATTACGTAAGACAATTTTCGCTAGTTTTTGACCCCCTATTATAAGAAAAAAAAAGAATAGGCTGACCCCCTCCTCCCCTATTTAATATTTATTACGTAAAAATCTAAAAAATTAATACACGTTTGGTTTGTTCAAAAGTTTTTTTTTTTTAAAGTAAGTAACAATTTTCAGAAATGTTTATTTGTATTTTATTTTGTATATTTCAATGTTAATGTCTATGTAAATGTTTATTTTTATATATTTCATAGTATAATTTTAAATATATAAACAATTTTAACTTTGCGCATTTTTGTGATCTTACGTAAGAACTATCGAGACTCCCTCCCACCCCCATGTAAGAAAAAATAAGACATGGTCGACCCCCTTCCGCCCTAAATCGTCTAATGTAATAAATGAATGGCCCCTTACTGATCCTACAAGCTATGTCGGTCACTCCGGTTCTTCTCCTGATAACCTCGCTATGGATTTTATCCTTCAAAGAAACTCCAAGCATAGCTCGCTGAGCGACTTTGAATTTGTGGACTAGACCAACTGTCAGTATTCACGTCTTGGCACCGTAAGTCATGACAGGCAGGACGCTGGTTAAAGATCTTTGTCTTCAAACTTTGCGGTATAGGCGACGAGAAGCGTCGGCCAATCAATATTTCACAATGGACACAGCGGTGACACTCCGTGTACGTGTGAGCTCGCTCGCCTGTGACCTTGAGCGAGCGCGTGAATGCAATAGGCCTTGGCTGGGGCAGCCGAGAGACTGCCCGTTCCACACGCCGCGCACCGCGCACGGCCCCCGCGCTCGCTAAGGACCCGCACACATAGCCGCGAGCAATTTTACGAGAACACTTACTTAGTGTCGCTTCTTGTCGTTAGTATACTATATTTGTTTGTTTGTTTGTTTTTTTGTTTTTTGTTCGTTGTTATACTATATTCTATGCCATGGACGAATAAAAATCGTCCGTGCAACTCGCGTTCAATTTACACTTTTCTATCATCTAAAGTTGTGTGACTTGTGTGGTCCTAGACCTAGACTGTACGGTCAGCTGCACAAAGATTTAATACACTTCGCGAAATAAAAACGTTAATTTAAGAAAAAGTAAGAAATATCTTTTTGAAATATGTTTCGATTTTGTACACTTAGCACCGAATTTACAAAAGTTTGAAAAATACAAAGATTTAATCAACAAGTGTTTATTATTTTTTAACCGACGAAAAAAAGGAGGAGGTTCTCAATTCGACGAGTATATATATATATATTTTTTATTTTTTTTATGTATGACCACGCATAACTTTTTACAGAGTGATCCGATTTTGAAGATTCTTTTTTTATTGGATAGGGTATATCTCGAAGTTGGTCCCATTTAAATTTCAAAATCAAAATCCAGCCCTAAGGGTAGTAAAACAGGGGATGAGTGTTTGTTCACCCACTGAATTCTTACCTGGTAACCGATTCTGTTGAAACTTGGCACACATAAATGTAGTTCTAAACACTTCAACATAATGGAGACCTGGAGATTTAAGCCACAAAAAAATTTAATATAAAACTTTTTAACAAAAAATTGAACCGACGAAAACAGAAACTAAAAAGCGAAAAATAACTAATTATGAGTCGGCGCCAAACAAACAATCAACGTAGATCATTAAATTACTTTAAATAAATAATAAAAACAACGTCACATCAAATACAACATGAAGTTTTCAACGATAAACAATAATAATACAAAGTTTAACCGGATTAAATCGCGTATATTATTTAAATTGGTTTCCCTGACGTTTCGAAAGCTTTGCAGCATTTCGTGGTCGCAGGTAGACTAAGATGACAAGCGTCTTTACAAATATTTCTAAAAAATTATTTTAATCTACCGTACAATATTATTAATTAAAATCGTTTCGATGCACGCAGTAATCACTCACAATATCATTATCTTTTACAGTGTTGCGTGCTGTTTGGGACTTGATTATTTTTAGGACTGGGTTCCAAACAAGTGGTAGCTGCCAACCATCTTCTCTATTAAAATTAGGATGTTTTTTAATTTCAATAGCCTCACGGAGCATTCTAGGTACATATCGGTTTTCCTTCGCCAGAACTTGTGGTTTATCAAATCGAAGAAAATGATTGGGTTTGTCTAGGGCAGCGGTAGTCTAAGTGTGTTCCGCGGAACCCTAGGGTTCCGCGATACCCCTGTAGGGGTTCCGCAAGAATTTAGAAAAAAAAAACAAAACACCTCTCTCTGGTCACTGGTCGAACGTTTTGAATCCGCCCGCCGCGCGTATACTTGTGAGCGCGCAGTCCCTTTGATAAAAGCCGCCTCTGAATTAGACGCTATAGTTGTGAACAAGCGACTTTCGGCTCTATCTTCAAAAGCATAAAGTCGAGATTGTTTACAACGCATTTTTTTGTATTTATATTTTTATTTCCGCTTTTTGTTTATCAAAGGCGCCGACTCGAGTATTTTTGAGAATGTTCGAGTTCGAGTCTAGGACTATGTATAAAAGCGCTATTATATAAAAAAAGTCGCGCCTCGTCAGTCAGTTGACGATTAGCGTTCGGAGCGATAAGTTCGTACCTACCTACTTACAAGCTGGCTAGCCTGCTGCCTTCTTGTAAGTTCTACTGCCCGCTGTATTCTGATTGTATCAGTTTTGTACATTTCTTCTTTGGACTAAACTTTGTCTCATAAACGCAGTAACGATTGTGCATTATTTTGACCCAAAGACATTAAATATTTACTTCTCTTTGTTTTGACCCTACCATCCTGACGTGTAACATTATTAATAAAGAAGAATGGAACGTTGGCTTAAAGGTGTTAAACGTGTTGCAACGACATCTTCTAATGACGCTGAATGTTCAAAAGCAGTACGCGCGGAGAATACAGCAATTACCGATCCAGACGATGATGCCACGACGTCAAGCTCCACGGTTTCAAAGACGAAAAAAAGGAAGTATGATGAATCATATATCAGTTTCGGATTTGTTGATTCCAACGGCTCACCTCTCTGCATGTTATGTAGTAAACTGCTTCCTAATAGTTCCATGGCACCTGCCAAATTACGCAGACATTTAGAAACTGTACACCCCGAGTCTAAAGACAAGAATAAAGAATTTTTTGTTCGTAAAAAAGAACAGTTATTGGAAAGTCAAAAAAATATGATGCATGTAACACAAACTATCAATGAAAAGGCCACGGAGGCATCATATTTAGTTAGCTATCGCATTGCACAAGCAGGTGAAACGCACACTATCGCTGAGAATTTAATAAAGCCATGTGTGTTAGACATAACAAAATGTATGCTCGATGAAAAATCTGCAAAGCATCTTTCTACTGTACCGCTATCAAACGATACTGTATCACGGCGAATCCATGATCTGGCAAGCTACGTCAAACAAGAACTAGTTGCACGTCTACAAAAAACACGATTCGCCTTGCAAATGGATGAGTCAACTGATGTCACTGGTCTGGCTATCTTGCTGGTTATCGTGAGATATCCATATGAACGTTCTTTTGAAGAAGACATGCTTATGTGTTCACCGCTGCCCACAAACACTACCGGGGAAGAAATTTTTAATAAAATAAACATATTTTTTAAAGAAAATAATCTTAGTTGGAACGATTGCATTGACATTTGTACAGATGGGGCCAAGGCGATGACAGGTAAAACAGCAGGAGCAGTATCACGAATAAAAAGTAAAGCGCCTAATTGTAGTTCCAGCCATTGTATTCTGCATAGACAAGCACTTGCGATGAAGCAAATGCCGTCAAATCTAAAATTAGTTATGGATGAAGCGGTAAAAATAATTAATTTTATCAAATCACGACCACTACAATCCCGATTGTTCTCATTATTGTGTGAAGATTATGGCAGCAAACATAAAACACTGCTGCTCCATACAGAAGTGCGATGGCTGTCTCGGGGTAAAACTTTAACAAGGCTATTTGAACTTAGAGCCGAGTTACAAATGTTTCTTTCAGCAGATACAGTTTCTTTTAATTTGAAAGACCGTTTGTATGATAAAACTTGGTTGTTCCGATTGTCTTTTATGGCGGATATCTTTCAAAAACTGAACGAATTGAATTTATCATTGCAAGGTAAACAGATAACAGTGTTCCAGGCCTATAACAAAATAACTGCCTTCAAAAGAAAATTAGATTTTTGGATTATTTGCGTTGGTAAGAGAGAAATAGAAAGCTTTACGTCACTCAGTGAGTTTGTTAGCGATAACGACTCGGAAATGTTTCACGATGATGTGTTTGAAGAATTGGTCCAATATCTCACTTCGATGCGCGCATCTTTTGTAAAGTATTTTCCCGAAGAACATAATACAAAAATGAAGCTGAATTCATGGATTCATAATCCTTTTTTACCCAACTTGCAAAAGCCCGAAAGTATGTCAAACGAGATATATGAATCTCTTTTAGAAATGTCATCAGACACAAGTATGGAGTCACTGTTCAAAACGACGCCTCTCAACGATTTTTGGTGCAGAATCCGTGATGAATATCCAATGCTTGGCAGAATGGCTCTGAATATTCTTCTCCCGTTCCCAACAACATATTTGTGCGAAACAGGATTCTCAACCTATGCAGCCACGAAAACAAAATATCGCAATAGACTGGACGCCGAACCTGATATGAGACTTCAAATGTCTTCTATCAAACCTGATATCAACCAATTGATGAAAAATAAAAAACAGTTTCATACCTCCCATTAGTTAAGATTTTTTCATTTTTAATATCTTCTATTATTGTACTTGGCATGTGGTTAAAGTAAGTAATAATTAGTAACTGTTACATTGTACTTTTATTATGCTTATATAATAAAGAATACACTTTTAAAAACTATTGTTTTATTGTAGGGTTCCGTCAAGTATTTTGCTTGTCAAAAGGGTTCCGTGACCAAAAAAGTTTGAGAACCGCTGGTCTAGGGCATGTTCACACACTGCAGACTTTGTGGAGCGTCTGTTCTTGACGTCAGCTATATGTTCTTTAATTCTAGTGGCTATACTACGCTTTGTTTGCCCTATGTATGATAACCCACAATCACAATCAATCTTGTAGACCCCTGCATCTTGTAAGGGAATGTGACACTTCACCGGTCTGAGGAGTTGGCTGATCTTTCTTTGGGGCTTGAAATAGGTTTTGATAGAAGCACGCTTCAAGATATGACCAATTCTGTCGGTGACCCCTTTGATGAATGGTAGAACAGCAGGTCGACGATCAACTGTGCTGGGTTTCAGGCGGCGTTTGCGATGGGGATGTGGAGCTTGCAAGTTATTATGCTTGAGAACATGCTTCACATGGTAAAGTTCCCCTGCCAGGTGGTCGGCATCGCAGATGCGGTGTGCTCTCTGTAACAAAGATTTGGCCACGGTAGCTAACTGACAAGGATGGTGGTGAGATTCACCGTTCAAGTACCTGTCTGTATGGGTAGGCTTTCTATACACTGTATGACTAACAGAATGATCAGGATTATGGATAAGTTGTATATCAAGAAAAGCTAAGGATTTGTTTGTCTCCAATTCCATAGTAAATTGAATTTTACTGTGTATAGAATTTAGATGTTCTAAGAAAGCAGAGACACTACTGTGAGGTAAGATGGTGAAAGTGTCGTCAACGTACCTCTTGAAGATCTTCGGCATAGCCGGGGCGGTCAGGAGAGCTCTCCTGAAAGATATCCGCTACCACCGGGGATACCGGTGAACCCATGGCCACACCGTCGACTTGAAGGTAAAAATCATTATCCCACAGTAGGTAGCCGCTGGTAAGGCAGTGTTCAAGTAGCTCTGCATATGCTAGAGGCATGTCATTATCACTTAACCGCTTCTTTACAACTTCCAGGCAGTCCTTTACTGGTAGGTTGGTGAATAAGGACTGTACATCAAAACTGACCATCACTTCATTTTCAGTGAGTTTGAGGTCCTTGATTTGGCTGACAAAATGATAAGAATCCTTCACATATGTGTTAGACTTGCCACGAAGCTGTGAGAGTATCTTCGCTAGGTGTTGTGCCAGTTTGTAAGTTGGTGTGTCAATCTGGCTGACTATTGGTCGCAGAGGAACATTATCTTTGTGTATTTTCGGCAGCCCATAGAGTTTTGGTGGTTTGGCGCAAGACGGAGTGAGAATGTTTACGTCTAATTCTAAAGTATCGGAGTATTTTGATATTAATTCTTTAGTTTTTTTGAGAATTTTATCAGTAGGGTATTTTTGTATTTTTGATTGTGATTGTGGGTTATCATACATAGGGCAAACAAAGCGTAGTATAGCCACTAGAATTAAAGAACATATAGCTGACGTCAAGAACAGACGCTCCACAAAGTCTGCAGTTGCCCTAGACAAACCCAATCATTTTCTTAGATTTGATAAACCACAAGTTCTGGCGAAGGAAAACCGATATGTACCTAGAATGCTCCGTGAGGCTATTGAAATTAAAAAACATCCTAATTTTAATAGAGAAGATGGTTGGCAGCTACCACCTGTTTGGAACCCAGTCCTAAAAATAATCAAGTCCCAAACAGCACGCAACACTGTAAAAGATAATGATATTGTGAGTGATTACTGCGTGCATCGAAACGATTTTAATTAATAATATTGTACGGTAGATTAAAATATTTTTTTAGAAATATTTGTAAAGACGCTTGTCATCTTAGCCTACCTGCGACCACGAAATGCTGCAAAGCTTTCGAAACGTCAGAGAAACCAATTTAAATAATATACGCGATTTAATCCGGTTAAACTTTGTTTTATTATAATGTGTACTGATCGCGAAAACCTAAGAAGTTATTATGATAAACAATAACATTCCAAAAATGCGTTCTCCGCTCGGCCACTTGCAACTTGCACGCACTTTTGTTTGGCGCCGACTCATAACTAGTTATTTTTCGCTTTTTAGTTTCTGTTTTCTTTCGTTAAATTTTTTGTTAATTGTTAGTTACCGTTTACATTCCGTTGACCGTATCTACACTTTGTTTTTTCTTACTTGTCTTATTTAGTAAACAATGTTTACGTGTCTTTTTAATGCAATTCGTCATTAATAAATTTAATAATTATTAAAAGACATTATGTTAACAATTTCACGCACGAAATAACATATTTTTTACCTAATTACATGTGCAAAACATGGAATTATATTTTATCAGTAGTTATTTGAATAAAGAAACTTGCCATGATTGTTTACTAAATAAGACAAGAGAGAAAAAACAGACTTTATACTATTGCATACACGCTGCACCTGTTATGGTGAGCCAATCGTAGCAATAGAAATGCAGTCTGTCTGCAGCTCCTACCACCGGTAGCTTCAGCTATAGGCAAACAAGATAATCGAGATCTGTCTATCACAGAGAAAGTAGAAATGACTCACAAGGAGAAACCGGCCCCAGATATCCGTGCTATGTTACAATCTACGCATGGAATTGACGAATTCATGTCAGAACATTTTTGTGGGGTGCGGAAATTTTGCATAGTAGTTCAATATCAGGTTCTTTATCGCAATCTCTATCTTCGAAACGGTAATACATACCAGCGTGAAACTTGATCTGTTTATAGTGCATACTATGTAGTTTGGAAATAAATACTAAACATAGGGCAAACATAGACAAATGTGGAAAAAAAAATGTGGACTAAGAAAAAGATGCAAAAATTAACATTTCGGTAGGTACCTACGTTGATGTCTTTTGATGAACTTTCGTAAATTAAATCAGTTTCTATGGTATCAGGTCGATGGGTGGTACGGAAACCTTACTGCGTGAGTCCGACTCGCACTTGGCCGGTTTTTATTCTATTTTAAAGTAAATTTTAATTATGTGGTTGCGATTAGGAACAGACACTTATTAAATCAATATTTAAATTATCCGCACTCCTATAGGTTATGGAAATTAAAATTATTAAGTTACATGCATGGCTAAATTATTTTTACTTTCATATGGCTAAGTGTTTCGGTAGTTTAGTCTTTTGGTATGGAATGTCGAAACGAGCTATAGTCCCACCTGATGTAGTTATTTGTATAAAATCTACTTTTCTTCGTCATAATTCCAACGCAAAATCCTGGCATAACTACGAACATATTGCGAAATTTCAAAAAAATTAAACATGCTTGTTATTGAAATAAGTGTAAACCTCTTAAGGGATACTCATCAGTATGAACAACTTTTACTAATCCAACCCTGAAATCGTGAGAAAAATATCTGTTGATCCCAACATTTTGTTGATTTATGTGAACACAAATGTAGGGAAAGTAATGCTGCTTTTTTTTCGCGATTTCAGGATTGGTCCCAAAGTAAAAGTTGTTCATACTGATGAGGACAATGACCCCTTAAGCGGTTTTGAGTTATTTCAATAGCACGTAACATATAAAAAAAACATCGATTTTCAATGAAATTTTAGGGGTGGTAAATGCATAATGGTAAACCATGGGCGCTTTTTGTATAGAAAAGAAGGTGGTATACTCTAGTCATAGACATAAAATCATTGACTCTAGTCTTAAACTTCATCAAGTGGCAAAGTTTTGGGCTTTCCAACTTTGACCTAAGATTTTATCAATAGTAATTTGAATAAAGAGACGTGCCAAGATTGTTTACTAAATAAGACAAGAGAGAAAAAACAGAATTATAAATTGCTGTGTACCATTGAAATATCTGCCTTTCATGATGCTAAATACTGCCAAAGTTCTGTAAAGAAAACTTGTTGACATAATAAACAATGTACAGACTACGACAAAGTTGCTTATAACCTAACGCCTTGTTAATCTTAATTGACGCGCAAAACCAACTCTGTATGCAATTTCAAAACGATTCCCAGCACAGTGTAATTTAATTTAAACAAAATACATGAAGTCGGTTAAAAACAGTTTGCCATCGCGATTGGCGCGAAACGGACGCGCCCGCCATCTTAACCATAGACTATACGAAAACCGAATTTTAAAACTTAAAAAATATTTAATTCAACTGAAGTGCGGGAAGACTATTTTAATTATATTATACATAAATTGGTCATAAAAAAGAGGTGCGTTCATTTTAGTATTATTGTTTTTTTAGTGTGTTTATAAAAGTGCATTATGATTTATGTATCTGGGGTAAGCACGATAATCGCGAAACAGGAATGCAATTCTAATAAGTAGTTTGTAATTATTGATGTTCATAACATTTAATTTAACATTTGTACTAATAAAAATCTGTAACTAAGTAAGTAAGTAACATAACATAACCAGCCCATTACTGTCCCACTGCTGGGTTGGGCACGGGCCTCTTCTCATTATGAGAAGGCTAAGGCCTTAGTCCACCACGCTGGCCTAGTGCGGGTTGGCGGACTACACACACCATTGAGAACTGTATGGAGCACTCTCTGGTGTGTAGGTTTCCTCACGATGTTTTCCTTCACCGTTAAAGCAAGTGATAATCGAATATAAATCCGTAAAAAAATATAGTAAGTAAGTAAGTAAATTATTTATTCACCAGAAACCTAGCTTAAAGGGTGCTATAGGTACATCAAAATCTTATTAGGTAGGTATAGTTAGGTAATTATGGCTATTGTCCTCCTGCAAGGTCTCTTCTTATCAATCAATCAATCAACTCAGCCTATTGCAGTCCACTGCTGGACATAGGCCTCTCCCAAATTGCGCCACAACACTCGATGCCTTCCGCATCCAGTCCCCCTCAGCTACTTTCATCAGGTCGTCGGTCCAACTGACTGAGGGGTGCCCTACACTGCGCTGCTTCTCTTCTCATAATCAGAAGGAAAGCATTGGTGCAAGCAATGACGTTTTAAAAGGCCCTGTTAAAACGTCATTGGGTGCAAGCAAGGTGAGCAAGCATCATTAAGTTTGCTCATTGAGTTTTTGTGTTTCATATAATTTTCAATTCAAGTTTCCTCGCAATATTTCCCTTCCCTATAGCCTTCACCACAATTCAGTAACTTAACGTCTTAGATTTAAAAAACAAAACTAACTACAATAACACAAGCTAATTATTATTATTATGTTGCCATTTAGGCAACAGCCTAGGTGGTATTGAAGTTGTCATGGGCAAAGGTAACCGCTTAACATCAGGTGGGCCTTTAGCTCGGTTCGCCATACTATACTATAAAAAACAAAAAAAACTTGTAAACAAAATCTGGCTATATTCCAGCGATTTTAATTTTAAATAACTTTAGGCTTCATTATGAATTTTAATTGAACCTGTTTTGAATATTATAATTTAAACATACTTGTTTTTTTTTTCAACGAATTGAACTTTATTGTTGGAATCAAGTAGGTATAAGTCCATAGGTATATACAATATTTACAAACCCGTTTACAAAGTACAAAATAAAATTATACAAAAAGGCGTGCCTAGGCGTCAAAATATTCCTCCACACCGCTGACATCTGGCATAGTGCCCAGAAGACTGGCAGCGTTGCCACGTTGAATGGCAACGCTTATTCTTTGACCAAAGAACAAGCCAGCTCTCTGGTCACGCGAAGTGTCGACCAGGCTCTTAGAGAATTCCGCCGAGATAATGGAAACGCGCACTCGGACCCCATGACCCGAGCATTTCGACCTCAAACGGCTGGAAGTCATAGTTAGATAGGTTACTATATTTGCGTCGCTTGATGCAGCGGCAGCGCCAGCATAGCCAGACGAGCTACCTGATAGGTTACTATATTTGATACACAACATATTTTTAAATTGTACTATAAAAATACCAGGTTGAAGGCCCTTTGTTAAATGGGTATCTACTAATGATGCACTTGGGCATGGGTACCTGGGCCTCTTTTAAATATTTCCAAAATCTATATTAATTATATTATTCGAAATTTCTAAATGGATTCAAGAATCAGCGCTCACACATAAATATAAATATCTTTGGGACATTTTTACACGGCACCATCTAGTCCCAAACTAAGCAGAGCTTGTGGTATGAGTAGGTACTAGACAATGGATATAATACTTATACCTATACTTTTTTTTTTTTTTTTTTACATTATTTGTTTATTTAGATTTTATTCATGTACCAATAATTTATACGTTGTTCCTGTTTACTACTATTTTCATGGTGTACAATAAAGCATATTCTATCTATCTTTTCGCAAAAAAAAAAATCGTGATTATCTACTCGAATAGAAACTACCAATCATTGTTATTTTTTTTTTATAATTAATAATGATCATTAGCACGTTTTTGTTCATATAAAAACACTTAGGAAACAAGAACGATTTCTTAATTAATAGATATTTTATTACTCTACTATAAACTATAACACCTTCTAAACAGCATGAAAGCAACAAATGATTATAAATTACTAGCTTTTACCCGCGGCTCCGCTCGCGTTAAATTCTGCTAACCCACGTCAGTCCAGTCCAGTCCATTTCAGTCCAGACCACTGTCCCACTGTCCCGCTGTCCCGCAGCCCCGCTGCCCCACTGCCCCACTGCCCCGCTGCCCCACTGCCCCACTGCCCCGCTGCCCCACTGCCCCAATGCCCCGCTACCCCACTGCCCCACTCCACCACTGCCCCGCTGCCCGACTATCCCACTGCCCCACAGCCTGCCCCGCTGCCCCCCACTGACCCGCTGCCCCACTACCCCACTGCCCAACTGCCCCGCTGTCCCGCTGCCCCAATATCCCACTGCCCCGCTACCCCACTGCCATTCCGACCGGCTGCCCCGCTGCCCCACTGCCCCGCTGCCCCATTGCCCCGCTGCCCCACTATACCGCTGCCCCACTGCCACGGTAAGCCACTGCTCCACTGCCCCACAGCCCCGCTGCCCCGCTAACCGACTGCCCCACTATCCCACTGCCTGCCCCGATGCCCCACTGCCACGCTGCCCCGCTACCCCAATGACCCGCTGCCCCTTTATCCCTCTGCCCCACTGCCCCGCTGCCCCGGTACCCCACTGCCCCGCTGCCCCGGTACCCCACTGCCCCGCTGCTCCACTGCCTCGCTGCCCCGCTGCCCCGCCCCCGCTGCCGCCCTGCTGCCCCGCTACCCCACTGCCCCGCTGGCACACTATCCCACTGCCCCACAGCCCCGCTGCCCCGGTACCCCACTGCCCCGCTGGCACGCTGCCCCGCTGCCCCATTGCCTCGCTGCCCCGCTGCCCAACTGAACCACTGTCCCGCTGCCCCACTATCCCAATGCCCCACTGCCCCGGTACCCCAAGGCCCCGCTGCCCCGCTGGCACGCGGCCCCGCTGCCCCGCTGCCCCACTGCCTCGCTGCCCCGCTGCCCCGCTGCCCCACTGCCCCGCTGCCCCACAGTCCCGCTGCCTCGCTGTCCCGCTGCCCCACAACCCCACTGCCCCGCTACCCCATTGCCCCACTATCCCACTGGCCCACTGCCCCGCTGCCCCACTACCCCACTGCCCCACTGCCCCACTGTCCCACCGTCCCACCGTCCCGCTGCCACTGTCCTACTTTCCCACTGTCCCACTATCCCACTGTCCCACGGCCCACTGTCCCACTATATCACTAAATCACTATCGTCCCGTCCCATGTCCTGTCCCATGTCCCATCCTATGTCCAGTCACATGTGCCGTCCCACTGTCCTGTCCCATGTCCCGTCTCATGTCCCGTCCCATTTCCCGTCACCTGTCCCGTCCACTGTCCCGTCCCCAGGCCCGTCCCCTGTCCCGTCCCCAGTCCCGTCCCCAGTCCCATCCCCAGTCCCATCCCCTGTCCACTCCACTCCACTCCACTCCACTCCATCGTACATTACTATCCGCTCGTGCAAATGCATAGAAGCTTCGATCTGTCGGGTGAGTACGCAACCCACGATTTTTTTTTTCTTTTTTTCTTTCTTTCTTTCTTTCTCAAAACCCATACCAGTTTTTAAGTCAGATCATCAGCTTTCAAACAAAAAAAAATCATCAAAATCGGTCCAGTAGTTTTAGCGTGATGCTGGAACAAACAAACAAACAGACGTTTACAATTTTATAATAGTTAAGATAAGATTAAGAAGATAAGATAATATACTTGAAGAAGAAGGTAATTAAAAATTGTAGAATGAAAATAGTATTTTTTTAGTTACACCAAGATAACTTTATGCTTATTCGTATATTAAGATGGATACAATATAACAACGTTTAGGTACTTCTAAATTTTATTGCTTTTCATACAAAAAATTAGAGAAATCGCAATTTAGAGGTAGCTTCCGGTCCTTGTCTGTAAGTCGAAAGATTCTAATTTTCGGTTGGCTCAAAAGACTGCATTTCCAAGATGGCACCACCCACATACGACAGGATTTTTTTTTCTACTCTATAAAATTCGGCCCGACCAAAAAGTTTTTAATGCAATTTCTTTAGCAGCCGTATTTTCTCTATGGAGGCGCGCGCCAGAGCGCATGCGTGTGAATGACAGCTGGATCATCATTACAGCCGAAAGACGTCCACTACTGGACAAAGGCCTCCCCCAATTAAGGGGGGGATATGCCATAATCGCCACGCTTGGCAGGCGGGTTGGCGATCGCAGTTGGTTGGTTAAATACTCAGAGAATGCTGCTGCCCATCCTCTGGTGAATCCCTTAGTCGCCTTTTACGACACCCATGAGAAGAGATAAGGGTGATGCTAAGGGTGACAGCTGGATATGAGCGCCTTATTCACCTTGATGTATGCAAAATGTTTTAGAAAAATATAATTAAAAATCACCGGTTCCCGTCATCGTAGCGAGGTAAAATACATACCAGTTTTTAAGTCAAATCATAAGTTTTTAGTCACAAACCCTTTCAACAAAATCGGTCTAGTAGTTTTATAGTGATGCTGGAACAAACAAACAAACAAACAAACAGACAACTGACATTTAACAATTTTATAATAGTAGTAGATGATAGTTGGGTCTGCGTGTTTGTCATCATCTTCCTGCCCTGTTCCGAAATTACTTGGAGTCGGCGCAATACGTCTTCTTCTTCCATTTTCGTCTACCAGCCGTCAAAAATCCCTAAAAAAATAAAAATATAAAAATTTAAATTTAAAATTAATTAATTTAAAATTTAATCCCTTTTCATCCTTCACGAAACCATCCATCTTTTCTTTGGTCTCCCTTCGCTCTCCATCCATTACCATTCATATTCATCACTGTCTTAGTAACATGCGTTTCATCCCTCTTCATCACATGCCCCTTACCAACCCAAACGATTTCCTTTCAAATTTTCTATCACTGGCGCCACTTTCAAACTTCCTCTGATATACCTATTCATTTCTTACTGGATCAGGTGTTTTTTTTTTCGCGATTTCAGGGTTGGTCCCATAGTAAAAGTTGTTCATACTGATAAGTACAATGACCCCTTAAGAGGTTTTCAGTTATTTTAATAACACGTTGTATAATCTCACCCCACACGATACAATAAATAAATCCTACAATGAGGCAAAGTTTATTATTAAAAGAATAATGAAAAAAAAATTATGATCATGATGTCTTGACTAGGTAGGATGCGAGGTATGCAAATGTTATCTGTGATTATCTATGGACGGATAAACTTAATAAATGTATCTATATACTTATTCGGATTATGATAACAATTTATTAATCTATGTACAATGGTCAATAAAATATTTAAATACAGTCATTGTCTTAAATTAAAATAATCTTGCTGTGTATTATTATTACGTTATATTTAGTTATATACTTAGTATTATAGTATACCTAGGTTTATTATTCTACTTTGATGCCTACTATTTTGGATCACTCGGCCTATCTTAGTCCGCTGCTGGACATAGGCATAGGCCTATGAGAGAGGAGAGCCCAAGCTCCGCCTGCCTCATCCAGTCCAGTACCATTTTCAGGTCGTCGGTCCACCTGGCTCGGGGGCGTCTTATGCTAAGCTTGCAGATTCGCTGTCTCCACTCAAGAGTACTCCAACGGCCATCGGTCCTTCAACAGACATTGCCACCCCACTGCCACTTCAGCTTGCTGATCCTACAAGCTATATCGGTCACTCCGATTCTTCTCCGGATAATCTTATAACGGAATTAATCGTTCAACGAAACTACCAGCATAGCTCGCTGAGCAACCTTGAATTTATGGACTAGCCCAACTGTCAGTGTCCACGTCTTGGTATTGTAAGTCATGACAGGCATATCGCACTGGTTGAAGACTGAAGACCTTCGTCTTCAAACTTTTCGGTATGAGCGACGAAAAGACTCGGCGAAGTTTGTCAAATACTGCCCTGCTCACAGAAATAGGTAGAATGGCCATATGGGCAGGGCGCGCGTGGTAGCACCATGCACCATAGTGCAGGATATTTCAAAACCTTTCTCAGCACACCTTATGAGTTGTTTCTATCAATACTATAACAAAAACCCGCAAAAATGCCTTATTGTGCTGTTTCTAACTGCAGAAACAAAAGCTGTAAAGTACATTTCATGAAAATTAATTTAAAAAAAATAATGACGTCAAAATGTAAGGCGTAGTTGGTTCGGAAAGTTGCCACGCATGAATCGCAAGTAAAATTGTGATTAGGTACAACCATTCCATCTTTTTCTCTGTGATCCAGCTCAAACCATTTTCGATGGCACTAATAATACCAGTGTGCCCTGAGCAGTCATGCTAAATGGTTATATTCTGCTTGTAACATTGTTTCCTCATATATAAATACTATCTACTTTGATCGATGGGGTCCTGGGTTCAATTCCCGGGGCGGGCAAAGTGTTATTGGGTTTTTTCATTAAGAAATTCTCAGTAGCAGCCCGGAGTCTGGATTTGTGCCCGGTCAATGGCAATAGGCTCGCCCCCTATTACATGGGACTATAACATAACTGGCGAAATGTGGGTGTACTATTACACCTCTACCTACCCTAAATACAGGCGTGATGTTATGTTATGTTACTTTGATCGTCAATAATCAATTAGAAACGCAATCATACGAAAGAATAATTAAGAGTCTCAAGCTAAACCACGAAATCGTAACTTAAGTACCTACCTACGTCATGGTTAAGGTAAATTCGATAATAAATTAAGAGACATAAGGAAAAAGTCTGACCTCAGGCATTTCCAAGATGTTGTCTTGTATAAACAATAAGAAATGTGAGCTAGAAAAAAAACCTTGAAATTAATAGCTGCCTTGCAAAATGTATGCTTCATCATCATCATTTCAGTCGAAAGATGTCCACTGCTGGACAAAGGCCTCCCCCAAGCATCGCCACAACGAGCGGTCCTGCGCTTTTCGCATCCAGCGGATTCCCACGACCTTCACCAGGACGTCGGTGCACCTTGTGGGGGGCCACAGACCAATAAGGCTTAGTTGTCTGTGTGGGGGGCCTACGCACGCTGCGCCTACCAGTAGGTACGCGCTCGCCACTCCAGAACTTTACTGCCCCGTCCACTGCAATTCTTCGGGCTATATCGGTTACCTTCATTCTCCTG
Organism: Asteroscopus sphinx; assembly: GCA_949699075.1. Taxonomy (NCBI): domain Eukaryota; kingdom Metazoa; phylum Arthropoda; class Insecta; order Lepidoptera; family Noctuidae; genus Asteroscopus; species Asteroscopus sphinx. Next base: position 4,202,405 of record OX453029.1, on the reverse strand, counting down.
CGAATCTCCTCATTTCCGATTCGATCACGCAGGGACACTCTGAGTATAGCCCTATAAATATATGCTTAATAACTTCTTAGGTTTTCGCGATCACTACACATTATAATAAAACAAAGATTTTAATTAATAATATTGTACGGTAGATTAAAATATTTTTTTAGAAATATTTGTAAAGACGCTTGTCATCTCTTTTAGAAACCTGTAAATTTGTTAGAAGCCATCAAAACTTTTATACAAAACGAGAAGACCAAAATCGGAAATACATGTTAAGGCATAAAAATCGACTAAATTTACCAAGCTCTCGTTTAAATATGCATTCAACCAGTCCCTATGTTATGTCAATAAAAATATATAATAAAATTCCGCCAGTGATAAAAAACCGGCCAAGAGCATGCGGGCCATGCTCAGTATTATAGGGTTCCTTAAGTAGGTGTAATTACAAACGAATCAAATCGAATATTAATCATGGCTATTTTAGTTTTTGGAATAATCGGCAGCATTCGCGACTCAGAGCGTGTTGTTAGTAGCGCCATCTAGCGATAAATTCAAGAAGCCAAATTTAAGACGTTTGTCATTTTAAAGTTACTTTTTGTGATTTTTTCAAATAGAAAGTAGCTAAAGGAGCATTATTTGCTATGATAATTTTTCTCTTAGGTCAATGACCTTTGAACTAGGACGTTTTAAGTATTTTTCAGTTTTCTCTCTATAACTCAAAAAATTATAATCACATTATACTCGAAATAATTTTAAAAGAGAGTTTTCACAAAGGTCTATCAATGTGGAAGATTATAAGTTTCTACATTGCATAGTTTAGAATGGCAGGGGGGGGGGGACACATTGCAAGCCACTTTGGCGGGCTATATTTCACAGATGGTACACCTGATAAAAAAGTGGTGTATCAAACATTACCTTCATTTTAGTAGACCTATTCAATGATATCCCACACGAGGGGGTGCAGCGAAAAAATTTTTTTTTTGTCCATTTCACATGTATGGACGCCACCCCTAAAATACGGAAAAACGATTCTTTTATTCTTTTAAAATTGAGATCTATATGTAGACTATTTTTAAACAAAATTTCATTTACTTATGTTTATAACTGTAGAAGTTATTAAGCTGTAAAGGATTAGGACAGACGGACAGACGGACAGACGGACAGACGGACAGACGGACGGACATGACGAAACTATAAGGGTTCCTTGTAGGACTTCGGAACCCTAAAAACGAAGAAAAAGACAATATTTTTATAAAAAAACTAAAACAACTCCTATTAAATAAATGTTATTATGACATAAATGAATTTTTTGATGATAATTTTATATAAAATACAATAACTAGATACCTACTTGATAATAATGTATATAAAAGTGACTCCTCTCTCCTACTTTTTGCCGTGCCCGACAGGGCCCACATATGATACTTAAACTATAATGTAACACCTTTAAATACTTGTGGAGTGCAATAAATGAATTGAGTATTGAGTATCTTAGTCTACCTGCGACCACGAAATGCTGCAAAGCTTTCGAAACGTCAGGGAAACCAATTTAAATAATATACGCGATTTAATCCGGTTAAACTTTGTTTTATTATAATATGCTTAATAATTGATAAAGCATATTTAATTTAATAATAGCCCATGATGCCAGTTTCGCCCGCCGATTCGATTTATCACAGAAATTCCCGCGCGGGATGCGCTATCAAGAATTATTTATCGTTCCGGGATAAAAAGTAGTCTTCTTGGGTAGTGGCTTCTTTCCCGAAAAGGGGGAAAAATCGCAAAAAAGAAATCAGGTGGTCCCTACATTTTATCGATTTAAGTAAACCCAAATGTAGGGACCAACTGATTTCTTTTTCGCGATTTCAGAATTGGTCCCATAATAAAAGCATAAAATAGATAATAATACTAGTATTATTGTCTATTCTTATGGTAAAAGTTGTTCATAATGATGAGTACAATGACCCCTTTTCAGGAAGAAGCCATTAAAATTTCAGCATGTATGTTTATCCCAGTTATGGTTTATCTGTGTGCCAAATTTCATCCAAATCCATTCAGCCGTTTCAGCGTGATTGAAGGACAAACAAACAAACAAATAATCAAACAATCATCCATACTTTCGCATTTATAATATTAGTAGGATAGGATTACGCACTGTGGACCAGTCACCTAAGCCACAGATAATATAATACTAATAGTATTTGTATTATCTGTGCCCATTTGTTAACAAAAATAAAAAAATCGTCTTGTAATTATTACAACTAAAGTAATTAATTAATTAATTAACTTGCATAATCATAAATGTTACATTTGACATTAATTTGTTGACATTTTAAGCAAAGGAATTAACAAATTATCAAAAATGTGCTGGTTTACAAAATACAGTAGGCAAATGGCAACATAGTACAAAGAGAATACATGAGGTTGGCGGGAAAATTCGTAAAGATCGTGTTGTTGATTTTTTATTATTTTCCAAAATTTGTGTTTCTTCGAGTGTTAATGTGTAATAATGGTGGATTATTAAATGTTAAGTGCTCGTTAACGTGTACAAGTGTGGATAAATGGTACAAAGTTGAAAAACATGACTTTCGTATTATCTCATCAACCCCTCAGAAATCTAGTAAAGTTTCCATCACTTTACTAGGATACAAGTATAATATGTTCAATGATTACGACTGAAGGACATGTATCCATGGTCATGAATAAATTGAAAAAAAAAAAAAAAGAATACATGACAGTACTCAAAAGAACAGGAATAACTTCGGTTGACTATTTTATTATAAGCACTTTAGGTGTTGGCTGTACAAAAAATTACACAAAAAAAACTACTCCTGACTCCTGAGACTCGTTCTTAAAGTTCTTATTTTCCTCAAATTATATATCTACCTAATTATGCACCAACAATATATTGTGTGCCTGCATTCTTGCACGCAAGCATCTTCGAATCGATAAAACGAGATTCGTTGAGAGAAATTGCATGAAATTGTATAGTCTTTCTTAAATTTTTATATTTTAAATATGGAAGACACCGCGTCACCACCGGCGCGGCGCCGGGCCGTCCCGCTTAATAGGGTTTTTTTTTTAATTCACTCTGGCAGTTTATGAACTAACAAGACCGCGGCATTTTTTTTCGATATTTTTCTTAATTATGAAAAAAATCGTAGCCGACTATCTATAGTTCTATTTTTAAAATTCATTCCCGCCCTAGGGATGAAATCAATTACTATGAGTCTTTTCCGCCCTAGGGATGGAATCAGCGTTTTCGACCCGCTACTCGTATCAAGTAACCGACATAGCCCGAAGAATTGCCAAACTTAAGTGGCAGTGGGCGGGGCACATTGCTCGCAGAACGGATGGCCGATGGGGCAGTAAAGTTCTGGAGTGGCGACCGCGTACTGGAAGGCGCAGCGTGGGTAGGCCCCCCACAAGGTGGACCGACGACCTGGTGAAGGTCGCGGGAATCCGCTGGATGCGGAAGGCACAGGACCGGTCGTTGTGGCGATGCTTGGGGGAGTTGGGGGAGGCCTATGTCCAGCAGTGGACGTCTTTTGGCTTAAATGATGATGATGATGATGATGACTCGTATCAAACAAACACTACTCTCCGAGTATGAGAAATTAAAATAATATTTGACCTAACTCTTCTGTATTCGTGCCATATTTAAGGAGGTGACTATACCACTGATACTGAACATGAATCAATAAAAAAATCAAAACGATTTTTTTTGTTTTGTTCTAGTACTCTATTTGTAAAAAAACAAATTCCCTCCGTGTGTCACGTGCGACACAAAAACGATGCGTGCGACCCCTCCAAAACAATTTGCAGGTATTTCCACCCTTTGACAATGCCGCCGATGACTTATTTTTAGAGTCGTTCGGGATTTATTCTCAAACCCTCGCTATGAATAATCGTAGAATTTGGTATGTTTAGATGACCAACGGCCAAAATTAATACCTACCATAACTTAACATCACGCCTGTATTTCACCGAAGGGGTAGGCAGAGGTGTATAGTACACCCACATTTCGCCAGTTATGTTGTAAGTCCCATGTAATAGGGGGCGAGCCTATTGCCATTAACCGGGCACAAATCCAGACTCGAAAAAATTAATACCTACTATAATATAAATGTATGTACCTAATGTATTATTTCCTACTGTAATATAAATGTATATTTGTGTGGTGTGTACAATAAAGAATAAGAATAAGAATTAATATCCAATCCTACCACGATTTGCCCTACTAGAGATAGGAATTTGACATCAGCTACATACAAAATATGTCAAATTTCTATCTCTAGTAGGGTAAATCGTGGATAGATTGGATATTAATTTTGGCCGTAAGCATATTATTTATCATTTGCTCTAGAAATATGGCACGGTTACAGATCAATATCTTGTATACAAATGTGTTATTAAAAAAAACTTTTTAACAAAAAATTGAACCGACGAAAACAGAAACTGAAAAGCGAAAAATAAAATGAAGCTTTTAGTCTTTTCCTAACTAAACTAATGTAAATAACTAATTATGAGTCGGCGCCAAACAAACAAGCAAGTGCGTGCAAGTGGTCGAGCGTAGAACGCATTTTTGGAAAGTTATTGTTTCATCATTTCAGCCAAAAGATATCCACTGCTGGACATAGGCCTCCCCCAAGCATATGTATGTTGTTGTAAGTTATTGTTTATCGTTGAAAATTTCACATTGTATTTGATGTTATGTTGTTTTTATTATTTATTTAAATTAATTTAATGATCTTCGTTGATGGTTTGTTTGGCGCCGACTCATAATTAGTTATTTACATTAGTTTAGTTAGGAAAAGACTAAAAGCTTCATTTTATTTTTCATTTTTTTGTGGCTAGAATCTAACTGCAGGTCTCCATTATGTTGTAGTGTCTAGAACTACATTTATGTGTGCCAAGTTTCAACAGAATCGGTTAACAGGTAAGAATTCAGTGGGTGAACAAGCATTCATCCCCTGTTTTCCTACCCTTCGGGGTGGTTTTTGATTTTGAAATTTAAATGGGACTGACTTCGAGATATACCCTATCCATTAAAAATATAATCATCAAAATCAGAATACCCAGTAAAAAGATATGCGTGGTCATAGATAAAAAAAAAAAAAATATACGATCGAATTGAGAACCTCTTCCTTTTTTTCGTCGGGTAATAACTGAAAACCTCTTATCGCTTCACTCATCACACGGGTCACTGGTCTCATCAGTATGAACAACTTTTACAATGGGACCAAACATGAAATCGCGAAAAAAAAGCAGCTGTTTTCTAAAAAAGTAAAAGTTGTTCATACTGATGAGTACCTACAAAGACCCCTTAAGAGGTTTTTAGTTATTTCAGTAACACGTTATATACATAATGGTAGGTACCTACTACCTACATAGCTATTACACACACGCGAGGCTTATTAATGAGCTATCAAACAGTAGCATTTACACGACGTGATGATATAGCTAGTACTAATATGTAATCTATGGTACAGCTACTGCGTAGGAGACCCGGAAATATTTTCTGGTAAATAAAGTACTAACACAAATGATTCAACAGGAATGCAGCACCGAACGACGAAAAAGTCGTTCGTTGAGATATGTCATTCCCACAGAAATAGGAGAATAGTTAGAACAACTATGTGGGCGGGGTGGGCCCGCCTTAACTGTGAACATGAAGCTCATAGCCTACAGCTCATAACTTAGCACTGTGTAACTTAGGTAATATGATATGATCAAACGACGCATTTAGTTACTCGCGGAACGTATCGCTGTAAAAAGCTGGGGCTTTTATTAGTTTAAAATGCCGTCCTGTGCTGTTATAAATTGTAAAGCAAGAATCCAAGTACTCAGTACATCAAAAAGGAGGATTTATTTTCACCAATGAGTATTAAATACCTTAAAAATTAAGAAATATTGCAAAATTTTGAAAAAATATGAAAAAAAAAAAAATACAAAAAAAAAAAAAAAACCTTTAAAACGTTTAATCGTTGAAAACGATTCCATAGCAAAATACAATTTAAAAAAATATTCATTACGTACGATGTTCCTTGCGGTCAAAGCTGCGATAATTTTAAGGAAGCAATGTATTGTTACGCGAATGACTGTCGTTGGTTCGTTGAATGACATTCCCGTAGTAGACAGGCTACTCAGCATGCATGCGAATATAACGTCTATTTCTAATGTAATTGAGTGCCTATACCGTACTTTAATTTAAGCGCCCTCTAGCGTCGAGTATTGAACTCGTTGGTTATAGCCAGGAATAGTTATCTGCTATGCTACCCAACATGCATGCGAATAAAATATCTATGTCTAATGCCGTTGAGGCCAAAATAGCGTCATTTAAATGAAGCGCCCCCTGGGTTCGAGTAGTTGAACTCACTAGTAGTTGCGTACGATTTGATTAGAATGAAAAAACGTCTTAAGTGATTTTGACATGATCGTTAAAAACAAATTTTAAAAACTCGCATTAAGATTGAATTAAATAAACACTGTACGAGTTTAAGGCCCGATTTGAATTTAAATTTGGGACCCAATCACGTCGCGGTTTTTTGTGTATTGTAATGTACTATTTCAGTTGTAAATGTGTGAGTTTGCCGACACTGGTTCTCGTACTAAGTAATCGTTATGATCATTCTAGCTCATCTATTTCTGTGGTCATTCCTATACATTTTGATTGTTTTCTATAGCTTTGACGATTGTAGAATGTCAACTTGGCTAGGGGGGCAAGGGTAAATAGGGACAAATGTGAGCAAGGTTTTTAATATTGGAATAAGATAATTTGTGGCCACACATAGAAATGAGCCGATTGTTGTATTCTTTTTTTTTTAATAATGAAGCAATTTCCGAGCAAGTGGGAGAAAAAATCCTTGCTCACTTTTGTACCTATTCACCCCCCTGCATCCTTATCAACCCGTTTTAATAATAAAAATAATGTCCTCCCGGCCGAATTTAGGTCACAGCGGCCAATCTCAATGGAGACTAGCCATCTGCGCGGGACATATTATAGTGCACAAGTGTATGCGCAAACACAGGTGCACTCTCTATTCCCTCACTCATAATCCGATGGGACGGCAATTCGACACGACCCGAGAGAGATCAGACGCAGGACCGACGGCTTTACGTGCTCTCCGAGGCACGAAGGCGTCTTGATGTGTAAAGAAAAGGTCACCCATCCACAGACTGACCGCGGCTAGTGCAGCTTAACCTTGCAGATCGTACAATCCACACGCTTGCCACTTAGCCACGAGCCCCTTAAAAGCCGTTTACCCGTTTTACATAGGTACTAACCGACCTACTTACCTAGTTAAAAGTTCATCTGTTTTCTTTGTTAGTCGATCTCCTAGAAATATATTTTGATAATGATACTCGTCTAATATCTTCGCGCCACCATCACGTGCCTTGAATACCTAGTCGGCCGGTAGGTTACCCCGAGTCCGTCATTCGCAGGCCTCCTCCTAGGCTGGAGGTCAGCGTATGTCCTCTGCGACGCCCAGCCCGTCTCCTGCGGGATAGGAGAGAGGTGCATTGGTCGTCTCTAGCTCTCTCTTCCGCCTCCTTTGCGAGCATCATCTCCTCGCAGAAGGAGACGAGCACCTTCCCAAGCGCTCTCGCTTCCAACTTATGTCAGAACCACGTGCTTCAGCGAAAGATCGCTGCCACCTCCCGCACTGTCGAGGTCACGGTGCTGCTCCTAGCCTCCTAATACCAACCCTGACCTTCGAAACGATTGAGTGAACACGGTTCGACCAAAACAAATGATTAAATAATAAGCAAGTCAGTCAACCGGAATTGACGTTGCAGAGACGAGTCAAATGTTTTTTTCTCATTGATTTGTTTTTATTCCTGCGACCACGAACGCTGCAAAGCCTTCGAAATGTCAGGAAAACCAATATCATCATCATCATCATTACAGCCGAAAGACGTCCACTGCTAGACATAGGCCAAAGCAGTTTGGGGGGATATGCCAATAATATAGGTACGAAATAGTACTAAAATACCTACGCGATCTAAAACCTCAGTGATCTAATCCAGTTAAACTGATTTTACTATAGAGAGGTACCTAATTGTTTCTATTATTTTCCTATGTAGGTAGGTACCAAGACGCTCTTGGGCTCAGGGGGAGCAAATTGTTAGAGTCCTTTATCCGAGGAGGTCACTGCCTACTTTTTCTGGTGCCCTTATATCTGGGGCCCCTGGTCTCAGGGCCCCGGGGTAGTTACTGCCCCAGCTGTAGAGTATGACCCTTTACCGTAAGCTATCCCGATGATGTTTAGGCTATCACGCTGATTCACGCTTTGTGTGAACACTTTCATCACCAGAAAAATGATTTTTTTTGTTAGCTAGGTAGGTACCTATAATCCGGATTTTTTTTTAGTAGGTTTTACAATCGAATTCTTTGAATATTTCAATCCAACAATTTGATAAATCCTATATGTATTCACAATCGACTGACGATTCGCTTCAGCTTTTTATGATAAGATTTATCCGTTTCTACCTATATCTCTAGGTGAAATTAAGTTTTTTATTGGTTTTTAGATACCTAGATATTTATGTTAGTGATTATTGTATGCTAGCGACCCCCAGCGACGTTACTTTGTTAATATTGAGTTTGAAACGCACTTTACATTCTTTGCGACTTTCGAAACATCACTTAGCCCAGGCCAACACTGAAATAGCGAAAAAAATCGCTATTTCATTTAATTTGTGAGGAGCGCCCTCGTTGATTTTGTAGGAAACAGCAGATTTATTGGGTTATAGGGTTGATCCCATAGTAAAATTTGTTCACAATACTATTTAAGGTGAATTCTACCGGGTAGCGAGCGAATACAGCTAATTTGCAAAAAAACGTTTTTTTTTTATTCGCGAGCTACCCAGTTCCTAGCATCCCGATGAAACGCTAAAAATGTCATGATGGCAGGTACCTATATCCCTTTTCATACGAGGAAAATGAACCTTGTAGATATCTCAGCAATTTAAAAAGAACAAAGCCTTCTAATTACGACTACACCAATGAAATTACGACTACACCAATGAAGTAAACAAACTGTTATCTTATTTAAATTTCGTAGATATCGCGAGGCATATCATGAAACACTTTGTAGTGTGTGTCCAGATAGCACTCGGTACGTACCATTATTTAATTAACCTAAAGTTACCTGACGTCAATTTGACGCGTCTTTGCGAACAAAAGATGCAAAAATTGCCAATGCTGCAGTGGCGATACAAAAGTCTGACATAATTCCAGGGGCCCCCGATTCACAAGGGCCACTTCGACTGTGCCGGGGCAAATTTATTTTGCCACACACACATATATAAAAAAGGTAACAAAATAAACGTGTAAAAATCTGCTCAAACTTAGATACCTATAATAATTTGAATATGTTCGAATTATCCGATTGTCACCCCGCAACACACGTCGCACTAATCTCCACGTTTTCAGAGTTGTTTTTTTGGCAGGATTTATAATGCTAATGTTTCTATGTAATGCTTATGTTTCTTGCACTCTAAGATATGGTATCATATTTTGGGGTAATTCAACAGATAGAGAAGAAGCTTTTAAAGTCCAAAAGAAATGTGTTAGGGCTGTGTGTAAGCTTAGACTACCTATAGTTGCAGGCCGCATTTCAAAGATTTAGGCATTCTTACATTACCGTCGCTATATATTTTCGAATTAGCTGTATTTATTAAGTCACATTCCGAACTATTTCCAACATTAAACATTAGGCGACACCGTGATAAAATACAAGCAGTTTCTCACGTCACAGCATTATCTGACACTAATATACTAGGCATGGTTCCTAAACTTTATAATAAAATTCCAAAACCCATAAGGAACATAGGTGACTTAAGACTATTTAAAAAGGAGTTAAAATTGTTTTTAATCAGTAAAACTTACTATTCAATCAATGAATTCCTATCTGATTATAATATTTAAATATTAGAGATTTGCATTCGTATTTACTACCGGTACCTAATTAATAATCTAATAAATCAATAATGATATGAATATTTTGAATGCAGCTAATTCCTGTAAATTTATTATTTAAAAACATTTGTAAATTTAAATCTTAAATAATAATTATATAAATAAAGTGAATTAATGTAATTCATGTAATTCATCCTAATTGTTTAATAATGTTGTGTAATATGCTTAAATATTTGTATGCCACCTGTGGCAGCACACAGAGAGACTACCTATAATGTACTAACACCAAAATTACCTGTGTACACAAATAAACATTTTGATTTGATTTGATTTGATTATATAAAGATAATTCGTTCAAAATCCAAAGTAATACTGAATCAGAACTTCGCTGTGCAAATCAAATCATGGCATGATAATCATTTCAGCTTATTTCTATCTACTGCTAAAAATATGCCTCCCCTAAACATCCGTTTCGAGTATTCGAAAAAAAAGTGGGTTAGGTACTGAAAAGAAAAGAAGAGAGACAGAAAAAAATTCTGATCATGCACCGGTTATAACAACAACAAAAAGAAAATACAAAGAAAAGAGAGTGAAAACATTTTCAAGGCCAAAAGGGCCCCAAAGTTCAATAAGGGAAAAAAGACCAATACCAAGGATACTGATCAGTGATCATAAATAACAAGCGGCTAACATGAAAAATCATTTAACTTCACCCATGTATGATTCAGTGATCCTGTAGTGTTATTGAGGCTATCTTACACATACACACACACACCCATCACACGTGTAGAATGTGGTATTAATGAAAAACATAGATGTGTGGTTCGCAATGAATGTAAGACTGTTCATGAAAACATCCGCCCACGCTGCCCGCAGGCAGGCCCACTTCTAGGGTGGCTGGAGGTCGGCGTACTCCTGTAGCGCCCGGTCCGCCACCTGCGGGTGGGGAGAGATGTAGTTGCCTCTCGAATCCTCTCCGCCGCCTCCTTCGTGAGCTTCACCTCATCACAGAAGGAGACAACACCTTTCCAAGCGCTCTTGCTCATGACCATGGACCGAACCACAGCCAGAAGCGAGAATTCACTGCCGTCTATTGCATCGATGAGGTCACGGCGCTGCGTGGCTAAAGCAGGGCACTCTGCCAGTATGTGTGCTGCACCGTGTCATCAAGGTAGCTCCGAAGCAATTGTGCTCCGAGTGTCAGCGTCAGCCTGTAGATGAGCGCTATGGTGCCTCTCCAGTCACTCCTCCATGACTGGTCTTACCGCCGCTACTAAGGCGTGCCATAAGTTTCTAGACCTTGCAGTTTGGGCTCTGTGTTAGACTGTTTCGGTCAGTCAGAGATGGAACTACTTTGTTTATGTGTCGTATTATTATGTACTAGCTGTGCCCGCGACTCCGTCCGCGTGGATGTCGGAAAATAACATCGTGTCATAATTATGAACACAATATCTTCAAATATATACATATAAGCGCCTACACAGACGATTACACTATTTACCGACCATACTATATTTTGTTTTTACAACCAACCGGCTAAGGTGATGGAATTTCATGGAATTAGCCCTAAACTCCCTCATTCTGAGAAGACGCTCGTGCCCAGCAGCGGGAAGTAATTGGGCTGATTATGTTATTCTATAACACTAACCACATCTCTTCTTATGCTGAGAAGAGGCCCGTGTCCAGCAGTAGGACTGTAATGGGCTGGTAATGTTATGTTATTCTAGAATACTAATAATATCCAGTTCTTTAACTCTTCTCATTTTGAGAAGAGGGCCATGCCCAGTAGTGGGACAGTAATGGGTTGACTACGTTATGTTATTCTATATTTTCTAGTTTCTTAACTCTTCTCGTTCCTAGAAGAGGTCCGTGCCCAGCAGTGGGGCAGTAGGTAATGAGCTGATTATGTTATGATAATCTATTACACTAACAATATCCAGTTCCTTAACTCTTCTCATTCCAAGAAGAGGGCCATGCCCAGCAGCGGGACAGTGATGGGCTATGTTATGTTATTCTATATTTTCTAAAATACTAATAGAATCCAGTTGTATTTTTAGGAACCTGCAACCTGCATCTAACCAACAATCATGACCTCTACTTTGTATGCAACTTAATACAATAGAGGGGTCAAGCTGTATCGCTGGATCTACTCAACCGATTCAGATAAAACATACCCTATATTTTAAGTTAGACTAATACCAATACAAATGCTAAGTTTCATTACGATCCGTTCAGCCGTTTTCACGTGATGAGGTAACAAACAGACAGACAGACAGACAGACAGACAGACAGACATAAATTTTTTAAACGATTGATTCGTGTTCTATAGCTTATTTCTAGTCCCCCTAGCCGGTTTTCGCGAAAAAAAATTCAATGTACAGACTTTTCGACCTTTACAGTTTTATTATAGTATATAGATATAGATAGTAGGATTAGTAGGGCAGTATTTATATCTGGACTAGCCTTTAGCATTTTAATAACACTTAATTTCTCTTTTCAGATAAAATGGTGCACATCAAGGTAAAACCCTCCTCCGCCATCCAAAGAGACTTTGTGATACATTTATAGAAAAACTTATAATAGTAACTTTTATTTATAATAGTGAAGTGATATTAGTTCTAGTCAGTATAATTAAAACATTTAAAATAAAATGGATGAAACTAGAGTGAATTCGGTAAGTGAGATTTTATAATTCAATATTTACGACCATAAGTTCGTCATGCCTACCCAATATTGGGGGGCTTCCGAAAAAGCGACAAAAATATGTCAGCGACAAAAATGTACCAAAACTCAACATGAAGCCGGGAACATAGACATACTCACAATAGACAAGCTAGTTTATGTCTGATCTTTATTGCCGTTGTTGCCTGGTTGTGGTGTGGCAAGTCTTAACTGACCCTAATGTCTCGTTCAAATTGTGTCGAAATGAGCTATACAATGATAATAGCTCATGCCCTGGGAAAAAGATTAGCCAGTCAGCAGGTTGGTACCGTGGCTGACTGCCCAGGACAATCAATTAAATATCGCAACTCGTAGAGGCTCTTTTAATGCACTCCAATGTCTCCAATGTGACATAATATTATGAAGCATAGACCTATACAGAAAAATATTTACAACAATACTTAGAACAATATTTCCAATTGCGTCTGCCAGCTGCTTGTAGCCTCGGACGAATAAAAAAGGCGGACGGAATCTCGCTAAACAATAAGTGAAGCATCCATAGTATGCCAGCGGGCTTAAAAGGACGGGCCAGCACGCACACATTCACATCCATAGTATGCCAAAAAGCCGCGATTAAGCAAAAAATGTAGTGTGACGGTAGTCATTGTTGTGGTGTCACAATAGTAGTTTATGAAACTGTTGCATAACAGGGGTTATTAAAACACGAGTGTGAGTTTAAAAACCGAGCCGTAGGCGAGGTTTTTAATAGTATCACACGAGTGTTTTAATACCTAGTTATGTCAGTTTCATACACTAGTTTATCTAAACTCATACAATTTTAAATAAAATACCAAAGTCAAAATCTTTGTAACAAAACCAATCCAAAGCCAAATCCAGTAGGCCATGGCGCGCGGCCGCGCACACGCCGCGCACGTGCTTCAACACAGATAATAAATATAGTCTGGCGAAAACATTATAATCGGAATTAATTTTGTCAGGATTCCGTCAATCTCTGTTTTATCATACAAAAAATATGCCTGTAAACACTTAAATATAATTAAAAGCAATATGACAATACAAAGTTTTGCCAAAAACGATAAAATTTTTCAATGTATTTCTAGTGGCGCCACCCTGAATTTTGTGTACTCATTGGTGCCAAACTGTACGACTGCTAAAAAAAAGGTTTGAAAACTCCTTGGTTGGGTCGAAGTGGCATTAAAAACTCCTTAGTTGGGCTGAAGTGTGCGGTTATGGAAAAAAAATTAAATTACCGCATTATTTTGTTCAGCAAACTGTATCGTAATGAAACTTTTTAAATTCATTACAGGTGCATGTGCGTAAAGTATGTCATTATGACATTACTTTCGAGTTCATAATTCGAATTTTACGATACGAGTGTAGATAAATAAAATAACAGTATAAATCTGGTGTGTTTAAATGCTTCCGAAATTATAGTGGGTTTAGTAAAAAAAAAATGTGCTTCAGTCTTTGTTTAGCGAGATTCCATTCGCCTTTTTTATTCGTCCGAGCCTGTAGGTATGTTTAATTAATTACCCTAATCTTGAAAACCACTCGCATTGCAACATTTGCAACTTAAAATATTTTCCAAGGAAGTCGTTAAATATTTAGTTAATTAACATAATAATTATCATTTGTTTAAGTGCTAAGTGGCAATTGTCATCTGTTATAATTGCGATTAATCATCCAAATTGATGTATCTTATCTATGCTAATTCGTTTGTAAAATGACGTTGTTTGAAGTGGATAAGGCAGCCTTTTAGTGTGTTAAACAGTAACAACAAATATCTAAAGATATAAATCCGTATGCATGCGTAAATGCGATAAAATAAATAAAAAAATTAATAAGTATCTATGCGTAATCAATGAATATTGCTATGGCAGATAGCAGCATTTTACCGCCTAAAGTTAAAAACATTGACCGCATGCCATTCTCTTGAAAATTGTGGCAAGACTAGCAGAATGCCAGGGGCCCCCGGCTGATTAGGGCCCCAACTAACCAGTTTGCATAAAAAAATGCATGTTTTTTTCTAGCTACTGCTGTGATTCACATTTCAGCCGAAAGACGTCCACTGCAGGACAAAGGCCTCCCCCAAAGGGGGGGGGATATGCCATAATCACCACGCTTGGCAGGCGGGTTGGCGATCGCAGTTGGTTGTTTAAATACTCAGAGAACGCTGCTGCCCATCCTCTGGTGAATCCCTGAGTCGTCTTTTACGACACCCATGAGAAGAGAGAGGGTGGTGCGATTCTTTACGTCCGGCACCACACGGAACACTGCTGTGATTGGCTGACCGAAATACTATCAATCAATCACATCGTTCGACAGTTTAACATAATTTTTGACAGCTTTTATTTATTTTTTTGAGCATATTAGCGTTTTATTTTTAAAACTGGAAGATGGTTTCTTATCATTTTAAAGTTTTTTGCAAAAAACAAAGCAACGCAAAGGTCATTCTTCGGTTAAGCTATTGTGGAATACTAAAATGAACAGGTTATCTGAATAGTAATAAACTAAACTACCTATATTGATTTCAATTTTACGACTTTATAACAATTAATTATTTTACGACAAAAAGCGAATTTTAACGAATGCAATTAAAACCGTTATTTTTCACTAGAATTGTGAAATAAAAAGCTACTATAACCCGTTTGCCTTAGAGTAAAAAATATCAGAATAAAAGAAAAATAAATAATAAGTAATACGTTGTAGTGTTATATACTGACGTTTAGCCGCATCTGGTTAGTATAGAAACAGACCCCAACATATTTGGGAAAGACTCAAGAGTAAGAGTGTTACCAAATAAATAAATAAAATAAGTGGCTATTATCGTAAAAAGGGATGAATAGTGACAAAAGTGGGCAAGGATTTTAAAATTGAAATAAGATTGTAAATTATTAATAATGTTTGCTAAATTATGTCAGAACATTTTGAAGACCTTGTGGGTAACAAACAAAGACATTAAATATTTACTAGTGAATATTAAATCTCTTTGGCAACAACTGACAGACTGACTGCCTCGTTGGTCTAGTGGTCGAAAGCGCGACTGCTGAGCGTGGGGTCCTGGGTTCGATTCCCGGGTCGGGCAAAGTGTTATTGGGTTTTTTCATTAGGAAATTCTCAGTAGCAGCCCGGAGTATGGATTTGTGCCCGGTTAATGGCAATAGGCTCGCCCCCTATTACTTGGGACTATAACATAACTGGCGAAATGTGGGTGTACTATACACCTCTGCCTACCCCTTCGGGGAAATACAGGCGTCATGTTATGTTATTTTATGTTTATGTGTTTGGCAACAAACTATTTTATTTCAAAGTTAAAATCCTTGCTAACTTTTGTCCCTATTCACCCCTGAGTCCCTATTCACCCCCTTTTACGGTACTCACTCTTTAACGTTCTCTCTGTCTTTTCTCCACCCTTGGATGCCATATCATTGTTATTTATTGATAATAGTAATTATTATAAGTCACATTAAAAAAAAAACATTTTTAATTTTTATTACATTAAGCTAGTACAGTCTAACAAAGTAATTGGTATACAGGGTAGAGAGATATAAATGAAGTTTTCTCAGAAGATTATGGAAGTTTTCGAGTGAATTATCTTTTTAATAACTAAATTAATAAAAAAAAAAAAAAAACTGTATTTATACAAAACCCTAATCAAATCATTCTATCATAACTTCCTGAGAAATCTTCATCTATATCTGGCGACCCTGTATACTAATTGCTTTGTTACACTGTACATTATTAAAATTTATTATATTCTTATTTTGACATATATTAGATATATAGATAGAATATACTTTATTGTAAATTGTAATATCATCGTTATATTGTGTATCGTTTCTATGTTAATTAATGTAATTGGTTTTTGTACCGTGTTAATTAACTATAAATAAATAAATAAAATAAATTGTACACCATGAAAATAGTAGTAAACAGGAACAACGTATAAATTATGGGTATATTCTCAATTAATCATTATTATATTTTACACTTAGTATAATTATTTACAACAAAAATGTTATAAGCCGCAGTCTGACAATTTAAGTGGTGATCTACCCTATAAATTTATCCCAGTGATAAATTTAAGGATTAGGCATAAGAAAAGAGAAGACTATTATTACCTATTCTATGATTATTACCTATTCTATGGATTAGGTAAGTCAATTGGAGCAGTGTCGTCCAGTGGCGTACACAATTTGTATCAGAATTATGCGTGGTCATATGTGAAGAGCTCATTCAGGGCATAGCATAGAACAACTTTTACTATGGGACCAACTCTGAAATCGCGAATAAAACATCTGTTCGCTAAAAAAAAAAACGATGGAGCTTGACAAAATGTACCTATTTATTCATTTGAAGTCGTTGACCTTAAATAAAACACGTTTAAATTTTATTTTTTAGTTATTGTCATTGAAGGTAGTGGTGTGAACCGGTTCTCGGATAGGTGATTTCACTAAACTACCGGTTATTTGATTTGTTGCAGAACGCACCCAAATTTGCCAAAATTTCTTGTATAATTAAATAATTTTGTTCGATGACGAATGTAAAATATTCGATCACACTTGACTAAAGTAAAATATTTGTGTTCATTAGTATTAGTATGTCTGTCTGTAACTGGAAGTAATTTTTTTATAATGGTTAATTCATAAAGCGTGTGTTTTTTTTCTCATTTATATAGAAAGAAAAAAACACATTTATTGGACACAAAACCGACAAACACATTGTTGGGGTCGTCTTCAAGAAAACAGGTTCTGTTATATTGATTCTACGTTTTATTTGTCTATTTTTTACAAGTTTGAGATTAAAATATTCGCGACAGATTTTTTGCGTCCGCGCTCTTGTCGTCAGTTCGTAGTAGAGAGAAAGTATATCTGGCTGTCAGCTGTCAGCTGTCAAAGTTAGACGTCGCCGGTCGAGGCCGCTATTGTCACGTTCCACCTCTTCCGCTCCGACGCCGGTTGGATTTGAGACGTTCAACGCGTTCCAGTCGCATTGTAAACATCCTCCCCCCCCTTGGGGACGTGTTCCCCAAGGAGCTCTTGGGAATCTAGTTGTGTTAGTCTAGAAACGGGCCTATGAATGACGCCGCTCTTTGTTTTCACGTCGACCACTCTGCATACGCCATCTGCTCCTGGATATAGTTTGACAATCCGGCCCATGAGCCATTTCATAGGTGGCAGCTGATCGTCCAGAATGAAGACTAGGTCGCCAACACTAACGTGGTGTTGTGCATGCTGCCATTTGACGCGTTGCTGCAGAGTAGATAGATAGTCCTTTGTCCATCGAGACCAGAAATGTTGTCTTAAGCGTTCAATCAGCTGGTATCGGTTGATGCTGACTCGCTCGGTGACAGGTGAAGGCAGTGAGGTCAATGGCCGACCCACAAGGAAGTGCCCAGGTGTAATAGCTGACAGATCAGAAGGATCAGCAGACATTGAAGTAATCGGACGCGAGTTCATAATAGCCTCAATCTGCACAAACAGTGTGTACAACTCTTCAAAAGTTAAACTAGAGTTACCCGCTATCCGTTTTAAATGAAATTTTGCCGTTTTGACTCCCGCTTCCCAGATCCCGCCGAAATGCGGTGCATATGCAGGAGAAAATTTAAACGTTATGCCTTCCTTGCTCGCGTAGTCGCTAACCGATCGTTCACTATTCTTAAGCAGTCTGTTCAGTTCGTTATTGGCTCCTACAAAGTTTTTACCATTATCACAGTATATTGTGTCAGGTTTACCACGTCGTGAGATGAATCTACGCAAGCACAAGATAAAGGCATCGCTACTTAAGTCGCTCACGACTTCTAAGTGCACAGCTTTAGTACTAAAACAAACAAATATGCATAAATAGCACTTGGAGGTCTTAGCACCACGGCCCTTTCTATTTAATATTAGAAAAGGTCCAGCAAAATCAGTGCCACAAGTCTCGAATGGTGGAGCAGGAGTTACACGAGGTTGTGGTAAGTTACCCATTATAGGGTTTAAAGGTTTAGCTTTAAATCTCTGACATCGTACACACTTTCTAACGGTAGTCGCAGCTAACACCTTGCCACCTGTGGGCCAGAATTGCTCACGAATAGAACTCAACAGTTGCTGAGGGCCACAGTGTAAGAGACGAAGATGTTCTTGCTCAAATAAAAGTTTAGAGAAAGTGTGTTTGGGGTCAAGTAATATGGGGTGTTTTTTCCCATAAGGACAGTGGGATGCATTTTCAATCCGTCCACCGACACGTAATACACCATGTTGATCCAAATATGGGTTTAAAGAGAGAATCCGTGACTTAGAATTTAGTTTATTTAAAGTCTTAAGTGAATGAATTTCCTTTGAAAAGCTTTCGCCTTGTGAAGCTTTAGCTATAAGCATCAGTGAATTACTCAATTCAGAACAAGTAAGTTCACCATTTAGTTTAGTATTATTTTTTCTAATGTTATTTATAAATCTTAGTATGTAAGCGTATATTCTTTGCAATTTGTATAATTTAGAATATTTTTCAAATGGTACAACATCATTAGGTAGGGTTTTAATATTTAAACTTATTTTTGTTTCAGGTAAAGTTACAGAAGTAGATTTAGACTGGGGCCATTCATGTTCAAACTTGGCCAGAAAGGAAGGACCATGCCACCAAAGGGTATTACTAAAAAGAAGACGTGGTTGAATGCCCCTAGACGCCATATCAGCAGGATTATATTCGGTAGGTACATGACGCCAAGTAGTTATATCAGTTAGATCACGAATCTGTTCAATCCGACTGCAAACATAAGTTTTAAGGGTTTTAGGTGGAGTGTGTAACCACCCTAAAACTATGGTTGAATCTGTCCAAAATACTGAGCGTGAAATCTTAATTTTTAAAGATTGCAGAACTTTAGAATGTAGTTTTGCACCAAGTAAAGCGCCTAACAATTCTAGACGTGGAATTGTTTCAGTTTTTAAGGGAGAAACTTTAGTTTTTGCACATAATAAGTTACATTCAACTTCACCCAAGTTATTCGTCGATTTTAATTAAATACATGCACCATAGGCATCTTGTGAGGCATCAGTAAAGCAATGAACCTCTATATAGGTTGGGGAGTTGCAGAGAATATACCTAGGTACCTTAATATGAGCAAAATTATTAGTCTCTTTATAGAATTCTATCCATGAGTTCTCCATCTCCTTCGAAATTTCATCATCCCAGTCTATTTTAAGTAACCAGAGCTTCTGTAAAAATATTTTATGAAAAATAGTGCAGGCAGATAAGAGGCCTAATGGGTCGAATATGCGACACGAGTTGGACAGTATAGAGCGTTTCGTAATTTTAGGAATAGGTTTAATTTCGACTGTAAAGTGCAAAGTGTCAGAGCTAGGTGTCCATTTTAATCCTAACACAGAGGATTGCTTACTAAAGTCTTGAGATTGATCAGTCATTTGTATATCATCAAAAATATCAGGAGAATTTGTTCTAAATTTACGCAAAGGAAAACCACCCTCAGAAAGTTTTTTAATTACTCCTGAAAGAGTAGATTTTAACACAGATTTTGAGTCTGAACCAGTATTCAGGTCATCAACATAAAAGTCATGTCTTAACGTATTAGCAACAGTTTCATCAGAGCACTCCATTGCAAGTTGTATAAGACACCTAGTACTAAGATACGGAGCTGAAGCTGTTCCATACGTGACAGTATTTAGTTGCAAGGTTTTGAGTTCTTGATCTTTGTCCTCTCTCCAGAGTATGAGTTGCAGGTGACGCTGGGATTCAGTAACCATAACCTGTCTGTACATTTTTTCCACATCACCTGTCACTACATAGGTATACTGACGAAACCTGAGCAAAATTGCCATTAAATCATCTTGAACTACTGGCCCAACAAATTGAATATCATTAAGTGATATGTTTGTAGAAGTCTTACAAGAGGCATCGAAGACTACTCTTAAGCGAGTAGTCTCACTGCTTTCACGAATTACTGCGTGGTGAGGTATATAGTAACCGAAAATAGGACGGCTGATTTCGGTAAGATGGCCTAATCTTTTATATTCATTAATGAAATCTATATACTCATTTTTAATGTTAGATTTATCTAATTTCTTTTCTAAATTAAAGAAACGCCTTTTAGCAATAAGATAAGAGTCCCCTAGAGCCTCATTAGCGACTTTCCGCAAGGGCAGTTTGACACAGAATCTGCCATCTTTCAGGCGGACCGTATTTTCAATAAAATGATTTTCACAATATTTTTCATCCTCAGAAAGCAAAGTATTTTTTGTTGGCAAGTCAAGAATATTTTCAACTTCCCAGAATTTAGTCAGAGAATCTCTAATTTCTTGAGAAAAGTTAGAATTAATGGTAGTAGCATGGCCCATACCACATGGACCAGACACTAACCAACCCAGCTTGGATTTCTGTAAGGTAGGTTTATTTTTCCCCAACTTAATTAGCTTAGAATCTACAATTTCCCAGTAAACATCAGCCCCTAGTAGTAGATCAATTTCAGATGGGCAGTAGTAGGTTGGATCTGCTAGTTCTATAAACTCAGGAAGATCCCATTGAGAAGGGTTAATCTTTGTGCTAGGCAACTTACCGGTGATCTGCGGTACTACAAGACAAGAAATGTTCGTTTGGAATAAGTTGACCCGTGATTTTAACTGTATATCACACTTTTTATTAGTATTTGTTAATTTATTATTTATTCCAGCAATTGATATATTAGTATTAGAACAAGTCAGATTCATTTTCTTTTGCATACTTTCAGTTATAAATGAAGACTGACTTCCATTGTCTAGAAGAGCTCTAACAATGAATGTTTTATTAGATCGGCTATCAACTAATTCCACCTGAGCAGTACATAAGAGAATTTGCCCGGGAATTTGCACGGAGAGTGATATAGGATTGAACATAGTGACAGTAGACGTCTGAGAGGACTCCGCCACTTGAGGAAGTGATGTCACAGAAGAAGTATCAACAGGTAAGTTTGTTTTATCATTATTGGACTGTGATTTATGCAGTAATAAATTATGTCTTTTGTTACAGATTTTGCAAGAATTATGTTTGCAGTGAGCCGAGAAATGACCAGGGCGTAGACAATTATGACAGAGCTTGTGCTTTGAAACTTCATTGTATCGAGAATCCAATGACATCTCTTTGAATTTATCACACTTATAAAGTAAATGATCTTGCGAACATACAACACAATTTTTTACGTTTGTCGAAGAAGAAACAAATGATTTTGTGTGCTTATTGTCCTTATTATAAGAAGATGAACGTTTTTCAGTTTTGATTGATAAATCATTCTTGCTATACTGCAAGGTTTCTAGCACGTCAGCACGATTACGCAAGAAACTATAAAACTCCTCAAGTGTTGGAGAAGTAGGAATAGTACTCCTGTGTTCCTCCCATTTGCGACTTGTAACACCATCTAGTTTCGTGGCCATTATAAAAACAACTAAAGTATCCCAGTGAGTTGTAGGTTCATTCAAAGAAGATAAGGCACGAAGATTTTTAGCGTAGTAATCTATCATATAGCGAAGTGACTTGTAATTTTCCTTATTAATTGCTTCAAAATTCAGAAGAGCCATTAAATGATTATTTGTAAGTATACGATTGTTGTCAAAGCGCTCGATAAGCAAACTCCAAGCTAATTTATAATTGGTACCAGTGAACTCTATTGACTTTATTATATTAGATGCGCCTGCCTCTAACGAAGAACGTAGGTAATGGAACTTGTTAATATCAGGAATAGTATCATTATTGTTAATTAAAGAATCGAAAGTGTCTCGAAATTCCATCCACTTTAAATAGTTTCCATCAAAAGAAGGCAGCTGTATGGTAGGCAGCTTTATGCTATAGTTTCGGCTAGTTATTGAATGAGAATTAGCATTTTCAGGTAGTACAATACTAGGTGCAAGACTATCAATTAACACTTGAGCTTTAGCAATGTTTGAACAAAAGTCACTCTCAATTACATCATTCTCTTCTAACTGTTCAGGTTCTAAACCTTCAATTTTAGTTTTTAAATTATCAAACTGGTTTAATAACTCTCTGAATCTTGACAGTTTTATCTCAGTTTCAGCGAGTATTTGTTTAGAGATGCTTTCAGCACCTATCAGCATAACAGTATTTATATATTTTGAAAATATAGTTATTCTAGCTTTCATCGTTCCACGTTGCTGAATAAGAGGTTTTAATTCAGCAGCCATAATGAAAAGCACAACAAATTGAACAGACTGTTAAAGATTAAGTAGGTATACAGTACCAATTCTGGTAACAGGTATCTCGGTTAAAACAAAAATCAAAAGCCAAACCGTGCAAGTCGTGCAATAGCTACGACAACCACTCGTCAGTCAGCAACTCGCACACGAGCAAAGCAGGCCACGCAGCACAGGACGCAAGCTGTGAAGTGCAGGCAGGTGTCTTTCTTTTTAGCAGAGCATTCCAACAGGACCCAAGAAGCAGGTGCACACGGCGAATCTGGAAAATGCCAGGGTGGTCCCGTAAGCGAAATGCAAGCAAAGTTAGGTAGAAGTAGGGTCCTAGGTATGAACCTAGGTTCTTGTCATATAGTAAGGAAAATCGACACAGAAAGTAATTTCAGTCTGACTCCATAGATATTTTAATCATTTAGATATTAGAAATACGGTTGTGATCGGGCTTTGAAGTAATTATTTTGCAATGAACACTGTTAGGCAGACTGCAGCATTAAGAAAACTGTAAAATAAATAAGATACTAAAACTGGGCGTACTTCCCTGTAAGTAGTAACCAAAAAACACACGTCACACACAAGCCATTTTCATCCGTTGAAGTAGCAGCCGTAGCAGGAACAATGCGGCTGCATCGTAGTCTCAATCTTCAGTTTTTTCTTTAATCACGTCGGGGTCACCAAATGTTGGGGTCGTCTTCAAGAAAACAGGTTCTGTTATATTGATTCTACGTTTTATTTGTCTATTTTTTACAAGTTTGAGATTAAAATATTCGCGACAGATTTTTTGCGTCCGCGCTCTTGTCGTCAGTTCGTAGTAGAGAGAAAGTATATCTGGCTGTCAGCTGTCAGCTGTCAAAGTTAGACGTCGCCGGTCGAGGCCGCTATTGTCACGTTCCACCTCTTCCGCTCCGACGCCGGTTGGATTTGAGACGTTCAACGCGTTCCAGTCGCATTGTAAACACACATAAACAACAACAATAGCAACAAAAAAACAAACAAGTGTAATAATAAAATAATGACAAAAATAAAAAAACAATATTATTGACGCGCACAACATGAACACAAAAGGGTTTGTGTCCACGGATCCCGGGATCAGACTGAATTAGCCACGGATCCCGGAGCGTTGTATCCACTGATACCGTGATCCGTTTCCCTCAAATAAACAAATTAATATTTTACCCGCTGATCCCGGTATCCGTGGCTACAAGAAAGCAGGGGATGGTACTAGCACGACAGTAACCAGTAGGTATTGCTCTAATTACACATAAGAAAGAGAAGAAATAGGTAACATTGCTAGATTGTTGTACATTGCTAGACTTGCTGTGGTAATAAGTGTCCAAAAGGCCACAAGCTCAGCTAATGCTACAGGTCTAACTGCAGCGCTGATTTTCAGCTGAGGCCTCAGGTGACTAACATATCGATATATATATATATATATAATAAATAAATAAATTAACTTTATATATATAATAAAATATACTTATATATATATATATTAGATAGCTAAGTGTGATAGGAAGACATTTTATAAAACTATATACAAGTGTTTATCATTGATAGTATACATAATAAGTATAGAACTGTGCTGTACACACGGAATGAATACAGTATAGATTTAGAGTATTTTGTCTCTCCGGAGATCATCCGGAGAATCTCCGGTGATTCAATAAAATCTGCGCTTAATCTCCGGAGGCTGAAATTGCCTCCGGTTCATACCACTAATTGAAGGAGCATGCTTAAAACCACAATATTTACCTACAGCGGTGCTTATGATAGTGGCACAGTGATGCTTGCATTGCTGTGTTACGGTCTGAAGGGTTACGGGTGCCGGTGAAATAACAATCACATGAGACTTTCCATCTTCATGTCTCAGTTTGGCGAACCGACTTGCGGTACCGGGTAAATCAGGGTGAATAGGAATGCAGGGGTGAATAGGGACAAAAGTGGGCAGGGAATTTAACATTGAAATAAGATAGTTTGTTGCCCACAAATACTTCACAAATTAATGTTCTGCCATAATTTGATAAACATTCTTAAGTCTTTGTGGGCAACAAACTGTCTTAATTCAATATCGATAAATCCTTGCCCACTTTTATCCCTATTCACCCCATTTTACGGTACCATTTAGGCAACAGCCTAGGTGGTATTGCAGTTGTTATGGGCAAAGCACAGATTACTATATTAGTAGCTAGCTACAGATGCGACAGTGACTCCGGAGCTTAGTTTCACTAAATTGCCGCCCTGCATTTTGTCACTACCATCGCGTGTAGGTAGATAGCTAGCTATAGCTATATTTCTAGGTCGACGTAGCACCATATATACTGTAGTTATAGGTAGGTACTTTTTAAGATTAGATTAAGGGAAATAAAACAGGATCATCATCATTTTCATATTATATTTTGTAGGCACAAAGAATGTCAACAACAAAGCTCTAAATTATCATTATGGGGATAAGAAATAACATTAGTTTCACTTGTTTCCTATGACGAAAAGTTCACGCACAATACTGCACTGAAAATAGACAACTACTACTGAAGCGGTAACTCGCGAATTATCTCATCATTAAACTGTGTTGAATTGGAGTCTCGAAGAAGTCGACTCAAGCTAAAACAGCGAAGATATTACAAGATAATACGATAATACTGGCACTCGATCAGCTGTTAACACAATATTCAAAGACAATAATAACTAGAACGTCATGGCATCAAACACCCCACAGATAAAAAAAAATCGAAACCGCGACAGGTGGCGACATGTGGCAGGAAAACGAACTAACGTCTGTCAGGGCCCTGGGGCAAAGGTAACCGCTTAAGGGTGAATCTTGAGAATGGGCGTATTCAGTTGATTCCCTTGGCATATTTTATCTTAGTGAATTTCTTACAAGTCATAATAAAACATGAAATTTAACTAAATTATGAACACATTAATCATTTTGGCACCAATTTTGGCCAAGCCGTTCCAAAGATATACCACAATTTGAAGTTTTAGTAGGCAGGGGAATCAATAAAGACGACAGCGGAATCAAAACTTAAAAAACGTTAATCGAAATTTGTTTATTATTAATTTATCATAGTAAATCAAGACCGTTATTACATATTTTTAAGGCATACATTTTTTTAGTGTTCCTTAGAGGAACACTAAAAAACTACTACAACAACATAATTATGTATTTTCTTAGATTTTTGTTTTTCTCTAGAGAAATTGTCTTAATTAAAAAATAGCCTTTTTGCTCCATACATTGGCAATTTGGCACTTTTATTCGTAGGTACTTTTATGGTTGATAATAAAACACATGTTACAAAAAAAAAACAATTGTCTACAAAAAAACTTCGAAAAAGCGACTACAGAGTGAAAAGTAATTTTAGTTTCGGAAGTTTGTGGCAAAAAAAAAACAAACAAAACCAAAGACACCGACTTTTTTGCTGTTATTGGGTGGCAAACAAGCAGACGGCCTACCAGAATCTGGTCTCGTCTCGAAAACTTTGAAGATTTAAGAATAATGTAATATATACTATACATTATTCTTATGTCAATAGGCTCGCCCCCTATTACATGGGACTATAACATAACTGGCGAAATGTGGGTGTTCTATACACCTCTGCCTACCCCTTCGGGGAAATACAGGCGTGATGTTATGTTATGTTGTTATTATTCTTAAAACATCATAGTTTTTAAAATATTTCTCGTTAATCAATAATAAACTAAACAAAACGTCTCCGGTAAAATTTGGTCAATGGTCGGTTGGACATTCAAGCACTGAGGCAGGCGACGAGATGGTAAATGTTCACCGGCGCCTATGGACATTTGCAATAACAGAGGCGTTGCAAGTGCATTGCAATCCTAGAGACAAAGGTGAAATGTCTCATGTGCCTGTAATTACACCAACACACAACAAAGCAAGTAGCTTTGTTGTGGTCGCAGAAAAAGGGTATTTTTGCGCACGAGCTTCTTCACAAAGAGCTCTGCTATACTATAATTACGACGACTACAACTTCCGTAATTAAAATCATTTCTCACTTGGGAGTCGCTTTTTCGAATTTTTTTTTTGATCGCTCGTCCCTTCTGATCTCAATAAAATTTGAGATAGAGATAATACGGGACTGTGTTTATGATATTTATAGAAAAAACGGCTAAGTGTGAGTCGGACTCAAGAGTTCATCAAAATACATCAACGCCCCGTGCGCGAAATATGAATTTTTGCATCTCTTTCTTACGCAGGTACCAGGACATATGTCTATGTTTGCCCTATTTTTAGTATTTGTTGATAAACTACATAGTATATATTCAAACCAAATTCATCGCTGGTATGTATTACCGTTTTGAACATAGAGCAGGAACAAAAATGTTGAAAAAAATGCATGTTTTTCGAGGATTCTTGTATGAGACCTATACCTATTACCATTCAAAAGATACAGCCTTGTGACAGACAGACGGATTGACGGAAGGACAGCGTAGCGAGAGTAATCTGGGACCCTAGTCCCGTTTGGCACCCTTTGGGTACGGAACACTAAAAGGCACATGATATTATTCATAACAACAGCTTCAGTAATTTTTAAGTCTACGCAAGCAATTCTCGTGAATATTTTTGTGTCGTAATAAATTATCTTCTTTTTATTACTCCATATGACTTTTTATTAATGATTAAAAATTAATATTACTATGTATTTGAAAGAAACAATACTAACTGAAAGAAAACCTTTCTGTTTTTCATGGTAAATTAGGAAAACGTTGATTACCCTGGCGCAAATACCAGGGGGATCAAGTCCAAGGGAATCAAAAAAGTACGTTTTTCGACGATTTTGCTTAAAATAATATGATTAACAATTGAATAACAATTAAATGACCAAATAATGGTCGCTTATGCGGTTCTATTTACTATACTAAACCATTTCTAAATGATCAAAAAATAATTATAAATGTGGTCAGGCATGGGCGCCGGCAGCGGTGCCAGGGGGTGCACTTGCACCCCTTAGGAATCTCGGGAAATTGTTGAAAAAAAAATGACTTTCCTTCGTACGTACGTATTTTTACATTTATTACGCATTACTAATTACTACATATTTAACTGTCGAAAACATTGAAAATTTAAAATTAACTAATAAAATTACAGTAAAAACTACAACAAAAGATCCTTCTTTTGTTGTACAAACAAAATTATAGATCTCAAACGATTTTAAACCTAATTGACTACTAAGTTAAGTTAGAAATCGTAAAAATAAAGAAAGTCGCTAGCTAGCTACCAATAGCCAATAGCTATTTTACTTGGTCAGCTCACGGCAGCGCGGCGGCTGCCCGCTACACCGTAAACTTGTTGGTTATTCGAAGCAGTAGCCAATAGCTAGCTATCGTGTTGACAGATATCGTAGCCATTGATCGAAGTAGCCATGGCTATTTGTTGAATAGCCGCTATTTAGCTAGTTATTAGAGTAGCTACCCACTTCTAAGCCTTACTCCTGGCCCCGCCTGGATCGAGTGCTGTATCAATCGAATTTGAATTCGAGTTAGTACCAAATCGTACTGCTTTTTTCTAGGAATTGAAATTAGCTCGATTTGGTTCAGAGCTTGAACCAGTCGGGAGTAAGGCCCACGATGTTAATTTACAACTGTTGGAGATGATGCTGGCCATATCGTGCTGGCGGCACATGCGGTGACATGTTCCGTGTATTTTGTTTGTAATGTAAAAACTGTACGTCAATACTGACGCATATCTTGTATCGTGTTACAATATATTAATAGGTATACGTAGTATCCACACATTCCACTTTTATTTTAACAACAACTTCCACACGGACAGGGTCACAAGCACAGCTAGGAATGAATAATTTAGTAAAATAACAACTTTTGTGTCACATTCGATTTTATTTAAGATTTGCACGGATGTGTAATATTTCTCCATGAAGCTACTTGGTCTTTTACTTCTTCCGAAGGCCTCTTTGCGAAAAACTTCCTCAATTAAAATCAATCGCACTATTACATCCCTGAAAATGTTTGGTTTTGTTAAAATCTATTAAATATCACAATAATACTGTCAAACGCGGTTTGACACGTAAACACTGAAAAAATTACTCAGTACTATCAGAATTTCGCTTTCAATTACTACTAAAATAAAATAATAAAAAAGATTTCAATACCCAAAAGAGACCTCTTGAGCAGTCGCATAGTTTGAGGTTACATTGACGACAATTGTACAGTTTACTGTCTAATTCAACATTGTTTATATAAAAACAATCAGAAATATATCAAATAGGTTAGGTAAGGTTAGAACTGTGAGCGAGCGAAGTGAGTGGTGCCGCGGTAGCTGCCAGCGAGTACTAGAACCAAATTACAGTTATTAGTTGTTATATTCATTAGTCACAAAATTTGTTTTATTTGATTATATCGAATGGTATTTATAATGGTTTTATTATAAAAGCTCAAAGTTACAAATGCACTATTCGAAGGCTATACATATATAAAATTACTTTATTTAAAAAATGATTAGTGGTGATTAGTTTTTTTTTTTTTTTTTGTCCTTTAAATTTACGTTATTTTTAAGTAGGTTCTTTTCTTTTGAATAACGTTTTATTTACGTGCTAATTAGCTGTTATAGTTTGCAATAATATTTGTTTTTGTTCCATGCTGTGTTCACTTTTAAATGTTAAGTAGGTACAATAATATTTATACCTAGACGTAGTACCTAGTATGTTAATGTAACATTTTGTTTAATATTGCTGGGTAAAATAAATAATATAATACTACTACTAAATTAATTATTTTATTATTTAATATTTATTTACTATATAAACGGATAATTACCTCTTTTAAAATATCCGCTTTACAAAATAATAACTCCATATTCAACACCAAATAAATACAAAAAGATATTTTTAAAGATATAATTATCTTAATTCTGAAAGTACAGAGCACCCATCTTACTTTCAAAATTAAGATAATTTTGAAAGACTCCCTCCCTACATGTAATACTTACTATAATTATTAGTATATTAATTACTTTATTAATAAATAATATTAAAAGAAATAAGAAGCTAAAATCCTTATAATTAATACTACGTATTACATAAAAATAATATCGATAAAATAATATTTTATCGATATTATATCGTGTTGAATCTAAATCTGTCTCGTCTCTAACCCTACAAAGTTTGAAGTTTCTATGACATAATGACATTGTCAGGGCCAACCGGATCGCAGTACCCCGCTTCCTCATACCTCAGCTAGTGGCAGAATTGTTTGTACGCATTAAATTCAACAATATCCGTCTAGGGGCTGTGTTGTCGCTGCCCTAGACAAACCTTAGATATCTAATAACTTGAACTAAAACTACGATAAACACGCATACTATTTTTTTTTTCAATCTACAATTAATCCCCTAGCGGTTAGATCACATCAATAACTTAGTTTCCTTTCGTAAGTCGGTGTTTTGAGGATAGTTTTCACAAAAAAAGTAGCGCGGACGCGCCAGGGGTATCAATTTTTAAGGCTTTGGATTTTTTTTTCGACTATATGTATCCAAATTAGGCACTATCACTATCGTGCCCCAGTTAGATCATAGATTAAAGTGACCTAAAAAAAAATGTGTGGGTCCAAGTTTTAATAATACGGGTAGTATTTCCCTCCGGACCGCGCAAAATGAGCCTCTCAAGATTCACACTTAACATCAGGTGGGCCTTTAGCTCGTTTCGCCATCCTATAATATAATTGTTTTTTCTAAAAACCTCTGAATTTACCATCGCTATGCTCGTAGTTAGAAAAAGTTTAGATTAACAATTATTTAGCTTATTTATTTTTAGGTTAGAACTAGCTTACATCTTGACAAACTTAGCTTAGCAGCTAAATGTTATCAAAATAAAATTTAAGCTATTGCGACTGCAAGTGTTTTGCGCATTGAAGTGCAGTAAAACCACCCACTGCTGTTTTTTTTTGTTATTTAGTAGATTAAAAATGATGAAAATGCAAAATTTTAACAAAGATAAAAGTAGATAAGTATCCTCATAAAATACTGCATGACTATGAAACATCATTATTTATTTAAATACGTCATGCACTCATGCCTAACTAAAGTAGCAATAAAAACAGTTAAAATATTATGTTTGTCACGTATTGGCTGTAAAATTGTACAATACTTTAATAAGTAATGTGTTTACAGCTGAAACAGTACCTATTTCAATTTGCTACGCTGACTGCGTGGCCAATTCTGTAAAGCCCGCTCCACATTAGCGGGCGCAAAGTGCATCGACCCGCAAATACGCTACATTGGTTTTTGAGCCAAGTATTTTTATCATTGGTGATCGAATCAGAAATGAGGAGATTCGCAGGTGAACGAAGGTGACCGACATAGCCCGAAGAATTGCTAAACTTAAGTGGCAGTGGGCGGGGCACATTGCTCGCAGTACGGATGGCCGATGGGGCCGTAAAGTTCTGGAGTGGCGACCGCGTACTGGAAGGCGCAGCGAGGGTAGGCCTCCCACAAGGTGGACCGACGACCTGGTGAAGGTCCCGGGAATCCGCTGGATGGGGAAAGCGCAGGACCGGTCGTTGTGGCGATGCTTGGGGGAGGCCTATGTCCAGCAGTGGACGTCTTTCGGCTGAAATGATGATGATGATTTTTATGATTGTGCTAAGAGCTCAGAGCAATGTTTTCGTACGTTCGCGCCCGCGAGTGTAGAGCGGGCATAAAAATACCTATAAAAACCAACCTAGTTATAAAATACCTAGTCATTCGCACCTGTCAGAATATAAACCCAATTACCTATACGCGGGCGGTAGCTAAGGCGCGGACATGAAACACCGCGGGCAACAGCTATTTGATAATAATGTTGTTTGTTTAATTTGTTCATAATACCTCCCACCCTACCTACTTCTCAATTCGACGCGTATTTTTATTTTTTGATTTTTTTATGTATGACCACGCATATCTTTTTACAGAGTGGTCCGATTTGGATAATTCTTTTTTTAATGGATAGGGTATATCTCGAAGTTGGTCCCATTTAAATTTTAAAATCAAAATCCACCCCTATGGGTAGGAAAACAGGGGATGAGTGCTTGTTCACCCACTGAATTCTTACCTGTTAACCGATTCTGTTGAAACTTGGCACACATAAATGTAGTTCTAAACATTTCAACATAATGGAGACCTGGAGTTAGATTTTAGCCACAAAAAAACATAAAATAAAACTTTTTAACAAAAAATTGAACCGACGAAAACATAAACTAAAAAGCGAAAAATAACGAATTAGTCGGCGCCAAACAAACAATCAACGAGAATGGGCGCCGGCAGAAATAATTTCCAGGTGGTGCAGATTTTAGTTTTCTTACAATCTTCGCCGTATATGATTGTTAATAAAATCAAATAAAATGTCTGGGTATTTTTCCTGAAGTATTTAAAAGACCACTTATAACTCCTGTTCACAAGGGTAGGAAGCGAGATGAAGTGACGAATTATAGGCCAATATCAGTACTGACATCACTTTCGAAACTCCTTGAAAAAGCTCTTAATAATAGGCTCATAAAAATTTTGGAACACAACAACGTCTTGGCAAGTACACAATTTGGCTTTAGGGCGGGAAAAAGCACCGATGACGCAGTCAGTCAGCTGGTTGATCATGTAACCGCTAAGGTTGATGAAAAACAAAAATGTTTAGGGGTTTTCTTCGACCTAGCCAAAGCGTTCGATACTGTCTCGATTCCTATACTTGTGGACAAGTTAGACCGCATCGGTATTCGGGGAAACGCTCTAGAAATTTTCAAGAACTTTCTGTGTGGTCGGAGACAACAAGTGAAAATCGGTGAACATGTTAGCTCGTATGCCAATGTTGTTTATGGTGTCCCACAAGGCAGCATCCTTGGTCCAAGTCTCTTTCTGGTTTATATTAATGACTTATGTCAACAATTACTTTTGAAAGGCAAAATATTTACGTACGCCGATGACACAGCCATAATCTTCCATGGAGAGACTTGGGACGAGGTACAGTGTATTGCTGAAAAAGGACTTCACCGTATCAGTCGATGGCTAAGCACCAACCTTCTAACCATAAATGTATCAAAAACCACATATTTACAGTTTACCTTTGCTAAAACAATGTAAATCTTAAAGTTCACTCATGTAATTACCCACACAGTACTAAATGTTCATGCCTTACGATTGTACAATCTACAAATGTCAAATACTTAGGTGTAATATTAGACGACAAGCTAAGTTGGCGTCCTCATTTAGATCTCTTTATTGCACGTACTAGAAAGCTTGTATGGGTTTTTAAGAAATTAAGATATGTGACAGATTTTCCTTTGGTACGCACTATATATTACGCGTTGGCCCAATCAGTACTTGGATACTGTATAGGAGTCTGGGGTGGTACCTGTAAAACCCATATGATACACGAAAGTGTAACCCTTATTAACGGCTTTAAGCCTTTCAAAAGGGTTACCCATATCGTATGGGTTTTTGATTAACCACTTAGAAAAACCCTATCGAAAACCCTTTCAATGGGTAACCAGAATGGTCCCTGCGTATAAGTTCACGAGTGGATAAATGTTAAATGACAAGCCGGTGATGCTATAATCAGGGCCGGATTAACCATGCCGGGGCCCCTAGGCAATACAATTCTTGGGGCCCCTTTTCAGCCGTTTGAAGATCATCAGCTCTCAGCTCTTTTCAATTTGATGAAGGGATATCACGGTCGCAAAACTCACCAATCGCAATTACAGATCAAGTATTTCAAAACTTTTGTTTATTACACAATACGCTACGTAACGCATCCATATGTAGTAACTAATTGGTAATCTGTTTTCATATTATTAACTAGCTGTGCCCGCGACTCCGTCCGCGTGGATGTCGGAAAATAACATCGTGTCATAATAATTATGAACACAATGTCTTCAAATATATACATATAAGCGCCTACACAGACGATTACACTTTTACCGACCGTACTACATTTTGTTTTTACAACCAACCGGCTAAGGTGATGGAATTTCATGGAATTAGCCCTAAACTCCCTCATTCTAAGAAGACGCTCGTGCCCAGCAGATGGAAGTAATTGGGCTGATTATGTTATTTTATTCTATAACACTAACCATACCTCTTCTTATGCTGAGAAGAGGCCCGTGTCCAGCAGTGGGACTGTAATGGGCTGGTAATGTTATGTTATTCTATAATACTAACAATATCCTGTTCATTAACTCTTCTCATTTTGAGAAGAGGGCCATACCCAGCAGTGGGACAGTAATGGGTTGACTACGTTATGTTATTCTATATTTTCTAGTTTCTTAACTCTTCTCGTTCCGAGAAGAGGTCCGTGCCCAGCAGTGGGGCGCATTCAGCCCCGCTACGAACGTGCTGACTGGCTAATCATTTGCCCACGGCATGAGCTATTATCATTATGTAGCTCATGTCGACACGATAGAAGAAGAAGTTGGTAATGAGCTGATTATGTTATGATAATCTATTACACTAACAATATCCACTTCCTTAACTCTTCTCATTCCAAGAAGACCAGACCAGCAGCGGGACAGTGATGGGCTATGTTATATTATTCTATATTTTCTATAACACTAATAGAATCCAATTGTATTTTTAGGAACCTGCAACCAACCAACAATCATGACCTCTACTTTGTATGCAACTTAATACAATAGAGGGGTCAAGCTGTATCGCTGGATCTACTCAACCGATTCAGATAAAACATACGCTATATTTTAAGTTAGACTAATACCAATACAATTGCTAAGTTTCATTACGATCCATTTAGCCGTTTTCACGTGATGAGGTAACAAACAGACAGACAGACAGACAGACAGACATAAATTTTTTAAACGATTGATTCGTGTTCTATTGCTTATTTCTAGTCCCCCTAGCCGGTTTTCGCAAAAAAAAACTCAATGTACAGACTTTTCGACCTTTACAATTTTATTATAGTATAGATTCTACTACTCGATACTAATGGTTCTGTTCTGTAAGTACCTATGAAGTATTTCATCAACTGACAGCATGCGTCGAAAAAAAGCAATAATACCTATTGTCATTGAGGATACAAATTTTCTCACTGTATTAAAAAATTACAATTTCTTTTGTGCGCGCTCGGGGCCCTTAGCCGATGCGGGGCCTCTAGGCAGGTGCCTACTCTGCCTAATGGTTATAGTTATAGTTATTTATTTGTTAAACTAGATTACATGGAATGGTTAATCCGGCCCTGGCTATGATTATCACGACTTATGTCTCCATGTGATTGGTATTCTGCTTATATTATACAAAACATATTGACAAACATTTAATATTAACAATGAGGAGTATTTAAACAAACGAATTAAATAATTGGGTTAGTGTTCTCACATTCTGCGTTTGGACAACATCAATTAGATTATTTTGTGTAGTGCGCGGAATATAAACTTTTGTGCTGAGAAAGGTCCAGTACTCTGGCCCCTATGTTTTTGGGCTAAAGGCTGTGCGTATTACGTTTTCTGTGTTAAAGATCTTAACTTCTTAAATTATAGGTAGTCAACCTATAGGCTTTTGGCTCGAGTATTTTGTGGTCTTCAGAGCCTTATGTTACACTGAAAAAATAATTAGCTAGCAAAGCAGGCATCGGCATTTTGTAACCAAGAAACTTGTCAAATTAGAGATATGTCTTATTTATTAACTTTGCAGGCGCTATATTAACAAACACGATTGGTTATTTTTAGCTGTATTTTATTTATTTTTAATCCATACGTTTTTTCAGTGTAGGTTTATGCCTTTTCGGTTTATTCTCGGGTTGGATAACTGCGTCTGTACCCGAGTACCCGATACACAGAAACCCATTTTGCTGGTCTCCTTGGATCTCAAGGACCTAGAATAGAATAGGATATTCTTTATTGTACACCATTAACATTATTAAACTTAGGACTAACATATAAACAGGTCGTCTGGAAGATATCGCTAATAGAAAGAAGAAAGATATCATATCACGTCGGGGTCACCACTTTAGCATTAGGAAACTAGGCTTTGAGTTAGTTTGGAAGACAAAGAAACACTGATCAGGATTTTTATAATTTATTAATTTTTTTTTTTTTTTTTTTTTTTTTTTTTCGAATGGGCTCTCACAGGTGGGACCGAAGTCCCATTTCTGCTTAACCGGGCTTAGTTGGCGGAGAGTCCCATGTGGGACTCCATTCGCCGAAAGTTTTTCCCTAACTTATAAACTAAATACGCGCGGTATCAATACCGCGCGCAAGCGGGCGCCCCCCGAGGGGGGGGGCTCGAACCTCGCTGGGGCATTGCAGGGGGACCCCGCCGTTCCTATGTCCCCCTAGCAGCCGTTGCTGCATCGAATTGGTTACCTCGAAAGTAGCGGACTTTCGGTCCCTATCGGGTGACGTGCTAAACGCCGTGAAGCGGCAAGCCTCGCCGGCGAGGCTAAGACCTACCTAGAAAACCTAACCAGTGGCTACGCAATAGCCTGCTCCTAGGAACTACTCTAGAGCATAGGGCCGGTCTCGCGTGACGAGATTATCTCCGGTTGCTTACACCGTGAGGGCGTCCCCAGGGGGGAGCTCGGACCTCGACTCAGGGTGCAGCAGGGGGACCCCGCCACTGATCCCCCCAGCAGCCGGTGCTGCGTCGGCATGTGTTTCTGTTTCTCGAGAGTCGGACTCTCGGATTCTGTGTGTGTGTCGCGTCGGTCCTCGCCGGCGGGGACGATATTTTGGACGACGGCGTCGGAGTGTGCTTGTACTTTTATCTGACTCCTGGAGGAGTGTAATAGCGTCATCGGGCTCAATGAGTGTGTGTCTGGGACGTCGGGTTTTGCTAATAGCAGATGGCTGGTAGACGGTGGCCGCCACGACCAAGGGGTTGGGGTGCTTGGGAGCGGAATCGAAATAGCGTTTTGAGACACGCTTGAAAAACTGCTTGATGGTCGGCAGTTTGAGGTCTAGGTGGAGGTCGACGTTGCGTACGTACCAGGGGGCGCCTACGGCCCTTCGCATGAAACGGTTTTGGAGGGTTTGGAGTATGTGAATTCTCACCGGCTTAACGTGTGCGAACACAACGCTAGCATAGGCGAGTATGGGGCGGATACAGGTGGTGTATATCCTTACTTTGAGAGGAGTGGGCAACTTACTGTGCGCATTGAGTAGGGGGTGGAGACGTCCGAGGACGAAGGCGGCACGGTTTTTCACCTTGCGGATATGCGGTCTGAAAGTCAGTCTACGGTCAAGGATCACGCCAAGGTATTTGGCTTCTCGTTGCCATGGGATCTGTTTTCCGAACATTGAGACTGGTACGCTTAATTCTTTACGATACTGTGACAGGGGTCTCTTATCGAAGAGGACCGCTGCACTTTTTTCGGGATTTACTTCGATTCTCCATTTCCGGAACCATTCACCTAGGGTGTTGGCCGCGGATTGGAGGGTACGAGAAATGGCGACATGGGTCCTGCCGGAGTAATAGATTGCCGTGTCGTCGGCGAAAAGGGCCATACGGGCTGCACCGCATTTTGGAATATCGCTGGTGTACAGCGTGAACAGTAGGGGGGAGAGCACGGAGCCTTGTGGCACACCGGCGTGAATGGGATGGGGGGAGGAGAGAGCCCCTTCTATGCGATAGCGAAAGGTACGATTCGATAAGTAGTCTCGGATGATGAGCACGAGACGATGTGGCACATTCATAGTGTACAGCTTATATAATAAGCCGTTGTGCCACACTTTATCGAAAGCCTTTGCTACGTCGAAAAAGAGAGTGCCGGTCATTTGACCGCGTACGAAGCCTGCACTGATGTGTTCTACAATGCGGTGCAGTTGGTTAACGCAGCAGTGCTTTGTACGAAAGCCAAACTGCTCGTCGGGAAGGAGTTTATTTGAGTCGGCGAAATCTTTGAGTCGCTTATAAATAAGCTTCTCGTAGATTTTGCCGAAGACATTGAGGAGACTAATCGGCCGGTAACTACTCGGCTCGGCTTTTGGTTTGCCCGGTTTGGAAATACCGATTACCGTAGCCTGTTTCCAAGCCTGGGGAAAGATGTTGTTTTTAAATGCCGCATTGAAGATGACGGTCATTAGAGCGATTAGGGTGGCAGGGAAACGTTTCAACACCTTATTGGTGATGCCGTCTGCGCCGGGGGCTTTTTTGGGCTTGAGATCCTTGACTATAGAGAGAACTTCGTCAGGGGTGATCGGTGGGAGCGGGTCCTCAGGGTCATCTATTGGGGGGGGGGGGAGGGCTGACCTACGCTCTACTTCTGAATTAACCTTATCAAGGTGGGTTTGGCTTACGGGAAGCGTACTGAGAGTGCATTGAGACTCCAAACTGTCGGCTAAGCATTCGGCTTTTTCGTCGTCGTCAAAGGCCGGCCTTTGATTGGGTCGATTTAGGGGGGGCATAGTTGCCGTGGTCTCGCATTTAAGTCTGCGTTGAAGGGCCCAGAAGGCTACATGAGACGGTTGGATTGCGCTGACTTCCTTGTCCCAATGATCCTCCCGTACCTGAGCTACACGTCTCTTTACAGTATTCTGTAAGGAGCGCATATGGGCACGATTGGCTTCATTGGGAAAAGCGTCATAGGCACGGATGGCCGCGTTCCTCTCGGTCCTCAACTCATTTACATCGTCCGGCAGTTTCAGACGCTGGTCATCCAGCATCGGAACCTGCCGTGAGCATTCGCCCACTACGGACTGCACATGGTTGGTGAGCGAGGTGATCGCGGCCACCGTGTCCGCGACTGTCTCAATGGAGTCAGGGATTGAATCTAATTGGGGGGATGAGGTAGATTTGAGGCGGTCCTCTAATCTCTTCCAATCGGTTATTGTTTTAGTTACGGGCGGAATACCGGGATCCGAGGGACCACCCCGGGGACCCAGTTGAATGATCACAGGGCGATGATCTGAGTCTAGTTCTTGGATTACCTCAATAGAGCGAATACCGAGGTTTACGCGCTTTAAGAGGGCTATATCTAGGATGTCGGGCCGATGCCCTACTGTGTCAGGATAGTGAGTGGGACGCATCGGGGCGATGACGTCGAAGGAAAGTTTGTCGCTAAGTGCTCCTAATTGAGTGCCAGCGGCGTTATTGGAGACACAGCTCCATGAGCGGTGTTTGGCGTTTAAGTCGCCTGCAATAATTACAGAATTACTAAGATCGAGTAGGGATTTGAGGTCGTCTTCGAGCAGACTCGCGGGTTTGTTTGCGGACCTATAAGCCGAGACTATGGTGATGGGCTGGTGCCCTGTCATGCCTAGGCGACAGATTGAAGCCTCCAGGCATGCTAGCTCTGGGGGATCAATGGGGATGCAATATAAAGAATTGCGGTAATAGATTAGCGTTCCGCCTAGTGCGGTGTACGTTCTGTCGTTTCTAATCAGCCTATAGTTGGCTATGTTGGGATTACGACAGTGGGGCTTGAGAAAGGACTCTTGAACGAGTAATATGTCAAGTTGGTGCTCACGCAAGAAGACAGCTACGTCATCGCGTTGACCACTAATGCCTCGGGCATTAAAGAAGCCTAAATTTAGGGAACGGGGTTTGAATCTTTTGGGTGGGGCCGTATTATACATTATAATTGGAATTTAGTATTCTATAGATGTCTTGGTACTTTGTAAGTACCTGAAGGCGCTGCTCGTGGATGCCTTGGGTAAAGGCCCAAAGTCTAGAGTAGGCGTCAATACGGGTTTCCCCTGACTGGGGTTCGAGGTATTCTCTCGGCAGAAGGCCGGGGTAGTTTACCGGAGGGGGGGTTCTCATGGGGGGGGGGGGCTTTAGCTGCTGGTGCAGTTTTGGGCCTGAGAGAAGGTGCGGGGATGGGTAAGTTCATCAGCGCGGGGGGCTCTGAGGCCGGGGGCGCGAGACGAGAGGTCGGAAGAGGTGGGTATTGGGGCTTTTGATTACCCTTAAACCAGGGGTTGGGCCCGAGTGGGCCGTGGAAATTAGGGGAGGGCCCGAGTGGGCCTCTAGGGTTTGGTGGTTGGTAATGGAAGGGGGCTGCGTAGGAGGGGGCTTCCCTCGCAACGCGGTCGGAGGCGCGTTTTGCCGTTTTGGCGTTGCGCATTTTGGGGGCTTTGGGGCATCCGCGATAGTTTGCTGGATGCCCGGCTTTGCGGCAAAGGACACAGCTAGGGGGCTCCGTGCACTGGTCCCTCTCCTTGGGACGCTCGCACTCGGTAGTCCCGTGATCGCCTAGGCACTTAACGCACCTGGGCTTTGCGTAGCAGTTACGCTGGGAGTGACCATACAGCTGGCAACGGTGGCATTGACCAGGCTGGTTCGACTTGTGGGGGCGCTCGACCGCGATGCCTGATAGATTGCATACGGTCTTTATATTATAGATGTTTTTGGCGTTTTCGCCAGGGTGGCAAATGACAAGGACCATGTTATAGGGTTCCCCGTGCTTACCACGGAACATACGGTGGGTTATTGCAACCGGGATCCCTTGACGATCGAGGTCGGCGTGCACTTCCGTGCAGCTGACTTCGGACGGAATCCCTCGGATCACAACTCTAAGGAGTCGGTCCTCTGGGAGTGCGTAGGTGTGAAAAGACACACCACGCTCGCGTAGCAACCTGGTAAGGTTGCGGTAATCAGTGGGGGTGGGGACAACTACTTTAATGCCCTGCTGTGTGGGGCGGGCACTAGTGAAATTTATCTTATTTTGATTGCACCAGTCGGATATCCTGGTCCAATATTCCTTATCCTGGATGAATAAGGGAGGCGGGATGGGCACCTTCTTCTGGGAAGGTGAGGTATGTTCCTGAGGGGAGGGGGGCCTGTTATCCTGCGAGGAGGAGTGAGAGGCGGGACGGGGGGTAGGGGCCGGGGCAGAGTTTGCCTCGGAAAGTTTTTGAGATTTTGAGGCGAGAGCCTCGGCCTTGTTAGTTTTCCGGCTGCGTTTTTTACCTTTGCCCACTACCGTGGTAAAGGCACCGGCCTCGTCTGAGTTGACCTCACTGTCCGAAGACATCTCTTGGTCTGATGGGATTGGGGAGTGATCAGGGTATTGAGTGGGGCCTGGGGTGGGGAGAGGTGAGGGTGTACGGTCCTTATGGTCCAGGCTGGCTGAACGCCTAGGCGGACCACGCGGAGACCTCGGCCTCTCCTCATCACTGTCGGAACGGGCGGGGCGCCTATTCCTCCTTAGGGGCGGGGGGGTATCGGGCGACTCTGGAGAGTCGGGGACGTCAGGTTGTTTGGCGGCAAAAGCGCTGCCAAACAAGTCGCCATAGTTGGCGATAAAGGTGGGGTCCTTGAAGAGGACGTTTTTTAGGATGCTGAGAAACTCGGCATCAGACACCATCATATAGATGGTGACTAAGCCAAGCCTAGCAACAACGAGAGGGGGAGAAAATTAGTGGCGTACTAACATGGGGGTTTGCTCCTCGGGTGGGTGTTCCCGGGAGTGTGTTCAAACCCTCCCCGTCGGGTATAGACGGGGAGGTTGTGTGCCTACTGGTGAGCCCTAAGCTTGCACTCCTGATTGCCAGTCTTAATGTGCAACCAGGTCCCTAAGTCTCTAGTGTGCAATGGGTGTAAACCCCTAGAGAATGCTAGATAGGACGAAACGGGGGTAAGCTAGGGAAGACTAGGAGATCCCCCAAGGCCTTCTGGCCCTAGCTTCTTCCAATTTTGCTTTGCCCTTAAGGAGCGCAGCTGGCGTGTCGGGTCAACGCCCCTCGGTTTGTTATCACCGTTAGGTATCCACCGAGAACCACAGTAAATAAGTGGGTTTTTTCCTGAAGGGACACTACGTTTTTGACGAAACTCTGTCTAAAGAGACAAAAGCGCGCCCGCTGTCTTGAAAAAGACAGCGAATGTGCTTATCGGGCTGCAGTCGGCGGGGCGACTGCGGAGGGCGCTACGGTGAGCCGTAGCGAAAAATATTCGAGCACTTAATTCGTCACGAGAGGACGGAGCGGAGCAGCACGACCTCTCGGGGCGAGTGTCAGAGCGTGAATGCAGATGGAAGTAATTGGGCTGATTATGTTATTTTATTCTATAACACTAACCATACCTCTTCTTATGCTGAGAAGAGGCCCGTGTCCAGCAGTGGGACTGTAATGGGCTGGTAATGTTATGTTATTCTATAATACTAACAATATCCTGTTCATTAACTCTTCTCATTTTGAGAAGAGGGCCATACCCAGCAGTGGGACAGTAATGGGTTGACTACGTTATGTTATTCTATATTTTCTAGTTTCTTAACTCTTCTCGTTCCGAGAAGAGGTCCGTGCCCAGCAGTGGGGCGCATTCAGCCCCGCTACGAACGTGCTGACTGGCTAATCATTTGCCCACGGCATGAGCTATTATCATTATGTAGCTCATGTCGACACGATAGAAGAAGAAGTTGGTAATGAGCTGATTATGTTATGATAATCTATTACACTAACAATATCCACTTCCTTAACTCTTCTCATTCCAAGAAGACCAGACCAGCAGCGGGACAGTGATGGGCTATGTTATATTATTCTATATTTTCTATAACACTAATAGAATCCAATTGTATTTTTAGGAACCTGCAACCAACCAACAATCATGACCTCTACTTTGTATGCAACTTAATACAATAGAGGGGTCAAGCTGTATCGCTGGATCTACTCAACCGATTCAGATAAAACATACGCTATATTTTAAGTTAGACTAATACCAATACAATTGCTAAGTTTCATTACGATCCATTTAGCCGTTTTCACGTGATGAGGTAACAAACAGACAGACAGACACACAGACAGACATAAATTTTTTAAACGATTGATTCGTGTTCTATTGCTTATTTCTAGTCCCCCTAGCCGGTTTTCGCAAAAAAAAACTCAATGTACAGACTTTTCGACCTTTACAATTTTATTATAGTATAGATTCTACTACTCGATACTAATGGTTCTGTTCTGTAAGTACCTATGAAGTATTTCATCAACTGACAGCATGCGTCGAAAAAAAGCAATAATACCTATTGTCATTGAGGATACAAATTTTCTCACTGTAT
Organism: Asteroscopus sphinx; assembly: GCA_949699075.1. Taxonomy (NCBI): domain Eukaryota; kingdom Metazoa; phylum Arthropoda; class Insecta; order Lepidoptera; family Noctuidae; genus Asteroscopus; species Asteroscopus sphinx. The sequence goes on along the minus strand of OX453029.1, from coordinate 4,159,698 downwards.
TAAAAAATTACAATTTCTTTTGTGCGCGCTCGGGGCCCTTAGCCGATGCGGGGCCTCTAGGCAGGTGCCTACTCTGCCTAATGGTTATAGTTATAGTTATTTATTTGTTAAACTAGATTACATGGAATGGTTAATCCGGCCCTGGCTATGATTATCACGACTTATGTCTCCATGTGATTGGTATTCTGCTTATATTATACAAAACATATTGACAAACATTTAATATTAACAATGAGGAGTATTTAAACAAACGAATTAAATAATTGGGTTAGTGTTCTCACATTCTGCGTTTGGACAACATCAATTAGATTATTTTGTGTAGTGCGCGGAATATAAACTTTTGTGCTGAGAAAGGTCCAGTACTCTGGCCCCTATGTTTTTGGGCTAAAGGCTGTGCGTATTACGTTTTCTGTGTTAAAGATCTTAACTTCTTAAATTATAGGTAGTCAACCTATAGGCTTTTGGCTCGAGTATTTTGTGGTCTTCAGAGCCTTATGTTACACTGAAAAAATAATTAGCTAGCAAAGCAGGCATCGGCATTTTGTAACCAAGAAACTTGTCAAATTAGAGATATGTCTTATTTATTAACTTTGCAGGCGCTATATTAACAAACACGATTGGTTATTTTTAGCTGTATTTTATTTATTTTTAATCCATACGTTTTTTCAGTGTAGGTTTATGCCTTTTCGGTTTATTCTCGGGTTGGATAACTGCGTCTGTACCCGAGTACCCGATACACAGAAACCCATTTTGCTGGTCTCCTTGGATCTCAAGGACCTAGAATAGAATAGGATATTCTTTATTGTACACCATTAACATTATTAAACTTAGGACTAACATATAAACAGGTCGTCTGGAAGATATCGCTAATAGAAAGAAGAAAGATATCATATCACGTCGGGGTCACCACTTTAGCATTAGGAAACTAGGCTTTGAGTTAGTTTGGAAGACAAAGAAACACTGATCAGGATTTTTATAATTTATTAATATTTTGCCCTACTTAAGTACTAAAAAATATTTACAGAAAACACACAGAACAAATAGGTAATATTTAATTGACCAATGGCGAAGAGGCATGCGCGCTCGCAGTTGATGACGTAGTTTTGATTGAAACCCGAGGTTTTAAATATTGGTGACAAACTACGGAGTGCCATTGCGATGCTAGGCAGCGTGCGCGGAGGACGCGCTGCCACAGCGGTATCTTCCAGACGACCTTTGGATGGACAAGGAAGACCTGAAAAATAGATGGGGGCAGTATGTGGACCTACTTAGGATCAACTGATGTACTTATTTGTCCTTCATCATCATCATCATCATTTCAGCCGAAAGACGTCCACTACTGGACATAGGCCTCCCCCAATTAAGGGGGGGATATGCCATAATCGCCACGCTTGGCAGGTGGGTTGGCGATCGCAGTTGGTTGGTTAAATACTCAGAGAACGCTGCTGCCCATCCTCTGGTGAATCCCTTAGTCGCCTTTTACGACACCCATGAGAAGAGATAAGGGTGGTGCTATTCTTTAAGTCCGGCACCACACGGACTAATTGGACTATTTGTCCTTAGTAAACAATGAATTTTGAAAAAATAAAGTGGGTAAAATTAAAATGTAGCATGGTATAAAAACCATACTAATCGATTTTTCAAGTGACACTTTTTATACACAATAAGCTAAGCTATTTGCCCAAATCTGCTTAACTCAGCCTATTTGGCCTCTCTGGGGTAAATCAGTCAGCAGGTCCGCTTTCAGTTCAAAATGCGGTTAAAATCAGTTTTTAGGTACCGTTCCGCAATGCAAGTAACTTGCATGCAGGTACTTATGTTATTATACTAATGTTATTTGTAGACATCAGGATGAAGACCACAATACAACTTAATTTCTCAGCAACATACATGCAAGCTAATGATTCTATTACGCAATCTAAGTTACCTACTAAATGCACCTTGCGTGTACATTACTTAAAAGTAAGTAAACATAGGCAAAACATAGCTTGAAGATAGGATCGCCATCCGTCCGGGTTTCCCCGGATTTGTCCTAGTTTAGGGGGCGTACGGGGGAGTCCGTGCGGGGTTCTTAAGAAGTATCTCGCACACAGACCATAATGTAATAAATTCTATACACATACGCCCAGGGGGGTGATTCTCGCGTCGTAGACATTATCTCGAATTCGACATAATGTCGAAACAAGATGGCGAATGTCAGTTTAAAATAAATTTTCGTATTCTCAGAATGTCTCGTTAGAGATATGTCTACGCCTAGAGTGTAAATACAAAGAATGGTTCATAGCAGTTGACACTACCGGGCCAGGGCCCTAATCCTCGCGTTATACAGATAAATGTCTAATTCGAGATAATATCTAATTTTAAATCTCTACGAAAAATGTCGCTGGTAATGTCAACTGCTACGTACCGCTCTTTGTATTTAGAGCGCTAGGGTAGACATATCTCTAACGTGACATTCTGAGAATACGAAAATTTATTATCAATCGACATTCGCCATCTTGTTTGGACATTATGTCGAGTTAGAGATAATGTCTACGACGCGAGAATCACCCCCCAGACGCTCGCCGCGATTGTAAAAGAAAATAACAATATTTGTTTTGTTTTAATTTTTAAGGGTGTCCGGGGCACAGATAATATAATACTATAGTCCGGGGGAAAAACCTGGTTTCACCCAAATGACTGGGCTTTTGGAAGTCTTTGTCCAGTGTTCGCAATTATTTAGGTAATGGCAGTCCTATTGTAGATTACGTTGGTTGTGGCACTGAATTGATTCGGAGTTGCACAATTTCTTGCGTTTTTTTTGTAAATTGTAGCTCTTATTCACGTAGTATAGGTAAAAAATTGTAGGTAATAGTACATTACTGTCGAGGCACAGAATATCTAATAGTACATTACTGTCGAGGCACAGAATATCTAATAGTACCTACCTACTATCGGTCGAGGCCAAAAATTAAGCAATTGACGGCCGAGTAATATTGGAATTACGAAGCGAAGCCGAGTACTTCTCAAGTGATTTTTAGGGTTCCGTACCCAAAGCGTGCAAACGGGACCCTATTACTCTCGCTACGCTGTCCGTCCGTCCGTCCGTCTGTCTGTCACAGGGCTGTATCTTTGTAACGGTAATAGATAACCAGTTGGAATTTTCACAGAATATGTGTTGCTATGAGGTGTATCACGACAAATACTAAAAACAAAAAAAGTAAGAAACCTCGAAAAACATGCATTTTTTTCATCGTTTTTGTTCCTGTTCTATCTTCAAAACGGTATTACATACCAGCGTCAAACTTAGTCTAGTGCATACTATTTAGTTTAGCAACAAATACTAAAAACAGGACAAACATAGACATGGACATATGTACCACATACGGAAGAAAGAGGTGCAAAAATTCACATTTCGCGTACGATCGTTGATGTCTTTTGATAAACTCTCGTAAATTAAATCAGTTTCTATGGGGTATCAGGTCGATGGGTGGTACGGAACCCTTACTGCGTGAGTCCGACTCACACTTGGCCGGTTTTTATTTAATTAAACGAGGCCGGCCGAGACTTGTTTAGTACTTTTCTCTCATTTGCGAGGAAACAATACATAAATTTACTATTTTAATTTCTTAATAAAATTAAATACAGTTATTATAATTTAGTTAATAATAGAAAATATTTACAAAGTACAAAATAAAATGATACAAAAAGGCGCGCCTAGGCGTCAAAATATTCCTCCACACCACTGTCATCTGGCATAGTGCCCAGAAGACTGGCAGCGTTGCCACGTTGAATGGCAACGCTTATTCTTTGACCAAAGAACAAGCCAGCCCTCTGGTCACGAGAAGTGTTGACCAGCCTCTTGGAGATTTCCTTAAAAAAGAATCGCGCACTCGGACCCCATGACCCGAGAGTTTCGACCCCAAACGGCACAAAGTCATAGTTACCTGATAGGTTACTATATTTGCGCCGCTTGAGGGCCTCCGCAGATGCAGCGGCAGCGCCAGCACAACCAGCCGAGCTAGAAAGATGTGAAGGAGCAAGGGTGTCGACACACGTTGCGTCCCACACCAGAGGCCTACCCATCTTCCATGGCAATAACGACATGCCATCTGGTCTCTTCCCATCGTCTCGCACCAAGCCGTTGGGTTCTAAAACAGCTGGTACGCCAGCGGTGGCAAGAGCACGACGAATAATGTCATTAATGCTAGCGTGTCGTGCTAAGCGCCCCGCGCTCCTGCAACAAGACAGGCCATGGTGTCCTAGGCTGTCGACAAGTTCACCGCAATGGCACCGGTGTGGAGCAACACAAGTTGCGCCCAAGCGTAGGCAAGTAGCGAGCCGGAAACTGGTGTCATCCAATATAGTACCTATGTTAAATTAATTCAAATTAATTAAATTAATTCAACAGTATATAATGTTCTATGCTATGCCTCTCCAAGTATGACCACTTCTTCTTCTATCGTGTCGACATGAGCTACATACATACATAACCACGCTTTTCTGATACACATTGTATATACTGGGTGTCAGGGAAACGCTCCCGAAACTGAAAGGCTATTATTATTATTATACTACCTAAACACAATCGAATACCAATAACCATTAGCCTTATACTCATTGTTTTAGTGATTTGGCATTTTGCAAACCCGCAATGTAAAGCGTACTAAACTCGGGATCAATGCCGCGCGTACCTAATCTACCTACGCTCGCTACGTCCCGGACTGTGTATGCGAGCGGATGTCATTCACCCCTAGCGCCAGCTGATATTTTAATTGAATTACATTGCGAACTTTAAAAATTTAAGTAAATAAATGGTGTTTTTTTGCAAAACAGGTTTATTTAATTGTCCAAAGCTGGTTATGTGTGAAAAATCCAAAAAAAATGTGAAAAAATCTATAAAAAGAATCGCATTTTTTGTGGTTTCGTATCAGTAATCACCGGCACTATCACCTATCATCGTTTTCGGAAGCGTTTCCCTGACACCCTGTATAGTTCGTGTCGACAGGAGAGAAGAAGATTCAGGATAGGCCTCTAATCTCAACTTCTAATCTTGTCCAGCTCTGGACTGCGATTGGCTTTTTATTTTAAATGATATTTTAATAAAATTATGTGTTTTTTTCAGCGGTCAGAAGGGAATGAAGTTGAAATGCGGGATATTCAGAAAAATGGAAAGAATGGAGAGGTAACTATCGAATCTTGTGCTATGGGTACTAAACAATTGACAATTTGTGTTCACATAAATCGAAAAAATATAGGGAACAGCTGATACATTTTTTTCGCGTTTTCAGTGTTTGTCCAATAGTAAAAGTTGTTCATAATGTCATCATTACAACATTTCACATTGTACATGAGTACAATGAGCGCTTTTCGTTTCCAAAACCAACGAAAATTCACCGTGTATACGCATTACGCAATTTCTACCATATTCTCAACCATTTCACCGCCACGGGCGGGGCGTCATAAAGGTTTTCGTGCCCTCAGCGCCACGTCTTCTATAGAAGACAAATATTGTACGGAGATTAGTACAAAGTTATAAAGTCGTAGCGCTGAGGGCTCGTAATTATTTGTCTTATAGAGGTGTCATTGGCGGTGAAAAGGTTAAATACATGCTGAAATTTTAATCGCTTAATTCCCGAAAAGGGGTCATTGTACTCATCATTATGAACAACTTTTACTATGGGACCAAACCCTAAAATCGCAAAAAAAAACAGGTGGTCTCTACATTTTATCGATTTAAGTGAACAGTGTGGTAGGGACCAACAGATTTTTTCCGCGATTTCAGGGTTGGTCCCAAAGTAAAAGTTGTTCATAATGAGGAGTACAATGACCCCTTGTTTATCCAGTCACGCTGTTTTTTTCTTCAGATAACTCACGAGTACCTGGACTACGAGCCCACAGGCTGGCTGGAGACGACACTGCTGCGCGTGGGCAGCTCCACCGACGACTTCTTCAAAGAGAACAGCTCGGCTATGAAGACTGTCACCCTATTCATTATTAATGGCTTAGTCATGGGGTTCTTCTTTGGATGCATGTATTATTGGCTTAATTATAGTAAGTTTGTTTTATTTATTTATACTTTTACATTATACTATACTATAGTGATATAGTAATGTATACACAAAGTGGATATGACAATACGACATTAAATAAAACCACGTACGTCCGTGATCGTATAAAAAAAATCAATCAAATCCAGTTAATAGCTTAGCCACAGGAAATTATTAATTTTGAATGTGGGACCATTTTCCCAGGCAAAGATCGTTAAACCTTATGATTTGAAACTCTCTTTCTCAATGATTACAGATGATTACAAATTAATCAAATTATGTTCACAAATTTATTTATTTTTAATTTTTCTATAAACAACTTATTAATGTGTTTAAAATGCTTCTATAGACTTCGTGATTTCATTTATTGTCGTATATCCACGTTGTATACATATAGAGTGTTATCCTATTTATGGAATGCAACCTCTCGCGAAAAAAGAATTGATAAAAAAGTAATAAATTCTTAGGTTTTCGCGATCACTACACATTATAATAAAACAAAGTTTAACTGAATTACATCGCGTATATTATTTAATATGGTTTTCCTGACGTTTCGAAAGCTTTGCAGCGTTCGTGGTCGCAAAAATGCTCCGTGAGGCTATTGAAATTAAAAAGACTTTTTAACAAAAAATTTAACCAACGTAAACAGAAACTGAAAAGCGAATAATAAAATGAAGCTTATAACTATTCTCCTAACTAAACTAATGTAAATAACTAATTATGAGTCGGTGCCAAACAAACAAGAAAAGTGCGTGCAAGCTGCAAGTGGTCGAGCGGAGAACGCATTTTTGGAAAGTTATTGTTTATCGTTGAAAATTTCATGTTGTATTTGATGTTATTTTGTTTTTATTATTTCTTTAAAGTAATTTAATGATTTTCGTTGATTGTTTGTTTGGCGCCGACTCATAATTAGTTATTTACATGAGTTTAGTTAGGAGAATAGTTATTAAGAATAAAAGCTTCATTTTATTTTTCGCTTTTTAGTTTCTGTTTTCGTCGGTTCAATTTTATGATAAAAAGTTTTGTTTAAAAAAAATTGTGGCTAAAATCCAACTAACTCCAGCCCCCTAGCCAAGTTGACATCCTACACAATCTACAATCGTCAACGCTATATCTGAACGAATGACTTTTTTGTTTCTTTTTCGAAAAAGTCATTCGTTCAGATATGTCATTCCCATACATTTTGATCGTTTTCTATTAGCGTAGACGATGGTAGATTGTGTACATAGACTAGTAAGCCTCTAGACGCCGGTTAGCTGGACACCCCCGGTCACAACGCATATGCTCTACCACTGCATATCATACGTCCCTCCGCCAATCGGAACGTCACTCAGTCAGCGAGCGGCACCAATCATAAGGAATCATACCACCGAACTTTTGAGCCGGCCAATCATAACGCGCCGTCCGCCCCCTGACCCCACCAACGTTTTACGACTGCGTTCGAATACAAAACCTAGTTTATGCGGAGTCTTGAAGCTTACTGGTCTATGATTGTGTAGATTGTCAACTTGGCTAGGGGGGCAGGTCTCCATTATGTTGTAGTGCCTAGAACTACATTTATGTGTGCCAATTTTCAACAGAATCGGGAGACATACAAAAAACGCGTCGAATTGAGAATCTCCTCCTTTTTTTCGTCGGTTAAAAAACATCCTAATTTTAATAGAGAAAATGGTTGGCAGCTGCCATCTGTTTGGAATCCAGTTCTAAAAATAATGAAGTCCCATACAGCACGCTACACTGTAAAATATTGACATTGTGTGTGAATAGAGTGAAAAGTGCATCGAAACGATTTTAATTAAATTAAAAATTGTACGGTAGATAAAATAACTTTTAGAAATATCTGTAAAGACGCTTGTCATTTTACGGCCAAAATTAATATCCAATCTATCCACGATTTGCCCTACCAGAGATAGGAATTTAACATAAGCTCCATACAAAACATGTCAAATTTCTATCTCCAGTAGGGTAAATCGTGGATAGATTGGATATTAATTTTGGCCGTTAGTCTTCTTGGTCTTCTTGCGACCACGAACGCTGCAAAGCTTTCTAAACGTCAGGAAACCACTGAGGTAATATGTACTACGTAGTAAATATTACCTCAGTGCAGGAAACAAATTTACGGCGGCCAATCTCAACGGAGACTAGCCATCTGCGCGGGACATATTATAGTGTACAAGTGTGTGCGCAAACACAGGTGCACTCTCTATTCCCTCACGCTCATAATCCGATGGGACGGCAATCCGACACGACCGGAGACAGATCAGGCGCATGCAGGACATGATCTGTGGGCCTAGTACGAGTTTCACACTTACGAATACTTTCATCGTTTTCGTCGACTTTCATTCATAAATCAGTAGCGCCCCTGGCGGATACGAGGAAGAACTACAGATTTATTAATGAAAGTCGACAAATACTTTGAAAGTATTCGTAAGTGTCAAACTCGTACTAGGCCCCCTGTAGCCGTGATGTTAATAGGTAAACTTTGTTCCGCAGGTGAAGATCCCTTAGAACTATGCCACGGCTTCGGCAGCCTCATAGCCTTCTTAAGCATTATATACTTCTTCATTTTCTACTTCTCTGTGGTGAAGAGGTTCTTTGGCAAATGGTTCGAGAGGGTCGTGTGGACGAAGGTCGAGGATGTGTCCGCGAAGCTTTGGAGTATGATGTAAGTATCCTATAAATATAACTAGCGATGTGACCTATTCGGCACAGCCGTGGGGCACACAATGTTTTATAAATCTATTTGTTTTTATTAATTTTTTGTGTTCCTTTTGTGTCCCAAGTTTGTGACAAATAAATTTTTTTTTTTGTTATTTCTTAATGTAGTGTGATTTTTTAAGCCAAGGTTCCCCAAACTTATGGCCCACGTACCCCTGTTAAAGTCCCAAGACGACAGCGAAGCCCTAAGCCCTCCCCCCTACCCGTAAAGAAAATAAGAAAGAGTAGAATAAAATACGTTTTTTTATTTTAGTAAAGTGAACAACAAATACAGTGTCAAAAAGAAATATGTTTACTATAAGTAGGTGGTCTTGTCTATTTTTATCATGACCGGGTGAGAAAACCCACCGTCACATAAGTATGTTGTTGCGAAGGTCAAACGGAAAACCGCTTTGCGTAGTTTTTAAACGTAAGTAAATAGAACGGGTTATAACGTAAGTGATGTTCCGTGTGGTGCCGGACATAAAGAATAGCACCACCCTATCTCTTCTCATGGGTGTCAGAAACGGCGACTAAGGGATTCAGCAGACGACTGGGCAGCAGTGTTCTCCGAGTATTTAACCAACCAACTGCGATCGCCAACCCGCCTGCCAAGCTTGGCGATTATGGCATACACCCCCCTTTTAGGGGAGGCCTATGTCCAGCAGTGGACGTCTTTCGGCTGAAATGATGATGAATGATGAGACGGTAGGCTATTATCGTGGATTTGAACGCGTCTGGGGCGCATGTTTCGTTTCCACGTAGGTCTGTGGTTTCCACACTGTTACTTCTTTTTCTCTGTTCTATGTATTTGTTTTGTGCCTGTAAACGTTCTTACGATCTAAAAGAATTACTAGAGGTTCCAACAAAAAACAACTCAACATTCTTTTATTTATGATAGATAGACACGGGGCTGTGTTGTCGCTGATAGACACATAAAAGGGCACGAAAGACACAATAAAGATAGACTACCAACATTCTTTTTTCATTTTTTTTTCATGTGTATATAAACGGATTTGATTTTTTTTTTTTGTACAGATGGTTCCGTTGGTGTTTCTGCCTCGCTGTGCTAGGTCTGATCGCGCTGTATCTTTACCTGGACGCGCGGCACAACCCTGAGAGGCTCATCTCCTTGCTGGGACTCTGCATACTCCTGCTGTTGGGTGAGTAGACCCGTAGATAGGTGCAGTAGGGTGAAGTGGTAAACCTGGCTATCCAGAATGTCAACCGTAGCCAACGATGGGATTCTGAAGATCGATTGTAATTTTATTGCTAAAATTGACAGTTGCTAGATACGCTCACTTGCAAGTACTTGCTACTTACACTGTCATCATCTTCCGAGCCTTTTCCCAATTATATTGGGGTCGGCTTCCAGTCTAGCCAGATGCGGCTGAACATCAGTATTTTACACGGAGCGACTGCCATCAGACCCCCGCAACCCAGTTACTGGGTAATACTGACATTCGGAGGTTAGACCAGTTGTCAGACTTTCAGGCTTCTGACTACCCGTAACGACTGCCATAGATATTCGTATGGCAACCGGGATCTCCGAGGCACGGAGGGGTCTCGATGTGTAACGAAACGGTCACCCATCCACAGACTGCCCGCGGCAAGTGCAGCTTAACTTTGCAGATCGTACTATCCGCGCAGTCGATGCTTCGCTACGAGCCCCTCGCTACTTACATTGTACAATGTGTTATTTCAAAATATATTATGTGTTTTTATCAAAAAGTTACAGAGTTACCTGAGTAGGCACCTACCTACTTACAAACTTTGCGTAGTCCATTACTTTGATAAATATCGTATTTTATATAACGTGTTATTGAAATAACTGAAAACCTCTTAAGGGGTCATTGTACTCATCAGATTGAACTACTTTTACTATGGGACCAACCCTTTTTGTCGATTTATGTGAACACAAATGTAGGGAACAGCTGATTTTTTCACGAATTTAGTGTTGGAAAGTTGTACATACTAATAACTAAAATGACCCCATAACAGGTTTCCAATTATTTCAATAACACGTTGTAACATACATGCTGAAATTTGAATCGCTTATTTCCCGAAAAGGGGTCATTGTAATCATCATTATCAACAACTTTTACCATGGGACCAACCCTGAAATCGCGAAAAAAAAAACAGTTGGTCCCTACATTTGTGTTCACTTAAATCGATAAAATTTAGGGACCACCTTATTTTTTTTCGCGATTTCAGGGTTGGTCCCATAGTAAAAGTTGTTCATAATGATGAGTGCAATGACCCCCTTTCGGGAAATAAGCGATTAAAATTCAACGAAAAAAATTCAGCGTGTATGTATGTATACCTACTTATATTGTCCTTTCCACAGGTTTCGTATTCTCCGCTCATCCCGGTCGTATAAACTGGCGGACGGTGTCAACGGGTCTGCTGATCCAGTTCGTGTTCGGAGTGATCTTCATCAGGTGGACTCCTGGCAGAACCGCGCTGCAGTGCTTCTCTGATAAGGTAAGGCACCCTTTAGAGTTAAGGCCCAGAACGCCACGGAATGAGAGTGAGCGCGATGCAAAATACGAGGCGCAAGCCCGGCAACGGGAAGGAGTAGTGCGGCATGAAGTTGACACCATTCCGAATGATAGTGCACTATATCATCCTCCGAGCCTTTTCCCAATTATATTGGGGTCGGCTTCCAGTCTAGCCAGATGCGGCTGAACATCAGTATTTTACACGGAGCGACTGCCATCAGACCCCCGCAACCCAGTTACTGGGTAATACCGACATTCGGAGGTTAGACCAGTTGTCAGACTTTCAGGCTTCTGACTACCCGTAACGACTGCCATAGATATTCGTATGACAACCGGGACCGACAGCTTAACGTGCTCTCCGAGGCACGGAGGGGTCTCGATGTGTAACGAAACGGTCACCCATCCACAGACAGACCGCGGCAAGTGCAGCTTAACCTTGCAGATCGTACAATCCGCGCAGTCGTTGCTTCGCTACGAGCCCCTATAACTATAGCGAAAAAAATAATATTACTCAGAAAATATGTGTATTTTCAATAAAATTGCTTAGTTAAATTATTTCAAAATAATAAAACAATATTTAGGTAAAATATCATACCAAAATACCAATATATGTTGGATATATTTTTTATGATTGAGCCAAATAAGTGCATTCATGTTTAAACTTAATAATGTCGTCACGTCTATACTTGTGTAACACGTATTTTAATTTCAGTACCATAGAGCGAGTAGTTTTTGAGCGAGATTCGCATTAGTTTGTTGAATTACGGGTTTCGGCCCCTTAAGACTTTAAAGCATAATATATGTTCACCTAATGTACTGAAAGCTGGATTGAAGCAAGAGATCAGCTTGAACAAATCCATGGCACGTACAAACATCCATTCCATTTAACCCTTGCATTGCATTTTTCCCCTTAATTGGGGGAGGCCTATGTCCAGTAGTGGACGTCTTTCGGCTGAAATGATGATTGCACTGTGCAAAAACCGGCAGGCAATGCGGAATGTAGTGAGCAAAATATCAAATAAATTTTCGTTCGCGTAGAGCATGCCTAAAAGTCCAACGGACAAAATTAATAACCGATCTATCCACGATTTGCCCTAGGTACTAGAGATAGGAATTTGACATAAGCTCCATACAAAATATGTCAAAAAAGAACCTAGGTCTCTGTGCCTAGGAAATGTGTGGTCGCAAAGGTGTGGTATAGTTAGTAATTATTATTACTTTAACGTATTCAATAAGCATACGTATTCGTAAGCTGAAGTGGCAGTGGGCTGGCCATGTGGAGCAGACGAATCCTTGAGTGGCGACCGCGAATCGGCAAACGCAGCGTAGGGCGCCCCCCAGCCAGGTGGACCAACGACTTGTAGAACTTGTCTGGTGGAGACTGGATGCGGAAGGCAGAGGACTGAGTGTTGTGGCGCAACTTGGGAGAGGCCTATGTCCAGCAGTGGACTGCGATAGGCTGAGTTGATGTTTGAACATCTGGATAGAAAAATAACGGTTGTAAAATGACCCATCACAAAGCTGAAAGCCACATATTCGACCTATCCATCATTACCTACGACGTTTTTGTTTTACTGTATAGGCCATACACCACTCCACGATCACCCATCCCGTTCTACACAGCTACAAACACGTAGAACAGTGTGTTGCACGCGTTACATATCTCACCCGTCCCATTCTACACAGATACACGTCCGTTACACAGTCGGTTGCACGCGTTACATTGCTAACCCGTCCCGTTCTACACAGCTACACAAACGTAGGCACAGTTTGCTGCACGCGTTACATATCTCAACCGTCCCATTCTACACAGATACCTACACACACGTTACACAGTCGGTTCACGCGTTACATTGCTCACCCGTACCCAGTGGCGTGCATTGGTTTTCGGCCTAGGTAGGCAGGCACTAAACAGACAGAGGAAGTTACTAGTATAAAATTAAAAAATCTCGTACACATATTTCATACAAAACAAACACGAAAACGAGACGTTTTAACAACGATGTTTTAAAGTAAGAGACACTGCGTACCGTTCTACACAGCTACATAAACGTAGGCACAGTGTGTTGCATGTGTTACATTGCGGGCTACCAAAAAACATGAAAATCGTATCCCAGAAATTCTGTTATTTGGTTTGATTGTATGCCTAGAATTCAGCTCAGGGATCGGTATTTTTTACCTTGTTTTTTTCATTCCGTGTTTTTTACACCCAGTAGAATGTAAAAAATGTAAACTTTTTTTTCTCTTTCTTTCCTCAGGTAGCCACGTTCCTTTCCTATGGAGTGGACGGTGCAGCTTTCGCCTTCGGAGATCTGCTTGTGAGGACTGAAGGAGTTTTCGCTTTTAGTGTGAGTTTTATTATAATTTCTATGAATTTACTTTTGATTAATAAATATCTAGTATGTTTCAATTTATAAATGCCATTTGTACAAAACAAAGAACAAGGAGTTTATGTTGTCAGAGTAAGTCAAGTCAGATACGAAATGCCAACCATGTAGTTTAAAAAAAATACTTTCTTAAGTTATTTAAAATAACATCCAATATGCAAAATAGTTAACTTAATTTCTCTAATTATTTCTTTTGTTATTTATTTCCCTAGAGCCTAAATCGTATACAATCTTAGGTAAATCAAAGCCCTGTGTGTCACACTTAAAGCTACCCTTATGAACTTGTCGCTAATGGTCCTCTTAGCCTCTCTTTTAATATGTCCCTGGCTCGAATTTAATTTTCTTCTTTTCTCTTACAGACTCTCCCAGTAATATTCTTCTTCAGCATGTTGGTTGAGATACTGTTCTTCTGGGGGGCGCTGCAGTGGTTCTGTCTGAAGTTGGGGCTGGTGTTACGAAGCCTTACCGGCACAACCGTCTGCGAGAGTGTCATCGCTGTTGGCAACGTGTTCCTGGGCATGGTGAGTCGATTAACATGAAGTTTAGCAGACTTCTGTAGTATATCTGCGAACAACTCTCCAACTCTCTCCTCTCTACTCGGGATGTCGCATTCTACTGTGGCACACAAAAATCTTATAGAAACAGAGGTCATTCCTGTTAGCAGAGTCAGGTAAGGAACTTTGGTGACTCTGTTTCTTCCCTCTACAGCAATGATGCTTTGTTCATGATGTCTTCGGGATCTAGCTGGGTAAGCGTTTTGCGCTATCCTAAGTTTACCAATGCTTTTTTCTGATGTAAAGATGCTGTTCCTATAGAGGCTTGTCGTAAGATCATCATCATCATCATTATTTCAGCTAAAAGACGTCCACAGCTGGACATAGGCCTCCCCCAAAAAGGGGGGATATGCCATAATCGCCACGCTTGGCAGGCGGGTTGGCGATCGCAGTTGGTTGGTTAAATACTCAGAGAACGCTGCTGCCCATCCTCTGGTGAATCCCTTAGTCGCCTTTTACGACACCCATGAGAAGATATAGCGTGGTGCAATTCTTTACGTCCGGCACCACACGGAACAAGATTGTAAGATACTAGATGTTAATACCTCTCCATCGGTGCCATTCTGTCTCTCTGCGTATCTCTGGTGGAGATGTTGTTCTCCTGGGGGGCGCTGCAGTGGTGCTGTCTGTCTGGGGGTGGTCTTACGAAGTCTCACCGGCAACCATCTGCGAGAGTGTCATCGCTGTCGGGAACGTGTTTCTGGGCATGATTAGTTGGTTATCATGAAGCTCCTTGCAGTAATTTGCTGGGACCAGCTGCAGTAATGATGCTTTGACCATATCTTCGGGACGTCATCGATGGAGTTTCCTACCAGGCCGTATACAATGAAACATTGAAAATATAAAACAGTTTAAGTTTTCTCAAAAGTGAAGCTCACGGCTCCTGTCATGATTTTTCTCTATTCCTAATATTATCAGATTTGACCCTCTAGTTCTATCTGAAAATTTCACCCTGGCTATTTAGTGTTTTTTATCACACTTTCCGAAAGATCGTAGGTACAGATTTTCCAACTTGTTATGTTTCAGACAGAGTCAATATTGCTGGTGAAGCCGTACTTAGCTGTGCAGACCCCTTCAGAACTACACGTCGTTATGTCTTCTGGATTCGCTACAGTGTCGGGTAAGGCTTTTTTAAACTTTTTAACAAAAAAATCTTTTCATAAACTAATATTTTGAGACGGCGCGTGGTTGACCTTTACATCAAGTACAGTCGACCGCACGCTAGTGGAAACATATGAATTACAAAAACCGCCCTTACTGCTTACGAAATAAAGACGCTGTCAAGGTCAAACTGTTACTTCTGACGTGCAATCGACTACACAATCTACACATACATTTCACGATCAATCATCATGAACATAATATTGTATATGACAAATACGAACCTCTTTAAAAATTTTGGTTTAAGTAAAGATTTTGAAATACGTAATTAATTACACGGATTAGGTAGGTATTTACGGTGATACGCATGGCGGCCTAGAGCGCGTTTAGACAGTTTAGTTTATAGATCCTAAACCGAAAAAAGTGGTCATTGTACTCATTATTATGAACAACTTTTACTATGGGACCAACCCTGAAATCGCAAAAAAAATATAGAGCAGCTGTTTTTTTTTCGCGATTTCAGGGTTGGTCCCATAGTAAAAGTTTTTCATATTGATAAGGTACCTACAAAACAATGGTTTTTTGGGTTTTGGTATAAACTAAAACTCATGTTGTATACTAGCAAAGACATTAAATATTCCCTATATTAAATCTCTTTGTATATTAGGTACCTATGTCATATCTACATACCGTGCAATAAATAATAATACCTACATAAAATATAATTGTCCAAAAAATATTTATTATTTTATCGTTATTATATTATTAATTGCTGTCAAAGACTCAATCACTAATCTTTTTAGCAAGCCAAGTGATTGATATCACCCGGTTTTGTGGTCAAGTACGCTCTTGTAACGACAATTTAAATGACTATTTCCCTAATGCGCATATTTTGAATATTAATGTATTTCTATCAGATAGCTATTAAGATTATGAAAGTTACCAATGAATAATAAATACTTCTGATATCCTATCTACATAATAAATACTTTAGATATACCTATAACTGCATTATTGGTTATCCACAACAATCTAGTTTGACCCAGTTCTTAATCTAAATTGAACCTTTATAGCTTTATTATTGATAATGTTTTTTTATTATCTATTATCTAACGACAACCATCCCTTTGTATCCTTGAAAACGAATATTTTACTGCACACACACTCACACCTGCAAGAGAGAAGATCTTTACGCATTTTAATTTTTAATTTAATTTAATTAAGACCGCCCATTGTACTTAATCTTTCTGTAAACTATTGTCTTTGTTTTCGTTTGGTGTAATGTACAATAAAGAATACTTATAATAAATATATTAATAAATAAAATCAATAATCAAAATCAAAATAGTTTATTTGCATAGAACATGTGTGATCTTACAATCTCTCGATGCATTCATGATGTTAAAAAAAAAAATACAGTGCAACAAGTTCTTTCCTAAAGTGGTGTGCAAATGAGTAATCTCTTATACATAAAATTAAATGTGATTTTAAATGTTATTCATGATAAAATGAAATAATTAACATTAAAATGGAATAGCTTTACATAAATGACATTAAATAATAATAAAATTAACATCGAGTCAAACTAAAAACATAAAAAAATAAGTAGGTCACATAACAAAATGTCAAATTAAACTAATACTTTCATTGAGAAAAAATTAATAATGACATGAAAATAACAATCATACAATTAAGAATTTGTCATTGAGGAAATCTGTAACATTATAATAAGATTTCTGAATTAACAATTGCTTTAGCTTTTTTTTAAACAAATTAAAATTTAATTGCTTAAAGCTTTTTGGAACTTTGTTATAAATTAAAGGACCCATGCAAACTCTGCTTTTGTGCTGTAGTGCTGTTTTAGCAGGGTGTATACAAAGTCCATCTTTATCACGTCTGTTTCGGGAAACATAGTCCGATAGACGTGGAAACCAATGCGGGTTTTCCCTCACAATAAAATTATAAAAAAACCGGCCAAGAGCATGTCGGGCCATGCTCAGTATTATAGGGTTCCTTAAGTAGGTCCAAACGAATCAAATCGAATATTAATAATTACTATTTTAGTTTTTGCAATCCATATATGACACACTTCTTAAATTTAGCGCTAGGTGGCGCTGTTACTTTGTGTTATCAATATAACACAAAGTTTCTTTTTGTGATTTTTTAAAATAGAAAATAACTAAAGGAGCATTATTTGCTAAGATCATTTTTATCTAAGATCAATGACCTATGAACTAGGACGTCTTAAGTATTTTTCAGTTTTTTCACTATAACTCAAAAATAAATAATCACATTAAACTCGAAATAGTTTTAAAAGAGAGTTTTTATAAAAGTCTATCAACGTGGAAGATTACAAGTTTCTACGTTGCATAGTTTGGAAATGGCACACACATTGTAAGCCACTTTGGTGGGCTATATTTCGCTGATGGTACACCTGATAAAAAAGTGATGTTTGAAACACTACCTTCATTTTAGTAGACCTATTCAATAATACCCCACACGAGGTGGTGCAGCGAAAAAAAAATGTTTCATCCCCATTTCACATGTATGGGCGCCACCCCTAAAATCCGTTATCAAGATTTTTTTATCCTTTTAAAATTGAGATCTGATTGGAAGTCCCTAAAAAAAAAAATTGATATCTATATCTAAACCATTTTTTAACAAAATTTCATTTACTTATATTTGTTTATAACTGTAGAAGTTATTAAGCTGTAAAGGATTAGGACAGACGGACAGACGGACAGACGGACGGACATGACGAAACTATAAGGGTTCCTTGTAGGACTACGGAACCCTAAAAAACAGCTGTTGTCATTAGGCCGCAATGTAACACATGCAACGGACTGTGCCGGGGTGTGTGTATCTGTGTGGAACGGGACGAGTAAGCAATGTAACGCGTGCACCAGTCTGTGCCTACGTATGTGTAGTTGAGTAGAACGGGACGAGTGAGCAATGTAACGCGTGCAACGGACTGTGCCTACGTCTGTGTAGTTGATTGAGTAAAACGGGACGGGTGAGCTGTGTTATGTACCAACTTTTATGCGAATAAGAGAATTGAATTGAATGTAACACGTGCGACAGACTGCCTGCACTCTATTTTTAGGGTTCCGTACCCAAAGGGTGTCAAACGGAACTCTATAACTCTGGCTACGCTGTCCGTCCGTCCGTCTGTCTGTCACAGGGCTGTATCTTTGTAACGGTAACAGATAACCAGTTGAAATTTTCACAGAATATGTATAAAATCTTAATATATATAAATCTCGTGTCACAATGTTTGTCCTCAATGGACTCCTAAACCACTTAACCGATTATAATAAAATTCGCACACCATGTGGAGTTCGATCCAACTTGAGAGATAGGATAGTTTAAATCTCAAATTATAGTCGCAATTTTAATTTATTGCTAATTATTTGTCTGTTATTATTTGACAGTCACAATTATTTGTTAACTCCAAATGATTCTAACAGATGTCGATACCTTTCGACTGGGTTGAGTAAGTAATGAATAGATGGCGCTGCTATGGTAAATCTACGAACGTGTCATATAAGCTACATTTATTTATTCACCCGGTAGGTGGCGCTGCAGTCGTTGTGTCACCAAATTTGATTTGCTGAACAATTGATAACATGGGACGGGACATGGGACGGACGGGACAGGACATGTGACATGGGGGACGGGATATGGGACGGGACGGGACGGGACATGTGACATGGGGGACGGGACATGTGACATGGGGGACGGGACATGTGACATGGGGGACGGGACATGGGACGGGACGGGACGGGACGGGACATGTGACATGGGGGACGGGACATGTGACATGGGGGACGGGACATGGGACGGGACGGGACATGGGAAGGGACATGGGCCGGGACGGGACATGGGACATGAGACGGGACGGGACGGGACATGTGACATGGGGGACGGGACATGGGACGAGACGGGACTTGAGAAGGGACATGGGCCGGGACGGGACATGGTACATGAGACGGGACATTGGACATGGGACGGGATGGGACATTTAACATGGGACGGGACGGGACATGGGACGGGACTGGACATGGGGTGAGATAGTGGGATAGTGACTGGACTGGACTGGACTGGACGGTCCGAATAAAAGGATGGATGGATGGATGGATGGAACTGGACTGGACTGGACTGAATTAACAGGATCCGTCACGTGGGTTAGCAGAATTTAACGCGAGTGAAGCCGCGAATATTTATTTCTTCTGTACATCTGATTGTCGCCTAACTCCTCCTAAACAACTGAACCGATTTGGATGAATTTTTTTGTGAATATTTCAATGGTTTCCTGGATGGTGTGAAAACACAATTGGATCCGGTAGGTGGCCCTTCTGTCTGTATGTCACTGATCTTCTCCTAAATGGCAGGGACGATTTTAATTATATGTGGCGCTGCTTTTCCGGGCAGGACGACGTCTGCCGGGTCCGCTAGTATATAATATATAAATATATGAATATGTATATGTATGAATATGTATTCTTATTCTTTATTGCACACAAGAAAATCACAACAATACATAATAGTTTTGAAATTACATGTACAAAGGCGAGCTTAACTCATAATTGCTACTAATTGTTACTATTGTGCCTATCACGACAAATACTAAAAATAAAAAGTCTAAAATCAAAGTGGGTCCCCATACAAGAAAACTCGAAAAACATGCATTTTTTAAACGTTTTTGTTCCTGCTCTATCTTCAAAACGGTAATACATACCAGCGTCAAACTTGGTCAGATTATAGTGTATTATGTATTTAACTATATTTACGGGACTTGTCGCGCACATTAAAATTAAAACATAACAAACATTTTGACAAACCTCGACGTCTCACGAGCAGACTACGCATACTATGTAGTTTAGAAACAAATACTAAAAATAGACCAAACATAGACATATGTGGTGGTACCTGCGTAAGAAAGAGATGCAAAAATTCATATTTCGCGCACGGTGCGTTGATGAATTTAATCGGTTTATATGGGGTATCAGGTTGATGGGTGGTACGGAACCCTTACTGCGTGAGTCTGACTCGCACTTGGCCGGATTTTTCTTAGTTGTCTCATATAGTAAACAATCTTGGCATGTCTTTATAAAGCAATTCGCAATTTCACACACTAAATAACATTTTTTAACCTAATTACATGTGCAGAACTAGTAATATTATATTTTATCAATAATTATTTGAATAAAGAGACTTGCCAAGATACTAAATAAGACAAGAGAGAATAACAGACTGTACGTGTTTGAGAAATTGTAAAAATGTAAATTACAAGATTACGTCGATGTTTTATTGGATGGGCTATATTATAAAACCGGCCAAGAGCATGTCGGGCCATGCTCAGTATTATAGGGTTCCTTAAGTAGGTGTAATTACAAACGAATCAAATCGAATATTAATCATGGCTATTTTAGTTTTTGCAATAATCGGCAGCATTCGCGACTCAGAGCGTGTTGTTAGTAGCGCCATCTAGCGATAAATTCAAGAAGCCAAATTTAAGACGTTTGTCATTTCAAAGTTACTTTTTGTGATTTTGTCAAATAGAAAGTAGCTAAAGGAGCATTATTTGCTACGATAATTTTTCTCTAAGGTCAATGACCTTTGAACTAGGACGTTTTAAGTATTTTTCAGTTTTCTCTCTATAACTCAAAAAATTATAATCACATTATACTCGAAATAATTTTAAAAGAGAGTTTTCACAAAGGTCTATCAATGTGGAAGATTATAAGTTTCTACATTGCATAGTTTAGAAATGGCAGGGGACACATTGCAAGCCACTTTAGCGGGCTATATTTCGCAGATGGTACACCTGATAAAAAAGTGGTGTATGAAACATTACCTTCATTTTAGTAGACCTATTCAATGATATCCCACACGAGGGGGTGCAGCGAAAAAAATTTTTTTTTCTCCATTTCACATGTATGGACGCCACCCCTAAAATACGGAAAAACGATTCTTTTATTCTTTTAAAATTGAGATCTATATGTAGACTATTTTTTAACAAAATTTCATTTACTTATGTTTATAACTGTAGAAGTTATTAAGCTGTAAAGGATTAGGACAGACGGACAGACGGACAGACGGACAGACGGACGGACATGACGAAACTATAAGGGTTCCTTGTAGGACTTCGGAACCCTAAAAAGCAGCCTCGGACGAATAAAAACCACGGACGGAATCTCGCTAAGAAAAGATTGAAGCACTTCGTTTTTTCCTAAACCCACTATAATTTCGACGAGATTTTTTGCGTAATCGCGGCTTTTTGTCTTACTATGGGTGTGAAATAGTGTGAATGTGTGCGTGCCAGCCCGTACTTTTAAGCGAGCCGTCTTACTATGGGTGCTTTGACCCGCCCGGTTTAAGCAGTTTGGGCACCTATCTTGGGTGCCAATCTGAGAGAGTCCATTCAAAAAGAAAATGTGTGCTTTTCTTTTTGTTTAGCGAGATTCCGTCCGCCTTTTTTATTCATCCAAGCAAGAGGCATGGTATCGGTGAAATTTTGTTACCCAGTTCCGCTTCCGACAAACAAGGAAAATTCTGACAGTGTTTTAGGTTCCCAAGATAAAAGGATATTTAATTGATCGTCCGGCGCACCCTGGGCAGTCAGCCCCGCCACCAACCTGCTGACTGGCTAATCTTTTCCCCACGGCATGAGCTGTTATCATTATGTAGCTCATGTCGACACGATACAAGAAGAAGAAGAACGTTAATGATGATGCTTCTAAAATTCTTAATCTTCTCCATCATCAGGCACGATCCTCGCTTCCTACATCGGCTTCGGTGCGGAGCCAGCTCACCTGGTGACTGCCAGTGTCATGTCTGCTCCTGCTGCCATCTGCTTCTCCAAACTCTTGATGCCGGAGACCAAAAGATCCTTGACGACAGTGGATAATATACAACCGGTTGTATGGTAAGTGTATCAAGTTACAGCATCTCACCAGGGGCCTCGAAATTGACACTTGCGTTCATAAAATATAAATAAATATAAATATTTTTGGGACATTTTACACATCACCATCTAGTCCCAAACTAAGCAGAGCTTGTGCTATGGGTACTAGACAACGGATATAATACTTATAAACCAATTTTTTTTTTGAAAATACAAACTTATATTTTGACGACGTCTGTGGTCTAGTGGTTCGAGTGTCGGACTCGGAGTCACGGGGTCATGGGTTCGATTCACACAGGACACAAATATTTATGTGACGAACATAAGAAACACCCAGACCAACACAAACACACAAATATTTGTGTCCTGTGGGAATCGAACCCACGACCTCGTAATCAGCAGTCCGACACTCGAACCACTAGACCACAGAGGTCATCAAAAAATAAAAAAAATCAGTAGTTCCTCCTCATATCCGCCAGGGGCGCTACTGATTTACGAATGAAAGTCGACGAAAACTATGTAAGTATTCGTAAGTGCCAAACTCGTACTAGTACTAGGCTCCCTCCCAACAAGCTAAGTATTCCTATAAGGAATTCTTAACATAACATCACGCCTGTATTTCCCCGAAGGGGTAGGCAGAGGTGTATAGTACACCCACATTTCGCCAATTATGTTATAGTCCCATGTAATATGTGGCGAGCCTATTGCCATTGACCGGGCACAAATCCAGACTCCGGGCTGCTACTGAGAATTTCCTAATGAAAAAACCCAATAACACTTTGCCCGACCCGGGAATCGAACCCAGAACCCCACGCTCAGAAGTCGCGCTTGCAACCACTAGCCAACGAGGCAGTCAATTCAAGGAATTCTTATAAGAATTAAGAGTCTTATAAAACTCATAAAGAGACATTGTCAAGTAGGGGAAGATGGGGTGGGTTCGTACAATTTTTACTTAGAGCCTTGTAAAAAAAAAACTAACAATTATTTCATAACAACCTTAACGCTGCTGTATTACCTAGTTATCTGGCTATAATAAAGCTGAATGTCGGTGTTAATTTAATGCAGCACAACTGAGCAATAGCCGTTTAAAAAAAAAATGGAAAACGTATGAATGCACCCCACACGTAGGGTAGCTTCGTACATAGGATGGGGTACATTCGTTCATGGTGGGAGCCTTCGTACACCGTAATAAAAAATACATTTGTACAAAATATATATGTTTATTAATTATATATAAATATATATTACTAAAATACAAAATAACTTCTGAAAGATACCGTCAAATTTTGATTATAGTTAACACAGAAGCAGTCTTAAAATCAATAGTTTTTTTCTGTCTTTTTGGCAAAGCTGTCATATTTGCCTCTGATAACAAACTTAGCGCGCTCTTCATTTTCTTTGCTCTATTTATTCTTTCTTTCTCTTGTTTCTTTATCTCTTGTACTTTTTAACATAACATAACATCACGCCTGTATTTCCCCGAAAGGGTAGGAAGTGGTGTCCCTATAGTACCTGCACCCATATTACACTAGTTATGTTATAAGTTCTATGTAATAAGGGGCGAGCCTATTGCCATCAACCAAGCATAATTCCAGACTCCAGGCTGCTACTGAGAATTTGCTAATGAAAAAATCCAATAGCACTGTCCGACCCGGGAATTAAACCAAGGACCCCACGCTTAGCAGTCGCATTTGCGACTACTAGACCAACCAGCTAGTCTTTTATATTTTTATTTTTTTAATTCAGTGTAAATCCTTGATTTTGCTGTCATTTTTCCTTTCTATGACTTTTGGGTGCATTTTTATATACCTTGGAATAGGATCAAATCATTTCAGGTGTTAGCAGGCCTAAAACTGATGTTGATGGTGGATCAACAACGCAGTCTAACGGTTGTGAGAGTAGAGGGTGATGCTGGCGCCAAACTCAGTGGATGATCTTGTTGAATTAGATGTATATCTTCCGGCATAGATGCGCGTTGCCATTTAGATCAGCTGTAGAAACTGCAATTTCTTCAGGCACGGTTTGATACATGCTGCTGCTGTAGATCTGCTGTAGTGTAGAAATTGACTGATAAACCTAAACCGGTGCAAAATCCTCGTCGCGGAAAGCCAGCTTGTTAAATGGCCATATTCTAGTCTTGAAATAATAATCTTCCTGGTGAAACAACCATCACAACTCACAAAGGGTGCCTTCGTACATCGTACGAACCCACCCCACGTAAATGTGTACGAAGGTGCCCCAACACAAAGAATCAACAAATTTACTAGTAGAAAAAAAAACAGTTGCCGTTATCCAGAAATAAATGATAACATAATAATTTCACACATCTATTTACCAACTACAATGAATATTTTTTACAATTTGATCAAAATTTATTAGGGATAAAAAAGTTCAAAGTTAAATCTTAATATTACTTACGCAGCGCGAAAACACGTTTCGACTCGGCTCAACCAAGCCATCGGCCGCACTGCCTGCTCCGTCCCGCGGGAAGCCTATGCGTATGAGTGGGAAACACGAACATAAAGATAACCGCGCTAACGTATTAGATAGTGTAGATACAGTCACTGGTGTCGATTCTCTTGTTCACGAACTAAACTTATTTTAAACTATCGCTCTCTTTTACTAACAGTACATACAAGAAAGGGATGGCAACCATTTTAGAACTGTCAAATTAGTATACGTGTTACATTTCTTTGTATTTTAGTGGGCACGTTCCGAGATCACGTCTAAACTTGTATGGAAATTTTAATTTTGTCTAATTTGACAGCTCTTAAATGGTTGCCATCCCTTTCTTGTATGTACTGTTAGTAAAAGAGAGCGATAGTTTTAAATAAGTTTAGTTCGTGAACAAGAGAATCGACACCACTGTCCGAAAGCTCCCTCTGTGCGAATCCACCCCATCTTCCCCTACTGTTTTACTATACACATCCTGACAAAGCTGTCTAGATTGCGGTCAAGAGCAGATCGATATATCATGAAAAAAATAAAAAAATCAAATTGCATGTCAGCCATAATAGACTAATGTTTATTCTTGTAATAAATCTTAGAAATACTTACAAGTGCAGTTTACAAGACTATTGGCACTGACAATTTATTTTTTCTCTTATTAGCATTTCATAGGAGTACTTGATCCTATTATACAGTATGTAACAAAAACCCTGTTTTTCCTGTGAGCTACGTTATCAGAATCGATATTCATACGTAAGGACACAGCTCATTTGGAAAACTCTTCAATCAAATTAAATATTAAATTATTATTAATTTTAAATTAAAAGTGATTATATCACTCAACCCAAATACCGCAGTGTCTCAAGACGAAAGTCTTTGACCAGTGTGTGTTGCCAGTAATTACTTACGGTACTGAAACGTGATCGCTCACAGTGGGCCTCATAAGAAGGCTCAAAGTCACTCAAAGGGCAATGGAGAGGGCTATGCTCGGAGTGTCCCTGCGTGATCGAATCAGAAATGAGGAGATTCGCAGGAGAACGAAAGTAACCGACATAGTCCGAAGAATTGCCAAACTTAAGTGGCAGTGGGCGGGGCACATTGCTCGCAGAACGGATGGCCGATGGGGCAGTAAAGTTCTGGAGTGGCGACGGGAAGGCGCAGCGTGGGTAGGCCCCCTACAAGGTGGACCGACGACCTGGTGAAGGTCGCGGGAATCCGCTGGATGCGGAAGGCACAGGACCGGTCATTGTGGCGATGCTTGGGGGAGGCCTATGTCCAGCAGTGGACGTTTCTCGGCTGAAATGATATCACTCAAAATAATAAAATTAAATATTAAAACATTATTAATTGTAAATTGAAAGTGATGTAGTTTAGTGATATAGATATAAGTAATCACTTTTAATAATGTTTTAATATTTTATTTAAATATTTTTATTGAAGAGTTTTTCCAAATGAGTTGTGTCCTTACGTATGAATATCGATTCTGCTAACGCAGCTCACAGGAACCACAGAGTTTTTGTAACATACTGTATATGTACTTATTACATGTTATTATAAGATTATGTAAGCTTATAACTGCATATTACAAGACTATTAGCACGGACTTATTAGAGCATCCTCAAGAATATTATAAGACTGCAGCGTTATTAATCTTGTTCAAGGCTTAGCAACATAAATTACGTTCTAAGCAGATGTTATGGAGCTCCGTAACCGTAACCGAAATTATCGGATATCCGAAATAAAAATATATCCGTAACCGTATCCGTTTCACAAGTTCCGGATAGTTTCGTATAAGGGCGGAGTCTAAATAAAACGACATGTTTCGACAGGTTTTTGTTTCACCGCTCGTGCGCCACGTGAATCTTGCAGTTTGTTTGTTATTTCTAGTCATAACATAACCTCTTTCATAACTAGATAAAACCTATAAATCAAACCAATACTATTTGTGTTTATATTTCACTTCAATCTAATATCCGTAACCGAAACTATCCGAAACTAACGGATTATCCGAAATAATTACATATCCGTAACCGTATCCTAAACCGATATAATTTTATTCCTATATCCATATCCATATCCAGATCCGAAATATCATATCCATAACGCAGACACTCTTCTTTAAGTTACGAACCGAATGCTATTAAAAACCGTAGATACTATGAAGTATGTCCAACACACTATTGTAGAACGGCTCTCGCTCAACGACATTATAGAATCTTGTCAAATTATCTATATAATAAAATTAATAAACTTTGCAACATATATCCTATGTGTCGACAAGAGTGTAAGACTAAGATCTGTAAATGGCTACTGACCCAAGATTATGATGAGACAGAAAATTTGATAAAGCTGTCGATTTTATAATCTAACTACATTTTATGTTATTCTAATACTGTTTTCTTCCTATAATATAACTGCTGGTGTAACAACTTAACGCGAGAACGCTGGTACCCATAACACAAGTTAAATCTTACCTTGGGTACCAGAGTTCATAGAAACACTCTTATTTCTAGTTGTATTGATAAGTCTAATGTTATTTGTAAGAAGTGTTTTTGTGCAACTTTTTATGGAAAATAAAATTATTTATTTATTTATTTATAACATCTCTGGTTCTAAGTCTCCTACGATCAATTGGCGAAAGAGTTTGCTTAGGTAGGTACCCCAATTTAAGAAACCCTGATTTTATTAGCTGGTAAATGACAAGTGTTCCCTATGCGCCTTCACTTTGTTTTATTCCCCGACAAATTCATTTAAAACCTTTAATCGATTAACTTTTTCTCATTTTTTTTATTCTCTTTCCAGCGAAGACAAGTCAGTTCTCTCAGCGGCCACCAGAGGCGCCACCAATGGCATTGCCTTGATCCTAAACATCATAGCCAACATTATAGCCTTTGTAGCCTTCATAGCCTTCGTCAACGGCGTGCTGGGCTACTGCGGGGGGCTGCTGGGCAACCCGAATATCAACCTGGAGTGGATCCTGGGGAAGGTGTTCATTCCCCTGTCTTGGGTTATGGGTGAGTACCTATAGGATTCTATTCTTTATAGGTACAGTCATTATGACTTAAAGATTTAAATTGTGGAAAGAAAAAATCGCTCACGAGCAGGATTCGAACCTGCGACTCCTGGCTCAGTACGCCAGTGCTTTAGCCACTAAGCTACCGTGAACACTGCTCGTGGTATCGAAATTATCCTCCACTATACGTCTTTGGGTGACGTCAGCGATATCTTATTAAGTAACATTGTTCCTTAACCGACTCGACTAACTTTGCAGTTAAATCAAAGTCGTATAGACATGCCTACCCTTACTAATTATTTTATTATTTTCGCTTCGCATGCGTAAAATGCGTTAAAACAATAAAAAATCATTATGACTTCTTTGGTTTTTTTTTAGTAAAAATGTTTTTGTTGAACAACATAATCCTACTTAATATTATAAAATTAAAAGTTCGTGAAGATGTTTGGATGTTGTAAGGGCTGAACGGATTTGTATGAAATTTGGCATAGGCAAGGGCGGATCCAGGGGGGGGGGGGTCATGGGGGTCATGACTCCCCCCTGGGCCTAGGTCAACCACAGTTTTTTCCTGTGTACATAATTTACTAAATGAATATACAATGAATGAATGAATGTTTGTTTGTGTTACGAGTACATACTAATGTAACAAGATAAATAAATTTGTAACAAAATACACACATAAAAATTACTAAATTGACGTCGCACCCGAATCCGTTCGTTCATTGTGAATATTATTCGCGTGATTTAAAGTTTGATTTTGCAGCATCTTCTCCAATCACTCCATTAAGTCCAATCGCCTGAATATCGATAACGAATCGATTGAATATTTAGCTTACCATCAACAACAGAAATAACTACTTAACTACGATGTTAGCCTTACAAAACCTAGCCGAAGTAAAAATAATTCAAGAACCTTAAAACATCGATATTAGATGATAAGTAATTAGTTTTTTGAAAATCGGAGCTCTTAAAACGGTTGTGTTTGCAAAAAAGTACCAAAAAATTTTGCGCTCGCTGCGCTCGCGCTTAAGCACTATTTCAATGCCCATGCAGGTGTAGAACTGCCATTACGATAGTACTATTAGATATTCTGTGGCCATAGCGTGAATCTATATTTACGTATCTACGCTATGGTGTCTACTATTAGCCGCTCTAGGCGCCGCAAGAATGGGCCGTGCTCAAATAAATGCGTACTCTTTTGTCACAGAATGTCTATTGTTTTCACAGTTTTTGTGAAAAGCTAGTCAGTTTGTTCAAGAACAGTCCAAAAAATTTCGCGCTCGCTACGCTCGCGCTTTTCTTTCTATCCTTCCTTTTTCTCCGTAGTGGACGTATGTTATAAGCAACTATTCTGTTACGTATGTTAATAGGAACAAAGCCGAAATTGGAAATAAGTTCGCGCTCGCTTCGCTCGTGCCTGTGTATTTTTTCGTTTCGTCTTTTTTGGCGTGTAGGTATTGCAAGTAACTATTCCGTTACATTAATATTCTACAAAGAGAAAATTCAAAGGTCTAAAATTCACTTAAATTCATGTTTTAGCAAAAAATACGAAATTCCTAGAATTTTATTGGTCGAAAGTTTTTTCCTAAAGGGAAGGGCGTCTAACACTGCACCAAAAAAAAATTGATCCGGGGCTGGATATAAGTACACGACCCCCCCCTGACACAAAGGCTGGATCCGCCCTTGGGCATAGGTAGAACCAAAGACTTTGTATACTGATTACCTAACTCTATGGGTAGAACATAAACTGGATTGACATACAGTATGTAACAAAAACCCTGTTGTTCCTGTGAGGTAGGTACGTTATCAGAATGGATTATATACACACCGGCAAAATTAGCGGAACACAAAAAAAGCAGGATTTTAAAATCTTTAACTTGAGGAACTGGCCAGTTATGAATTTTTTTTAATTTATTATCAAATTTGAAAATAGATAATTAGATGACATACACTTTTTTCATTCATTTGTTTTATTTTCCCGAACAATACGTTTTGTCAACTTGTTCGAGTAATAACTACGTAATTGTAATTTTTTTGAAAAACTGCAGTTAATGGTTTTTTATAAATTTGTTATTCTATAGGCAATTTTGTTTATTAAAAGCTCTTTATTATGCCTGACTTAACATCAAGGCTCAAGGCTTCGTCGACCAGTATCAACGATTCATCGCAGCATCCAGCGGTACAGATCGTCTAATTCTCTTGTGAGGAGGAGGGGTCAAGGTAGAAAAAGATGTACATCGAGGCGAGATGACAGTTTTTTACAACTTGGAGTTCGTAGGAATACGCGATTAACGGCTGTACAAGCTCGAAATGAACTGGAAGACGTTCGAGGAGTACGAGTAAGTGAGCGTACAGTTCGCAGGAGATTTGAAGAAGTTGGTTTAGGGTCGTATATACCTGCCAAAGGCCCAAAACTTGAGAGACGTCACCGCGTAAACCGATTAAGCTATGCGCGAGAACATCGTCATTGGGATTTGAACGAATGGCAGCAGGTTCTCTTTACTGATGAGTGCAGAGTTCTTTTAAAACAGATCGATGGGAGACAGCGAATATGGAGACGCAAAGGAGAACGCCACATACAGTCTAATTTTGAACACACAGTGGCTTATGGTGGCGGCTCGATTATGGTTTGGGGAGGGATATGTTTGGGAGCTCGCACGGAGTTAGTGATAGTCACAGGAGGGACCAGGACAGCAGATCGATACATCAGAGACATTTTAGAAGAACATGTTGTACCATTTGCCCCATTTATTGGTGACGACATTATTCTAATGCAAGATAATGCTCGTGCTCATAGTGCACAATCGGTACAGGCATATCTGAGCCACGTAGGTATACCGGTGATGCAGTGGCCAGCAAATTCCCCCGATATGAATCCGATAGAGCATGTCTGGGACTTGCTAAAAAGAAGGGTTAAATCCAGAATGCCACCCCCCAACAATCTGAATGAACTTGGAAACGCATTACTTGAGGAGTGGGAGCGGTTGCCTCAAGAAATCATCGATAACATAATCTGTAGCATGCCCAGACGAATGGAAACCGTAATCAGAGCAAGAGGGGGAAACACTCGTTATTAATTTTGCTTTAATTTTATTGTTAAATCATTTAATGCTTACTTTTTTTTATTTTTTGTGATGGTTCATAATCATCTAAAAATTTCACTTATTTCAAATTTCTTTATTTTTCAATAAAAAATAACGAAGACTTTTCAAAGTCGTTGTTAAAAGATGTTAATCAATTTGTTATTTTGTGTCTAATTACATTTTCGTCAAATATATGCGTTATTATCTCATAGTCTCACTTTTTTTTCTGTTCCGCTAATTGTGCCGGTGTGTATATTTATACGTAGGGAAAAACACAACTCATTTGGAAAAACTCTTCAATAAAAATTAATAATTATTTAATATTTAATTTCACTAGTGAGTTTTGAGTGATATAATCACTTTCAATTTTCAATTAGTAATGGTTTAATATTTAATTTGATTATTTTTATTAAAGAGTTTTTCCAAATGAGCTGTGTCCTTACGTATGAATATCGATTCTGATAACGTAGCTCACAGGAACAACAGGATTTTTGTTACATATCTACTGTATAGGCTACTTTTTATCCCGGGAAAATGAACAGTTCCCGAGGGATGGGCGATAAACGACATTCACGCGGGCGAAGTCGTGGGTATAGGCTCAGCGTTGCCAGACGTCCCGATTTTGGCAGGACGTCCCGATTTTTTATCAAAATTAAATGTCCCGCGCGTGACAGGCTTAGTCCCGCTTTTCGGGAATAACTCGACCGTGCGTGTAGTATTCTGAGGAAGCGCGGCAGGGTGGCACAGACAAGATGAAAGTGGACAAGATGACGCGTGAAGATAAGCGCTCGGGAGAAGGGGTGCGTCACGCAATCGACTTAGTTTTTTATTTTTTTTATTCAGATGACTAAGAAGACTCAACTACCTAACGATAGGGTAAATCTGATTTAAAATATCATATTTTTATTAAAATAGATTTTCTATTACTTGTTTTGCTAGTTATTGTCACGTAAACGTAACTTAAAACTCAAATAAAAAGATAAATATTTAAAAACTTCTGATTATATACGTTTTTTTTATATGTCCCGCTTTTGACGAAACAATCCCGCTTTTTTCACTCAAAAAATTTCATAATCCCGACCTGGCAAAAAAAAAAACTGGCAACGCTGCATTTGGCCGCGCAATTGGCACTCAAGCTATGTGAATTTTTGTGTTTTATTGGGAAAAAAGATATGAAAAATTCAAGTTTTTTTTTTTTTCTTGATTCCTTTGTGTTCTTCATATCGGATTCAACATAAAACCACCTCGTGTTGTGTTTCTTAGCGTTTTTATTTATGTTATCTGTGTCAATCTAGTATAAACGCGTGTTTGGCAACATGCATCCAAAGTCGATGGGACCCCGTACTTTGACAGTGAACCAAAATGAAGAGGTAAACAATGAACCACGGTTCACTGTTGCTGCTACTGTTCTCGTCTATTAAAATTAACAAATAATTTGACTGCACTTGTGGCATAGTCGTTAAGGTGGTCACCTCTCTATTGACACCACGCCAAATGTTGTGGATTCGATTCCCACACGGAATAAATATTTGTGTGACCCACAAATACCTAGTTGTTCTGAGTCTGGGTGTATTTTGTGTCTATGAATTGTATATTTGTAACGTCCCCCGCGGTATATGGAGACTTACATTATGTAACAAAACATTATCTTTATTGTCCTTAATATACATAACAAAAGCATTTATATTAAAGTTAATTGAAACTTGAGTTTTTCATTCAAGAAACAGGGATTTAGTCAGTAAATAATTCAACTGGTTCACTGTTTATTTTGTGGTTCACTATATAAGCATGGTGGTAACAGTGATCCAATTTAATAAAAATAAAAAAAACATCCGTACTGCTACAAATAGTTAAGTTATTGAATTAAATCGTCTTAAAACTTAAAATTTATTAAATTTCCCAGGTATTGGTATATATAAGACTCTGTTTTGTTTATAGATATTAGAGCAGTGATGCTTCAAACTTTTGGTGGTTCACTAATTACCACCCTACCTAATTCGACTGGTTCACTGTATACTTTGTGGTTCACTGTGGGCCATACTGGTGGTTAACTGTATATGCTAGGTAGTAACAGTGAACCAATTTACTTTATCTTGTTAAAACATCCCTACTGCCCCAAATAGTTGAGTTATTGAATTAAATCGTCTTAATAATTAAAATTTATTAAATTTCCAAGGTAGTGGTATATAAAACACTCTGTTATGTCTATAGATATAAGAGCTGTGACGCTTCAAACTTTAGGTGGTTCAGTGATTACCACCCTACCCTATATTATATTGTTTCGTGTAGTGGACAAAAAAGAATAGCACCACCCCATCTCTTTTCTCATGGGTGTCGTAAAAGGCGACTAAGGAGTTTACCAGAGGATGGGCAGCAGCGTTCTCTGAGTATTTATTCAAACAACAGCGATCGCGCATTTCGCCCGGAGAAGGCGGAGCCAGATATCGAGCCAGTTCACAAACCAAACTTCTTTTAAACTATCGCCAGAGGCGGATTTACACATTAGCCGCCAGTAGGCTATTCAAATTTTGCCTCCCCTACTGACCTTAGGTTAGTGTCAGTTTACAATACAACGATTTAGTTATGATTACACACAGGGCGGCCCTAGTAAGTTTTTCAGGCGGTGCGAGATCTCATTGTGGCGCCCCAAATGTGGGAAGCCAAGGGAAGGGGGCACATTTTTATGTTATTTGTGTAAATTCCTGTAAACTAGTCAGGGGTGACCCACCCGGTTAAGCAGTTAGGGTATCTATTTTGGGTACCAATTCTGTGAGAGCCCATTCTAAAAAAAAAAAAATTGTCAGTGGTGGAGTAACCCCTTCGGAGGTGCGGTGCTAAACTTACTCTGAAGTCAACAAGGGTGGAGAGGTTTTGCAAAACGCCAAGAAAACATCACCGATTACCGATTATATCTTTGGATATCGCTTCGCATCGCAAAACTAATAAAATAAATTAGACTTTTCTTTTTCTAACGATAGAAATAATGTTCCAATTGCAGGAGTTCCATGGGAGGAGTGTGAGCTGGTCGGCTCTCTAATAGGTCTTAAGACTGTAGTCAACGAGTTCGTGGCGTACCAGAGAATGGGGGAGATGAAGAGAGACGGACTGCTATCGGTAAATATTTTAAATAAGTACCTACCTATTTCATATTGATACAATATTGCCATGTGTAGTTTTGCCCCCCTTATGGGGGTGGCCTATGTCCAGCAGTGTCAACGTCTTTCGGCTGAAATGATGATGATTAACTGCTGCTTAATTTTTTTTAATAGGTGATTAAAATGTAATATGTAAGTATCATGTGGTCATTAATGTTTTTACAGTAATTCTATATATTCCTGCCTATTTGTTGTCTAGCAGTATGAGTCTGTCATGCTCACTTAAATGTCATGCTGATGGTGGCGTTAAGTTCCCTTCAATATGGTTGAGTTAAGCGATGGCTGATGCTCGCGTCATGCTCGTGAACGGGTGCCGTCTGTCGGGACAGGTCTGGGGGCCTAGTAGGTACGAGTTTGACACTTTATAATACTTTCATAGTTTTCGTCGGTTTTCATTCATAAACTAGTAGTTCCTCCTCCTATCCGCCAGGGGCGCTACTGATTTATGAATGAAAGTCGTCGAATTCGATGGAAGTATCGGTAAGTGTCAAACTCGTACTAGGGCCCCAGCTCCTACATACTATGGCAATTCTTTATTAGGTTTATTTCTAAAGGCAATATTCTCACTTTTAAACTCTTGTTTATTTCTGACATTAACCTACATTATACCTACTACTATTATTTGTTCCATGATTATACTCACATTATTTGAAAAAAACATTTGAATTTGATGTGTTTCTTGCGTTGTGTGCACAAGGGGCCATTCATTTATTACGTTTAGGGTTGGATCGATCATGTGTTATTTTTTCTTACAAGGGAGTGGGAGGGAGTCTCGGTAGTTCTTACGTAAGATAAAAAAATGCGCAAAGTTAAAATTATACTTTGAAATACCTATATAAAAATAAACATTAACTTTGAATTATACAAAATAAAATACAAATAACCATTTCTAAAAATTGTTACTTTGAAAAATAAACATTAAAACAAACCAAACGTGTATTCATTTTTTCCTTTAGATTCTTACGTAATAAATATTAAACAGGGGCGGGAGGGGGTCGGCCTATTCTTATTTTTCTTATAATAAGAATAAGGGGGTCAAAAACTAGCTAAAATAGTCTTACGTAATAAATGAATGGCCCCTAAGTTGAGTTCGCGACACTCGGGCTCTATGCAAACTAGGCGGCTTGCCCGATCTCCTTATATTCCGTTATCTGTGGTAAAAATCTACTAAAATTAAGAGTAAACTCATTTTATCGTCGTGTTTATTTACAGCCCCGAGCAGAATTAATAGCAACGTACTCTCTATGCGGCTTCACCAACCCAGCGTCGGCGGGGATCATGATAGGAGCCATCGCCTCCATGGCACCTAACCAGAGAGAGGTGCTGTCCAGTGTGAGTATACCTTTCTAAATGCAGATATTTTGAGGTTCACATTATAGGTAAACTAAAACAAGTAACTATAACCGGACTACATCGCGTATAATATTATTAATGGTTTTCCTGACGTTTCAAATGCTTTGCAGCGTTCGTGGTCGCAGGAAAACCAAGATGATAAGCGTCTTAACATAATATATATAAACATATATTTTAAAAAAACTATCGTACCTACATTTTTTATTAATTAAATTCGTTTCGCAGCCTACTCACCATTCACCAATGTGGTGCTATAACTTCCAAATCATGACGTCAGAAATTCTGTCCTTTGGTTGTGACCAAAGGACAGAATTTCTGACGTTTAGCACGAATTAGAACTAATTGGTCCCAAAAGCATTTACTTTGTACTATTGATTTCTATGTACTTTATTATTATTTCTCTGTGTGTGCATAAATTTAATAAATAATTTATAAAAATAAAAGTTTGACATTATCAAAGTAGCTTAATAAGCTTAATTCCATGATGGTGACGCTAGCGTGAGCCACATGTTGCGTTGGGTCCTCAGCACAGCAGAAGAAAATTTTGGTCCTAAGCCTGTCGGATAAATCTAGGTACTCTATCTGCATCGATGACCCCTCTTTATGTCGAAGTAATACCACGGCCTGTTTAGAACCAAAAAAGTCTTTTGTACATATTGTATTTTTATTTTGTTTATAGATAGCTGTAAGAGCGTTCTTCGCGGGATGCGGTATTTGCTTCATGACTGCGTGCATAGCGGGTATGCTATTAAAATAAAATAAATAAATATTTGGGACATTTTTACACAGCACCATCTATTCCTAAACTAAGCAGAGCTTTTACTATGGGTACTAAACACTGGGTATAATACTTATATACTTTTTCTTTGTAAGCAAGCTCTGCTTAGCTTGGGACTAGATGATGCTGTTTAAAATCTCCAAAAATATTTTTTTTATTTTATTTTTTCATCTTTGTTTCAGGTATACTGATGCCCGAAAGTGCGTTCGGATAAAATTCAAAGTGATATTTAATTTAAATACTTTAAATAGGTACTTAATTTTATACAATTGTTATTTATTAAATAAAGGTTTCGTAATAAAATTAAGTTTCATTATTTTTAAACACGACTGCCCAAAAAAAGGAGTGTAATGTTTTCAGGGTTCATGTCAGCGTTGCCAGATTTTTTTTTACCAAGTCGGGATTCTGAAACTTTTTGAGTGAAAAAAGCGTGATTCTTTCGTCGAAAGCGGGACATAGTAAAAAAAACCTATATAATCAGAAGTTTCTAAAACTAATGCAATAGGTATTCGTTATTTCTTCGTACGTAATCGTACGTTTTCGCAAAATGGTTTATTAACAAATGGGAATAAGAAAATAGTGAAAGAGATCATGTCGCGGCTGCACGCACCGATTGCGTGACGCGCCCCTCTTTCTCCCGCGCGCTTATCTTCTCTACGCGCCGGGTCACAAGTGGTTATATTCTCTTTGGGCGGCCAGTCCACACTTGTCTGTGCCACCCGGCCGCGATTCCTCAGCATACTGCACGCACGGTCGAGTTATTCCCGAAAAGCGGGCCGCAGCCTATCCCGCGCGGGACATTTAATTTTGATTTACAAATCGGGACGTCCCGCCAAAATCGGGACTTCTGGCAACGCTGGTTCATGTTTGTACGTGGGTGAGTTTCTTTATTATCTTCTAAACGGCTGAACTGATCTAAACATAAGTGCTGTTGGCCAATCCACGTAACTAAAGAAGTCCAGTTGCAGTTGCAGTTTCGATCAAAACAACGCTTTTCGTATTCTCTTATGTACGGCGATCGCTGTCAGAAACGAACTGCAACTTGATCGGCGCGTTATGAAATTACGTGAATTAGGGCCCTAGTATCGTTAGAATCCTTGCATTTTCCCAGGTGTCATAGGCTTGGTAACATCTTTAAAAGATCCGCAAGTCGCGTTCGCCAAACCTAGATACGAAGATGGAATGTCTTGTGTTGTCATTGTAATTTATTATGACTAGAGAATTAGAGAATTTGAACTAGAGCTACCATTCAATAAAGATAATAATATGTCAGTGCGAGTGAGAACAGCTCAGCTCATTTTGAGCATTTGATAAATTGATTAATTTTGTATAAAAAATGTTAAAATTCATGGTCTTCCTTTTATTTGTGACACTAATGTTATTGAGCAAAAAATAATCCTTATGATGAAGCCTTTCGATCGGTATAATTTATTATACCGATCGAAAGCTTTAGCTACAGGGTTATTATTTTTATCATGTGACGGGTTCGATTTCCGGTTCAACCATGTAAGTATTTTTTTTTTTTTTTTTTTTTAAATTTAAATTCAAATAATATCTTCTTTCAGTAAAATCCATCTACAACATTCAAGGTACTTTCCCTCCATGTGGCACTAATTTATGCAGTTGGGTCGATTTCACATAAAATAGGGTACCACGAATGATTTTACACTAATGAGATCATGACACAAATGAAATGTAAATCACGCTAATGGCATGCATATTTTTATTGGTTTACAAAGTATGTTTAGCCTTATTTATATTGATGAAGATTACTGTTAACAAATTGTAAAAAAGTTTATCAATTGTTGTTTCAATGTCAAAGGTTTTAATATTGTTCATAAGAAGACTTAATTTACATTTTTTAACCAATAAAAATATCCACATCATTAGTGTGATTCGGATATCATCTGTGTCACGATCTCATTAGTGTAACTTCATTCGTAGGCTGTGAAATCGACCCAGTTACCAACACACTTTCCAAGATTGAGGCAATTATGTAGATCCAATGAAAGTTACACTACACGGCTAAGCCGAGGCTAAACTACGCGTCTTAATGAGTCGCAAAAAAGTTTTCAAAAAACTCGCAAAGAAAACTCTTTTATCCACCCTGCTTTCTCAACAACCTGGCTGAAAACGACCTCCTAAAAACACAAAGACGAACTAACTTCAACTGTCTTCTGTTTTCAAACCTGACATTTCCGCCAAAAATGTCACTACACTATGCACTCATTAGAATCAAGACAGCATTATTTAAAAAACATTTATTTAATAACTGTAAAGCGGTACAGTTATGATACCATATCGAAATTGCGAAGTATTCGCTAGTGTCATATTCTTTTTTGTGATCAAAATTTTCTGTAGTTTTGCCCTCTGGTATCGCGGTATGTATAGGAAGCAACCTACCTTAACCAGTATACCGGAACGAAACGAAAACGAGGATGAGCATCTGACTAATAAATGGGTGCCAAAGAAGAAGCACGAGGTCCTTAAAGCTAAGTATAAATGTTTGAAGAAGCTATTCCAAATTTACGATGCCAGCGTCATAGGAATTCTGCCAGAATCCTATGGCCCGGATGGATACTTAGAAGAAGATATTCAGTCTAAGAAGAAGAGAAAGAAGCGTTCGCATCGCACGAAGACTGACGCTTGCGCTGGGACTACAGAAGTCTCAAGCGGTGATGTCTCGATCCATTCCGATTCGGAGAAGGAATCCGTTGCGACAGCTGTCATTAGAGATCTGAAGACCACACAATGTTCCTGCACATCCACGCAGATGGAATCAATGGCGTCCAAAGATCACAAATACGCCGCCACCGCCACAGCTACTCAAGACTCAAAGGAAAATATGACCGTGGACCGTGAACGCGACCGTGTCCAAGAGTGCGAATTCACGCAGACAAGCGAACCGCACCCTATCCCCTACCTCATGATCAATGAGAAACGTAAGCTCACCCGATTCCAGTGCTTCATTCAGCGCATCTTCGGTATTCGTCGGGAGAGGTCTTACAAGAACTATGTCCTGCCAAACGGACATGTATACGCTGCCAGCGATAATAATATCTCTCATAATTATTGCGAAAAGCGACGGCGCAGGGGCTTGAGGTTCAGGAGACTGCGGAGGCCTAAGAAGATCCAGTCTGAGATCGCTCTGAGGGACGTGAAGAGTCCCGTGATATTAAATTATGTGCAGTCAGTGCAGAGAAACTGCTTGATGGACACCACGCCTCGGCACTGTCCTATTTTGGGATGCCGTATGATTTCTTATGGTAAGTAAAAATTTTGAAGTCAGGTCCAGATAGTCAAAAAGCTGATTTTCGACCTCTGCGTAGAACAAAGACATATTTATCTCCAATAAGAATTGGAATTGGCCTTAAGAAGGCCCATTAGTTAGTTTAAGTTGGTGAATAACGGCTAAAATTAATATCCAAAATCTATCCACGATTTACCCTACTAGAGATAGAAATTTGACATATTTTATATGGACCTTAATATGTCAAATTCTTATCTCTAGTAGGGTAAATCGTGGATAGATTGAATTGGATATTAATTTTGGCCGTTAGAGAATCAACACCAATACCAAGTAGTAGCTGAGCTCCTTTGTGAAAGAGCTCGTCTGGGGAAGTACTACCACCGTACCTACTTCTCCGCCAAATAGTGATGCTTGCATTGCTGTGTTCCGGTCTGAAGGGTACGGGTGCCGGTGAAATTACAATCACATGAGACTTTCCATCTTCATGTCTCTGTCTGGCGAACCGACTTGCGGTACCATTTAGGCAACAGCCTAGGTGGTATTAAAGATGTAATGAGCAAAGGTAATAGCTTAACACCAGGTGGGCCTTTAGCTCGTTTCGCCAACCTATACTATAAAAAAAAAGTTTTGTTATGTCTTGCTGCGTTCTATTAATATTTTACTTTACTAAATCATTGTTACCATTTCAGGCATCATAAACTATAACGATCACTTAAACCTCTGCCACTTCGCTGACAGAAAGTACATCTGTCATTACTGCCACGAAGGCTTCGAGCGAGAATACGACAAATTCGTCCACGAAAACGAACACATTGGCATCTCCAAACTAGGGACCAACATCTCGACCCCTTCAACCA
Source organism: Asteroscopus sphinx (assembly GCA_949699075.1). Taxonomy (NCBI): domain Eukaryota; kingdom Metazoa; phylum Arthropoda; class Insecta; order Lepidoptera; family Noctuidae; genus Asteroscopus; species Asteroscopus sphinx. Next base: position 4,119,585 of record OX453029.1, on the reverse strand, counting down.
CCCGACAGTCCCTCAAAAAGGCCAGTAATACCCAAACTGACCCAGAAATGACGAAATGTGACGTCCCAGAAGATAAATTGAAGAAAATCGTGTCTTTTTTCGATAAAATCACTGACCCGGACCAAATTTTGACGGAAATCAAGAAGAATAGGTTTTCTGAATCTAATCTGCCACGATCTAAAACTGATACAAATGAGACAGTTGAAGAGGAATCGGAAGATTCTTCGGACAAGAGGACAGTGAGCTGTGTCAATCTGCATCGGAAGATAGACAAGTCGAAGTGTGCTTCGTCGGCTGAATCCGAAGTGACTTCGAAACACCAGTTCAGCTCGCCAGTTACCTGTCATTTATGCGGAGAACATTTTAACTATAGGTAAGCGATCTCCGTGTGTTCCCAGAAGTCCCATTGAAGTTGGTTGATCCGTGACGAGATTAAGTACTGGAATTTTTCCCTAAAGTTCCGTGACGTTTACAACCACATTCCCAGTCCTGATTTGCTAAAACTTTAACGTCCAAAATTTATATCCAATCTATCTATGATTTGCCCTACTAGAGATAAGAATTTGACATAATAATAATAAATAATAATAAATCATTTATTTCAGATTTGTATCCATTTTGTTAGTAAACATTGCCCTTACAACCTAATGTTAGTAAATTACAAATTTCGAATTTAATTTAATTAAAATACCTACGTAGCTTATCTATGCCACTGGGGCGTGTAAGCGTAACCAATGCTGCAGTATGGGGGCGTCCCACCTGTCCTTTATGGTATTCAAGATGCTGTTGGGGCTGCCGCGCACCCTGCGCAGAACAGAAGCGCAGCGTTTGCGCATGATTGCAAAAAAGTCGTCAGTTCGCGCGTCCGCAAACATCTGTGATGCGCTGCAGTACCTCGGCAGCCCCACCAGCACCCTGAATGCATTATTATATTGAACGCGCAGAGCGTTGTATGCCTTCTGCGTGTAACTAACCCACAGACTACACGCAAAAGCTCCATACAAAATATGTCAAATTTCTATCTCTAGTAGGGCAAATCGTAGATAGATTGGATATAAATTTTGGACGTTAGACACAATTTATAAATCCCAGTAGTCCCTTTAATGGAACCTCCACCTTTAATGAACTTCTGGGAAGTGGGAATACCTACACGAACTTTATGGTCTAGGATGGCGAAACGAGGTAAAAGCCCACCAACGAATTCAATAACTTCCTCGTGTTTATCGCATGTGGCGAATGGCACAGAAGGTTGTAATTAAGAATGTTTGAATAGTTTATAGCAGCCATTCCCAAAGTGGGCGATAACGCCCCCCTGTGGCCGCTGCAGGCCTAAAGAGAGGCGGTAAGAGACCCAGAAAAAAAATGGGGGCATTGTGTAAAGGCATCTAGCTAGGAGGACTATTACAGGACGATACTCAAGCATTTTGAGTTGAGCTTTGATTTTAGAACGTTCCTCAAGCAGAGATTTATTGATCACAGTTCAGCTGAGTTTAGCTTTATTTTATACTGGCACCTGTTTCGGTATTTGAGCAGAGTTGTAATCACTTTAGTGTGGTCCAGACTACACTTGAGTAGATATTTCTATTCAATTTCAGGTCAAATTCGTGTGTTATGTTGTTGAATTAAAGTTTATAATTACCGTTCTGGAATAAGACCGATACTCAAGTAACGATTCTATCCTTAAGTAGTGATCAGGTGATTGGAGTTTAAACTGCACTTGAGGAAGCTTCTGTAATACAGGCCTTAGACACCGACTGAACTCTCGACTTTCGAGTAGACAAAATAAGTTTGGGAACCAGTGGTTTATAGCATAGAAATGTTTATAGCAACACCACACCCAGGCGCGCATAACACTGCAGTCGATTCTCTTATTCACGAAATAAACTTATTTTGAATTTTTTTTCCTGGTACCTATAGTATAGCGAAACGAGCTAAAGAACCACCAGATATTGGTATCGATTCTCTTTCTGAAGAACTAATATTATTTTATACTATCGCTCTCTTTTACTTAAAGTAGGTGCAGGAAAGGGATGGCAACAATTTTAGTGCTGTCAAATTAGTTTACGTGTTCAAATGCTTCACATTTTTAGTGGGCACGTTCCGAGATCACGACTAAATTTGTATGGAAATTTTAATTCCGACTAATTTCACAGCACTAAAATTGTTGCCATCCCTTTCTTGTATCTAATATTAGTAAAAGAGAGCGATAGTTTAAAATAAGTTTAGTTTTTGAACAAGAGGATAAACACCATTGAATGCCTAACCCTATCTGATAAATTGAATGATATCGTTTGTTACAGAACTAGACATTCATAACTCATATCTGCAAATATTCAAATACGTATCCTTCCATTTGTCAGGAAATTATTTAACCTTTTTCTACATTTTCCAGGCGCCAGTTGAGTCTCCACGTGGATCTGGAGCACCGTGTCCACGACAAATTCTCCAAATTCCACAGCTGTGCTGGCATCCTCAACCACAGACCTGCAAACCGAGTCGATATGGTCTCTGAAGATGGAAAAATTAAGGTCCAAAGCGTAGATAGATCCCACTCTGGAATCCGAAGGTCCAGTTCCACTTTGAGCCAAGAAACCTATTCCGATGTTTCTAGAAGGAAGTCTGAAGAGAGTTTGAGTTGTGATCCGTCTACGAATATTGTTTATTATACTTCGATGGAGACTGTTAAGAAGCCGTCAGTGGTAAATAACATCGTTCAGAAAGTTCGCAGCGGCTTCAACAATTATAAGTGGGAGCCGGGTACGAAAATTATTCGTGTGTAGTCCGTCTGTTGTGAAGAGGCATTTTGTGTTTTATTTTGTTACAAATATAGTAGAAAGTCCAGTGGTTGGTTTTATTTTTGTTCAATGGCGTCGATTGTCTTGTTCTCGGACTATTTTAAACTATCGCTCTCTTTTACTAATAGTAGATACAAGAGAGGGATGTCAACAAATTTGGACTGTCAAATTAGATTTCCATAGAAGTTTAGTCGTGATCTCGGAACGTGCCCACTAAAATTTCTTAAATCGTTGACTAAAATACAAAGAAACTTAACACTTAAACTAAATTGACAGTACCAAAATGTTGCCATCCCTTTCTTGTATCTACTATTGGTAAAAGAGAGCGGTAGTTTAAAATAAGTTTAGTTCGTGAACAAGAGAATCGACAGCAATATCCCCAGCCTGTTGAATACTAAACTTGATAACTATTTGCAGCTTATACAAACTTTAAGAACGAGTGATTATAGTTGATTTTCGATTGATAAAAATCGATCTAAAAGTTCATTAAAATCATGGTATAATAAGATGTTTCACCAGGTACTCTTCCCGTGACAGCTAGGTCACGTGATTGCCTCCGTACTACGTCATCGGCCGTGGAGCCAATAGCGGGCTGTTAGCGTGACACTTGTCAGTTTGATGTGCTGCCACTTTGTGTAAATAAATTACCCGAGCAAAATGAATTTTTTCATTTAACTACTTGCTTCTATAAAGCACTTTTTTATACAGTTTCCTTTAATAACTAATTAGATGAATAATACGAGATATCAAAATATAGTTAGGCTAGTTAGGTATTTATTTTATATTCATTATGAACAAAAAATCTCCTTAAGATATAATTATTATTATTGAAGATATCAATCAATGGCGACACTGATCGTTACGTAGCTTGGAGGCATCGCGGGAAGATAATACTCGGGTGAAACATTTTAATATAACATGGGGTGAAACATCTTATTATACCATAGGGGCAGGTAAGTGTATGTTGGCAAAAAAAGTTATAAAAAGAAAACAAATTCCATAAAAAACCACACATGTTTATTGTAGTTGTTTTTATATAATATACCTAACACATGCCACGCGTGAGATCGCCTGCGCAAATAAACTTTAGTTGGAAGCCATAGAACCTCGAGTTAGAAAACATATAAATATGTTACATCTTAAACTAACTGATAACGTAAACTTACAACTAAATATACTATTGTGATGTCCGCCTATCACATAATATAGAAAGAAGTATTATTATTTTTGTCTATTTCCTACCTGAAAATCGGTATTAGAAAATATAGAAACTGATGTTAATTCTCTTCTTCACAAACATGGACGAATAAAAAAGGCGGACGGAATCTCGCTAAACAATAAGTGAAGCATCCAATAGCAAGACGGCCCGTTTGAAAGTACGGGCTGGCACACACATTCACACACAACAAATTTCGTGTGACGGAAGTTTTTGTCGTAGTGTCACAAATAAAATAACAATATGGTGTATTAAAATACTGTAGAAATTACAGTGGGTTTAAGAAAAAATTAAGTGCTTCAATCTATTTTTAGCGAGATTCCGTCTCCCTTTTTTATTCGTTCACAAACTAAACTTCTAAAGCTGCCAAATAAGTTTCAAAATGACCTCCTTTCCAACAGGTTTACAGCTAAGATGAAAGAACCTACTTTGGTAGTAAGCAGGTTCTATCATCGTAGGTTTACAGTGAGCGTCAATAATATTACGATACTATGATATAACTAAACTAAATATACTACAATAATATGTCAAAACAACACCTACGTACGGTGACAGCCGCCTACACCGGACACGGTTCATTTAACAAACACCTCTTTGTCATAGGTGTGACTGACAGTCCTCTGTGCAGAGCCTGCATGGAGACAGAGGAAACAGCGGCCCACGTGCTTCTCAACTGCCCGGAGGTCGCCTCATACAGGGCTCATACTCTCCGAGAGACAGTCAGCAACATCAAGCGTCTGCTGGCCTTCCTCGAGGAGCTGGGGTGGCTCGAGTAAACAAGTTATTCCCACCCACACGCAAAATACACGCCGAGCGTGGAGTTGCGGAAAATGGCCCGTTATACCAATACCAATACCAATAATATTACGATAAAGACGCAATTGTTGATTTTGAACATTGTTCGTCCTGATATTATTGACGCCCACTGTACTTTGACCATTTTTATTCCTCTTTTCTTATATGTACATAAAGAGTTTATTTAAATAAAAATATTATCCGTATCTTTTCTCATATTATGTAATAGACAGACAAAAACATCAACTACAATAAAAAGAGCCAGTAGGTATTTATAAATATTTCAACACTGCGTACACAGCGACAATATTATGCAACAACTTTCTTATACAGAATGCCTTCAAACCACAGACCAGTAAGCTTCTAGACGCCGATTAGCCGGACACCCCCAGTCACAACGCATATGCAGTAGCACTGCATATCATACGCCCCGCCACCAATCAGGACGTCAGTCCGTCAGCGAGCGGCACCAATCATACGGCATCATACCACCGAACTTTCGAGCCGACCAATCATAACGCACCGTCCGCCCCCCGGTCCCCACCATCATTTTACGACTGCGTTCTCATGCAAAACTTCGTTTAAGCGGCGTCTTGAGGCTTACTGGTCTGTGCTTCAAACCAATGAGTGATAAAGGCAAAATAATAGCAAACTTAAAGCACACTTTCAATTTATTTTTTAAAGTGAGAAATACAGCACTAAAAGATTATGAAAAAGTACTTTTCTTCCATGACCAACTGATTTGGGACAACCTGTATATGGTCATATTTTTGAGGATTTTCGACTATTCCGAAACTGGTTCGTATATTAAAATGTAGTAATTTTTTACCAATTTTGGCAAGTTTTCGTATCTGCAAAATATTGTCACCACGCATTTGTAACTTAAGAAAAATAACAAGCAAAACTAGTTGAAAAACCAACAGTTTAAATATATTGCTAGTTTATATTCCAATTTTTTTGTCAAAAAAACAGCAACTATTTTGGCTATCGACACTTTGAATACTTAGTCGTCAAAAAGGGTCGTTCCTCGTGGTCCCACTACTTTGCCCCACTGGTGGGACCACGAGGAAATGTTGTTCCTCGTGGTCCCACTCAGCAGTGGGCTCACAAGGAATACTCTTTGCCGTTCCTCGTGGTTCCACTACGTTGCCCCACTGGTGGGACCACGAGGAAATGTAATTCCTCGTGGTCCCACTCAGCAGTGGGCCCATGAGGAATACTCTTTGCCGTTCCTCGTGGACCCACTGATGAAATTACTTACCAAAACAGGCTAAATAAAAATACACCTGAGTTAATGGTTAGTTAATTGCATTTTTTTAGAATAATGTGTCACCAGTGTACCCATTGCTGGGCTACAAATTAAGCAGTGAATGGACATTTCGGTAATAATACCTAATGCACCTGAGCGAAACTACGAACGACTAGGTACCCTATAGTTTATGTACTCCTAGTACTTTTCTTTGACGCATGGTAGTTTAGTAACGTATAGTTGTTATCCTAAAGGTAAGAGCAATAGGTACTCCATAAACGGTCGAACATGTAAACATGGTACTACCAAGCAGTAGTACCACGGGTAAACTGTGGAAATCATGTCCCATGGTACTACCAACCAGTAGTACCACGGTTAAACCATGGAAAACATGTCCCATGGTACTACCCACCTAAAGTACCCTAGATAAACTGCTCAAAATATCGTGTATTCCTGTTGTATCCACTACCCCCACCAGTGGGCCAACGGGAATTGATTAAAATAATATTAATTTATTTCCATTATCTCCACTGACGAGATCGAATAAATTATTTGATTATTGTCATTCTTCCCACTTAAGGTCATGCTAACTTTAAACTTGTGATAATGACAAATACCATTTTTCTTGAACTTATAAAGGACATTACCAAATTTAGCCTTAGATACATTGCTCATATCTATGATGGTGCATTTGAGAATAATTTTTATCACTACCTAGATCTACTAGTAAAATCTTTAATTCAAACTGGATCTAGTGGTAAGGTGAGAAAGTACTTCACGCTGGAATAGCTGCTCAATTTTTACAAAACACAAGTTCGACCGTTAATGGAGTACCTACTGCTCTTACCTTTAGGATAACACCTATACGTTACTAAACTACCATGCGTCAAAGAAAAGTACTAGGAGTACATAAACTATAGGCTACATAGTCGTTCGTAGTTTCGCTGGTTGCTGCCGGGGTAGATGGGAGCAAGTCGTGGTAGGTGGTGGTTGTCACTGATGATGATAATTGAACTCGTTAAAACACTTATTAATCCTACTTATTATTCTAAAAAAATGCAATTAACTAACCATTAACTCAGGTGTATTTTTATTTAGCCTGTTTTGGTAAGTAATTTCATCAGTGGGTCCACAAGGAACGGCAAAGAGTATTCCTCATGGGCCCACTGCTGAGTGGGACCACGAGGAATTACATTTCCTCGTGGTCCCACCAGTGGGGCAACGTAGTGGGACCACGAGGAACGGCAAAGAGTATTCCTTGTGGGCCCACTGCTGAGTGGGACCACGAGGAACAACATTTCCTCGTGGTCCCACCAGTGGGGCAAAGTAGTGGGACTACGAGGAACGACCCGTCAAAAATAATAGAAAAATATTTTAAAATCGTTACGTTACGTAGCTTCAATTTTCTTCGCTAATATTCTTCATTCTGATAATATTGGGTTCAAAATCCTTATTCGGCAGAGATATTCAACCATCAAATAAGTATGCATGTCTTTAGATTATCTTTTCTTTGCTACATTAGTTTTTAAACTTAGTTTTTTGGAATCTGTAATCAAATCTCACACCAGCTGCTGTGATACGCGACTAACCCCCAGAATCTGGAAGGCTGATCTATTCAGTCACATGGTATAATAAGATGTTTTACCAGGTATTCTCTTCCCGCAATGACAGCGCGATGCCTCCAAGCTACGTCACGATCAGTGCCGCCATTGATTGATATCTTCAATATACTTAAGGAGATTTTTGTTCATAATGAATATAAAATAAATTCCTAACTAGACTAACTATTTGTTATCTCGTGTTATTCATCTAATTAGTTAATAAAGGAAACTATATTAAATTACTAGTTAAAAAGTGATTCTTTATAGAAGAAAGTAAATGAAAAAATGCATTTTGCTCGGGTAATTTATTTTCACAAAGTGGCAGCACATCAAACTGACAAGTGTCACGCTAACAGCCCGCTATTGGCTCCACGGCCGATGACGTAGTACGGAGGCAATCACGTAACCTAGCTGTCACGGGAAGAGACTACCTGGTGTTATTATACCATGTTCAGTCAAATCTAATGTCAGCTTCTGTGATTGGCCGTCAAAAATGTTAACAACCAATCACATCACTTGACCTGAGATTTGACAGTTCATTAGTTAATTTTTACGCTGATCAGCCTTTCGGAAACTGGGGATAAGGGTGGTATACTACTGGTCAAATTTCTTTGTCCAATGTGACTTTGATCAAAGAAATTGGACGATTCTCATCAAATGTATGTATTATAATACTGGTCATCAAATAAATTGGATTGGACAAAGAAATTTGACCAGTGCCATATCACCCTTAAATACAACATCCAATCGCATCACTTGTCAGGTAACGTTATAGCTAATTAATTAATTTTTTGCGTTGATAAGGGCCTGTTTCACTACATCCTGATAGGCAATCGGTGCTAGATTAATCCAAAAACAGAACATGATTTGTATGAAATTATCTGCCAGACTCCCAGTTAAGTTAAACACAACTTATGAGATAGTGAAACAGGCCTTAGTTTAGCCTTTTAAAAACCGGCCGGAAATCAGCATTAAAATCAATTTCTAACCAATTTAATCTGAGTTTTCTCATAGGTTGAATACCACTGCGATTTTTCTAACAAATCGAATGTGGGTTACTTATAATAAAAATAAGTTAATCGCTCTCTATACACGTTAGAGCGATCTCACTTCAATCTATGTCATACCTACCCATCTTCTAGCACCGAACCACGATATTAACTTTACTACGAGAGAATGCATTCGTTATTTTAAATAATATACAACATGTTATTGAAATAACTGAAAACCTCTTAAGAGGTCATTGTACTCATCAGTATGAACAACTTTTCCTATGGCACAAAACCTGAAAACGCGAAATACATCAGCCGTCTCCTACATTTATGATCACATAATACGACAAAATTTAGGGAACAACTGTTTCCTTTTCGCGATTTCAGGATTGGGCCCAAAATAAAAGTTGTTCATGCTGATGAGTACAATGACCCCTTAAGAGGTTTTCAGTTATTTCAATAACAGTTAAAGAAATATGGACTCAGTGGGGATTTTGGGGATATACACGTTGTATACATGGTACAAAAGTATTTTAATACAATTTTATAAAACAATATTTGGAAACAAAGTACTCGTATATGGAAGACATAACTATATTAACAAGACATGAGCTCTGACATAATTTGTTCGATTTCGGTCAAGGCATTTGGATCGCATTGTACGCTCACTATTTTTGTCCGTTCAACAACTTTGAAAATAACTTTTATTGCGGAAAATTGGTTCCAAGATTTAAAAAAAAACAATTATTAAAATGTTTAACGAACCTCAGTTAATGTTACGAGTACTTTTTTTTATAAAATATAGAAACAGATACTTTTAAGAAAACATAACAACAAATTCATTAATTACATGACATGATCTCGATGTCCACTGGTAAAAACAATAATTAATAATAACAATTTTTTTTTTTAAGAATTACATTCTCTTGATATTTTATCAACAAATCGACGGCGGTTTTGAAATTTTTATAAACAAAATGGACTTTTGAATTTTTTTTTCTGGTATGTATAGCGAAACGAGCTAAAGAACCACCAGATATTGGTATCGATTCTCTTTCTGAAGAACTAATATTATTTTAAACTATCGCTCTCTTTTACTAATAGTAGGTACACACGGCTACACATCAAGCTGTACAAAACCAGTAAAGGCTGACCTCGCGTTGTAAGCAAAACCTATACAATGCGAGGTCAGCTTATACTGGAAACATACAGCTTGATGTGTAGCCGTGTGTACAAGAAAGGGATCGCAACAATTTTAGAACTGTCAAATTAGTTTACGTGTTACATTTTAGTGGACACGTTCCGAGATCACGACTAAACTTGTGTGGAAATTTTAATTCCGACTAATTTGACAGCACTAAAATTGTTGCCATCCCTTTCTTGTGTCTACTATTAGTAAAAGAGAGCGATAGTTTAAAATAAGTTCAACACCAATAAATAATTACGCTGAAGCAACATAATAAGATTTAAATAAAGATTTCATAACCGCCATCTTCCATTATCAACCCATCCATCTACATTAAATTCCATTATTTTAGTACAATCGGCCAAATAGATAAGTATACAGGCAACTAACGACATCTGGCGGTAGCAAGTCTTTGCTGTATAAGTCAATTACAATGAGGCCTTAACAAATAAACATTACTTAGCACGTGCTAAGACATGTTCCCATCTCTGTCTTGCACTTGTAGTTTGACAATTGCGCGACAGTGACACGGGTACTCTTAGTTAGTGTCTATACAACGTGTAAAAGAATAAACGCAAGTACTAAAAGTACAGTTTGTTTAAAATCACTACGAGATTGGAATGGTTTTTATACCATAGTTAATATGAACCACAGAAATAGATACGAATGGTTGTACTCACAATTTTACTTGCTATTCATGCGTGGCAACTTTCCGAACAAACTACGCCTTACATTTTGACGTCATTATATATATATAAAAAAAACCAATGTACTTTACAGCTTTTGTTTCTGCAGTTAGAAACAGCACAATTAGGCATTTTTGCGGGTTTTTGTTACAGTATTTATAGAAACAAGTCATAAGGCGTGCTGGGATAGGCTTTGAAATATCCCGCACTATGGTGCATGGTGCTGCCACGCGCGCCCTGCCCACATGGCCATTCTATCTATTTCTGTGATTTGAACCAAATTTATTTCATTCATTTTTGATACTACAGAGAGTGCTCCACACAGTTCTCAATGGTGTGTGTAGTCCGCCAACCCGCACTAGGCCAGCGTGGTAGACTAAGGCCTTAGCCTTCTCATAATGAGAAGAGGCCCGTGCCCAGCAGTGGGACAGTAATGGGCTGGTTATGTTATGTTATGTTTTGATATTAGTATCAAAAAAAAAAAGATAGTAGTTAGTAGATAAATAAGTATATCAGCGGATCCCGAGTAGGTCCTTAAGGTGCTGGAAGACCAGATAATTGGGTTCCATGTGTCAGGTTACTTCTAAACGGCATCCTGCAGCTATACAGCAACCAGCTCGAGAATTTATTGATGCCTAATACCATGGTTCATGTGATCTAGAAAAAAATATATAATAGTAATAATAGACCAATTCCCGTAATTAAAAACGTTCAAACTATAGTTCAAAATAATCTCAATGCTTTAAATCTAATCTATTGACAGATGTTTGTGATTGTCGTTTATTGGTGAGTTTGCACTGACGAAACATTCACTTAAAAACATGTTGAAAAGTCAGTTTTCTGTCAATGTATCGAATCGCGTTCGCATTATCACACAACTTGTTGAAACGAAACTTGTTTGACATTTCATAGTCTATTGACATGTTTCACAATTAATTTCGATACACTTCAAAGTATCTGCTTTCGGCCATAAATGTTTACCGACCTCATTGGAAAACACAAAAAACGAGATTTATACAAGTTGCGAGACATGATTAAGCATCAGTGCGAACGTCAGCCGTGACAAATCTATAGACAAACATGTCAATGTATAAGTTTTTAGTCAGTGCAAACACAGCCAACATCAATAATTGAAATCTGTCAAAGAATTTACCCAGTTTTCTGCAGTGCGAACGTAACAATTAACAAAACAAGTTGCGACATTAGTTTCATATGACAAGTGTCGAGACATTACATGTTAAATGTTTTTTGGTGCAAACCCACAGTAATGATCTAAGTGTCACAAATAAACGGCAAACAGGAACATCTACTGTCAGGAGATTGAGATTTAAGGCATTGAGATTCGTTTGGAACTATATTTTTAACGTTTTGTATTACGAGAATTGGCCTTCAGATAGTATTCATAATATCTTAATTGGGGTGTACGAGGTCTTGCGTTAATTCTGTTACACGTTGTATAGATATCTGACAATTGTTTTTCTCGAGAATTTCGTAAGTTTACCTGTACACATAACTCTTTTGGCGACTGTACATTTTAAAACTTGTCCAAAATAACCTCTCTTTTAGCTTTATTTTTGTATTAAGTCAATATTAAATATATTATGTGCCGATTACTCTCTATGTGCCAGGGTAACAATATCTGCAAAACCCCTGTCTCGTATAATAAGGTATATTGCGGACAGATTTGATGTTCTTTTTTTTTCTATAATAGAGGGACAAACGAGCAAGCGGGTCACCAATCGGGTAAGCAATCACCGCCGCTTATGGACATCCACGAAACCACAACCTTTTAAAAAGATATGCCCTTTTTGTTGCTTCATGAATCGGAAAAGCTATTCGGATTTTAACTCTTGTAATTTATTTTGTTATGTAGCAAACTATGTTTGCCAGGTAGCAAATATACAAATATACAGAGACATGTTGCAGTTGATGTTGCTGGGGGGTTTGTTACGCCGCTTCTTCTTCCCAGCTTAAGCATTAAAAAACCTTTTTTTTTTGGGGTCTGTCTATGTCCAACGTCATACGTTCGAAAAGAACAAGCTGAAACGAGTCTACTTAGAATAAATGATTTTTGATTTTGATTTTATAACGTAGTATGAACGTAACTGCATGCATTTTAAGTGAAAATAATATTCACAAAAAATTATCATAACAAATTACTAAAATTATAACATAAAAACAAATTAGAGGTCCTAGTGGAAACGGAACGTTTCTTTATGTAGAAACCCTTTTCACTATAACAACAAAAACATGTAATTTTCAAAGGCCAATAATTGTGAATTGTGTCCTTTTGTCTAGATTTTTCCTGTATTTATCAGCATTGTTAACTCTGTCCGCGATATACAAACGATTGTACAATACCTGTCACGATAAATAACTGGGATATAGCTACGATTACATCTTATACAAATTAGTGAAAAACTTTTAAACGAAAACATATTTACATTATTATTCCATTCCCTCGTATGTTTTGTGGGAACTTTTGTTATGAGCTCAACTGTCCAATTAATTAATACCAAAGAGAATATAACCACTACGTTATAATTAATACAATAGTAAGACAATAAACGTCGGCTTTAAAAGTAGTTTTGACAGACAAGAGGTTAAATAAAAGACAATATTTTAAGAAAAGACGAGGTATTTACTATTCGTGTTAGCAAAGGATTATAAGAATGAGTACTTTTTGTTACTTCAATTCATAATAATATTACTCGATTTCTGTGTTCAATCGAAAAAAAAACATTGAATTTTTTTATGACAGTAAGTGCACAAGCTGACATACCATAGACTCTTTTTTTTTATAGTATAAGATGGCGAAACGAGCTAAATGCCCACCTGATGCTAAGCGGTTACCTTTGCCCATAACAATACCACCTAGGCTGTTACCTAAATGGTACTGCAAGTCGGTTCGCCAAACTGAGACGTGAAGATGGAAAGTCTCATGTGATTGTAATTTCACCGGCACCCGTGCCCTTCAAACCGAAACACAGCAATGCAAGCATCACTATTTGGCGGAGAAGTAGATACGGTGGTAGTACTTCCTCGAAAGAGCTCTTTCACAAAGGAGCTCTACTAATACTTATATAATTGTAATTTAAGAATGTTGTATAACTTTTATAAGTCATAACCTCAAATGAGATGGTAGCCAAAAATATACTTTTGTTTTATTCTGTGAACCGAGCCCTCATTCTCACAAAACATACAAGTAACTATCAACACACAACTATAGATGACGAATAATAAAAAAAACTATGTATACAATACATTGTTTTTTAATTTTATTTTAATAACATAATAAATTGATAAATGCATACAGCGATGGCGATACAAACAAAATAATATTAATATTTGTTGTAAATGAGTAAACATTGATCGATTAACGAGACAAATCGACTTAAAATAGAATTTACAAACTTTTTTAAACTCCGATAAGTGAAGACATGTTTATTTCGTTGATTATACTTATCAAAACTTTGCTATGAACTATTTCTGCTTATTCTTTAAGTGCATAAATTGTTTATTTATAAATATTAGTGTTTACGTAAATTTTATTCTACGCCGACATGTGATATTGCAATTTTTAATAAAAAGAATTGAGTTTTTTTTACATACACGTATAAATGTGTCGGAGTCTTTTTTAAGGCGCTAATAAGGCTTATATTCAAAGACGAATCTAAGCGTCAACTCGTGCTTCCAATTGTCAAATGTAGTGCAATTTTGACGGTTGGAAGCAAGCGTGAACTCTCACGCTTTTTTGAATATAAGCTTAAGAGCTAAGTGGCGCCCCATCAGTAAAAAAAAAATTACTCGCACAGTACATCGTTTATCGAAAATTCGTTTTTAACAATTGAAGTACAGGTACTGTAGTTTAATCAGAAACTATTAACTCTGTAAATTATAGTTCGCTGTAGTTGTAGATAGAAATAGTGCCAAAAGTGGCCGTTTTTTTGTATTCTTTGTATCTACAACTACAGTGAACTATAATTTACAGAGTTAATATTTATTTATTTCCACAAAAAAATACGTACATTTGGCAGATACAGTGTAGAACATAAACCAGTTTAGGTTTTTCTGTACACCGCTTGCTCCGTCGACATTCATTACAACAAGATGTGGGTGGGTTGAACACGACGCATCGCGCTCGCTCGCCCCATGCAAACATTCTCAAATACCCTCAACTAATTTATATTACTTCTCAATAGCAAATTGCTTACAAAAATACAGCTTTTTTTTTTTTGATTAAACTACAGTACCTGTACTTCAATTGTTAAAAACTAATTTCCGATAAATTATGTACTCTGAGACTAATTATTTTTGGCTCTATTAATATTTGCTCTTAGTAGGGCCTTAATGCATATTATTTACGTGAACGTAGACTGCGCATGATTTTAATGAAAGAGTCTGTTTCTGGAACCTTCGCTATTTCAATTTTCAATACAAAATTTTGGTTTTTTAATTATTTTATTTTGTAGATTAAACTTCTTGGGTGGCGTTATTGCTAAAATCGGAGTAAATATCAAAATAACTTATCAAAGATCAAATAAACGACACGAAAAAAACAAAAGCGATTTCACCTTAAGCCGATTGACTTGGTAGTGAGACTTAGCTCAAAAGTAGATTATAAAACTTTAATTAATTATTATTAAATACGCATTCGTTCCTTAATATATTACGGATACTAGTAATTATAACTGTAGCGTAATTTCGGCCAGCACCCTTATTCACAACCATCCGAAAGTATTTCGAATCCGAGAGGAAAGTTACTGAACGCTTTCTCTAAACGCTATTCGCAAATCCGAAATCGAAAACTTTTGACAGTTCTAGACGAATCGAACACAATTTTCAGGGGGTCTATTCTTAAAACCGATAATCGATATATCGCGATATTTTTCGTGTCGAAACTTAGTCTAAGCAACGTCGATTGAACTATCGTTTATACGTAGCAACGAACGATTCTAATCGACAATTTTCGGTCGTAACTCTACTCTTAGTTGTAAATGTCATTGACAGTATTTCTTTTGTTTTTGACTCATTCACTCGGAACATCGTCTATGACATCGTAAAAAATCACAATATTTTGTCTGTGAATTAGACAAACGACATAGAATCCGAACTTTTATTAGAGTAGGGTATTATATTTTGTAGGCTATTAAGCGTAGGTATTTTCGCTTTTGTAAGGGAGTGATGTATCTCAACTCAGCCTATCGCAGTCCACTGCTGGACATAGGCCTCTCCCAAGTTGCGCCACAACATTCGGTCCTCTGCCTTCCACATCCAGCCACGTTCTTTAGGTCGTCGGTCCACCTGGCAGAGGGGGGCGCCCTACGCTGCGTTTGCCGATTCGCGGTCTCCACTCAAGGACTCGTCTGCTGCAACGGCCATCGGTCCTTCGACAGACATGGCCAGCCCACTGCCACTTCAGCATACTGATCCTACAAGCTATGTCGGTCACTCCAGTTCTTCTCCGGATAATCTCGTTACGGATTTTATCGTTCAAAGAGACTCCAAGCATAGCTCGCTCCATAGCTCGCTGAGTGATGTATCTGTTAAGTAGTAACTATTATCTAATCTGTGCTATCGTGTCCTTTCGATTATATCGTTGTCGATTTTGCGAGTAGACCCCTAGAAACTCTTCCGAAAGTCATTTGCTGTCAGAAAGAACTCGATGTGAAAATTATAAAAAACTAAATAGCGTTTCCGAATCCGTTCGGTTCTCAAATCGTTTTGTTTCGTTTGCCGATCAACTTTCAATTCGGATTTGAAGCATTTCGGACGTTTGAGATTAGCACTGTTGGTGTGGCACTACAGTATCATTTTTTAAGATTTAAACGTATTACGTATTTATAGCATTCTTTGGGGCGTTCCCAGTTTTAGAAGCGAAGCTTCTATAGCATCATTGCACGCCCGGCCGAAGTAAACCGAGAAAAAACGTCACCGTTTACTTACTCTGTCTTCTACTTCTGTCTCGAACACAATTAATGCGTAGAAGCTTTGCTTCTGTCGGGCGTTTCCCGTCGCTAACCATATTTTTTTCATATACATACATTTTCTGAATAAAAATATATAATATACCGTGTATACAATCTTTTTATAAAGTCCCACTACTGAAATCTTTCTATATAAAGGTAAATCTTCATATTAAAGTAAAACGAATATTCTTTGCACAGCAAATTCTAATTTATAAAACATTTATTTGTAATCGTTTATTATCAAATATTGCGTGAGATCGTTACACTGATACTGATAGATTTTGTTGTATTATTAATTTTATTTTAATACATTTTACAATGTGGTTTAGAAGCTAAGCTTCTATAGCGTCGTTGCGCGCTCGGCCGCCAAGATATTCACGATAGTTTGGGGAGTAAATCGAGAAAAAACGTCACCGTTAACTTCACTTTCCAGTAGCGCGCGGCAACACTACTGTCGCGAATACACACACACAGCTCCGCGTGCGGATGCTCTATTCGTGCTAGCTTAGAAGCTACACTTCTGTCGGGCGTCCCCCGCCGCCACATGTTTACTTTTAATAATGGCGGCTTGGAGCCACCAAACCAAGTGGATCTGTCAACGTCATCTGAATTAAACACATTCGTATTTTTTTACCAAATCTGCATCACAACTTATATCAAAAAGACTCGTATCAACGGGCGCCTCGTGCCTTTTTGCATCTGCATGTTGCATTGACAGATATTATTTTTATTTTTATCACATTTTTATCCGTTAGTAGTAATCGTCTTTGACTCAGTATAACAAGGTAAAATACCATCGACATTTCGATAGTCGATAAATTAAAACATATCCCTATTAAAAAGTGACGTCAGTGCGACAAGATAACGGGGTCTAGTTATGACATTCACAACAGAAAGTATGTATCGCATCTGTAATAAAACACCGTCACAACTCAAAAATCATGATTATTTGGAAATCACCTTTAAAGTTTAAGATTTAAACGTGACTTTCCAATGTTCATGATTTTTGAGTTGTGACGGTGTTTTATTACAGGTGCGATATATTAAAAACGTTTACAACACGTACAGTTTACGTGTATATTCTGGGTATACCCACGTATACGTATACGTTTCATGTCATTACTCGGTGTAAAATCTACTTGTATCTAACAAATCTATCAGCACGAGTGTATCGTCACTTAAGTTTATAAGCTACGACTCAACTGGAGGTATTCATTGTTTTGAGCTAACTCGGTACATTTGTGTGCGAGTATAACTTCTTTCTCGATTCATTGTTTGGGATTCTGAAAGAGATAAATAATGATAATTACGACTTGATAACCTGTCACCAGTTTTTTGAAGGCACATCAATTTATAATTCAACTATACCCGCGGCACGCTATGATGGCGTTTTTGACATTTTCCAATAGTGTTGTGGCACATTTCAAATTATTAGCGATTGGGACCAGGTTTATTACTTTGACCAACTCCAACTAGCTATTATGAATAATATCTACATAAAGTAAATAATTTATCAAATTATTCAATAAACATAACGTCTAGCCACTATGTTTAATCGCTATTTAATAAAAAAAACCGTGACATACATAAAAAAACAGTAGAAATAAATAGAATTTGAATGATGATTCGAAAAATTATATTGCTGTAGCAGTGCATCACTACTAACAATAATGTACGGCAATTGTACCTTCATACGTAGCTGTCAATATTTACGGATCTTCATGAGCAGGCAAACTTCAAAAACGCCATCATAGCGTGCCGCAATTATAGCCGGTCACTTCTACATACAATCGTCGAAGGCGTGTATTCCCAGAAGTCCCATTGAAGTTGTCCCGTGAAGGGACTACTGGGATTTTTCTTCCCGTAAGTTCCACGACTTTTAAAACTACACTCCCAATCCGGGTTTGTTTGTTTGTCCACTTTAAGACACAATTTACAAATCCCTGAAGCCCCTTTAATGGATCCTCTGAGAGTCAAATCCCAGTAGTCCCTTTAATGAACCCTCTGGGAAGAAAACTCCCAGTAGTCCCTTTAATGGACCCTCTGGGAATCAAAATCCCAGTAGTCCTTTTAATGAATCCTCAGGTAAGAAAAATCCCAGTAGTCCCTTTAATGGACCCTCTGGGAATCAAAATCCCAGTAGTCCCTTTAATGGACCCCCTGGGAATCAAATTCCCAGTAGTCCCTTTAATGGACCCTCAAGAAATAAAAATCCCAGTAGTCCCTGCCGTTGACAATACAAGCGCATGCAATAATTTTATAGTCGTATTTTTTCATCGTCATTCCCACTTTTGGCTGACAAGTGTGGCAGGCTCTAAGGCCCGTATTACAGAAGGTTCCTCAAGTACAGTTTGAACTCCAATCACCTGATCACTACTTAAGAATACAATCGTTACTTGAGTATCGGTCTTATTCCAGAACGGTAATTATAAACTTTAATTCAACAACAGAACACACGAATTAGACCTGAAATAGAATATAAATATCTACTCAAGCGTATTCTGGACCACACTAGAGTGATTACAGATCAAATCTCTGCTCAAATACCGAAACAGGTGACAGTATGAAATAAAACTTAACTCAGCTGAACTGTGATCAATAAATCTGTGCTTGAGGAACGTTCTGTAATACGGGCCTAAGAGGGCAAGTACTTACGTATAACATTAGTTAGGACATGGAGGAGCAGGGCAGGCGCGGGGAGCCCATCTGCGTCAGCACGCGGTCCAGCCACTGCAGCGGCCCGTTCAGGTGCAGCTCGATCCAGCACGGCGTCGACGTCACTGTTTGACGTCTGCCGACAAACATACACGGTGTCATGGTATAATAATGGTATAATGTGTTGACAGCGCGATGCCTCCAAGCTACGTCACGATCAGTGTTGCCATTGATTGATATCTTCAATATATTTAAGGAGATTTTTGTTCACAATGAATATAAAATAAATTCCTAACCGGCCGAACTATTTGTAATCTCGTGTTATTCATCTAATTAATTATTAAAGGAAACTGTATAAAATTACTAGTTTAAAAGTGCTTCTTTATAGAAGCAAGTAAATTAGAAAATGCATTTTACTCGGTTAATTTAAATACACAAAGTGGCAGCACATCAAACTGACAAGTGTCACGCTAACAGCCCACTATTGGCTCCACAGCCGATGACGTAGTTCGGAGGCAATCACGTGACTTATCTGTCATGGGAAGAGAGTACCTGGTTAAACATCTTATTATACCATGCACGGTTTAATCAAATACTACTACCCATAGTACAAGCTCTGCTTAGTTTGGGACTAGATTGTGATGTGTAAAAATGTTCCAAAAATATTTACTTATTTATTTTATAATGTATTGTGTCTGACGTCACCCGGAAAGCTGCCACTCTAAAGTGGAACTGGGCTGGACATATCTGCCACATGTCAGACGACCACTGGGCCAAACTTACCACTCAATGGTTCCCCTTACATGGCAGACGTCAACGCGGCAGGCCCAGACGGAGATGGCGGGATGAGCTGGACTCCTTCAAAAAGGACTGGACTCTTCTAGCAATAGCCAGAGAGAAGTGGAAGGAGAGTAGAGAGGCCTTTGCCCTGCAGTGGGACACTTCAGGCTTATAATAATAATAATGTATCGAGTGTTCCAGGTGTGGTGTCGTACTTTACACACCTGTATTCGGCGCCCCAGCCTTTGACGAAGCTCATACGAATGGTGCACATGCGTGTCAGCTGGAACACTGCCTCGAAGCCTTGCGATACTGACTGCGACAGCAGCGCTGCAAACTCCTGGTTGTTGAAGATTTTTAGGTTGCAGCCTGCAAAGAACACAAAAAAAATGTTTATGGTGCCAAAACCCGTAAGTAAAGTTGGGAAAAACATGTAAACGAATAAAATTTAATTCTGCCGGTTAAGTTTGAAATTGAGTGTTATTTTTATAGATTTACATTTCAATCGTACTATTGAAAGCATAAGTTTACTAAAAAGTCTAAACGAAATCTGCTTTAATCACTAAGCGTTTAAACGCCCACCTCTACCTAAGCCAACAAACATTAGTTTGTATTGGCATTAGCCAATCCCGCTCAAAAACTACTGACTCTATGATACTGAAATTAAAATACATGTTACTCAAGGATAGACGTGACAATATTATTGAGTCCAAAACATGAATGCACTTATTTGCATTAGTGATGCGACTCGAGTCCGATTTAGCCACTCGAGTAATTCGAGTCATTTTACAATTTTACTCGAGTACCACTCGAGTGGTCGAGTCACTCGAGTGGTTCACGAGTCACTCGGTCACTCACCTCACTCACTCATAAACGTCGATAACTCATTCAACACAACAGTTCACTTGAGTTCACTACACGCAACAAGTTCAAACAAGTGTGACAACAACGCACTTTAACT
The DNA here is from genome assembly GCA_949699075.1 of Asteroscopus sphinx. Taxonomy (NCBI): domain Eukaryota; kingdom Metazoa; phylum Arthropoda; class Insecta; order Lepidoptera; family Noctuidae; genus Asteroscopus; species Asteroscopus sphinx. The sequence continues at coordinate 4,098,700 of OX453029.1, read as the reverse complement.
TATCTCTTTTAAAAAGCAGGTTTAAACTTGTTTGTCTCGGAGAATGGTTGGTGAGTGACTCGAGTGGTGGGCGAGTGACTCGAGTCCGAGTGAACTCGAGTCGATATTTTTTTCACTCGAGTACGTTTTTTTACGATGTCACTCGAGTAAAATTGGACTCGAGTCGCATCACTAATTTGCATTTGTTCGCACTTGGTCGGATTCGCAAAAGGTCGGATTCTCATTTCGTCGGATTCAGTACAGACGATAAGATAATACATTTATAATACACTAGCTGTGCCCGCGACTCCGTCCGCGTGGATGTCGGAAAATAACATCGTGTCATAATTATGAACACAATATCTTCAAATATATACATATAAGCGCCTACACAGACGATTACACTATTTACCGACCATACTATATTTTGTTTTTACAACCAACCGGCTAAGGTGATGGAATTTTATGGAATTAGCCCTAAACTCCCTCATTCTGAGAAGACGCTCGTGCCCAGCAGTGGGAAGTAATTGGGCTGATTATGTTATTCTATAACACTAACCACATCTCTTCTTATGCTGAGAAGAGGCCCGTGTCCAGCAGTGGGACTGTAATGGGCTGGTAATGTTAAGTTATTCTAGAATACTAATAATATCCAGTTCATTAACTCTTCTCATTTTGAGAAGAGTTAATACCCAGTAGTGGGACAGTAATGGGTTGACTACGTTATGTTATTCTATTTTTTCTAGTTTCTTAACTCTTCTCGTTACGAGAAGAGGTCCGTGCCCAGCAGTGGGGCAGTAGGTAATGAGCTGATTATGTTATGATAATCTATTACACTAACAATATCCAGTTCCTTAACTCTTCTCATTCCAAGAAGAGGGCCATGCCCAGCAGCAGGACAGTGATGGGCTATGTTATGTTATTCTATATTTTCTATAATACTAATAGAATCCAGTTGTATTTTTAGGAACCTGCAACCTGCATCCAACCAACAATCATGACCTCTACTTTGTATGCAACTTAATACAATAGAGGGGTCAAGCTGTATCGCTGGATCTACTCAACCGATTCAGATAAAACATACCCTATATTTTAAGTTAGACTAATACCAATACAAATGCTAAGTTTCAGTACGATCCGTTCAGCCGTTTTCACGTGATGAGGTAACAAACAGACAGACAGACAGACAGACATAAATTTTTTAAACGATTGATTCGTGTTCTATTGCTTATTTCTAGTCCCCGTAGCCGGTTTTCGCGAAAAAAAACTCAATGTACAGACTTTTCGACCTTTACAGTTTTATTATAGTATATAGATTGATTAAGTAGCATGAAGTACTCACAATATCAACAATATGCATTTACAGTAACGCATTTTCCTCGATTATTGACTCCATCGTCTTAGTTCTGCATATTGCATTCAAGCGTGACGACCTACTTATTTCGCGGAATTAACACTTAGTATTTTAACTTCATATTTTGTATTAAAATAAGTATGTATAAGTTAACCAAAAAATAAAAACGTTTTTTTTACTGTATTCCGGCAAAATGTAAATCCGACCTTGCGCATAATTTTAATTTTTTATGTATAATTTTGGCAGAAAATATAAAACAGTTTTTCTTCTTAACTGTATTCCGGCGAAATGAGAATCCGACCATTTGCGAATCCGACCAAGTGCGAACAAATGCTTATTTGGTTCGATCATAAAAGAACATTACAACACAACACACAGAACATATCTCTGAAAATTAACAGTTTCCTAAATATATCCTACATTTATTGGTATTTAGGAATGTAGCTGGATTCGTTCAAAGGACTTTGTCGACAAAATATGTATATCACCGGGAAGGATCGTGACTGTACATACCAGGCGGTATTTTGCAGACGGTGGCGGGATGCCACCCGTAGCGCTGGTTGCAGTTGGGACTCTGCACGAATATCGACGAGTCGCTCAGGCACTCCGCGAACACCTCGCCTGCAAATAATTAGTGTACTGGCTTAGCATGTGCCAATGTTGGATATACAACTTGTAATTGAAATAACTAAAAACCTCTTAAGGGGTCATTGTACTCATCAGTTTGAACAACTTTTACTATAGAAGCAACCCTGAAATCACTGAAAACAACTGTTCCCTACATTTTGTCGATTTATGTGAATACAAATGGAGGGAACAGATGATAGTTTTTCACGATTTCAGGTTTGGTCCCATTATAAAAGTTGTTCATAATGATGAGTACAATGACCCCTAAGAGGTTTTCAGTTATTTCAATAACACGTTGTATTGTATATACTAATATAATAAAGCCGAAGAATTTGTTTGTTTGTTTGAACGTGCTAATCTCTGGAACTACTAATCGTGATTGAATTATTTTTGTATTTGATAGCCCAATTCTTGAGGAAGGTTATACGCTATTTAACATCACCCTACGACCCTTAGGAGCCGAGCAAATAGAAAAAAAGTCTTAAAGTACGCTAAGCAAAAACGAAGCAATAGCCCGGGTGGGCGATGCAACGCAATGAAACCGCGGGGCACAGCTAGTGCTGATATAAAGCCTAAGCTATTTATTTTTTATCGAAAAACGACAGAAATATTGCCGCTTGTCGACGCCATATTGATAGTTTGGGTTTCAGCGCCAGGTGGCAGAAAATGGAACTAAATTTTGATTCAATAGCTGAATAAAATTTAGACCGCTGGTTGCGGACGGCGCCGTTTAGTAAAATGACTAGGCTGTTAATTGAACGGCTAGCTAAGCTAGTTGGCGACATACTGGGTGTCAGGGAAACGCTTCCGAAAACGAAGATAGGAGATAGTGCTGGTGATAACTAGTGATGTGCCGAGTCAGGTAGAATCGAGTACTTACTCGAGTACCTTGTAAGTACTCATGTACTCGAGTTCTCGAAATAAAGTACTCGAATACCTAACCGAGTACTAAAATCACGACTTCTTGTTGTTGAGTATAAAGCCAACATGTGCGCTGCAGCCGGGCAGGCTTTAGTAAAAAATCAACCTTTTTTTTATTGGTCTGAGCCAGCGGGCTGTCTGCCTTCTGTCTTTTTGTTTTCAATTATCCGTAAACGAAGAAAGTGACCATGAGACAAGTAGGTATTACAAACTGTGAATATGTAAGTGAGATGGACGTATATTTCTATTCGTCGTGTAGGTAATATAAAGTAAACAATAGTGCTAAAAAGAGTAATTTGTGGTTGGCATAAATACGAGTTAACGTTTAAAAAAAATTTTTTTTGTATTATTCTTTTAAAAGTTACTGGTGGTTAATTAATCATAATAATAGAAAAGAGTCTGTGATTGTGTGGAACCCGTAAAACGTAAATATTATTTTGACCAATAGTGAAGTCACTACAATAACTATACATGTTAAAAGTTTATTTAAAATTGTTTTGATAACAATCTGTCACTAAAATAACTAAGGTGAAAACGTCGGAATCCGGCAAAACGCAAGTTTTAGAACTTTTCGCAAATTGAGATCTCTTCAGATTGTTAAAACTAATAATATTTGGCGAAATGATTGACGTCTTTATTTTTTCTAGATAATTTATCAACAGTCGTAAAGTTTTTTTAACTATTAGTCTGTTTATATAATGTATCGCAAACTTGATTGTAATTTTTCTATTTAGATCTCATAAAATTTTCCTACTAATTATAATGTTTAATTTTAGGAAGATTATTTAGTTGAAATTGACTGATCAATAAACAAAATTGTTATTATATGACAATTTTTTTGTTGCTTGTGATATTGGAATTGAGAATCGTTGAGGTATTCGAATCTAATGAAGTACTCGAGTACCGGATCTGGTACTCGAGTACTAGACTCGAGTCAGTGACTCGAGTACTGACTCGATTCTTTTTAAAACGAGTACTAAAGTACTCGAGTACCAAAATTGGCGGTCTCGGCACATCACTAGTGATAACTGATACGAAACCACAAAAAAAAAATGCTATTCTTTTTTTAGATTTTTTCAATTATTTTTTTCAATTTTTCATACATAACCAGCTTTGGGCAGTTAAATAAAACTGATTTGCAAAAAAACCCCATTTATTTACAATTTTTTTTAAAGTTCGCAATGTAATTCAATTAAAATATCAGCTAGCGCTAGGGGTGAACGATATCCGCTCGCATACGCAGTCCATGTCGTAGCGAGCGTAGGTAGGTTAGGTACGTGCGGCATTGACCCCGAATTTTGTACGCTTTACATTGCGGGTTTGCAAAATACCAATACACTAAAACAATGAGTATAAGGCTAATGGTTATTGATATTCGATTGTGTTTAGGTAGTATAATAATAGGTGTCCCACGTCCTGTACGCGCCAAGTTTTGTATTTTTATTTAAATACCATGAAAAGCATGTACGAGCGTGTACTGCGCTGTACCTTAATTTAAAAAAAGAGTACAGCTTACCATTTTCATAAAAATGCTAATTGAATATGGCGGGTACAGAACGAGCTCGTCCTGTACGCGCCATAACGATTTAATGATGATTGGTCTTTTGTTATGATATAAAACGGATGTACCGAGGATGTTCTCCACATAACTGCAATCGGTGTTCAATAACTATTTATAAATGGATTAAAATATGCATTTCAAGTTGGCGCGTACAGGACGAGTTTCGTCTCTAGAGCAAAGCACGTGATGCATAGCAGCAATTGATGCATGTACCTTATGTACCGTTGATGCTAGTTGAGGTACTGTCCCAATCGTTGTTATTCGCGACTGATAAATATAAATATTTCCAATAACATGATTCTAACCTAAAAAAATTGTATAAATATAGTTGTACACAGACTTAAAAAAGTCTAGAATTGACAATACTTCATTTTTTTTTAAAGGACAGTGAGCGGATACGTTCCCAGCTCTGCCAGCCATTTAATGAAGGGGACATGAAAGAACAAGCAAAATTTAATGTTTTTTATTAAAGTAAAATTATTTTTATCATTGTTTATAATTTTTAGGGTTAGCCGAAATCCGGCTGAACGCACGTTGTGGTTGCCAATGAGGCCAGCCGGAACGCGGGCAGCAGCATTCGCAACCGCAAAGTGCGGTTATCCGCATAGTGCGTAAGTACCCTTAGGCCTCGTCGAATTATGCACTAGCCGCAATGCGGCTAGCCGTACGGTCAGCCGCATTGCGGCTAACCCTAAAAATTATAAACAATGATACAAATCATTTTACTTTAATAAAAACATTAAAGGACAACATTCAGCGTTCACACATTTTTGGGCCTTTTCTCAAAGTAAAAAATAATGTTATAAATTGTTAGAACTAGTCATTTTGAGCAGTTGTTATTATTGCACCAAAGCTGTAGGGTCATTCTGTGACCTGCTATCTTCCATCCACACTAGCTTCGTATACTTGTTTCGTCAATCTCCTCTCGTCCATCCTCTCTATATGTCCAAACCATCTTAACATACCTTTCTCAATCTTTGTCACTACATCTTCTTTCACTCCACAACGCTCCCTTATCACGTTATTCCTTACTTTATCTCTCATTATTACTATCACATTTCCAATTTCCATTTTCATGTCTTAGTTTGGCGCACGTGACTTGCAATACCGTTTAGGCAACAGTCGAGGTGGTATTGTAGTTATTATAGGCAAATGTTGATCATCAGGTGGGCCTATAGCTCGTTTCACCTACCATAAATAATATCTTAACCCCTACAGGATCGATATAAAATAAAAAAATATTTTTGGGACATTTTTACACAGCACCACAGTCCAAAACTATGCAGAGCTTGTGCTATGGGTACCAGACAGTGTATATAATACTTATATACTTTTTTTTGTATTTCCAAACATGGCTGAGCAAATGGTCAAACGTTTTGCATTTTACGTAATGGTGTGTATTAGCTGGTTAATTCATCAAATAGCTTCGTATCTTAAATACACAAATAGCATCATGATCTGGCCAATTCTACGATCGGACTTGGATAGATATATGTCAATAATAGGTAAACTTCCGTTTTTTAATGTCTCTTTCTCGCTCACTCTCACAATGGGGTGGAACGAGCCGAGAAACCGGTAGATATAGTCCACCTGGTAGCTCATTGTGCACTTGAGCTTGTTTTTATGCGTTGTTTGTGCCTTAATAACAATTGGTCAAAATGACAAGCTCTTGTATGACAATGTCACAGAATGACTCACAGCTTTTGTGTCATAATAACAATCGCTCAAAATGACCTATTGTTGCCCAAAATGACAAGATCTCATATGAAATTATCTGTTTTTCAAACCCTTGTAGCAGGTTACAGAATTAACCCACAGCTTTGGTGCCATAATAACTATTGCTCCAAATGACCAGTTCTAACGATTTATAGCATTATTTTTTTCTGGCCGGCACTTTCAGAAAAGGCCCAATTTGAATTATGTCCTTTTGCTTGTTCTTTCATGTTCCCTTCATTAAATGGCTGGCAGAGCTGGGACCGTATCCGCTCACTGTCCTATAAAAAAATATGAAGAAGTGTCAATTCTAGACTTTTTTAAGTCTGTGTACAACTATATTTATACAATTTTTTTAGGTTAGAATCCTGTTATTGGAAATATTTATATTTATCAGTCGCGAATAACAACGATTGGGACAGTACCTCAACTAGCATCAACGGTACATAAGGTACATGCATCAATTGCTGCTATGCATCACGTGCTTTGCTCTAGAGACGAAACTCGTCCTGTACGCGCCAACTTGAAATGCATATTTTAATCCATTTGTAAATAGTTATTGAACACTGATTGCAGTTATGTGGAGAACATCCTCGGTACATCCGTTTTATATCATAACAAAAGACCGATAATCATTAAATCATTATGGCGCGTACAGGACGAGCTCGTTCTGTACCCGCCATATTCAATTAGCATTTTTATGAAAATGGTTAACTGTACTCTTTTTTTAAATTAAGGTACAGCGCAGTACACACTCGTACATGCTTTTCATGGTATTTTAATAAAAATACAAAACTTGGCGCGTACAGGACGTGGGACACAATAATAGCCTTTCAGTTTCGGAAGCGTTTCCCTGACACCCGGTACACATAAGATGGAAACATAACAAATCCTACTTACTACAAGTAAGTATTTCCTCAATTTATATCTCTAGATTTCGCTCCGTATGCGTTAATGCGTTAAAATAATATAAAATACACTTACCACCAATATAATAGAGTCTGACTCCCTTGCCGATGTGTCGGCGTGTTTGTTCAACCACTTCGTTCCTGTTTACGTTTGACAGGAGGCCCAGGCAGAACCTGACACAAATACAAGTATGTCTAGTATAAGTTGGTTATTACATAAATAAACAAACAAATGTTACAAAGAACAAAGGCCATTCTCTTAACATGCTTGAACTAGGAAAATCTTATAAAACGTAACTTGATGAAACATATGTCACTTTATTAACCGACTTCAAAAAAAGGAGGAGGTTATGTATTCCGCGGGTTTTTTTTTTTTTTTGGTACGATTAATCGAATATCGTCAAAAACGAGTAGACCCCCTGGGACAGTAGTAAGTAGAAGGGCAGTATACAGGCTGTGGGGCCTACCTCTCACTGTTGCTGGGGTCGGTGAAGCCGTCCACGGTGATGGAGGGCTGCGAGGCGTGGAAGGTCTCGCCCACTCGCGTGTTCAGCTCGTAGTAGCTGATGCTGCACCAGAAGGCAGGCTCGTGGTATAGAACCGGTGCCGCCTCGCTCGTCAGACCCGTCGGCGAAGGACTCAGGCGGGTCAGGTCTGGAACAAAGTAACCTACTTTAATCCAAGCAAGGCTGTACTTTGGAGAGTGTGCGCAAGAGCTCCAAGAGCTTATTCCGCCTTCTCGTTTCTTTCATCGGACTACACGACGCACTGCAGGATATCATCCACATTTGGTAGAAATCCCTACTATCAAGACCAAGCGCTTTGAGAACTCTATCATAATGCGCACAGCCAAGTTGTGGAATTCACTGTCGGCATCTGTATTTCCGGGCACTTACAACCCTAACGCCTTTAAAGCTGGAGTGAATCGGCACCTAATAGGTTTGCTCGCTCCATCGTAATTATTAAATATCTCCATAACCAGTTGGTTTACAGCGCTTAACCCAATGCAGCTGTGACACCCTTACCAGAGCCAGATGTATCAGATATCTAGGTGTTCAGGTGGACGATAATTTGAACTGGAGAGAGCAGATCAGTAGTGTTTGCTCTCGAGTAAGAAAGCTCATATACATTTTTAAACATCTGAGATCAGTCGCCAGCAAAAATATTCTAATACATACTTACAAAGCGCTCTGTCAAAGTATCATTCATTATTGTGTTACGACATGGGGTGGTGCACTAAAGACTAAAATTCTTGTACTTGAGCGTGCGCAGAGAGCAGTCTTAAAGGTCATGTTGTTCTTACCATATCGGCATCCTACCACTGCCGTTTACAACGAGACTCAAGTACTCTCTGTTCGCAAGCTCTTTATATTCCGAGCACTTCTCAGATATCACCGTGAAACTGCGCTTGAGGTACTTCCGCGCACCAGAAAAAGACGGTTTCAATGCCCTGTACCTTTTGTAAGATCGGCCTTTGCACAACGGCACTACGCTTTCATAGCACCTAAGATTTACAATAAAATCCCAACCGAAAATGTTACTAGCCTTATTACTCTAAGCACTAATAAATTAAAAAAATACGTACTAAAATGGCTTCTTAGTCTTGATTATGCTCAAACTGAAGATCTGTTTACAATTTTAAAAAAAATAAAAAAAATAAACCATGCCAATAAAATACGAATCCTATCCACAAAAACATACACACATATTATATACCTACACAAAATCAACAGCACACCACTCATCCACACAATACACTCTTACATCAACTACACAATACACATACACTCATGGCTTAGTAGTAACCGCCATCAATTTACTTTTTTATTTATTTATCATATTACCTACTTCTAATAACAATTATTAAGGAACAATAAAAAGCAATGTACCTTACCGAATATATAACTTAGAGCTTAGTTTTAGGGAAGGCACTGTTTCCTGAGATACAGGTTGTCACCTAGTTCGGGAGGCAGAGCTCCATTGTTATGAAACATATTTGGTTGCTAATAAACGTTATTTTTTTTTTTTTTTTTTTTTTTTTTTTTTTAGTTGGTTTACAGTTCACACTTATGGCACAGAATACCTAATAGTACTAACGTATAGAACGGCTACTCTCCGCCCCTCCGGCAATTTAAGATTCCTCACCCGCGCCCCGCACGCAGCCGCAGTCTGACGGCAATTCGACTGAAATGCAAACACGCCATCTCTGAGAACTACTGAGAAACGCTTGGAACCCAGTCGGCATGACGAGCGGCGAGCGGATTCGTAATCCCTAACCTACATTTGTGTGTGCGTTCGTATACATACGTAATCTTTTGTATGCGGGTGGTGCTAGCATTTACATTGTATCGAGTGTCCGAGGTGTGGTTATGGCCTAGTACAAAAAAAAATGTCGTAATGATGGGTAGTATACGTAGCTTTCGGATTTGTGATGGGTCTTTTACACCCATTATACAGGGTGTTTTTGAGACAGCTTTAGAGGGCTATAAGGAATAGAGAGGGCTATACGGAATAGTGAGGGCTATAAGGAATCATCATCAGCATCATTTCAGCCGAAAGACGTACACTGCTGGACAAAGGCCTCCCCCAAAGGGAGTATATCCCCCAAAATGCCATAATCACCACGCTTGGCAGGCGGGTTGGCGATCGCAGTCAGTTGTTTAAATACTCAGAGAACGCTGCTGCTCATCCTCTGGTGAATCCCTATAAGGAATAGCGAGGGCTATAAGGAATAGAGCGGGATATAAGGAATAGAGAAGTATTCAAGGGTCGTGCGCTCGATTTTGGTTCGAGACTAATTAAACCCCGGTTTATATGATCTGATCTATTTAATTGTTGTCCAATCCCCTGTCAACTGCTGTGATTGGTCGAAACACAAAAAAACATTTTTTTACTCAGTTTATAAATGATAATCTTTTTCTGTCATGTCGAAATGATCTCCATAATGATAATAGCTCATGTCGTGATGTAAATATTAGCCAGTCAGCAGGATAAGGGCTGAAATTATAAAATAATAGGGTGTAAAAATAACAAAATTGTCAACAAACTCACTCATGTTGTCGTTGTGATCCATTGGGTCACCGTCCTCGCTGATGTAGCCCGGCGGAGGCGTCTCCACTGTCGAAGAACTCCTGGAGATAAGAATTACATGTCAGTAATAAAAGCAAATTTTTAATATTTCATAATCCTCCTGCCCTTATCCCAATCTATTTGGGGTCGGCGCAGCATGTTTTTTTTCTTCCATACATCTCTATCAGCCGTCATCTCCGTGTTCACTTTCTTTCTATTCATATTCTTTATATTTCTTTCTATTCATAACTTTCCTCGTATGTTACGAGGAAAGTTTTAAGTATGAATGTTGATGGCTATAAGAAAAGAGGGAGACCGAAGAAAATATGGATGGATTGTGTGAAAGATGATATGAATAGTAAGAAAGTGAACCCCAAATAAATTGGGATAAGGGCAGGAGATGTATACCTAGGACAAACTGTCCAGCTAGGTAAGTCCAACTTTGAGAAAGAGGTCAATCGTCGAATCCGACTCGGTTGGGCAGCGTTTGGGAAGCTACGCAATATCTTAATATAACATAACATCACGCCTGTATTTCCCCGAAGGGGTAGGCAGAGGTGTACAATACACCCACATTTCGCCAGTTATTATTTTTTTGTTTTATATCTTCTCGTCCAAAATACCGCAGTGTCTCAAGACGAAAGTCTTTGACCAGTGTGTGTTGCCAGTAATTACTTACGGCACTGAAACGTGGTCGCTCACAATGGGCCTGATAAGAAGGCTCAAAGTCACTCAAAGGTCAATGGAGAGAGCTATGCTCGGAGTGTCCCTGTGTGATCGAATCAGAAATGAGGAGATTCGCGGGAGAACGAAAATGACCGACATAGCCCGAAGAATTGCCAAGCTTAAGTGGCAGTGGGCGGGGCACATTGCTCGCAGAAATGATGGCCGATGGGGCAGTAAAGTTCTGGAGTGGCGACCGCGTACTGGAAGGCGCAGCGTGGGTAGGCCCCCCACAAGGTGGACCGACGACCTGGTGAAGGTCGCGGGAATCCGCTGGATGCGGCAGGCGCAGGACTGGTCGTTGTGGCGATACTTGGGGGAGGCCTATGTCCAGCAGTGGACGTCTTTCGGCTGAAATGATGATGATGAAGGGCAGGAGGATGATGATGAGAAACGGGTTTTTGCATAAACAGCACTATGACGTCCGATTATAAGTGCGGCACGCTATGATGGCGTTTTTGACGTTTGCCTGCTCATGAAGATCCGTAAATATTGACAGCTACGTATGAAGGAACAATTGCCGTACTTTATTGTCAATAGTGATGCACTGCTACAGCAATATAATTTTTCGAATTTATTATTTATATTATTATTTTTAACGCATTTACGCATGCGAAGCGAAATCTAAAGATTTAAATTGTGGAAAGAAAAAATCGCTCACGAGCAGGATTCGAACCTGCGACTCCTGGCTCAGTACGCCAGTGCTTTAGCCACTAAGCTACCGTGAACACTGCTCGTGGTATCGAAATTATCCTCCACTATACGTCTTTGGGTGACGTCAGCGATATCTTAACTGCAAAGTTAGTCGAGTTGGTTAAGAAACAATGTTTCTTAATAAGATATCGCTGACGTCACCCAAAGACGTATATATTCAAATTCTATTTATTTGTACTGTTTTTTTATGTATGTCACAGAAAATTTGATTAAATAGCGATTAAACAAAATGACTAGACGTTATGTTGATTGAATAATTTGATAAATTATTTACTTTATGTAGATATTATTCATAATAGCTAGTTGGAGTTGGTCAAAGTAATAAACCTGGTCCCAATCGCTAATAATTTGAAATGTGTCACAACTAAATTCAAATAATTTATTTTGTGATACACAGGTAATAAATAGGTCTCAATCAAATACAATACAGTACCATATGTGATCAGCCTCATGTAGTGATGGGTTTAGACCCGGGAATTTTCCGAAAGGTGAGTTTTTTCCCAACAGACTGGGAAAAAACTCGGGTTTAAACCCATTGGTCGGGAAAATACTTAATTGACAATATTTGATTAAAGTAATCAAAATAATACATAATTTCCATTGCATGTGTAACCATTTAGATGTTTAATTCATGTAAAATATTTTTATTTATAGAAAAATCAAATTACGTTTATCATTTAAAAATCACGTCATGATTTCGATGTTTAGATTATTTTAAATAATATTTGCAAGCGGCACGTTTTTTTTGTTGTTATTTCCATGCATTTAGCTGTACACATTGATGCGTAGCACTTGGGCTGAACCTCTTATCTTATGCCATGATTATTTAAAGTAAGACTCTAAAAATCTTATAGTTATAGTTACTAAAGGAAATCAAGTTTTGTCTGCTTTATATTAAAAAATGTATACAAGAAAAAAGTAGCCAACAGTTGAAATTGCCTTGTGTGCCTTCACATCATTAGATGGCATGCAAAAGCCAAAAGCATCATTGCAAGCTCTAGCAGTCCATAAAAAAACAACTTTTTCCGGAAATACCAAATAAATATTGCTTTATGAAGATTAGGATAGGATTACACATAGGGAGGACCCATCTGAAGAAACTGAAAACCGCGGATGGCAAAATTGTCACCTCTAAGTTCGTGATACTCGAAGAGGTAGAAAACTTTTATCGGCACCTGTATTCCACGAAAACGGCGAGACCAGCGGTTCCTAGTTTCCTAGCAACGACGACAAAAGAGCCCAGCTCACGCGCCATTACACCGAGGATATCCCGGTCGTTGACCAGGTTGAGATTAGGGCGGCTCTCGAGCAGCTTAAGAACAACAAAGCTTCGGGCGATGACGGAATTACCACTGAACTCCTAAAAGCAGGCGGGACTCCGGTCCTGAAGGAGCTTCAGAGTCTGTATTGTTTCGTCATCCAACAAGGCTCTTTACACCACCGGCATGAAGCGGGAGTGCGGTGGTACTGTTCTTCAAAAAAGGGAATAAAACCCTACTGAAGAACTACAGACCCATCTCACTCCTGAGTCATGTACACAAGCTGTTCTCGAGGGTCATCACGAATCGTCTCGCCGAAAGACTCGACGAATTCCAGCCACAAGAGCAAGCTGGGTTTTGAAAAAGCTACAGCACCGTAGACCACATCCATACTGTTCGGCAGATCGTACAGAAGACTGAAGAGTATAATCAGCCTCTGTGTATGGCATTTGTAGACTACGAGAAGGCCTTTGACTCCATGTAAACTTGGGCAGTTCTGGATGCCCTTCAGCGATATCACATTGACGAACGGTATATAGACATGCTGTTGATGATGCTTATACAATGCTGCTACCATGACTGTTCAGCTCCAGGACCAAAAGACGAAGGCAATCCAACTGCGCAGAGGGGTGAGACAAGGGGATGTAATATCCCCGAAATTGTTCACAAACGCGTTGGAGGAAGTTTTCAAGAGACGCTGGACTGGACTGGACACCATCAACGTTAACGGCGAGAACATCTCACGTCTCCGTTTTGCCAATGACATCGTGGTAATGGCTGAATCGCTGGAACAACTGGGCGAAATGCTGCACAGCCTAAACGGAGCCTCTTGGCGTGTCGGTCTCGGCATGAATCTGGACAAGACTAAAGTCATGTTCAATATGCATGTCATGCCGAGACCAATATTCGTCGAAGGGTCGATACTCGAAGTTGTAACGAAATACGTCTACTAAGGGCAGTGTAGCGTTGTGGATCTCACTAGTTTAGTCGAGTGAACGATATAAAACTTAACCGGTGTTGCGCATCCCTAAAATGTGTGCACAACACTAGTAATCGCGTTGGCCTCTGTCATTTTCAACACAGCAGCTTCCAAGGAAGTAACTATTCCTTCTGGAATACATATTTTATCCCCAATCTCGGGTGAGTTCTTCATTAATCTAGCTAATATATTATAAACAGTGTATTAGGGAACTGATTCTATCATACGATCTTGTTAATGTTTAATTTCTAACATTTTCATGGCCGGCCACGCGGTCATGCTTACTTCCTGTCTCAAGAAGCTAAAATATGTGTAATTAACTGCTGCATCAGCTCTATGCTATGCCTTACAGTGTGCTGCAACCTATTTCATGTGCCATCAGCGAAGATCACTGTCCTTCTATATGTTTTGCACGCCTCGTGTCACTTAACCTACAATTATGCACCTGTCATACACTATGCTGTGACTGCACCCTTTACTGCCTGTTAACCGCTGTGATGTGTGAGCTTCCACTATCCTCCTTCATCACCGTTCCTTGTCACAAGAGGGCGGAGAAGCTACCACATCGCACGCGGTTGTATTAACCTGGCCGCCACTAACATGCGCACCCTTCTGCACGCTTCCAGGGTTCTACCTTCCGGCTGGACTTCTACTTTCCGGCTGGACTTTTACTTTCCGGCTGTACTTCTACCTTTGGGCTGTACTTCTACGTTCCGGCAAGAGGCGTACCCGCTGCAACCACGAGGCAGCGTCTACCTGCTGCCCGCCAGCCTGCCGTACCATCCACGTGGCGGAGACGAGGGACGGTACCCTTTCCACCTTCCTTCCGAAGTGTGCGAACGCTCAGTGAACAATAGCCTTACCCGCGACCTAGCCGAGTGTCTTTCAATATATGTATTAAATATCTAAGTGTTATCTAATTATCTCTCAACACACTTCCTTATTTCACTGCGGTGCCTAACACCGTAGTGACACCTTTTCTTTTGTAGCGGTCTGCGCAGCTTACCTGCGTAGACTCTAACCGTTTCAGTGGCGCCCAATTCAGCTTGGTAGACACAACTTCAAGAAAGAAGCTGACAGAAGGATCCGTTTGGGCTGGGCAGCAGTTGGTAAACTTCGCCGAGTCTTCTCGTCACCTATACCGCAATGTTTGAAGACAAAGGTCTTCAACTAGTGCGTCCTGCCTGTCATGACTTACGGTGCCGAGACTTGGACACTGACAATTGGGCTAGTCCACAAATTCAAAGTCGCTCAGTGAGCTATGGAGCGAGCTATGCTTGGAGTTTCTTTGAAGGTTAAAATCCGTAACGAGACTATCCGAAGAAGAACCGGAGTGACCGACATAGCTTGTAGGATCAGTAAGCTAAAGTGGCAGTGGGCTGGCCATGTCTGTCGAAGGACCGATGGCCGCTGGAGCAGATGAGTCCTTGAGTGGAGACCGCGAATCGGCAAACGCAGTGTAGGGCGCCCCCCAGCCAGGTGGACCGACGACCTGATGAAAGTAGTTGGGGGGGGGGGATGCAGAAGGCAGAGGACCGAGTGTTGTGGTGCAATTTGGGAGAGGCCTATGAATTACAATACAATAAAAATTAAATTTAAAAAACATTATTGATGTCAAAATTCAAAACAGCACAACAAAGAAATCGGACATAGGACATAACACATTATTAATAATTTCATTTTATTTTGTCGTTTATTTTAATATCCGTTAAGAAGTCGTTTATGGAGTAATATGCCTTATTTACCAAAAAGTCTGTGAGCATTTTTACCATAAAGGTATTATACTGACGTAATAGAGACACTGTCACCTAATTATCACGTCACCGAAAGCGAAATGAATATATGTGCGAAATTGACACGTGTAGGAGTGATTTTTAGTGATGTGACATGGACGTTATTGCATTATCGATATATTTCAACCGGCCGGGCCTTACTTTTAAGGAGTGGTAGTATTTTAAAACTGCTAAGCTATTAAGTAACTATTGTTTAAAAATTACAGATATTTGAGACATAATTTTATTTGTTTTAATAGATTGAGTTACGCAATTAAGGGTTATATTATAATTACATTATTAAGGTAAATGCTTCAGGGTAGCCCGAGAAATTCAAAATTTCTTGCGTTTTTTTGCTAATTGTGGCTCTGTTTTGAGTTGTATATCAATCAAAATACGATTTGCGGTAGTAATAACAATATATCTACTGAATAATACTGATAAAAATATAAACCTAGCTTTATAAGCTCTAGAAGCTCGATAATCGATAATTTGATCGTAAATTGATATAATCGAGCTTGTACAGCATATAGAGCTAGGTCAATATTTTTTATGAGTATTATTCAGTAGATATTTTGTTGTTAGGCAAGATATGACGGACTTGTAATTCATTATAATATCTTTGTACACGATATCTTGTGGCGAATAAATGATTTGATTTGATTTGTTACTACCGCAAATCATATTTCTAATTATACACAACGCGAAATACAACTACAATTTGCAAAATACGCAAGAAATTTTGAATTTCGCGGGCTACCCTGTAGCATTCACCTTAATGTCACGAAGGTAAGGAATACTTATGTAAGAAATTTAAAAAACCAATTAATCATCATTTCAGCCGTAAGACGTCCACTACTGGACACAGGCCTCCCCCAAGCATATATGCCATATTCGCCACGCTTGGCAGGCGGGTTGGCGATCGCAGTTGGTTGGTTAAATACTCAGAGAATGCTGCTGCCCATCCTCTGGTGAATCCCTTAGTCACCTTTTACGACACCCATGAGAAGATATAGGGTGGTGCAATTCTTTACGTCCGGCACCACACGGAACATTTTACAATTAATCATATTAGTTTTAATTAGGTTTATAGAAAGGTTTTCAATCCCGGAACAAGTTCCTATACACGATTCCGGAATTGGTCAAATTATTAATTTTTTATGAAAAATTACAATATCTATGAACTTGACAAGTTTTCTTGTCCAGTCAACTTAAGTTACACATCAGACTTATACATTATAATTTTATCGACTTAGATTTAGAAACATCAGTGTTTCGATAATTTCTAGTTATTAGTTAGTTTTTATTTCAAATAGGCAAAGAATTAAATGTCGAGAATTTAGTTGCACCATTACAAAAACAAAGATATAGGATCTTTGTTTTTAGAATCGTGCAACTAAATTCTGAGGATGAAATTGGAGGTGGAGCAAGAACCTGGCCATGATTTTCGATTCGATACAGACGACCGAATCATGTAAAATCAAGTCCGCGTCAGCTCAACAAAGAGTTTTCTCAGCGGCAGGCTAAATTTGCAACCGGCTAAGAATCTATCTCTTAGCATTCGCATACTTGACAATCTAGCATTTGCAAGAACCCATTTTCAAAATATGGTATATTTTTACAAATTGAATGATCACATGAGACTTTCCGTCTTCATGTCTCAGTTTGGCGAACCGACTTGCAGTACCATTCAGGTAACAGACTAGTTGGTATTGCAGTCGTTATGGGCAAAGGTAACCGCTTAACATTAGGTGGGTCTTTAGCTCGTTTCGCCATCATATAACATGAAAAATAAGTGTATAAAACTTTTTTGTTGTATTTTTTGTATCTATGAGATTTGTTTTAGTAAAAAGGACCTATCTGATCAAACTTAAAGCCGCGGATAGCAACCTAGTCCCTTCCATGATTAAGATGCTCTATGAAGTTTCATGGGAATTTGTATTCCATGAGAACAGCAAGACCAGTGGTTTCTAGCAATGATGACCAAAGAGCCCAGTTCGCGCGCCGTTAATACTGATGATCTCCCGATATTCGTGTGTGGTCATATTTGAAGAGCTTATTTATTGAGTGCTATCGAACAACTTTTACTACGAGGTCAACCCTGAAATCTAATAAAAAACAGCTATTCCCTACATTTGTGTTCACACGAATCGACAAAATGTAGTAAACAGCAGTTTTTTTTCGCGATTTCAGGGTTGCTCCAGTTATAATAATGTACTCTGTGGTTGCTCTCATAGTAAATGTTGTTCGTTATGATGAGTTTTTATTTATTTTATTTATTTTATTTATTCAATCACAGGTACAATTTCTTTAGCTTTAATTTACTAGAAAACTCACCAAACTATCAAGTTTAACGGCGAGATGCGCTCATACATATGTATATTATCTTACCCTTACGTAAACATGCAACATGAAAACAAACTTAATTAGCAACAAATCAAACCGTAGGTATGGATCGTTGGTGATTTCATTAAACGATACAGTTATCCTTAAAATATCTACTGCAAACCCTGTAATTTTTTCGAGGCTTTCAGCTTTTATTTTATTTTATTGTATAGGATGGCGAAACGAACTAAAGGCCCACCATATGTTAAGCGGTTACCTTTGCCAATAACAACTGCAATACCATCTAGGCTGTTACCTAAATGGTACCGCAAGTCGGTTCGCCAAACAACATGAAGATGGAAAGTCTCATGTGATTGTAAATACACCGGCACCCGTACCATTCTGACCGAAACGTATAGTATTATATTATCTGTGCCGAAACACAGCAATGCAAGCATCACTATTTGTCGGAGAATAGTAGATACGGTGCTTATTCGTTTTAACATTTGTGCCCATCCATTTTTCTTCAATAACAGCATTTACAGGAAATCTGGAAGTTATGAAGCTAGCCGGTCAATATTTTACAGCATTTTTAGCCCGGCCGCACATTGTCATAAAATAGCACCGTATTTACATTTTAATATGTCAAAAGCAGACATACGATTCGGAAAATTCTGTCAGTCTGCGGGGCTGGTACTAAAATTAACTGTATAAATGTAAAATAAGCATTATGAAAGTAGTATTGTCCTGCAGATACTTACCTGTGAAACGTCTCTTTGCCATAGACGTACAACATACTATTATAACATCGTAAAAGTACAACCATGGTATAGGTTCCGGTGCGTCAGATTTTTTCTGTGATCAATGAATTAATCATTGTGATTTCCTTCCAATGTGCGGCCGGACTAAATCAACCTTTCAATACTTTCAACCGACTTCAAAAAAAGGAGGAGGTTCTCAATTCGATTGTATTTTTTGAAAGCAGTAAGGGACACTAACTTGTGACATGTATGGTGCTAGGTAGTACAAAAAATATACAATTGAAACTATCGACATATCGATATATTTTGAGCAATCCATATGCGAAACGGTTCCATTTTCACGTACACAATATTTTTTTATCTAACACATAATTATTTAAAATAACACATTATATAGAAAATGGGGTATTTACTGCATGTTATTAATGTATTACTAAATAATTTTAAGAATAACTTCTATGAAAATAAGCATTATGAAAGTAGTATTGTCCTGCAGATACTTACCTGTGAAACGTCTCTTTCTTTGGGTTATTGATGTAAATTACACAGCAGTATAACACAGAACACTACACCATTACGATTACTGATATTAATTGGATAAAATACAGAACGATTGTGAAATAAATCATAAAATAATACGAGATTATATTTTGATGGGAAGCTATGGGAGATTACAATTTTCAAAATCGGTTCGACTGACATTTTATTATGTCTCTTTCTAGCATATAGGTTTTTTCGTAAAGATCGGTATCTCAGTCGCACACTGTAGTGGTCTATTACGTTAGTATAGAAATGTCTTTGATTTTTACTAGTGTTATGAAGATGTCAAACACGCCGTCATAGTGTGCCGCGGGTATACGGCCTTGTTGAAGCGTGCGTGTGTGAGTGCAACGTATCGAGCGTTTGTACGTAGTTTATTCACTGCTTTAGCCAGCTTTAGCTGTATATTTACCGCGATTGTACTCGTTAATTTGAACAACTTATACCATGGGACCAACACAGAAATCGCAACAAAAAAAACTGCTGTTCCCTACATTTGTGTTCAATCCCTAAGGACCAGCAGTTTTTTTATCCCTTGAATAATTGCTAATTAATTCAAAAACATCCAGTAGAGAATTAGCAGAAAGGAGAGGTGGCCTATAGGTACACACGGCTATACATCAAGCTGTACATTTCCAGTATAAGCTGACCTCGCATTGTATAGGTTTTCCTTACAACGCGAGGTCAGCCTTTACTGGTTTTGTACAGCTTGATGTGTAGCCGTGTGTACCTCAGTAATTGAAAAGAAAAAAAAAGTTTAAAAAAATAGGAAAGAAAAAAAAAGGAAAGGAAAAAAAGGAAAGGAAAAAAAAGGAAAGGAAAAAAAAAGGAAAGGAAAAAAAAGGAAAGGAAAAAAAAGTAAAAGGAAAAAAAAGGAAAGGAAAAAAAGGAAAGAAAAAAAAGGGGGAGAATCTGGAAGATGCTGTATACTCACACATGCACGGTGGTGTTGCCTGGCACCTGCTGGGCCAGCGTGGCCTCCAGGTACATGGCACTGTGTGCACCCACGCCCAGCCCCACCACGCCGCCCGTCTGCATCACACTGGGGACACAACGACTCATTGTTACACGCAATAGGAGCATTGTCAGCCTCAGACAAATAAAAGGCGGACGGAATCTCGCTAAGAAAAGATTGAAGCACTTCATTCTTTCCTAAACCCACTATAATTTTGACAGCATTTTAACACACCAGGCACCAGCTAAACAACGTGTTATTGAAATAACAGAAAACCTCTTAATGGATCATTATACTCATCAGTATGAACAACTTTTACTATGGAACCAAACCTGAAATCGTGAAAAAAAAAACACCTGTTCTCTACATCTGTGTTCACATAAATCGACAAAATGTAGGGAACAGTTGTCTTATTTTCGAGATTTCAGGGTTGGTTCCGTAGTAAAAGTTATTCATACTAATGAGTACAATGACCCCTTAAGAGGTTTTCAGTTATATTAATAACTCGTTGTATATTGATAATTTATTTGTGACACTACGACGATGCCTACCGTAATTTGTTGTGTAATCGCGGCTGTTTGTCTTACTATAGGTGTGAATGTGTGAATCTCTTCCATATTTTCATGGATTTTATAAAAAAATTCAACAATGTTATCGTTTCTGTGCCTTTCTTTTAAATAATACTATCATTAATCATTACTTCTTCTTAAAAAATCTAATGTAATTAAATAAAAAAATTAACAAGTATCCTTGTATCTCTTGTTGTTTTAAATTATAGCCATTTATACTGAAGAAGAATGTTTGCATGTCAGTGGAACTGCTTACCCTAAACCAAGATATTTACATGTCAATAATTTGACTAAAGTTGTAAGAACTAAGCCTAATTAGTAAGACCAACTGTGTTATGTACACACGGCTACACATCAAGCTTTACTTTTCCAGTATAAGCTGACCTCGCATTGTATAGGTTTTCCTTACAACGCGAGGTCAGCCTATACTGGATATGTATAGCTTGATGTGTAGCCGTGTGTACCATGGTATAATAAGATGTTTCACCAGGTATTCTCTTCCCGCAATGACAACGCGATGCCTCCAAGCTACGTCACGATCAGTGCTGCCATTGATTGATATCTTCAATATACTTAAGGAGATTTTTGTTCATAATGAATATAAAATAAATTCCTAACTAGCCTCACTATTTGTTATCTCGTGTTATTCATCTAATTAGTTAATAAAGGAAACTATATTAAATTACTAGTTAAAAAGTGATTCTTTATAGAAGAAAGTAAATGAAAAAATGCATTTTGCTCGGGTAATTTATTTTCACAAAGTGGCAGCACATCAAACTGACAAGTGTCACGCTAACAGCCCGCTATTGGCTCCACGGCCGATGACGTAGTACGGAGGCAACCACGTGACCTAGCTGTCACGGGAAGAGACTACCTGGTGTTATTATACCATGTTATGTACCAACTTTTATGCGAATAAATGAATTGAATTGAATATAAGATTTTTGGTATTTCTTAACAGTAGTCAACTAACGGATTGGGGAGCAGGTCGGTCTACTGGGAGCGCATGTACTCACGGTTCTGTGAGCTCGTGGTGCGGCTGGTGGTAGTCGGTGTAGGGCGGCGGCGCGCGCACCTCCGTGTCCCCGCAGCGGGGCACCAGGATCGGTGGCAGCGCTACAACGGAAACCAGCGGTCAACTCTATTGTGCACTTAGTAGAAACTAGTTAGAGAGCTCATCGACGATACACCCAATCAAAATTTAAAAAAAACCGGCCAAGAGCATGTCGGGCCATGCTCAGTATTATAGGGTTCCTTAAGTAGGTGTAATTACAAACGAATCAAATCGAATATTAATAATGGCTATTTTAGTTTTTGTAATAATCAGCAGCATTCGCGACTCGGAGCGTGTTGTTAGTAGCGCCATCTAGCGATAAATTCAAGAAGCCAAATTTAACATACCACACTATGTCAACATAACACAAAGTTACTTTTTGTGATTTTTTCAAATAGAAAGTAACTAAAGAAGCATTATTTGCTACCATAATTTTTCTCTAAGGTCAATGACCTTTGAACTAGGACGTCTTAAGGCTTTTTCAGTTTTCTCTCTATAACTCGAAAATTTATAATCACATTATACTCGAAATAATTTTAAAAGAGAGTTTTTACAAAGGTCTATCAATGTGGAAGATAATAAGTATCTACATTGCATAGTTTACAAAAGGCAGGGGGGGGGGACACATTGCAAGCCACTTTGGCGGGCTAAATTTCGCAGATGGTACACCTGATAAAAAAGTTATGTATGAAACATTACCTTCATTTTAGAAGACCTATTCAATGATACCAAACACGAGGGGGTGCAGCGAAAAAAAAATTTTCATCCCCATTTCACATGTATGGGCGCCACCCCTAAAATACGTAATTACGATTTTTATATTCTTTTAAAATTGAGATCATTTAATATTTTTTTTTTTTTTTTTTTTTTTATTCTTAACGGGCTTGCGTTTGACCGCCACCTCACCTGATGTTAAGCGATGGTGCGGTCGACGATGGTACACGCTTGCCCAGCAAAAACCTATTCACTCGAGTCTTGAAGACCACCAGATTATATTTCTCGGGAAACACTGACGCCGGCAAGGAATTCCACTCTTTGGCGGTACGCATGATAAAGCTATTAGCAAACCGGTTCGTGCGTAAGGGTGGAATATCTACCATATAACGGTGGCGCATCGCCGTGCGTCTGGTCGTCCGATAATGGAAAGGGCTTGGGGGAATTAAATTGTGCAATTCCAACGCACACTCGCCGAAATGCATTCGATAAAAAACCGATAGGCTAGCAACTCTGCGCCGATGCTCGAGACTTTGTAGTTTGGCGTCGACCAGCGCATCGTTGCCAACGAGCCTCTTGGCGCGCCTCTCAATCGACTCGAGAGCCGCCAGTTGATATTTAGCCGAGCCATCACAGAGATGAGAGCAGTACTCCATACAGGACCGAACTTGTGCTTGGTACAAATTGAGCAGCTGTTCAGGTGTGAAGTACCGCCTCACCTTAGAGAGGATGCCCAGCTTTTTGGCAGCAAGTTGAGCCTTGGACTCTATGTATGAGCCGAAGTTTAGGGTGGATGTTAGTGACACGCCAAGAAGCTCAAGGTGGTCAGTTATCGGCACGGATGCATCACAGAAAGTTGGAGTAAGTTCAAATTGACTCCGTTTAGCAGAAAACAGGCACGCCTGGGTCTTAGCAGCATTGAACTTGACCAAGTTAGCATCACCCCATTCGGAGACAGCTTTCAGGGTCAAGTTCAAGCGTTCAACCATGGCCTCTCTAAGAGACTGGATTTGCGTCCGACTCGCTCGTGCATTGGATGTGTAACTCTCAACAACGGTGCTGTCGTCTGCGTACCCAAAGGTCTTAGCAGATCATTTATGTGGAGCAAAAACAAAGTTGCGGAGAGTACTGAGCCCTGAGGGACCCCGGCATTTATAGCCAATTGGTCGGACGTGCAGCCGTCAATGACAACTCGGATCGACCGATCCCTCAGGAAGTCTGAGATCCAATTACACAGATCAGTAGGCAGGCCGAATGAAGGAAGCTTGTTTATAAGGCTATCGTGCCAGACCCTGTCGAAGGCCTTCGAGATGTCAAGAGAAACGGCAATCGCTTCTCCGTGTTTCTCGATGGCCTCGCTCCAAATGTGGGAGGCATACGCAAGAAGATCTCCGGTAGACCGGTTTCGGCGGAAACCGTATTGTCGGTCACTCAGAAGGTCATTAGCTTCAAGGTATCCTAGGAGCTTGTTATTAAGTACTCGTTCCATACTCTTACAGAGTATGGACGTTACTGAGATGGGCCTGTAATTAGCAGGGTCAGCACGACTGCCCTTTTTGGGCACTGGTTGCACATTAGCCTGCTTCCAGGATTTCGGCACTTTACCAGTCACCATCGAGAGACGAAATAGGCGTGTCAGGATCGGAGACAATTCAGGCGCACAGGTTTTAAGGACTATGGCTGGTATACCGTCGGGGCCACTGGCTTTGTTCACGTCAAGATTGCGTAGCGTTTTACGGACCTCCTTCTGGTGGATGCGAATATCCGACATACAAGTCTCACATCCATTTTGTGGAGAAGGGGGTGTAGCGCCACCAGCATCGAGACGTGAAGAATCCGCGAAGAGAGAGGCAAACAAGTTTGCCTTCTCCTCAGCAGTGTGGGCCAGTGACCCATCAGGCTTCAGCAGTGGAGGTAGTGAGGGGCGACAGAAGTTCGATTCGACCGACTTCGCCAGGGACCAAAACGCCTTACTACCCGACGGGTAAGAAGCAAGTTTGTTACCTATTCGGCCTATGTGGTCAAATCGAGCTCTGCGCAAAGCCTTCTTACAGGACTTGGCAGCCTTGTTGAAAGCTCTCTTCTTCTCGCTTAAGTCCTTAGTTTTGCGGTTTCGAGCGTCGACCCACTCCAGGTATGCCGTGTGTTTCAGCGCCTCAGCGCTTCTACACTCGGCCCCAAACCATGGACGAGCTTCGCCAGACATTGTTACATCAGAAAATGGAATGTAATACTCCATCCCCTGACGCAACACGTCCGTCACGGCGCTTGCACAAACTGAAGGATCATCAGAAGAGAAGCAAGTCGGCTGCCAAGGATAAGATGCAAAAAACGACCGCATCTCATCCCAATCTGCTGCTTTGTACCGCCACACTCGCCGGATGCCTCTAGGGCTGGGATCGGGCGGAGAGTAGACGGATACAGATTTCACCAGACAGTGGTCAGAACTACCTAAGGGTGATGATACCGACAAGGAATACCGGTCTGGATCAGTTGTCAGCAGAAGGTCCAAACAGTTGGCTGTGTGCGACTCAACATCAGGCACCCTCGTTGCCCCTTGGACCAGCTGGGTGAGATTTAACGCTAAAGCCAGCTTTCGCGTCTCTCTCCCTGCGTGTTCAGTTATCTGGTATGGGAAAAGCCACTCCTGGTGGTGGGCATTGAAATCCCCCAGAATCACTAACTGGGCCGAAGGCAAGGGTACCGTTGCTGGGCCGCATCCGCCGCCTCACTAAGGTACTGTGTGAGCCTGGTTGTCTCCTGATCTCCGCTATGTGAACGGTAGACGCAGGCATACAGAATTTTCTCCATGCCTGTGTCAACCAAAACCCAAAGTATGGAGAAACTGGGATCTTCAAGGTTTCGGAGACGCCGATAGCAGATGTCGTCCCGGGCGTACAGGCATACGCCCGCACGTGGTTTGAAGTTGTGCTCCAGGGTAAACCCTGGGTAGGAAAGGTACGACACGTCAGACGGACATCCGATCTGCGTCTCCGAGAGAAACAGGAGTGATGGTTTATCAGTCTCGAGGTGGTGGTGGACTGCAACGAGATTTGAGTGCAGACCTCGGATGTTGTGGAGGTGCACTTTGAGAGAGAGGGAGTGCAGCCGCTGTGAAACCATTTTTCTCTTGCTTCTCTTTGCATTGCATTTTTATCTAGACCATTTTTAAACTAAATTTCATTTACTTATGTTTATAACTGTAGAAGTTATTAAGCTGTAAAGGATTAGGACAGACGGACAGACGGACGGACATGACGAAACTATAAGGGTTCCTTGTAGGACTACGGAACCCTAAAAAAACAACAAACACAACAAAAAAAAAAAAAAACAATTTACCGTAATAATTTTATATAGGTACATATATTATTAAATAATTTAACTTGAAACATTTGACAATCATTTTGCCTTTTTTTTAAATATTAATTTTTAATCATTTTATACACAGTTTGACATAATTTTTATTTTCTACTATTAATTTAAAACATAAGACTAAACAAAATTGCAATGTAGTTTAAAATTTTCATCTTTTATAAATATTTGTACAACCTATGGAATAGTTATTCTGAAATAAATGAATTTACGATTTATTTACGAATTTTTTTTTTGACGACCTCCGGTCTCTAGTGGTTCGAGTGTCGGACTGCTGATAACGAGGTCGTGGGTTCGATTCCCACAGGACACAAATATTTGTGTGATGAACATAAGTGTTTGTGTTGGTCTGGGTGTGTTGCTTATGTATTATAAGTATGTATTTACAAAAAAACAAGTATATAAGTATTATATCCATTGTCTAGTACTCATACCACAAGCTCTGCTTAGTTTGGGACTAGATGGTGCTGTGTAAAAATGTCCCAAAGATATTTATTTATTTTATTTTATTAATTTATTTATAACATAACATTACGCCTGTATTTCCCCGAAGGGAAAGGCAGAGGTGTATAGTACACCCACATTTCACCAGTTATGTTGTAAGTCCCATGTAATAGGGGGCGAGCCTATTGCCACTAATCTGGCACAAATCCAGACTCCGGGCTGCTACTGAGAATCTCTTACTGAAAAAACCCAATAACACTTTGCCCGACCCGGGAATTGAACCCAGGACCCCACGCTCAGCAGTCGACCAACGAGGCAGTCAAAAAAATTCAAATGTGTTTTATTTCAAATAAACCTAATTACAGGCACTTTTGAAACAGGCTCTAGTTGTACGGTTCCAAGTTGTGGGTCCTATGGAGAATAACCGGCAAGAAACTCCATGGATATACTCTTTTTAATATAGGTTATTGTTTATTACATCAAATTTATTCAAATAATGAGAGTATAATGTAGGTTAATGTCAGAAATAAACAAGAGTTTAAAAGTGAGATTATTGCCTTTAGAAATAAACGTAAAAAGAGTTGCCATGGTATGTAGGAGCTGACCTGTCCCTACAGACGGCACCCGTTCACGAGCATGACGCGAGCATCAGCCATCGCTTAACTCAACCATATTGAAGGGAACTTAACGACCCGACACTAACGCCACCATCAGCATGACATTTAAGTGAGCATGACAGACTCATACTGCTAGACAACAAATAGGCAGGAATATATAGAATTACTGTAAAAACATTGGCCACATGATACTTACATATTACATTTTAATCACCTATTAAAAACAATTAAACAGCAGTTAATCATCATCATAATTACAGCCGAAAGACGTCCACTGCTGGACATGGGCCTCCCCCAAAAGGGGAGATATTCCATAATCGCCACGCTTGGCAGGCGGGTTGGCGATCGCATTTGGTTGGTTAAATACTCAGAGAACGCTGCTACCCATCCTCTGGTGAATCCCTTAGTCGCCTTTACGACACCCATGAGAAGATATGGTGCAAATTCTTTATGGTCGGCGCCACACAGAACACACCCAATACACGTGTTCACGGTAGCTTAGTGGCTAAAGCACTGGCACACTGAGCCAGGAGTCAAATGTGCGAATCCCGCTCGTGAGCGTTTTTTTCCTCAAATTCATATCATCAGTATAATAGGTCTGATGTAGGTCGCCACTATTTGCCACTCGAAAACTTTAAATCAGTTTCAACCGCTTATGTGAGCCGTCAAACTTCCGCATTAGTGATTTGCCAGTTTGCGATATATCGATATTTCGAATTGATACACTGCCATACGATCGGATACGTACCAAATTCCAGTAGGTCTACACGCGTTTTACGAACAACAAACGAAGTACGAACTTTCGTTCCGACTGATACTTACATAATAAAGATAGGCACATAAAAAAGGCACAATTAAGATAGACTACGGTTCATAGTCGTATACAATTTACCGGAGATGAGAAAAACAAACGTCAAAACACGATCATCGCATGCGATAAGGGAACGATGGTTGACCGGAGTAGCAAATTGTGCGATGAATCGTACGATTTATCGAATATCGTCGAACGGGAGTAGACCTCCAGGTCCTATCGTTCTAAATCAAATAAATAAATAAAGTAATTTACCAGGCGAGTCGATTTTATTGTAATGGTAAGGGTTGATGCAGACTTCGTCCTTCTTCAATTGGTATGAGTATTCGCAGTGGTCTACAGGCTTTAGCTCATGCTGGCTCTGTAACAACAGACATATTATTTTAGTCCCATATCTTCTTTCTCCAAACTTTTTGCCAATGTTGTTGGGGTCGGCTTCCAGTCTAACCAGATGGGTCTGAATATCAGTATTTTACACGGAGCAACTTTCACCAGACCCCTGCAACCCAGTTACTGGGTAATACCGTCACGATATATCGATTATCGTTTTTGCGAATAGACCCCCAGAATAGGGTGTTTGACAATTTTTGAAAATGTACGTAAAACGATGGCGAAGCATCCAATTAAAGCATTCATTAACAAATAATTACTAAAATATGCTTGTAAAATTAAATAATCAAGATTTTAAATTCTCATTTTTAATTTCGCACTAAAACGCTAAGTCACGTGACATTATCGTCAACCTACGTCACTGTTCTAGTTCCGGTCAGTGTTCCGGTCAGTGTTGCCGGAATTCCCATAAAAGTACTACACGCTTACCAAAAAGGTACGAATTTGACAAAAAGTAAAAAATCGGAACGCGGTTTTTTTTTGTCACATGAGACATGATTAAAACCTTTTTTTAGTTTGTGTTTGAATCACGCACATACAAAACAAAAGCTTTTAAATTACGTTCAAATTACCTACAAATGCTGATTAGTTTTATTGTTAGTAAGTTATAAAGTACATAACCTGGCTCAATAAAATAAAAAAACCGGCCAAGAGCATGTCGGGCCATGCTCAGTATTATAGGGTTCCTTAAGTAGGTGTACAAACGAATCAAATCGAATATTAATCATGGCTATTTTAGTTTTTGCAATAATCGGCAGCATTCGCGACTCAGAGCGTGTTGTTAGTAGCGCCATCTAGCGATAAATTCAAGAAGCCAAATTTAAGAAGTCTGATTGATGTCAAAGTTACTTTTTTGTGATTTTTTCAAATAGAAAGTAGCTAAAGGAGCATTATTTGCTATGATCATTTTTCTCTAAGGTCAATGACCTTTGAACTAGGACGTTTTAAGTATTTTTCGGTTTTCTGTCTATAACTCAAAAAATTATAATCACATTATACTCGAAATAATTTTAAAAGAGAGTTTTCACAAAGGTCTATCAATGTGGAAGATTATAAGTTTCTACGTTGCATAGTTTAGAAATGGCAGGGGGGGGGACACATTGCAAGCCACTTTGGCGGGCTATATTTCGCAGATGGTACACCTGATAAAAAAGTGGTGTATGAAACATTACCTTCATTTTAGTAGACCTATTCAATGATACCCCACACGATGGGGTGCAGCGAAAAAAAATATTTTTTCCCCATTTCACATGTATGGGCGCCACCCCTAAAGAACGTAAAAACTATTTTTTTATTCTTTTAAAATTGAGATCTATATGCAGACTATTTTTTAACAAAATTTCATTTACTTATGTTTATAACTGTAGAAGTTATTAAGCTGTAAAGGATTAGGACAGACGGACAGACGGACAGACGGACAGACGGACAGACGGACGGACATGACGAAACTATAAGGGTTCCTTGTAGGACTTCGGAACCCTAAAAATGAACCTAAATTAACAATTAACATGAATATAATTATTAATAATATACCTACTCGTTCAAAAACTGGTACATTTTATTTTTACGATCATGGCAACATTTAGCTCGCCCTACGTCGTACAGGACTATGACGTCACCCAAAATATAAATATTTAGAATATATTTAAATTAACATAACTTAGTAAAAGTTAATCTTCAACCTAAAATCTACGTTGTGTACAATTTTCATAATTTTTGACAATACCTGTCAAACACTGATATTCCCTATTGACAACATTTCAAAATTATTAAGGTGCTAAAACAAAAATACCATTTCTTTATTTTCCTATCCTAATCACGAATATATATTTTTTTATTACTTGATTTCGGAGAAAATAAATAAAAACCAAAAAACATGTAATGACGTCACATATACGGCCGAATGAGATTTGTCTTTGCCTAAGCTTATTTTATGAGAATTTTATGAAAGGTGATAAATGTCATGCATGATATGTCAATGTCACTGTTACACAATATGTAATTTTTTGCAAATGAATAAACATGATCTCTTTATCTATCGTCGTCGTCGTCTTATTACTTCACAATTAGAAAGTTTAGGGATTGAAATCGATTAATGGCCAAAATTAATATCCAATCTATCAACGATTTTGCCCCACTAGAGATAGGAATTTGACATAAGCTCCATACAAAATATGTCAAATTTCTATCTCTAGTAGGGTAAATCGTGAATAGATTCGATATTAATTTTGGCCGTTAATCAATATAACAATAACAAACAATACAAGATAGACAAGTCACGTTGACGTTTTTTGACAGGTCAGAGCGAAGCAGAGGTATAACCATAAAGGTATTATACTGACGTAATAGAGACACTGTCACCTCATTATCACGTAACCGAAAGCGAAATGAATATATGTGCGAAATTGACACGTGTAGGAGTGATTTTTAGTGATGTGACATGGACGTTTCCGCATTATCGATATAGTTCAACCGGCCTTACTTTTATGGAGTGGTAATATTTTAAAACTGCTAAGCTATTAAGTAACTATTGTTTTAAAATTACAGATATTTGAGACATAATTTTATTTGTTTTAAAAGATTGAGTTACGCAATTAAGGGCTATATTATAATTACATTATTAATGTCACGAAGGTAAGAAATACATAAGTAAGAAATAAAAAAATCAATTAATCATCATTTCAGCCGTAAGACGTCCACTGCTGGACACAAGCCTCTCCCAAGCATATATTGGGGGGATATGCCATAATCGCCACGCTTGGCAGGCGGGTTGGCGATCGCAGTTGGTTGGTTAAATACTCAGAGAACGCTGCTGCCCATCCTCTGGTGAATCCCTTAGTCGCCTATTACGACACCCATGAGAAGATATAGAGTCCATTCAGTAGTTTTTGCGTGAAAGAGGAACAAACATCCATCCATCCATACTTACAAACTTTCACATTTATAATATTAGTAGAATAGGATAGGATTTTTGGAACTAAAAATTTTGACATTAAATAAAATAAAATAAATAAATAATCAGTTTATTCTCTCTTCACAATAGTTTTTAAAGTACTAGGTTTAGCTAATATGGCAAAATTATAAAAACCAACTTTGTGAGAGACTGGTGCCTGAAGTAGGTTTTTATTCAAAACCTGTATTACAGGTCACCAGGGCCCTTCCGCAGCTAGCGTTCATTACATTCTGTCTCCATAATAATTTGTCATCTTCGGTTGAACTAGTTTTTTATATCTAACTCTTCTTGTATTATATTTATTTTTAACTTTTACTTTATACTCGTCACTTCGTAGATTTATCACTTTGAATATTTGCTTATTCGTTTTAACATTTGTGCCCATCCATTTTTCTTTAATAAAAGCATTTACAGGAAATCTGGAAGTTATGAAGTTAGCCGGTCAATATTTTACAGCATTTTTAGCCCGGCCGCACATTGTCATAAAATAGCACCGTATTTACATTTTAATATGTCAAAAGCAGACATACGATTCGGAAAATTCTGTCAGTCTGCGGGGCTGGTACTAAAATTAACTGTATAATTATATATGCCATAGACGTACAACATACTATTATAACATCGTAAAAGTACAACCATGGCATAGGTACCGGCGTGTCAGATTTTTTCTGTGATCAATGAATGAATCATTGTGATTTCATTCCAATGTGCGGCTGGACTAAATCAACCTTTCAATACTTTCAACCGACTTCAAAAAAAGGAGGAGGTTCTCAATTCGATTGTATTTTTTTTAAAGCAGTAACGGACACTAACTTGTGACATGTATGGAGCTAGGTAGTACAAAAAATATATAATTGAAACTATCGACATATCGATATATTTTGAGCAATCCGTATGCGAAACGGTTTCATTTTCACGTACACAATATTTTTTTATCTAACACATAATTATTTAAAATAACATATTATATAGAAAATAGGGTATTTACTGCATGTTATTAATGTATTACTAAATAATTTTAAGAATAACTTCTATGAAAATAAGCATTATGAAAGTAGTATTGTCCTGCAGATACTTACACAGGTAACGTCTCTTTCTTTAGGTTAATAATGTAAATTACACAGCAGTATAACACAGAACACTACACCTATACGATTATTGATATTAATTGGATAAAATACAGAACGATTGTGAAATAAATCATAAAATAATACGAGATTATATTTTGATGGGACGCTATGGGAGATTACAATTTTCAAAATCGGTTCTACTGACATTTTATTATGTCTCTTTCTAGCATATAGGTTTTTTCGTAAAGATCGGTATTTCAGTCGCACACTTCAGTGGTCTATTACGTCAGTATAGAAATGTCTTTGGGTATAACGCCATTCGGCCGTATGAATGACGTCATTTGGCGCTTACGTCTGTTTAAAATAAGACGAATTTAAAATTAAAATTGTATATGAAAATGATGCAATTTAGAAAAAAGAAAAAATACGGTTGTCCTATTTTTGAATCTAGTTTCATTTAAAATAGTAAAATTGGCATGTTGAAAAAATGAAATGTTGTCAATTGTCGGCAGATTTTTTTTCCAATCTCGGCTACTATTCTGAAACAGCTTTCATAACAATACATTTAAGAGCAGAAAATATGAATAAGTCTGGGTGCAATCATACCTGTAGCTGCGGCCAGCGCCACAGCCTGCAGTAGACAACATGCGGCAATCCCTTGCGGTATTGACCATTTATCACGTTCTCATTCGGTTTCACTCTGTGGGGGAAAGAAAAGGAATATTTGAATAGAAATAATAATAAAAACATTAAAAGTACTGAACCTTATGGGAATGTATGAGGTTCAGTCATCAATCAACTTTACAGGGAGTCCACTAAATTTCAACAATTAAAAGACCCTAAGGTGCGAATTTTACAGAAATAAGGCGAAAGCGCGGCGCAGACGCGTTGCCGCGAAACGTGGTAAACGAGCAAGCGGGTCACCTTATGGTAAGCAATCTCCGCCGCCCATGGACATCGGCAACACCAGGGGATTCACCGATGCGTTGCCGACCTTTTAAAAAGACGTATGCTCGTTTCTTGAAGGCTCGCATGTCGAATTATTTCGGGAAAACCGCTGACGGGAGTAGGTTCCACAGTTTTGCTGTACGAGGCAAAAAATGACGTGTGAAACGTACAGTAGTCGTCGTACGTAGATCGCCAATCATCAAGCCATTTATTCTATGCTATGTATTATATATTGTATTTTTATTATTTTCTACGTCTGCGCCGGGGCCTTATGCCATTTCTGTATGATTCGCACATAAAAACACCAGCCCATATCACCATAGTCTCACTTAAAATAAATAATAAAAATATTCTCTAGTAGAGAAGAGTTAGGCAGAGAATAACTGTAATACACCAATTTTTTGAGGCAGCTCTACTGTCCAACTATAGACAAGCAAAGTTGATTGATTTCATTGATTGAGTCAATTTATAAAACAACTGTAAATTTTCAACCTGTATAATTTTTACCTGCAAATCAATGGGTCCTACTTATACTGTGTAATCCGCAAAAATGCGAAAGCCACTCTTCTACATCAATCGCCTACAAATTACCTATATTTTACACAACTTTTTTTTTATATCAAAGAGATACAAAGTTGTAAGTGAATGCAAGTAACAGCATTATTTTATATGGGCTTTAGAATCTTTAAAATGTTGTCCTGTAAAGTTGAGTTTTTGCACTTGCATTATTATGTAGGCCCAGTTGGTAAAACAAAGTCAAATTATTTCAACAGCCTATGTTATAAACACAGACCATTAAGCCTCTAGACACCCCCGGTCACAACGCATATGCTCTACCACTGCATATCATACGCCCCTCCGCCAATCGGAACATCACTCAGTCAGCGAGCGGCACCAATCATAAGGAATCATACCACCGAACTTTTGAGCCGGCCAATCATAACGCGCCGTCCGCCCCCCTAACCCCGCCAACGTTTTAAGACTGCGTTCGAATGCAAAACTTTGTTTATGCGGAGTCTTGAAGCTTACTGGTCTGTGGTTATAAATTATAATATAACATGATTGGACAAACGCAGCGTAGGGCGCCCCCCTGCCAGGTGGACCGACGACCTGAAGAACGTGGCTGGGGGGGACTGGATGCGGAAGGCAGAGGACCGAGCATTGTGGCGCAACTTGGGAGAGGCCTATGTCCAGCAGTGGACTGCGATAGGCTGAGTTGATATGATTGGACACAAGATTGGAGAAGGAGAATATTAAAGAAAATTGAGATATAAGCTCACAGTAAGTATGATGGAGCTTGATGTTTCAACTAGAGCCTGATGTTTCAAAAGTGCCTGTAATTAGGTTTATTTGAAATAAAAAACATTTGAAATTATTTGAACATTTTAATTGAATTGGAGCATCACTTGAGAATGACTTAACCGATTTGTTTTTTTTGTTGTGTTTGTAATTTTCAGGACTAGTATGATATTCGTATGAAGAATTTTTTTGGAAAAAAATATTGAATATGCACAAAGCTGGGACGGGTAGCTAGTTAATAATAAAAAATTACTTTGCAATACATCAAATAGTTTTCCAGATATTGTCTTTTTTTTGTTAGGTGTGCATCGCAGGGTCAGCGCTTGCTGCTGTGACAAACGAAACATGGTAAAATAGGACATGACGAAACTATAAGGGTTCCTTGTAGGACTTCGGAACCCCAAAAACGAGATTTATACAAGTTTTGACACATGTCAGCTGTGACAAATCTATAGACAAACATGTCAATGTACAAGTTTTTAGTCAGTGCAAACACAGCCAACAAGTAGGTCTGTGGCCAACAAGAAATCTTGAAATCTGTCAAAGAATTTACCCAGTTTTCTGCAGTGTGAACCACAGAGTACTTTTTAGGGTTCCGTAGTCCTACAAGGAACCCTTATAGTTTCGTCATGTCCGTCTGTCCGTCTGTCTGTCCATCTGTCCTAATCCTTTACAGCTTAATAACTTCTACAGTTATAAACATAAGTAAATGAAATTTTGTTAAAAAATGGTTCAGACATAGATCTCAATTTTAAAAGAATAAAAAAATCTTGACAACGTATTTTAGGGGTGGCGCCCATACATGTGAAATGGGGATGAATTTTTTTTTTTCGTTGCCCCCCCCCACGTTTGGGGTATCATTGAACAGGTCTACTAAAATGAAGGTAATGTTTCATACATAACTTTTTTATCAGGTATACCATCTGCGAAATACAGTTGGCCAAAGTGGCTTGCAATGTGTGTCCCCCCCTGCCATTTCTAAACTATGCAACGTAGAAACTTAGTCTTTCACATTGATAGACCTTTATAAAAACTCTCTTTTAAAATTATTTGGAGTATAGTGTGATTATAAATTTTTGAGTTATAGTGAGAAAACTGAAAAATACTTAAGATGTCCTAGTTCATAGGTCATTGACCTTAGAGAAAAATGATCACAGCAAATAATGCTCCCTTAGTTACTTTCTATTTAAAAAAATCACAAAAAGAAACTTTGTGTTATATTGATGTGTGTCATACACTTCTTAAATTTAGCGCTAGGTGGCGCTGTTTGCAAAAACTAAAATAGCAATGATTAATATTCGATTTGATTCGTTTGTAATTAGACCTACTTAAGGAACCCTATAATACTGAGCATGGCCCGACATGCTCTTGGCCGGTTTTTTTATATATATGAAAGTGTGAACGTAACAATCAACAAAACAAGTTGTGACATTAGTTTCATAATTATGACAAGTTTCGAGACATTACATGTTAAATGTTTTTTGGTGCAAACCCACAGTTATAGCACATTATAACAAATAACATTTTACAACCTTATTCTTAGTTTATACTAATGTATATGTGTGTAATTTGCCTGAATAAAGATGAGGCTCAGCTTTAGATTAGTTGACGTTGAGTTGGAAGTTCATATTTTTTTTACAGAAAGGTTACATCATATTAAGACTTCTTGTAAAATCTCAAGTTGCGGAAATTAATAGTTTTCGAGAAAAAAATATTTCAAATTCACCAATAATTGCAGATAATTTCCAATATTTTGTCAATTTCCACCACAGAGTCCACAGATTATTATTATTGAAACCCTTCATGGGCGGATCCGACTCTGACAGATTTAGGTTAGAAGGTTTTAAGGCTGTCATTCATTTTCGTTCATTCCGTTTCTCCTAGAGTTGCATAGAAAGTTAGTGTACCCCCACCGATTGTATGTGTGTAAAAAAGGCAATGTTACCACTTTTACTTGGAGAACTTTGGATGCAAGAGCGAGCGAAGCAAGCTGAGGACTTGGGGCACCCCGACTCGGATAGGTTAGGTTTGAAGGGGATTTTGGGGTCTAGTGAGTCAGCGGAGCGAGCGAACTTAGACACCGACATCCCCTTCGTGGTTTTTTTTTTTTAACCGTTGAGCCCCGCGAAGCGGGGCTCCAACTACGCCTTTTAAGCAAATTTAATTTTGAGGTTGGTTACAATTAATTTTTTTTCTAACCTTGAAAATCCTTTTATGAACCTCAAAAACTTGGAAAAAAATCTCGTAAAGGAGGGCACGGGGTGAAGCCATAACTCAGAAAGGGGGTTTTGTTGTCCCCTTACTTCTTCTCCCACTGAAATCGTTGTTTCCGACTAAGCTAGGTTAGAATACAAAAAAAAAAAAACTCGGAAGGGGGGGTTTCCGCAATTTTTCCTTCACATGGGGGGTTCTACCCCTCCCCCACTACCCCCCCTTAATTCGACGTCAACTAATCCGAAGTCCTACCAAAAACAGCTGATCCCTATATTTTGTTGATTGATGTGAACACAAAATGTAGGGATTAGCTTGCTTTTCTTTCAGGATTTCAGTGTTGGTCCCATAGTAAAAGTTGTTCATAATAATGAGTACAATGACTCCCTAATAGGTTTAGTATGAATATAAACTATGAATAAGGTTGTATACAGTCTTTGATTATAGTCAAAGTGTACAGTACACTTTTGGCGGCAATGATTGCCAGACGATTGTGATCAGGCATTGTCTAAAACAGCCTAGGGAGACCAAGATTTTTTTAATGTTAATTCTTAGAAGATTCTTATTAGCAACAATATGACTACACCTTAACTATGTAATCACGCATATTATCTGTATTCTCACCTGATAACCACACGAAACGTGTATTTATATCCATACACCGTAATTGTCGCATAAATTAATAATGTTAGAACTCTTTTATTATACACAAATCGGAAATAAACGTGACGTAGTTACCTCCAAGGACGAAAGGATATACGAATGTCCTTCAAATGAGGCACTAAACGTAAAAACAACAAAAAAACACACGTTTTCTTTATTATCGCTAAAGAATTTAGCAATTAAAAAAATCGCAAGGTTCAAAACATGGCCGCCATATTGACAAGAGGCTTCGATTTGTTTTGACGGTGTCTTGACCTTTCCGATTTTGCGTCCTGTATGCTATTACGCAACCAAAACGCAATGGTCATACCAATATACTGAGTCAATAACAATACGCCACTCTCAAACTTTGCCGGGTTATAAGAATTCGTTCGTAAACCGAATTATTTAGCAAGATTATGAGTATGTCATAAAATAAATAATTGCAGTGTTCTTAGTAGATTCTTATTTGTTAGTAAAAACCGAGATAAAACTAGAATTTGGCAGCAAATACTTTACGGATTTACGAACGATATTTCTAAAAAATTTGCAAAAACCGTAACTAGCGAAAACGACTTCTATTACACAAACAACAAAGTTCAAAAACAAAGCAAGAATTTATTAGCCACCGGAAACGTCATATTCCCAAATGATTGTTATCACGAAAAAATAAATCAATAATGAACTGACCTAGGAATTGTAACGCATTTAGTGTGACTATTCTGGCTTGAAATTGCTTTTTCCAACTCTTCAAGGGCTCCGCTTTTCTTTAATTTTTTAACTAAACTCTTCACTGCCTTCTCTGACCATTTATCTTCGGCAGCAGACGAACCTTCAGGTCCCTTTTTCCACCCTAACAACCGTTTCACCACCGGTGGAGTTAGTGGAAACATGCCGTAGCACTTCACTCACAAAGTCATTAAAATAAACAAATTACCATTTGAATAGCAAATTATTTATTCGCGCACAAATTATTAAACGTTCCGTATTAGACTGTCGGCCATATTGCGAATGGATGACAATGACAGTTCACTTGTCAATAGAGGTGCAAAAAAACATCGATGTATCGTTCATAAACATCGGTGTTGAAATCCCTAACATCGACGATACATCGTTCTTTATGAACGATGTTTTATCATAGAGCTATCTGTGATTCTTTGATCTTTGCGAGCAGCACGTACTATTATATTCGCTTAACAGATGTCAGGACATCATTCCCTCATATAAACAGTGATCTACCTCAGTAACACGCGTACATTCTATTAAGTAGGTACATTTTTATGAAAAAAAGCTGAGATAATAGTAAATAACATGGTAAATTATAAGCTCAAGATCTGTTTTTGTGTAGGTAAGTATTTATTCAACAATTTTTTTCTACTATTTGTTAGAATAGAGAAAGTGAAGTTAGAAATGTTAACATTAAAGGTTACACTTCTGTATGTATTTTTGTATAAATTGGATTGGCTGATCATTTATTAGGTGTTTTTATTTCAATTTTATTTATTATTTTCACGTAACCAACTAGCAAAAATCATAGTTGATAATGTCGCAAAGTTATGTTTGTACTTCAAAAACTTGTCAAAAACAGTCAAAAATCTAGAAGAATCGATTTCCTTTATGGATGAATCATATTTATATGTGTTTCATTTAGAACAGATGTTTTTTCCAAAACATCGATGTATCGTTCATAAACATCGATGTTTTCGACATCGATGTTCTAACATCGGTGTTTTTTATGAACGATGTCGCATCCCTACATATTTTTCTGTGTTTTTGTCTCTGTCACACCCCGGTTTATTTGAAATAAGGAATCTTTGTAAGAAATACTATTTACCACAAAAATGGTTGTTTCTTATTCTTAATAGCATATATATGAATAACTATTATCACAACAGTAAAAGCAAAATCTCACCATTCACCATATGCCCATTTTAAATGAAATAAAAGTACGTTTATTCTATCCTCTTGCAAATTATTTCTTTTCTTTTGTAAAACAAAGATGGCATTTCCAAAGAGAATAGGCATTTATTAGGCATGTATAGGTACCCACAAATAAATTATCTGTTTATGATTCATTTCATTGTAATGTTTTTAATGCAAAGTGAACAAAGAAATGCTCTTTTCAATTTATCATTGAATTGTTTATTAGTTTTTTTTACAGTTCTATACATTGCTCTGTAAAAGAATTCGGAGTCAAAACAGCAATGTAAAACTGAATATGCAGAATTTGCCAAAATCTGAAAAAAGTGCTCGATATTGTCTACGGAACAATTTGAATAGGGATGCTTACAATCTATTGTAGTGATTGAACGTATAAACGTATAAAATCGTATCGATACACAATAATTGCATCTATTCCCAAGGGAATAATGGAAGGCCTTAACCTTAACACATACATAACACATAATAATACATACGATATTTTATGGAAAAATAAATACATTAGATAATGTAATCGTAGTATTAATTTGACTTGACCGTTATTCGAAGCTTATTTAATTTGAGATAGGCACTACGTTTCCCGCCTTATATATCTTTCTCTTTCTTTCATATACCCTTCTCTTTCTAACCCCACCACCTGGCAGAGTGGGGGCGAACTGAGTGAGCCGCCATCTTTATTTCTCATTGGCGTCTTGTTTCCCGCCACGTACGGTTGTGCACTAGCACTAACGCTACGACATTATTGTCAATTTTAATATTTTAATATTTTTAATATAATATTGTAATTTTTTAAATTCTCTTATTAGATTAGAAATAACTCTTGTGATTTTCGTGTGAACAACACGAAATATAACAATTATGTTAAAGTGTAGTAATAAGAAACTACAGGTAAAAATAATTACTTATAGCAAAACCACACGTAAGTAATATAATTATAATTTTAACCAAGTGATACCTTGCCTAAGGTCTTCAGGTATGCAATTTATTTACTTTTTATACTGCACTGTGCATGTACCTACATTATGATTGAAGTGTCGTCTATACTACTACGTGTAGTCGAATATTTTTTATTTACGGTTTGCCGTTATAATTATTTTTCATTATCGGTAATTTGAACCGTATTTTATTAAGGACTAAAATTAATAGTCTGTACTAAATGTGTAGTCAAACAATTTGTATTAACGGTTTTTCCGTTCGAATAATTTTTTAACGGGATTTTTGCCCGTATTTAATTTGTTTATAATAACATACATACCCTTTATTTAAATGCCTTTCTTGTTTAGTATGGATGAGAGGAATAAGTGTGTACGATATCCAGCGGCTGAACCATTAATGGGACCATCTGGAATGCAGCATAAGCCACGGTCTAGTAGCTCGAGTTCAAGCAGGAGCAGTTGTCAGAGCGATGGTGATTCTTTTTCGTCCTTATCGTGCTCCCCAAAGCGTCGACATGGTCATCATAAGAAAAGGAAGGGGGGCAAACATAGTTTCGTAAATTATCAAAAGCAGGTACGTGATCTTCGTACATTTTTGTCCACTCTGGATAATGACTGTCAAATTAAAGCCAGTGATTACTTTATCAACGAAAATGATTCCATTTCTGCTTTTTCGGGCATTAGTCGTAATCTTTACGAAGAATTAGGTGATCACGCGTCGAATGTTGACCCACCTAATGAAGTCATTTTTTCAAACTATATTAAAAGATCCCTCTATGCCCAAGACCTCTGAAACTTTCTTAAAATTATGTGACCTTCAACATTTAGATAGTAGCGATTAGAATGAAATCGGATATTCTGAAAGTCACAAGGTGTAGGTAAATCACAAACCTGGTTTTACTGATATTGAGTTTAATGAAGAGGTTGCAGCCTTCCAGTCTCCTCGTCATTTGATCTATGCTGATTAAGCATTTGCTGCTTTAACTTTGTGCGTTCTCAAGCAAAGAGATTCGCTTCAGAAAGTATTAGTGGAATGTGCCCAATGGTCTAAAGAAGTAACACCAGGTTATGAGGCTATTAACAATAAATTGGCAAAGCTTATGTCTTGTGGCGATTTCCAAGACTTCCACAGATATGTTACAGCTAGATTGTGGCTATCGCACTGAGATTTTGCAAATGCGTCGAGATTGCGTAACCAAACAAGTGAAGGATCCATTGATGAAGCCTACGCTAAGAAAGGTACCGCCAACTTCCAAAAACTTGTTCAATGCAAAAAGATTCACAGCTGCGGTGGAAAAGGCTGGTAGAGTACGCAAATATTTTTGGCCTTTGAAGAGATCTGACACAACCACCTCGCAGGTGGGGACAAACAAATAATAGTGTCTCCTCGCAGGAGCACGGAACCCGTAAAATACACTCGCAGGGTTATTAACACGGATCATACTATATTCAAAGCTATGTACAGAGCTACTGTCAAGCACCCTCGCAGGGTGGTTCTGGTTACAATTCACTCTGTTATGATGAACATGGCTCTCACTCGGTCGCACCGAATTATCGTGGGACATTTCGTGGACGAGGATCATTGCGAAACCAGCCTGAGCATGGAAATCAATCCAAGTCCGAGCAGAAATGAACATCGTCGTCGTCCAATAACACATGGAGACTGTAAGCGTCGAAAATATTGACATGATGCACTTTAAAGCAGGCCATCTGGCAATCTTTTGAGTTCAGTGGGAACAATTTGGAGCATGAATGCTATACTAAAAATGATATCAGGGTATCGCATACCTTTTCGTCAAAGACGTACTGATATGGATCAGTGGGTGACTGATATGGATCAGTGGGTCACTGATATGGATCAGTGGGTCACTGATATGGATCAGTGGGTCACTGATATGGATCAGTGGGTCACTGATATGGTGGTTGCATGGCCAGGAACATAATAAAAGGCATGGTGGTTCCTTGCTCATTGGAAATAATTAGCGTCATCGACAAAATGGGAGATCAGGGCGTCCCCAAACAAGCATGACTGTCTCTACAATCAATGTTTTTGGTTTCCAAAAGCGACGGCTGTGCCCCGGCCCATTTTCATTTGAGGGCCTTCAATCAGTTCGAAATAACAACAAAATTCAGACTAATCAATGATTCTTGTGCCAGACTCTCTGCAGTAGAGAGACTGGCTGTGCAAAAAAGATTTTTCGCAAGCTTAATTTCACATTTGCGTGGCTCGCAGCCACAGAACATTCTTACGCCTTATTGGCAAGAAAGAGCTCTTGGAAACTACCACTACTTGCTTACCTTGTAGCCTGAGTATATACTGCATCCAAGGCCTTCGCATTAGCGACAAATCGGGTTGCCCAATTGTTAAAAAAACGACGAATACGAGTTTTGGTGTACAAGCTTGGACAATTTCCTTATATAGTTCATCAAGGCGAAGAAATCTTAAAGGAACATGTAAATGTTCTCATTCTCACTCTAGTCACTAGGGTGAATTAAATTACGAAAAGCCTGTACTATCACTGTTAAAAGCTTTGGCGTATATGGGCGTCCAGTAAAACGGACGAATCAGAAGAATCTTCTGTCCCAAGAGAAGTTGCCAGCTCTGCTTGCCAAGCTGTCCCAAAGGTTAAAACAGGAACGTACAAACATCAAGCAGATCCAGAGTAAGGTGGTAAGACTTCTGAATTTTGCAAGTTTTCCGTTCCAGAAGGCCGTCTCAATTTTCGGACTTTATAGGCCTTCTGAACTAAAGGTTGAAATTAAACCAGAAATTGCATTTAATTCTTATCGAAGCCAGAAACAACATAACGTGGTGGCTTCAGAACTGCAAGCGCCCTTCAGCCATTCATGTACCTCCGCTATCCCATTACCTAATAACGGATTCCTCCGATATTTCATGGGGAGTTCGATTAGATAATTGATCATTGACAGGTATTTGAGCAAATCACGAGACATTTGCACTACAATTTCCAGGTAGAAATGCTTGTCATTCCAAAAGTTTTACAAGATCATTGTCATGTCAGCTCCTGTGTCGGAGTATAATACTGGTTCAATGCGAATGTTTACTTACTTA
Organism: Asteroscopus sphinx; assembly: GCA_949699075.1. Taxonomy (NCBI): domain Eukaryota; kingdom Metazoa; phylum Arthropoda; class Insecta; order Lepidoptera; family Noctuidae; genus Asteroscopus; species Asteroscopus sphinx. Next base: position 4,055,497 of record OX453029.1, on the reverse strand, counting down.
CTTAACAAAACTGTATTCGCATATCTCCAACAACAAGGAGGCATAAGATCTGCACCATTGCGGGATCTGATTGACCAGTTATTCTAAATTCTAGAGGAATACCAAATTCACCTGAAGTTTTTCCATATCCCCGGGATGTACAACAGCCATGCTGACTATTTTTCGTGACTTAGAAGACGTCGTGTTAGTCCGGAATGGCATCTCTTGACCAGATGCACAGAGACTGCATAATGGGGGATCCCATGCATATACCTCGTGCATCCCGTCTAGCACACGTAGTTGTGAATTATGCTTCTCTAGATCTAAACGATCACCAAGCGTTGTTTCACAACGCGTTCTCTCGACAGTGGAACTTCCAACTGGCGTGGATTTTTCCCCACCGTATTTGATTCCCAAAGTACTCTTCCATCTAAACAGTGCTGGCGGGATATACCTACCTGTTGATAGTTTCACACTGGGATCGAATCTATTGACGGGCAGATTTGAAGGCCCGAGCGTTAGCAGCCCCATTCACGTTTCGCAATTTTGATGAAGTCCTGATATACGTGTCGACGGAACTCCTAGCTCCGAAGACAGAACTTGACCCTCGAAGCATGGAGATGTTGGGTTGGTCCGAGGACCTATAAGATTGAAATTATAGCCAAGTAACATTACTGAAGAGGTCATGGGGCCTTCTACAGTAAAAACTTATGATGTTGCTGAGAAAAGATGGCTAGCCTGGTCTAAGCAACACTAAATTATTCTATAGAATCCTATCGGGAGAGAAGTAGCTAGATTTCAATCTGACCTTTATCTAGTACACAAGCTATCTTATAATACGATTTTGTGGCACAAATCGGCAATTTTCACTCTTTGTAATCCAGATATTGCCGGCCAAACTAGTTCTCATATTTTAGTTAACAAAACAAGTGCTAAATTATATCATTAGAGAAACCGATAATCTAAACCACCGATTTGGATCATAGATAGCCTAGCTGGATATCTAAATAGTCATAACTGTGCACACGGCAATATTTTCCAAGTGCAAATACTGCAACCTACTTTTATGCTGGGGCCGAAGGATACATGACTTTATTAAGAACTGATTCGGATATTGTATTCAAACTGATACTCTATCATCTTGTGGCCTGTTTTTAGTTCAAATACTAATTCTTCGGTTCACCGGCAGTCTGGCTGAAGATTGTTTTCTAATAAAGATAGCAATAATTTGGATCCAGTATTGGATTAAAATAACAATCGAATTGTTTAAAAATCGCTGAGATTCGGCAAATTACCCTAATTTGTTTGTTTCTACAAGAGGGGAAGTGAAAGCTGTTTCAAAGACAATCGTTTCAGGGTGGATTAAAACTTTACTTGTAGATACGGGTATAACTGCAATGCCTGGCAGTTTTCGCTCTGCAGTGGCCTCTAAAAACACAAGTTCAGTAGAACAGTTCTACCTTCATCTATAAATACCACTATTATCATGTTATTTGATAATGTTGATTGATTTTGTTGATTTCTTGTTTCTGATATTATATTATTAAACAAGGTAAAACGAATATTATAATAAACTCAATAGTCATATTGATACACTTGAAAATTTTCTTGCTCTTACAAATAAAAAGAAAAGATCAAGATGCATTTGATTCATTCAAATGACACTAAATTTGTAATTTTATTTATAAGTGTACTTAAAACATACAAATATCATTCACATTGGCGTCTGTGTCACCACTCACCACCACCAGGCGATAACAAACAGGTCTCAAATTAAATAAGCTTCGAATAACGGTCAAGTCAAATTAATAGAAGCGTTTTACCTTACAATAAAACGCATATTAATTTACTTACCTTATTCGAAGCTTATACTTTAAAGTCTACCTGGTGATTTTCGACTCAATGAGAAATAAAGATGGCGGCTCACTCAGTTCGCCCCCACTCTGCCAGGTGGTGGGGTTAGAAAGAGAAGGGTATATGAAAGAAAGAGAAAGATATATAAGGCGGGAAACGTAGTGCCTATCTCAAATTAAATAAGCTTCGAATAAGGTAAGTAAATTAATATGCGTTTTATTGTAAGGTAAAACGCTTCTATTGTGTAATGTTTATAAAAAATAGTGAAGACCACCTCAATTACCTAAATATCTAACCACTACACCGATTGGGCTGTATTGGGAAAAATAGGGATTTTAGAAACAAAATATTTTTGTTTGTGGATAGACATAGTAAAAAATATAGAACAAGTGCTGCGAACAATCATAATGAAACCACCAAAACCGTGCTCCTCCGTGTACAAACCAGCGCTCACGAACACACATGCACCTCAAACTATGCCCACCACTCTCAGTACACATGTCGTGGCATCGTTTAGTAAGCATGGCCAAAAAAATATATCTTTCAAGAGAATATGTGTGCGTGAGCGCTGGTTTGTTCACGGAGGAGCACAGTTTTGTTGGCTTCATTATGATTGTTCGCAGCACTTAGTCTATATTTTTTATTGTCTGTGGTGGATACGAGGTAGATCTAATTTTATTATTATTATATATTTCGCTTGGCATTTGGAATTCCCAATAGTTTTTCCTATTGTTTTTTGCGAATAAGATACATCTTGTTCATAATAATAATCTAGATCCAGTGTAATAGATTTTTATTTATATGTTTATTCGCTGATAAATGTGCAAAAAACATCAAAACCACTTCCGTTCCGCTCTGTTCTGAAACGCGCAATATACCGTTTTAGTTTGGGAAAGGGATGGTTGCAAAACCAATGCACCATCTTAATCAAATAATAAAAATATTTTTACCCTTATCGGGGGCTAAATAAAAGTATCGGCAAAGAACTGTTTTTACTCGCACATTCTGTTGTGTTGTGAGTTGTGACTATGACGATGCTGTCTTTTTAAATAAGTAATTAGTGTAAAAATTCATATTATTATTTTTAGTTTTTACAAACATATGGCAGGTGTACCATTTGCACGTTCCGCCGTTATCTGTTTTAATAAAAAAATGTCCAATCATTTGACTTTATTTGCTGTGCTGAGCCAGTGCTATACTAATAAAACGAAATAACGAATTGTCGCTCGAATGGAATAAGTACACAATCAATAATTGAATTTTATAAATCACAATACTCGCCAGTCGGTATTACGAACCAGCTCATTAATATTCTATTGCTGGGCACGGGCCTCTTCTCAGTACGAGAAGACCTCAGTCCACCACGCTGGCCTAAAGCGGGTTGGTGGGCTACACACACCATTGAGAACTGTATCGAGCACACTGGTGGGCAGGTTTCCTCTCAATGTTTTCCTTCATCGTTAAAGCAAAGTGATAATTCAAATCCGATTCGCACCATGAATTCAAAAAGTCAGAGGTGCGGGCCGGGTTCGAACTCGGTGTGAGTTCGAACGCGGCCCACACCTCTGACTGCAATGAAGGCAAGCGTTCAACTACTAGGCTATCACTGCTGCAGCAGCTCAATTTATTTTTTTAACCATAAGTCCATAACAAGCATAAGCTCTGCTTGGTTTGGGACTAGATGGTGCTGTGTAAAAATGTCCCAAAGATATTTATTATATTTATCTATACTAATATTATAAAGAGGAAAGATTTGTTTGTTTGTAATCGATAGCACTCTGAAACTACTTTTGATTTTAATAATTATTTCATCATTAGAAAGCTACTTTATCCAGAAGTAACATAAGTTATCTTTTTTAATTTCAGAACGTGGGCGAAGCCGTGAGCAAAGAGGCAAAGACTAGTGCAAAAAAATAAGGAACAAATAGAACTTCATCATAGTTTGATACTATAGGTATATAATATAAATTAATTCGATATTTTTGTATGAATAAGACAAGACAGCGACGTATCGAAGCAAATCGTATGGCCGTGATATCGTCTGGAATATCGATGTATCGTATAGTTCCGAACTGATACATCACATTCACATCGTATCGTGCATCCCTAGTTTCGAATGTTTTTGTTTTGAAATTTGACACAAATGGCGATAAAAATATTGTGTCATTTGTTATTTTTCTAAAGAAGTGCCAGTTTTTGTAAAAAAGTGGCGATTTTTGTGTTGAAATAGAAGATTTGGTGAGATATTTGTAATTTACTGTAAAATAATTTATTTTTATAATGTTTTTGTGGGCCAAATGGACGAAAACTGTATACCGGTAGTATATTGTCACTGGCCGTTTGAATTTATTTTATTTGCTGGCCAGTGTCAGTTTTCATTTTTCCGCTTTGGTTTTAATGGCTAGGCTGGAAATTATAATTTAGATTAAAGTTAAATAAATAAACTACCTACTTGACGAAAACTTTATTTTCAAAATAAATAGAAATATTTTCAGATTTTTTGCCGGATTCTAATAGATTTGTTTTGTCTGGTTTTGTCGCACATTTGATGTACTTCGACTTTATTTATAAATAATTATGAGCTTTTATGGTTATTTTAATAACAATTACGTTTTGTTCTACAATTTTACACTGCACGAGTTATATATGAACAAAGACATTTAATCTAAGTCTAATTAATGTCTTTTTAAGCTATTGCATAGCTTCTATCGCGGGCCTTGAGCGTGGAGACCGAATCCAGAAATTCCGTAACGAAAATAACCTAACACCCCCCACTCCGACCGGCACAGCAGTGATACTTTTTAGTTTTGCCATCTATCGATGAATAGCAGAACTTTTAATAACTTTTTGAAATATCACGCATGTCTCTTTAGTTCTGCAAATCGCCTCTAGGTGGCATTGGTTGTATCGGCGTTACTGCGCATGCGTAATCCCCCTCTTCGCCCCGCAATCTGGTGACTCATGCCTGCTTAGAGTTTCGGCGTTAGGGCACCTCCTCTTTGTATTTACATAAAAAATGCTATGCAATAGCTTTACCGCGGCAGTCTCCGAGTGCCACACGTCTTTTTTTTTTTTAATGAATTTGTCATATCTTGTTATTAATTTGAAAGGTTTCACATGAAAGAAAATAATCATGAGGTTCACAGCTGAAGACTTCTTAAGTAATTAACTATTACTATATTAACCCATTAAAACTGGTTTTGATGCAGTGAATGCGCGCTGGTTCGGAGTTACACGAGGATAGATGATAATTTTGTATTTTGAAGCACAGCAACAAGAAAGAGGAATATAAGGGAATTCTGGGAGCTCACCTTTTCGGCACGCGGCACTTCTTCGAAGTCTTGCTGCTTTTTTCGTAGTTGGGAGGCCTCACCGTTGGAACAATTCACAGAAACACTCAGCTAGCTTGAGGAACACTTTAATAACAGTCAATCAGAGATTTTCACGAAAACACAAATCAATTATGTTAATTGTCGTGCGCGTACGACTTCACTTGTCGTCCATTTTTTCTGTACTGTCTTTAGCACCCACAGGAGAGGGCGGGGCTAAACGATGCATCTGGAGCAATGATAGGCTCCGCGACGAGGTGAGAGGGATGTAAGAACGAGGTTAAATATGAAATTTGCACGAGTGCGGAAAGGACAGACAAGAACATATTGTCACTGTGCTTCCTAATTAACTCGCATAAACATTTACCTAGCTAAATCTGCCTACTTATATTCGGCCTAAACATCCCCCCGAGTTTGACAGGATAAAATCCTTCAAAATTAACAAGTTTACAAATGTAACTATTTTAATTACATTATTTTCGGCATTTACGCCTTTAAACAGAAATTAAATTAACTAATTAATCTAAATTACGATATTTTTGTGGACTGTATACATTTTTATTTTAGTTATTGTGTAGGAAGAGGAAAAACCTTCACTAAAGGTCTCCGGTAGATTCCCGATTTAGTACGGACATCTACAGTTCGGATAACACCATCTTTTCCAGGATAAGTACGTTCGATTACACCCAAGGGCCAATCCAGACAGGCATTATTATCAGATTTTAACAAAACAACAGTGCCCACTAGAATGGGATCAGTATGAATCAGCCATTTACTACGGACTTGTAAAGTATTTAAATATTCAACTTTCCATCGTTTCCAAAATGACTGCACTAGATGATCGACCATACGTTTACGTTGGAGAAGAGCGACTTTTCCATCTGACAAATCTTCAGAAGGAAGAGATTTCAGTGGCGTCATTACGAGAAAATGTGAGGGAGTCAAAGCCAGTGGCTCTGCTGGGTCACTACTCAACACAGAAAGCGGCCGTGAATTGAGAATGGCCTCGATTTGAACGAGGACCGTGATCATTTCCTCGAATGTCAACAACTGATTTCCCACTATTTTTTTGAGATGAGTTTTAACACTTTTGACATTACTTTCCGACATCCCATTGAAGTGAGGACTCAGAGGAGGAAAAAATTTCATTTCAATACGATTATCTCGCGCCACGTTAGCGAACTGATCTTTATATTCCTCAGAATCTAATAACTTATACATTGAATCAAGATACGAATTCGCGCCAATAAAATTCGTACCGTTGTCCGAATAAAGAACAGCCACGGGACCACGTCGCGATATAAAACGTTTTAATGCATTTAAGAATGATTCGGTACTCAAGTCCGATGCTAATTCAAGGTGTACTGCCTTAGTGACAAGACAGACAAACAAACATAAATACGCCTTTATGCTGTGAACTCCGCGACGACGATACGGCACAATATGTAGAGGTCCCGCGTAGTCCATGCCGGTGTGGCAAAACGCTTTAGCCTCTTGGACTCTGCAAGCCGGTAAGTCAGCCATGAAGGGAGCTGTGTTTCGCGGATTAACCTTGAAACATGTATTACATTGTTGCACACGCTTGCGAACAATATTACGAGCCGATAGTATCCAATACTTTTGTCTCAATAATGACATTAAAAGTTGGGGACCGGTGTGTAAATATTTTTGGTGATAATAATCTATTAGTAAATTAACCACGTGATCTGTACGCGGGAGAAGCAATGGGTGCTGGCTGTCGTAATCCAAATCCGCATTATTTAAACGGCCGCCTACTCGAAGTACACCGTCCTTCATAAAGGCACTAAGCTTTAGGAAGGCTGGAGATAATTTATTTCGTGACAGGGCGTTCTTGATCTCGCTAGCAAAATGTATTTTTTGCAAGTCTTTTATGACATACTCTTCAGCTATACGTAAGTGTGAAACAGCAAATTTCCGAGGTAGCTTTCCGAAAAAACGGAGTACATAAACAACTACTCGGAGTAGTCTAGACCACGAGGACATTTTGGTAGCGAGCTCATAGAATACAGGCACCGTCTCATGTGTACTAATAGTAGTGGCGAGGACACTGACCTTTACTTCCGGTACTACGTCTACTACGGTGGAAGGATCAAAACGATGCACTGGCCATTCGGAAACCGGTAATTTTATGAACGGAGGCCCATTGAACCAGAGTGGATGCTCGAGTAATTGAGCAGGAGTGAGTCCTCTAGAAAGGCAATCCGCGGGATTTTCTTTGCCACTAATATGATGGAAGTGTCGCGGATCTAATTCATTTTGAATTTTAGATATCCTATTAGCGACAAACGTCTGCCATCTATTAGGACAAGAATGAATCCAAGCAAGTGCTACCGTACTATCCGTGAACGCGTAAATATTAGATATTTGACATCGGCCAGCATAGGCGTCAATGACCACATGCATTAAACGAGCTAATATTAAATTAGCGCATAACTCCATTCGCGCAAGAGTAATTACGGTTTTAGCGGGCGCTACTCGTGATTTAGCGCATACTAAATTAAATACAGAACGATTTTCATTTGGAAAATACACATGTAAATATACTACACCTCCATAAGCGCGCTCTGAAGCGTCTGCGAAGCCCACTATTGTGACAACGCAATCGCCACTCACGCCTATGTGCCGCGGTAATTTAATATTTCGAAACAGTGGTAGCTCCGATTCAATCGTTCGCCACAACAAAACTATATTGGGATGAGGCATTTCGTCCCATCCGACATTATTTTCCCATAAGGATTTTATTATTAATTTTGACATGAGGGTTACCGGGGCTACGAATCCCATCAAGTCCCATAAACGGGCAATAGTTGAGAGAATATTCCGTTTAGTGCACTCGCGAGACTGTGTATTAACGCTAAATGTGAAAACGTCTTCGGCCGGTATCCAAAACAAACCAAGTATTTTTAGGTGATCGTCCGGACTGAATTCAACCGCCTCGGTGATACGATGAGACGCGGGAATACCTGCCATCACTTCGGGTGAGTTACTAGAAAATTTTACTGGCTCGAACCCTCCAGCCGCAAATAATTCGATCAGCTGATTTGAGAGCTCGACACCCTCAGCTACGGATGAACAACTAGTAGCCACGTCATCCATATACAGGTCTTTTTCCGCTACTGATGCAGCATTTGGAAAACGCCCGCGCTCATCGTCGGCGAGTTGACGCACCGTGCGTATGCTTAGGTAGGTACTGCAGCACAAACCAAACGCAACGCGTGACATCTCAAATACCGTTATAGGGTCAGTACTATCGAACCTATACAACAGCCTTAAGAATTTAGTGTCATTCTCAACCATTAAAACACGTAAATACATTTGACGAATGTCAGCACTTATTGCCACTGGTAACAATCGAAATTTTAATAATATTTGAAATAAATCATTTTGCAAATTTGGGCCGGTATGTAAAATATCATTTAATGATTTCCCGGTACTAGTTTTGCTACTTGCATCTAAAACTACGCGTAATTTCGTCGTACTTTTATCTTGGCGGACCACGCCTTTATGTGGTATTACGTATTGGTCATTAGTACTGCCGACCTCAGTAATAGTACCGACAGGACGCATGTAGGTTTTCTGCAAGTAATCTTTAAACACCTTGTCGTATTCCTCCTTAACCGCAGGATTTAATAACAACCGGCGCTCTAGTGCTAAATTTCTACGCTCAGCCGCGCGCATTGATTCTCCCAACGCGGACGGATCGCTTTTAAACGGCAGCGAGACAACGTAACGTCCGTTCGATTCTCGACGAGTGGTGTCACAATAATATTGCTCGCAAGCCTGTTCGTCTTTAGTTAGGAAATGAGGCACATTAGGTACCTCTTCCAATTCGAAAAATCGATTCATGCAATTTTCCAAAGATTGCTCTGTAGTACAATACGAACGAACTATATTGCACACGGGGTCAACGACCGGGGCCTGTCCGACTATTACGTAACCTAATAAGGTTTCAATCGCAACGGGTTCGCCAGCAGCGCGAGATATTGAATTCGGACATAGTATTCGAGAGAACACCTCCGTCCCCAATATGAGGTCAATATTCGCGGGTGTGAAGTACTTACAATCCGCCAGTGGAATGTTATTTAAATAATCCAGACGCGATATGTCTATCTTCGCGGTAGGTAATTCATGGGTGATACGATTGACGATCACGGGCTGAATAGAAAACCTGACCGAATCGTCGAAGCGAGACCGAATGGTAAGGCAGGTAACTCCTTCAATAGGATTAGTAACGTCACCAACACCTGACACATATTTACTCTGCGGCTCATGTAATATTAAGTTTAATCGTTTGCAACATTCAGTCGTAATAATATCTTTTTGAGACGCACTGTCTAAAAGAGCACGCAACACGAAAATATTTCCGTCGGCATCTACAACATTACATTGCAAGGTGCCTAGTAAGACAGAAGACGCGGGATTCGAACTCGCTACCGTAGGCGCAGCTGCGCATTCGCCGACGGCACATAGCGACACGGCAGACGAAGCGGCGGCCGAGGCGCGGGTGGCGGCGGCGGGCTCGGACACGGGCGCGCGGAGCGCGGCCCCCACTCCCGTTACTACGGCTGCGGTAGTGATATTTTGACAGGCGGCGGCCGAATTATTTCCCGCTTCTACCTTACTATTCGGAAAGTGAAGCAAACTATTGTGACTGCGATTACATTCGCCGCATCGACTAGAATCTTTGCAATTTATGATTAAGTGATTGCTATTTAAACAATTCACACACAATTTGTTAGTTTTTATTAATTTATAGCGATCATTAGGGATCATTGACAGGAATTTTGGACATTGGGGCAATTGAGAATGATCACTCTTCCCACAACATAAACATTTACCGTGCTCCTGCACATTTACAAATGTTTTAACGTTGTAATTATTATTCGTCGACGCACGCGCTCCCGATCCTACTGAAGACGACGTATTATTATTTTTACGTGGTTGAGTACCGCCCGCTTTCGTATTTATTGAGTAGGTACTCGCGACATTATGTGCGCGTTGCAAAATATGGGATTGATTCCGTACGAAATTAATGAAATCCGTGCAAGTAGCGATTTTATTAGACTCATATTTAAGTTCGAATGATTTAACCGTTTCCAATCCCACCTTTTTACACGCAATATGCACAAATAAAAAGTCTTCGAGACTATCGAGATTTATTTGTTTTAACGCGGAATGAAGCGATGAAAATTTATCAATAAAATCCTCCAATTGAGTGGGGGAATTTTCCTTCACATTAGGTAAATTAATTATTTTATCCAAATACGTAGCGGCCAATAATCTTTTGTCATTGTATTTATTTAACAATGCATTCCAGATAACCGTGTAGTTTTCGGCATTAGGTAAAATACCCTGACAAATGCTAAGGGCTTTGCCTTTTAATTTACCGATTAGGTATTGAATTTTTTCGCTTTCAGTTAGATCGGGGTTTTCGTGAATGACCGACTTAAAGGTTTCGTAGAAAATTGGCCAAGACTCACTATCTCCGTTAAATGAACAAAGTTCTAAACGCGGTAACTTTAGGAAAGGTTTTTCCCGCTTAACTATGGAACCCTGCCCGTCGCGACTAGTATTATCAGCCATTTGCGACTTTTGTAATTGATCAGATTTGTATTTAATTTTGGAATACAACTGCTCGAATGATATTAATGAACTGTAATTAGGTACAGGGGCTTCGGCATTGGACAATTGAATAGTATTTCTTTCCTCGATTACCGTCAAAAAATCATTACGAAGCGTGTCTATCGTATAAGAATCTGACAAGAAATTTTCGATTTTAACGGGATCGTTTTCGATAGTAGCGATTGAATCATAGATGGATTGTACTCGACCAAACAAGGCAGAAAGTTTATTTTGCAATCGTTGCGAATAACGTTCATTAGTGTCCGCGTTCTTAGGCATTTTTATTTTTCGCAAGATGGCGGCTTCCCTATTATATTATAAAATCAATCTCGTGTAATCCTAGATAATCCGGCTCGAAGGACCAAAATGAATGCGCGCTGGTTCGGAGTTACACGAGGATAGATGATAATTTTGTATTTTGAAGCACAGCAACAAGAAAGAGGAATATAAGGGAATTCTGGGAGCTCACCTTTTCGGCACGCGGCACTTCTTCGAAGTCTTGCTGCTTTTTTCGTAGTTGGGAGGCCTCACCGTTGGAACAATTCACAGAAACACTCAGCTAGCTTGAGGAACACTTTAATAACAGTCAATCAGAGATTTTCACGAAAACACAAATCAATTATGTTAATTGTCGTGCGCGTACGACTTCACTTGTCGTCCATTTTTTCTGTACTGTCTTTAGCACCCACAGGAGAGGGCGGGGCTAAACGATGCATCTGGAGCAATGATAGGCTCCGCGACGAGGTGAGAGGGATGTAAGAACGAGGTTAAATATGAAATTTGCACGAGTGCGGAAAGGACAGACAAGAACATATTGTCACTGTGCTTCCTAATTAACTCGCATAAACATTTACCTAGCTAAATCTGCCTACTTATATTCGGCCTAAACATGCAGAATATACACTTAGCAAATGTGCACTTGACAAAAAAATTGTACTTCACATTAAATTAAGTTCTTATAACGGGCACTTCTCAAAATGAACATTTAGCTAAATGAGCACTTCATAATTATATAATATAATTATTTGACCATTGCTGCATGCCAAAATTCTAAGCCACTACCGCTAGTTTACGGAAGCGTGTAAGCGAAATAGAAAAAGACGTCACGGCAATCAATTTTAACACCTTAAGGGCATTGCATAATATACTAACATTATATGGATCTGTGATCTGAAATAAGAAAATAAATAAAGATTTTATCTGACTTAGGTTAGGTACTGTTTTAGGCGTATGTATGTATGTAATAAAAGATAATTTTACTAAAAACTCTTTTTCTCTTAACTGTACTTTTATTGCAAAGAATGTTAGGAGATCCCTTCAGAATTGCAAAATTTTACACTGGATCGGTTACTTTTAAAATTAATAATAATTTTAAAAAAACATGTTCGGTCAGGGACCCCCGTCAGGGACCCCCGTCAGGAACAAAGTTATCCTTAAAATTTAAATGTTTTGACCGGTTCATTATAATGTTAAAGTTTTCAACTCTGAATCACCCAAAATCGAGACATTTGGCGTCCCAATCATGGGTAAATCGGGACGTGTCCACAGACCTCTAGAAATCGGGACGTCCCGCGCAAATCAGGACACTTGGCAACATTAGGTGGATCCAATTTGGGAATGAGACCGAAATAACTATCTATCTATCTGGTAGAAGTTAAACTTTCGTGAATTTCACTCATATTGAACTATGTTTACGGGACTTGTCGCGCACAATCAAATCAAAATATAACAAACATTTTGACTAACCTCGACGTTTCGGTCAAGTTGCATTGGCCGTGGTCACGAGCAGACTGAAGTATGTGGGTGTCATCGTCTTGAGCGGCGGGTGTTTTCTCGAACTACCCGCGGTTGGTTTTTCGTAACGTCGCTGTCCGTAACAAGATATGCTGAATCACGACACACAATGCTGACAGTTTCGGCGGACATACATGTAGACATACCACTTCTCGATTACCGGATTCTACGAGGAGGACAACCTATATCCATCTTCCCGATTGATTTTTTTATATTTCTTTATCTCAATCGCTTCTCGTACAATTCTGGGATAGTAATGACGATCAGTGGACAGGATTTTCGGGTCGTGTAGCTCAATCAAATGTTTGTTATATTTTGATTTAATTGTGCGCGACAAGTCCCGTAAACATAGTTCAATATCTATATGGTAGAAATAAACATTGTTATTTTCCAGTAAACATAATGGCGGAGACGCAACCACCATTGATCCTCTGTATGGAGAATGCAATGGGAGAAGATGTGGCGCTTAGTATAGAACCAGATGATAACTTCCAGATGTTCCTGGATAAAGCCAGGTTAGTTCAATTCAAGTGTTTTTATTTCAAATAAACCTAATTACAGGCACTTTTGAAACATCAGGCTCTAGTTGCACGGTTCTTAATTGTGGGTCCTATGGAGAAGAACTGGCAAGAAATTATACGGGTATACTCTTTTTAAAATAGGTTATTGTTTATTACATCAAATCCATTCAAGTACTAGAATATAATGTAGGTTAATTTTAGAAATAAAAAAGAGTTTAAAAGTGTCAACATTGCATTTAGAAATAAACGTAATAAGAGTTGCCATATGTAGGAGCTGACGTGTCCAGACAGACGGCACCTGTTCACGAGCATGACTAATTGTTTGTGTTCTTTGTTTTAATAGGTATTTATTTATTTATCATTTATTGCGTGAAATATGGTACAGAGGATATTATAAATTAAATGTATGTTCCACATATTTGGCCCTTTCACAGCATGCAATATTTAAACATAGAAATTCAGTTTGACAATATTTTTACTTATATTATTAATTTAAACTAATACAATATACATTTACCTATAATTGCATATTATACAATCAATGCATTTGTACTCCATCAATTTCGCAGATAATGTAGGGATTTAGCTGAAGACATTGATTGTCAGTCTCCGATAACTCCCTGTAAACGTCTGTTCACATAGACCAGCTCAAAGAGTAGATACATTTTTTATCATATTTAAAATAGAGATTTAGGACATTGAAATAAGATTTATTTTTACATTTCATATCTTTTGTGACATGAAGATGCTCGAGAGCTCTGTCGTAATGCGCTCAGTGTGAAACATTGAGAGTAGCCGACAGACTCCCCCTTCTCATTCTGAGAGGACCGTGCCCAGCAGTGGCACAGTTATGGGCTGATGATGATGAACGACTCCCTCTGTGAGCCGGTTGCCTGCTCCTAATGTTCCTGCTTTCTCCCAACTGGTCTATATGAACGGTTCGGACGGCTCCGTGCGTATAAATCAGTCACCAAGAACTGTCCGGTCTGTGTGAAAAAAAACATTCTTATTGAACTATGTTTATGGGACTTGTTGCGCACAAATAAATCAAAATATAACGAAAATTTTGACTAACCTCGACGTTTCGGTCAAGTTGCATTGGCCGTGAACTAAAAAAACTTCTAAAAACATTATTTTCGATGCTCTCCGACCCGTGGCCTGATTCACAAACGTTCGAAATGTTTCCGTTTCCGAAGTGAAATTTGACCGGCAAACGAAACAAAACGACCACTTCCTGCGCCCACGAATGATGCAAAGCATTCGAAACATCAGGAAAAGCAATGTTAATAATAATACGCGATGTAATCCGGTCTAACTTGTTTTATTACGAAAAAAAAAAACGATTTGAGAATCGAACGCATTCGGAAACGCTATTCATAGTTCTTTAATTTTACATCGAGTGCTTTCCGACAACAAATGGCTCACGGCAGAGTTTCCATGATATTCGCGTTGCGTTTCCGAATCCGTTCGGTTCTCAAATCGTTTTGTTTCTTAATAAAACAAGTTTAACCGAATTACATCGTGTATTGTTATTAAAATTGGTTTTCCAGACGTTTCAAATGCTTTGTTTGTTCATGGTCGCAGGAAGTGGTCGTTTTGTTTTATTTGCCGGTCAAAATTCACTTCGGAAACGGAAACTTTTCGAACGTTTGTGAATCAGGCCACCGGTCTATGTGAATGGATTCTAAGTGCAAAAAACAACTTGATTTATCAAAAATAAAATATATTTAATTGAGCCACTAAATATGTAACTCTGCTCTTTCCATCAACGTATATTATCAAATAAGCGCTGCCCTAATCTTCTTCAGGTCATCTAGGGAATATCTCATATTTTTGATCAACATTATCAGCTTCAGCTGACTCACCAAAGTTACACTGCCATTAACAAGATTGCAGTTTCTGTTTTGATAACATTATTGATATAAAACCCATTTTTCCAGATCACTACTAGGATTCGACGTAGACCTAAACTCTATAACCAGAAACCAGCCGGTCTCACTATCAGAAAACGTGTATCAATTCCTAATAAACGCCGAACAAAACCTGCAAGCGGACGAACTAACACAAAACTTTGATCAAATGTTGGACACCAATGATGGCGCCAATGACTTGGTCTACATTTTGGACGACGGCACTCAAATCAGAGCTTCACAAATACATTTTGATAATGATGATCCATTAATAGATTTGACTGCAGAAAAAATACCTTTTGTTAAATACACTGATGACATTACTGATGATATTGATATAGATAACATTCATATCCAAGAAACTAAGAAGATAAATATAGTTGACAGTCCTGTGTCTCTGTGGTCAAGCAAAAACTGTAGTCCGAAATGCAGTTTCGTCAATTCTCTACCTTTTAAATTAGTATGCAATAATACTTCGGGTTTCGAAGCTCAGTTCACAAAGTACTTAGAAGCTAATACAACAAAAACTTATGCTACTTTAAACCCTGTTACAATACGAAACAAATCTCCAAAAAGTTTGATAAAAGATAATTTTAAGAACTACGAAGATAGTTACCAAAGAAACGACAATTTCTCCTACACTCGGGAAGAGATTTTGAACATGTTCAAAGACTCCCCAATGACATCATTGCCTTATGACCAAGGTTATAGCGAGAGGAGACATGTTCGTAAGACAGATCCGTCAAGACTTGTTCATAAGAATTGGAATAAGCCTATATCTTACGTCGATATTGATGGCGTTTTGATAGGCGAAAGTGAGAGCCAAATATGCTTCATTTGTGGGAAACATGTTGATAACAGCGTTGATAAATTATACCTTTTTGACAACGAAGATCAAAGGTTACATAGGTGTTCACCTCAGAAGAAAATGTCGACGCAACTAAAAATAATTTGTGAGTTTTGTCTTAACGAGAATTTTAAACCTTGTCGAATGAAAGGCGCCAATCAATTTTTGAACCCTGACGAATTTCTCGTGATACGAAATAATCAACAATACATATTTCAAAAGATCAAAAACTTCAGTTTTACTCATCTCGGTAAAGCTAAAGAGATCATAAACAAGATAGAGTCCAAAGTAGATAAAGACGAGTTTGTTAAAGTCGAAATTGGGTCTGATGGAGAGATTATTACTAAGCCCATAGACAACGATCCCAGGTCTGATGATGTCGTTATTGTAAAGGATGAGAAAAAGGACGATAGTTCGAGCGATGTAGAGATTATAGAGCCGGAACCGGAAATAGACAATATCATAGACAATTTAGAAGAAGCAGATGAGGAAGTGAAAGAGTTTTTGGGGAAATATCAGTGTGATAATGCTGAAGTCACTGAACTCAAATGCAGGTAAATATATTTTACTTTCATACATCAAATATACAGCTCGGTAGACGCATACTCTTGAATATAATGCTTATAAATAATTCTGTCAACTAGCCGAGGTACGAGGGAGCGGGGTACTGCAATCTGATTGGTCCTACCAAAGTAGCTATTGGCTATTCACTAACGCGGAAGTATTTATATCATAGTGAAGCCAAAAAAAACCGTGCTCCTTTGTGTACAACCAGCGCTCATGCGCAAACCATGCACCTGAAGGATATTTGCTTTTGCGGTACTTACTGGACGATGCGGCGACATGTGTACTGAGAGGGGTGAGCACAGTTTGAGTTGCATGTGTGTGCGTGAGCGCTGGTTGTACACGACGGAGCACGGTTTTTTTTTGGCTTCACTATGATTGTTCGCAGAACTTCGTCTATATTTTTTAGTATGTCTGTGTCCCTGGTATGAACAAGATTAATAATTTTAGGCATTAAAGTTTTAGTTTTATCTTGAAAAATATATTTCCAGATTTTGCGAACAAATATTCGTGGATCTGCCAGAAGTGACGGAACATTGTGAAACGCATAAACATGATTTAGAAGATGGCGAAGTGTTCCCATGTCCACTTTGTAACTATGGTAAGCTCATTTCATCGTTTTGTTTTTGTAGAAAACTATAATTTTTAAAATTGTGCAAAAGAAAAGCTCCTTTAACCTGCGACTTCTGGCTTAGGACAATCGACTGCACCTCAGTGGTAGCACTTGAACTACGAAAACCGCCCTTGCTGTTTACGAAATAAAGACGATGTCAAGGTCAAACTGGTACCACTGACGTGCAGTCGACTGTACACCTGTCGTTTTAACCGTTTAAATTCAAATTAACTTTATTTGCTCAAAATGTGGTACAGAGGATGGAACATTCTAAATAGGTGCACAGACACATTTTGCCTGGCAAAATGTGTCTGTGCACCTTGCCAGATAATAATCTAAACTTGTTCAATTCAAATTCTCGCGAGCGATTTATTCTTCCACAATTTATTTCGCCTTGCTTGAAAAAAACAGAATAACCATTTTTTTTTATCAAGACATCTTCGGCAGCAACAATTTTATTGTAAAGTCTATGTCAATCCTATTTACAATTTATGTGATTTCGGAATAGAAACCCTACAGCATAAGACCTAAAAATCAGTTTCCTTCGACGTAAATATTTTAAAGACCTTTTTAACTGTTATTGTCATTTTAAATTCAACTTAGTTTTCATGTAGGTAAAGTTGAAATTTGTGTAAGTGGCAATTACTTAATTGATTTGACACAGACTTTAGTATAATACATAAAGGTATTATACTTAGAAATGTCTTTGGTATAATATCTGTTTTCGATATTTTCAGGTTACGCAAATTTAAAATGGTTAAAAGGTCATTTGAAAGCAGCCCACGTGAAGACCGAAATTCACAATAAATTAAAAGTGGAAGATGAACCACTTACAGAGGAGAATAAAGGTCAGTTACACTTTTTTATATAATCCTAATGTCTAAATTCAACGTGTTATTGAAATTACTAGAAAAAATTTAATAGGTCATTGTACTCATCAGTATGAACAACTTTTACTATGGGACCAAACCTGAAATCGCGAAAAAAAATCAGCTATTCCTTACATTTTGTCGATTAATGTGAACACCGCGATTTTCCAGGTTGGTCCCATAGTAAAAGTTGTTTATACTGATGAGGACAATGACCCCTTAAGAGGTTTTGAGTTATTTCAATAACCTGTTGTATTTAGAGTGGTGCAAGTGGCGAATAGTGGTGATCTCTGGTTTGACTACCTCTGTGGTCTAGTTGTTCGAGTGTCGGACTGCTGATAACGAGGTCGTGGGTTCGATTCCCACAGGAAACAAATATTTGTGTTATGAACATAAGTTTTTGTGTTGGTCTGGGTGTTGCTCATGTATCAAAAAAAAAGTATGTAAGTATTGTATCCATTGTCTAGTACCCATAGCACAAGCTCTGCTTAGTTTGGGACTAGATGGTGCTGTGTAAAAATGGCCCAAAAATATTAATTTTATTTTATCTGATAAAAAACCGACAAGCTAACCAATCTGTGCCGATGCTGAAGGCTTTGTAGTTTGGCGTCGACCAACGCATCTTTAATCTTTGCCTCTTGTGTCTCCTATTTTAAAATAATAAAAATCGACCGTCACGTCGAAAACGCCTGGAAAAGCTACTGGTCCATGAAGACGCTCATGAAGGGTGACCTTCCTTTATCACTAAGGCGTAACCTTGTCGACATGTCCATCTTGCCTATCCTAACTTATGGCGCTCAGACTTGGTCCTTGACTGAAGCTCAGAAGTCCAAACTTAAGGTTTGCCAAAGGGCTATGGAGCGTAGCATATTAAAAATAAGACTCAGTGATCGGATTCGTAACACCACGATACGCTCCAAGACCGGTATTACCGATGTAGGCAACAAGTCTGCCAGATTAAAATGGGGTTGGGCTGGCCATATCAGCAGAATGAATTCAGAAAGGTAGGAAAGGATCGCTACACATTGGGTGCCTCAGGAAGGTATCCGTCGCCGGGGTGGGCCGAGGAAACGCTGGTGGGACGATCTGGATATTTTTCTCAAGAATTGGACTGAAGAAGCAATGGTAGGGATGTTTGGAAGAAAATGGAGGAGACCTTTGCCCAGCAGTGGGACAGTATAGTAAGAACAGTATGGCAATTATTTTCCCCAAAGAACTTGCTAGTTCTACATAAAATTATTTATCTCCTTGAATTTCTAGATGAGGATGTAAAATCACCGATAGCTTCGCCGCCAATTGCCACTCGCACCAGAAGTTCTAGTAAAAAGGACGCCGACAAAAAAGGTATTAAATGTGATGAAATTAGTTCCATAGATATACACTGTCGCAAATTTGCCTTCTCCAAAAAGTTATAGAATACATAGTTTTTTTAAATGAGATATAAGTCTTCTCTTGACCGCAATCTAGACAGCTTTGTTAAGATGTGGTCGACGATGGAGCGAGCAAACCTATTAGGTGCCAATTCACTCCAGCTTTAAAGGCGTTAGGGTTGTAAGTGCCCGGAAATACAGATGAAAAGCAGTAAATTCCACAACTAGGCTGTGCGCATTATAAAAGAGTTCTCAAAGCGCTTGGTCCTGATAGTAGGGATTTCAACCAAATGTGGATGATATCCTGCAGTGCGTCGTGTAGTCCAATGAAAGAAAGGAGATTGCGGAATTAGCTCATGGAGCTCTTCGTGAGATCGTGAGGAAACCTGCACACCTGAGAGTGATCCATGAAGTTCTTGATGGTGTGTGTTAGTCGTGGACTAAGCCTTAAATCCTTCTCATTCTGAGAAGAGGTCCGTGTCCAGCAGTGGGACAGTAATGGACTGGTTATGTAACCACAGCAGTTGACATGAAATTAGAAAACAGTTAAAGTAGTAGTTGAGCTTGTGATGGAGCTCGTCCGGGGAAGTACTACCACCGTACCTACTTCTGCCGCCAAACAGTGATGCTTGCATTGCTGTGTTCCGGTGCTCGTGGTACGGCTGCCGGGGACATTACAATCACATGAGACTTTCCGTCTTCATGCCTAAGTTTGACGAACGCGACTTGCAATAACATTTAGGCAACAGCCTAGGTGGTATTGCAGTTGTTATGGGCAAAGGTAACCGCTTAACATCAGGTGGACCTTTAGCTCGTTTCGCTATCCTAATGCCGGTTACAGACCAATCGAACGAAGGCAAGCCAGGGCACTGAATAAGTAACTGTATCAGTATTGACTTAAAGTATAAAATTCAATGTAGACATTGTCCTTGATGTCTGCTTTGAATTTTATACTTTAAGTCAATACTGATACAGTTACTTATTCAGTGCCTTGGCTTGCATTAGCTTGTCTTCGTTCGGTTGGTCTGTACCCGGCATCCAACGTAAAAAAATAGTACGTTACTGTTGAGGCCTGAAATGAAGCAATTTACGGCCGAGTAATATTGCCGAGACTTGTATAGTACTTTTCTCTCATTTGCGAGGAAACAACACAAATTAATTCAACAGTATCTCATTTTCATTCACACCAATTCGCCCGCGCGCGGTTCTTGTTCTATTTTCAAAGTTTTGAAAAAAAAATGCGCATTCAGCCTGTATAGTGATAAATATTTTGTACCTAAAAACATCTAATTTATGTAAGTGTGTACTTAAAAACCTCGCTAGCATAATAAAAAAAATAAAAAGTGTCCAACAAGTTCTATAATTGTCCTGTTGGACATTACCGGCCTGTTATTTCGTTGCGTACGGAAAAGAGCCGATTGTTGTATTCTTTTTTTTGAATAATGAACCAATTTCCGAGCAAGTGGAAGAAAAGATTATTATTCAGCCAAGCTGAAACCGGGAACGAAATATAAAATAATGTGTTAATTTTATTAATCTTTTAGAGAGTGACAAGAAAGAAGATAATATTAAAACTGATTCTAATGTGGAGGCGGTTAGTCAAACTCGAAATAAATTCTCAATTAACCATGAGCCTGTTTAGGTCCTCATTAGATCTATAGTTCTCATTTCATTAGTTTTTTAGACAAGCATAAGTATACAACGTCATGGTATAATAAGATGTTTCACCAGGTATTCTCTTCCCGTGATGACAGAGCGATGCACAGTCTGTTATTTTGCCTTAGTTGCGGCCATGTCCATTTTATGTTTTTATTCGATAGCTATAGTAACGATAAAGGTTTGGCAGAAATACCTATAGTGTTTTTTTTTATAATTATAAAGTTATTAAGGTTTCATTGAAAAGTGAGAAAAACAAAATTAATTTTTATTTTCGAAAATTGTTGTAATACATATTTAGTTAGTCCTTTAAATAAAGTAACAGCATAATATATATTTAGATAAAAAAATGGGGCATCGTACCTTTGATATATTAGGAGATTTTTTACTTTTACTGATTAACACAAAACATTTTTTTTTCATGTTTTCTTATCACGGTCGCATCTTATTTTCATTTAAATATATGCGTAATGTTATTGTCAATAATACACTAAAATATGACATGCGTCAATAGCAGGAATACGAAGATAGAGAGTTTCTAAATATTTTTGAAATTTCTATGGAAATAGGGTTGTCGCAATTGAATAAATAAAAAAATAAAATAAAAGTGCCAGATATTTCCCAAGTATTTAACTAAAAAAAAAAAAAAAAAAACATAACATAACATCACGCCTGTATTTCCCCGAAGGGGTAGGCAGAGGTGTGTAGTGTGTTAGTATTTAACTAACTTTGAGTAAACTCTTTCTCGTGTCTTTCTGTGTCTCTTTCTGGGTTTCTGTTGTCTGAAAACAATTACTATAATGTTCTCAATGCTCTAAGACTACAACGATACGTGACGCTAACCTAGCAGTCATCATCGGAGTTTGTCAAAACTTCTTGTGATGATAATACGAGTATATTATCATCAGAAGCGTCTGTTACCAATTCAGTATTAGGAATATCAGCAAAACTTTGCGGTAATGGATCATGGGTAATAATACACGCACACCGTAATTGTGAGCTGGTATTTGTGATGACATTAAAGACTTTTCCGTCAATTATGGTGAGGTATAATTTTGGATCTCCGACAACGACATATCCAGCAAAAATTTCCGAATAAATTAGTGAAAGATTTTCAATTTCTTCTTCTACCCAGTTCCTTTCTTCCAGAATCAGATCTTTTGATTCTGATCTGTATTGTATTTTTATTGGTTGGCAAAATCTAAAAGATTGTGGATTTGGGTTTGACCATAAGACAAAACCATCAAGACTTTTTATGCGCAACGGAATGTAGGTAGTAGCAAAGAGGCAGTGTTCGTCATCAATTTTATCAGAAAACGTTTGCTTATATGTTGACTGTCCTGTGCTACCATCAAAACCCCATGAACCCTCAAAAACGCAGTGAAGTGTATCTAACTGTTTTTGATTGCAATATTCCGAAACCCTTTGGTCGCAAGAGTCAATGATTCGTCGAAACGTGTGCATAAGTAAATCATTTAAAGGTACTTTGGCTTCTCGTTCTGATATTTCAATTTCAACATCAAGATAACAATGTTTTTTAGCTTTTTGTATCTTATAATAGGCAGGGTAAATATTAAATCATCGAGATTTGGCACCTTGTTGCATGTAGATATAGTCCTCCACTGATAGTTTTATATCAATCATTAAACAAAGAGCTTCATCAGGAGAATAGGGTTTGGGTTCCGATTTTGACTTTATGGTTCCTGCGATTTTTTTAGGCCGAGTTGGACTTTTCAAGCATTCCTTTATTATAAACTCAAACTCCTGAGTAGAACTTTTATTTAGTTTTTCGCCGGTTTCGTCTGTTACTATTCTCGACATAACTTTAATTAGTTTTGAATGAGGTTCTCCGTCAAGCGATTCCTAAAGATCTTTACGTGCACGGCGCTTTTGGCGATCACTTAAATTTTCATAAAATGTAGATGTGGAACTGGATGAAGCATCAAAATTAGTTTCAGGTTTCGGATCTATTGAAGGTTAGTCAAAGCTACTAGTTCCCGAAGTCGAAGGATTACTTTGTAATAAATGTGTATTTGATGTGAAACTGGAATGAGCGCCAAAAGAAGTTTCAGGTATCGGGTCTTCCAAGTTCTTGGGGTCTTAAAGTTTTTTGTAAGGCATAGCTACTACTTCTCGAAGTTGAAGGATTATTTTGTAATAAAAAATGTGCCTCATCCAATTCTATAATATTTTGTTGTGGTAAAGGACTTTCCTCGATATTCACTTTTGGTATTTCAATATCAAAAATAGTGGAAAGCCAGTGTTTGTTTTTATTACAAAATCGTTTGAAATTCCGTTTACTACTGCAATATAAAGTTCCACATTTACTTAAAAAATTTGAAAGATTGTAATTAAATTCATTGTTTTGGCTATCGATATTGTTCGGAATTCCATTTGGATATAAAGCGTTTAACACGATTAGGCATCGTTCCTCTGAATTGAGATCCAAAGGTCTTTTATGAACCCCGTGCAAATGTGCCTTATCTACCAAAATTTTATAAATTCCCAATTTCGTGAGTGATTTCTTCAGATCCGTGTTCGTGCTTTCGTTGTTAGTCGTTGGAGTTGCCACTCGCTGACCAGCATGAGGGTTGGCGCCCTCATGCCCCCCTTGCATTAAGTCCTCTGGTCGGGGCCCAGAAGGACATCCCCCAGCAGGACGGGTCAGTACCTGCTGAGGCAAAGCAGTGCCATGGGTCTTTGACGGCTCCATGACACCTCACCCCCGCTTCTCCAGATATTATGTATGGAAATTGGGTTTTGACATTCTATCTAACGAGGGCGGACCCCTTCCCAATTCCACATAATATCCTTCATCGAAGATTCATTTTGATGTAAGTGCATGCACTTACAAAACAAAAAAGAATAATAAACAAGATTTGTTACATGATTTGTTAGTTACAGGTGAATCTAATAAAATCGTGTTTGTGAAGACATGATTAGACCAAGGATAATGCTTCAGAAATAGTAATAGGAAATTATAATAATTGAAGAAGCAAATTTATTCCGAGCGAAATTGGTCGTTTGTTAAAGGCGCCTACATTAGTTGACAACCCTAAATTAAAACTTTAAAAATGAATATCTCCGAGTTCCTGTGTTCGTTGCTTCTTATTTTTTTTGTGGTTATACTTAGTAGTGTACTAAACATTTACACACAAAAATAAAATGCGACCATGTTAAGAATGACCATAAATAAAATTATTATGAAATCATGGAAAAAATAAAATTGACGCCTAGGAGAACGCATTTTTTTATGATAAAATAGATGTAATGATGCATTAAGTTAATGGCTAGCGTGCCATGAAACATTTATTGTAAAATGTTCATTATGAAAGCCTAAAACACGTTTCTATGGTTTCTATGGATTTTTCTCGATTTTCGAAATATTTTGAAAACTATGACACTTAAAACCACGGGGGTTTTAATAGAAGTTTTGTTTGGTTATTATCTTTCTAAAAGCCTCAAAAAATAAGGATGGCCGCAACTAAGGCAAAATAACAGACTGTGCGATGCCTCCAAGCTACGTCACGATCAGTGTTGCCATTGATTGATATCTTCAATATACTTAAGGAGATTTTTGTTCATAATGAATATAAAATAAATTCCTAACTAGCCTAACTATTTGTTATCTCGTGTTATTCATCTTAAGGCTAGGCTCCCAAAAATAGGTGACTTTTTGAAAACATATGCAGAGTCGAACACATGCTTGATGAATGTCAAATTTAGATACATGTTTTTTTGAACCTTTGTCCATCGTTTGACTAGACAGTTACATAATTAGTTGATTTTTGTTCGATACTTTTACTTTTTGAAAATCAAGCGTTTTTAGAGATTTTTCGAATATTTATCATTTATTATTTAACTTAGCTATATAAAATATATGCAAATAGGAAGATAATAAAGTTTATTAAATACTAGCTAGAGGAAATTTGTATGGATTGTTTAGTATTATTGTAATAAAAAGAAAACTGTTTTGAGATTTACGACATTTACTTCCGTGGTAAAACACGCGAGAACGATTTTCTCGAAAATGAGTTCTATTGCAACTCGCATAAAATTGACGAGAGCGACCCGCAGTTGCGGTGTGTAAGGGGAGTGCGAGGGTGGGAATTACGTTTTGGGAGCGTCCTCTTAAAGGATACTGTATAAAATTACTAATTCAAAAGTAATTATTTATAGAAGTAAGAAAATAAAAAATGCATTTTGCTTGGGTAATTTATTTTCACAAAGTGGCAGCACATCAAACTGACAAGCGTCACGCTAACAGCCCGCTATTGGCTCCACGGCCGATGACGTAGTACGGAGGCAAGCACGTGACCTAGCTGTCACGGGAAGAGAGTACCTGGTGAAACATCTTATTATACAATGTACAACGTAACCGTGCGGGCAGTTTGGGGGCAATGCCGCAACGAACGACGCTAGGATTGTCGTAGCGTCAATAAAAAATATTAGGACATTTTTTATTATTATCTTTATATAATTAAATGTCTATGTCCAGCAGTGGACGTCTTTTGGCTGAAATGATGATGATGATGATGAATTAAATAAAAAATGTAGTAATAAGTAGTTTAATAAGGAACGAGAGGAACTGTGCATTGTACATTGAGCCTGCAGAAGAGCACCCAGCAGGCCTCCAACTACCATGGCCCATCTGGAAATCCTTGAATCGACTCCGAAGCCAGATGGGCCGCTGCAGGTCAAAGAACATTGCTAAAGATCCTTAGTGACTCCGCCCTTTGGCTTTACAAATTAAAGTTGATGCTCACCATATACAATTCACTGAAGCCAATGTATTGCAATGCATTCATAAACACGGACAGTACTAAATATAATTTTAGATTTTTTAAATATTTACTATTTTAACACATATAATTACAAATATCTGTGCTATTTTGATGTCATGTTTTGCTTTTTTTGTTATGTCAAACAACTTACATTGCCGTCAAGTGGTCAGTCGATGCCAATTTTTGGAATTTCTTGTGTGAAACGGAGTCTATAATATTGAATCATAGACTATAGAGTAACGAAATAAAAATATGGATGATACACAGATATCATGGCTGATACAATTTTATCCGGTTACGTCATTAATGTATTGATACTCCTTAAAATATAAAAAATGGTTCTTGTACTTTCTGCATTAAATACAATATATATTACGAAACGAAAAAATTCGCATGTAATTTTCGTATTTGTTCATCTTTGTAACAGTTTAAGGCTATTTTTATCAATGTTCTTTAGTTATATACACAGAGGAGTTACAAAATGATTGTGGAGTCAATCCACAGACGATGCCTCACCTCTTGACCTGCTCACTGTGCAATACCACCTGCACAATCAAAGACCTACGCGACGCTACTGATAGTGCTGTTGACGTGGCTACATTTTGGTCCACAATAATATAATTAAACTCAAATTACACAAGGGAATCTTCGACCCGAAGAAAAAAAAAGAAGAAGAACAAGTTGTTTAAAACGCCAAAATGCCTTTTTAAGTCCAGTCCGTAAAGCAAATCGTGGTCCATTATATGTGGTTATGTGGGACTCGCACCTACTAAAAACTCCGCCGTGTGTTTACTCTCGCCTTAGGTGGATGGGCCACGAGAACTGCAATACATAGCATTCGCAACGCATCCAGCGCGGCCCACTTCAGGGCCTTCCACCTCTAAACTAAACTCTATTTCGGCGATGTCCGGGCACACGTGGGACATCACTGCAGCTCGAGGGCGTTGCAATGTGGATGATAGACTCCCTAACCTATCACCCACTGGCCTCTCTTAGGGCGGCGTCAGGTCGCCATAAAGCCGCCTGCGCCGTCCCGTCCTCCTGCGGCGGATCGGATCAGCGAGGCAGTCTTTCTCCCTGACCCGCTCCGCCGCTTCCTTCTGCGAAATGTCATCCTCGCAGAAGGACGTGACTGCCTCCCACTATCAGCCATGGACCGGACCACGGCCGGCAGCGAGAGGTCTCTCCCAATTGCTGCAGTGAGAGCACGGCGCTGCACCTCCCAAGCAGGACAGTGTGCCAGGGTATAAAGGGCCGTGTCCTCACTACAGCCACACTGGTGGCACACGGGAATAGCTTCCCGTCTCGCCACCTTGTTCAGGTATCTGCCGAAGCAACCATGCCCCGACAACACCTGCACCAGACGGAA
This sequence comes from Asteroscopus sphinx, assembly GCA_949699075.1. Classification (NCBI taxonomy): domain Eukaryota; kingdom Metazoa; phylum Arthropoda; class Insecta; order Lepidoptera; family Noctuidae; genus Asteroscopus; species Asteroscopus sphinx. The sequence continues at coordinate 4,028,395 of OX453029.1, read as the reverse complement.
AGACAACGTCCCATGTCGCTTCTGCAGAATCTTCAAGAATCGGCTGGATAGCCCCCACGGTCCAGTGTCTGGCACTGGGATCCCGAAACACACCTACTGCAAGCCGCGTTAAGGAACTTCGTTTCAAAAACTTGAAAGCATGCACTTGGCTGACTGACTTCAGAATTAGTAAAAGCCAGTGTTACTCGAAAAACGCATTTACACTATGTAGTTCGGATTTTTATTACAACTAGAAGTGGGCGTTTAAACGAAAAGCGCTTTAAAAAGTCTAATAAAAAAAAAAGCGTATAAACACGCTTAGTGATTTAAGCAGATTTCGTTTAGACTTTTTCGTAAACCAAACTTATGCTTTCAATAGTACGATTGAAATGTAACCTTATTTCAATGCAAATAAGACCCAATTTCAAATTTGATGGGTGGCTTGATAAGCGGCAGAATTAAATTTTAAACGTTTACGCAAAATTTGTTTAGAGAAATCACTTTTTTATTTTGTTGATTATTTTCGTATCGTTTAAACGTTTTTGACCTTGATTGATTTGCTTTCGCTTTGACGCTTAGTTTATTTTTTGTTGTCAACGAGTGAATGCGTTTTTTAATTATCTCCTCGGTAATTACGCGACGATTGTAGTTTGTGTGTATAGTTTTTAGTGAAATTGTAAATAGAATGGTGTAAATGAATGTAATGAAGACAAATAAAAATAAATTTTTTTAGAAGTAAAAATCGAAAAGCGTCAAAAGCGTAAAAAAATTCGTTGGCAGAAAAAAGCACAACTTTTAAACACACTTACGATTTTAAGCCGTTTTTCCCAACTTTAATTACAACATCCAATAGGTAACAGCCGGACCAACTTTTGCATCTTTTATGGCCAGTTAAACATAGACAAATATTCCAATCTATACTAATAATAATATTATAAAGAGGAAAGATTTGTTTGGTTGTTAGTAAATGATAAACTCTGAAACTACTGAACTGATTTTAATAATTCTTTCACTATTAGAAAGCTACTTTATCCAGAAGCAACATAGGCTATATTTTATTTCAGTATGCGGGTGAACCCGCGGGCAAAGTCTAGTCATTAAAATTTACGCGATATGCGTGTGACAGCCATGGGACATTGCCCCCTAACTGCTCGCTTGATAACGATATTTGGCCATAAGTGTATTTCAATACCATTTAAACTTTAGCCCATAATTTCGCGAACTAAATTGACGATCAAATTCATGCATCATTATCCCTTATCCTTGTTTTGTTTTTAGTTGAGTCCGATACTTTCACCTTAATTATAAGTTAGCTCAGTCATTAAATTTGTGCAAGCTGTGGCCTCCTGTAAGTGAAGGAGTACACCAGATAGAATCTTGTATCTGTCACTTGTGATTTTTTGTGTACATCTTTTGTTGGAGGTCCTCAATAATATAAATAAATAAATAAATCCCAATTTATTAGGGGTCAGCGCAGCATGTATTTTTCTTCCATACATCTCTATCAGCCGTCATCTTCGTGTTCACTTTCTTTCTATTCATATCATCTTTTACACAATCCATCCATGTTTTCTTCGGTCTGCCTCTTTTCTTATATATCGATGTATTCATCGAGTAATAATTTTTTACTGATGGGGGCGCCACTTGGCTGCTCCATTCCCCTTATGTTGCAGTTTCTTTAACTTACTTACTTACTCCTCTGGCTCAGCGACCCAAAGTGAGTCATGGCCTCCGAAATGAGAAATCTCCACTTTCCTCGATCTTGCGCGATATCTCGCCAGTTGGTAGCTTGAAGCTCACGTAGATCAGTCTCCACAGCATCTCCCCAGCGATATCTGGGGCGACCTACTGGTCTACGTCCGGTTGGTTGGCCCTGATACGCTTTCTTGGCTCCTCGATCTTCCCCCATGCGTTCGACGTGGCCGAGCCATCGCAAACGTTGTGCAAAAGTAGTAGTAGTAGTAGTAGTTTCTTTAAACTAGAACTTAATTTTAGGTTATAGAAGTAGACTTGCGCAAAGACTTGGTCTTGCAGTCTTGAATTTTCGTATGAGCGGTCTTGCAAGATCGAAACTTTAGGCAACATAGCAGACTCATTTCATTTCATAATTTCATTTTTAAATTCGAGTCATGATAAAACATTAAAGCTGTAGAATTTATGTTTTTTATACCATTTATAGTAATATCAGACCTAAAAACTACATTTAAATGCACAGGTGGAGCCACCCATCATCAAAACGGAGGTAAAGCAAGAATGCCTGGACAGCAGTGAGGATGAGATCTGGATCGTTCAGACTGCTGATGCTGAGGCATCGCATGAGTTGCAGAAACTACTGTGTGTTGCTAAGGTAAGAATACAAGTTTTTAAACTTTCGCGAATTTCACTCATATTGAACTATGTTTACGGGACTTGTCGCGCACAATTAAATCAAAATATAACAAACATTTTGACTAACCTCGACGTTTCGGTCAAGTTGCATTGGCCGTGGTCACGAGCAGACTGAAGTATGTGGGTGTCATCGTCTTGAGCGGCGGGTGTTTTCTCGAACTACCCGCGGTTGGTTTTTCGTAAGAATACATCATCATTATAGCCATCATCAGCCTATTTTAGTCCAATATTGGACATAGGCCTCTCTAATGGCACGCCGCTGACATCGATCCTCGGCCACTCGCATCCAGATGCTACCGGTCACCTTGCCAATATCATCGCCCCACCTAGTCTGGGAGTTAACTCGCAAAATCGACAACGACGTAATGGAAACGACATGATAGTGCTCCCGCAGCCCCGGATCTACGGCTATGTTAATCCGGGGTATGTTCTATCTGTATGCCAAATTCATTCATTAAAATCTATACAGTCGTTTTTGCGTGAAAGAGTAACAAACATCCAACATCAACACAAACTTTCAGGTTTATAATTTACTAATTTATCCTACTGGATAGGAAGTAGTATTAATGGAAGTAACGTCTTTTTGTTTTTCAGAGCAACGAAGACGGGCAGCATGGTGGTTCTGTAAGGACACATAAATGTTTTAACTGCAGGTGAAAATTCTTTACTGAAATTATCTTTTTTAAGTACGGCTGCTTATCTCAAAGAGTCTTGAGTTTTTCTGTTGGTTGACCTTACAATCAAAGTGCGCATTATATGAGATTAAATCACCAGGTCGTCAGTCGACCTTGTGGGGGGCCTACCCACGCTGTGCCTTCCAGTACGCGGTCGCCACTCCAGAAATTTACGGCCCCATTGGCCATCCGTTTTGCGAGCAATGTGCCCCGCCCACTGCCACTTAAGTTTGGAAATTCTTCGGGCTATGTCAGTTACCTACGTTCCCCTGTGAATTTTCTCATTTCTGATTCGGTCACGCAGGGACACTCCGAGCATAGCCCTCTCCATTGCCCTTTGAGTGACTTTGAGCCTTCACACGGCTCACGTAAGGGGTCGAAACTGATTTGATGATTTCAAGTGGCGACCTACATCAGATCTATTAAAGTGATGGGTTGAAGGACATCGGTCGCCCGTTATAGGGCGAGTATAGGGTGTTTGGTCGATGCATGAATACGAAAGACAGCTGCTTACTTCTGAATAAACCCAATATTTTCTGCTCTACAGTCAAATATTCACAAGCGCCGTCTGTATGGTCGTTGCATGAACAAGACACAGCTGTTTACTTCTGAATAAACCCTATATCTTCTGCTCTACAGTCAAATATGCACAAGCGCAGGGTGTATGGTCGTTGCATGAACACGACATACAGCTGCTTACTTCTGAATAAACCCTATATCTTTTGCTTTACAGTCAAATATTCACTAGCGCGGAAGGCCTCCTAAACCATCGTTGTCGAAGACGCGGCCGGAAGCGGAAATCTAAAGACCTCGTTGATCTTATATGTATACCAACTGAGGAAGATTTCTTGAAGGTACTTGTTGTTAACTCTGTTTTAGATAATATGTCCTGGGATTTTTGAAACTTTAAAAAATCTTTGGACATATAATTCAGATATCACAGGCCACACTCCAGTTAGAGACTGGCCACTCTAACTCTGCATAAGAATACTGGCAACACACAAACAATAACCACCAAAATCTCCGCAGTGTTCTTATTTTTCCGATGCAGAATTACCTTTGCCTGGTCTGTAGGTACTTACTTGCTAGCCTGACAAAACTAACTTCGCACTACCATTATAAGAATATTGGACAGATTTTTATAGTAATTATTTGCGGTGTTGCCATAATTCCTATGCAGTTAGCGTGGCCCGACTCTACAGGATTTGATCAAATACATGCGACAAATTTTAAAGGTGGATATTATCAATGAAACTGGACAACTTTTTCTAAGAAAAATGGGTCATCAGACGAAACCTATTTTTTGACTTCCTACACAAAAACCTTAAGATAAGATAAAGTTTATTGGGCAACATTATTACAAGTATAAAAAGGCACAAGAGTACGATAGCAGCTGCAGTAATATGCACTGTGTCGCAGTTGCCATCGCCCACCTCTAGATTCTACAGGAACATAACGCAACAACAGTGCTTGAAAAACACGATCAAAAATAAAACCAGCGAAATAAATATTTAGATAAAATACAAATAGTTACTATTTAACATCATCTAAGTATTTGAGGGAAGCCTATGTCCAGCAGTGGACGTCTTTCGGCTGAAATGATGATGTCGATGAAGTATTTGATTGTGTATGTGTAATGTATGGAGGTGTGAGAACCTTGGCGATGAACAAGGTTTCTGTATGGAACGTCAAAATTTCATTCAATTTTGCACACAGTATTGTACTAAACTCTTGCCTATTAGATACGTCATGCGCAATAACATGGCAATAGCGGACACTGACCCGACATTTATCGCGCACTTGCAATTTATCAACTCGCATCTCATACTAATCTGTCATTAATGTCATCTAGCTAGCGTATCATAATAAAAGGGTTGCTATGCAACGACCTTGCTGGCCACGATCATCATCATCCAAAAGACGTCCACTGCTGGACACCGTCCTCCCCAAGCAGTTTGGGGGGATATGCCATAACCGCCACGCTTGGCAGGCGGGTTGGCGATCGTAGTTGGTTGGTTAAATAATCAGAGAACACTGCTGCCCTTCCTCTGGTGAATCCCTTAGTCGCCTTTTACGACACCCATGAGAAGATATAGGGTGGTGCAATTCTTTACGTCCGGCACCACACCGAACACGGCCGCGATACACGAGTTATAATAATTTACACATTTCGCGGAGCATTTGTTTGCGTTTGGTTATCGTTGACATGACATAATGCATTAATAAGTAGGCATCAACTTACGCTATTGCCTTGTTACCCCGCACGAGTTATAGAGAGAGATCGCTTTTCTACAAAAAATACTTTGTTACAGAGAGCACAAGGACGTCCAAGACAAGTGGATACAGCAATTGACAAGGATCTACTTGTAGCCGTGAGTATAAGTCGTTTTTCATAGAAATCAGCGACCCTCGCTTCCAATAAAAACTTATTTAAACAAGGGTTACTGAAACCAGTAAAAGTTAGCCGCATATCGTATGTAATACGATTGGGCGAAGAGTTATGTCAAAAGCTCACCGACTTTCGTTAATTTTTAATCTCTAGTAGGGCAAATTCGACGATTGATCTCTTTCTCGAAGTTGGACCTACCTAACTGTACAGTTTGTCCTAGGTTTACTTAATCGTCAACAACTTCGAGTGTAGATTTTCCGATGTTTACGGGCAGTTAGGTAGGTCCTACTTCGAAAAAGAGGTCAATGGTCGAATCCGACTCGGTTGGGCAGCGTTCGGCAAGCTACGTAGTAACTTCTCGTCCAAAATACCGCAGTGACTCAAGACGAAAGTCTTTGGCCAGTGTGTAGCCAATAATTACTTACGGCACTGAAACGTGGTCGCTGACAATGGGCCTGATAAGAAGGCTCAAAGTCACTCAAAGGGCAATGCAGAGGGCTATGCTTGGAGTGTCCCTGCGTGATCGAATCAGACATGAGGAGATTCGCAAGAGAACGAAAGTAACCGACATAGTCTGAAAAATTGCCAAACTTAAGTGGCAGTGGGCGGGGCACATTTCTCGTAGAACGGATGGCCGATGGGGCCGTAAAGTACTGGAGTGGCGACAGCGTACTGGAAGGCGCAGCGTGGGTAGGCCCCTCACAAGGTGGACCGACGACCTGGTGAAGGTCGCGGGGATCCGCTGGATGCGGGAAGCGCAGGACCGGTCGTTGTGGCGATGCTTAGGGGAGGCCTATGTCCAGTAGTGGAAATCTTTCGGCTGAAATGATGATGATGAGTAGGGCAAATCGTGGATAGATAGGATAATAATTTTCGCTGTAAACAACCACTGTGTCCTCCTACGGGTCACGCTCCGCATCCTGATTCCACCCTCGGCGTTCTTACGTGAGCGAATTCGCGCGATCTCACGCGAAAACAGTTGCGGCGTGAAGTGACGCGAAAATATATAATAATCGCAGCCGGTTGAAGTGTCCTTCGTAAGCGCATGACAGGTTGAGTTGCGTCGCGGCGCTAATTGAAGCGATCAGTCTGTTTGGTATTTTCGCGCTTACTGGACGCGGACGAACAACAGCGTAGGACAGCGTCCCTATATTCTGTTTTTTCTCTCTTGTCTTATTTAGTAAACAATCTTGGCACGTCTCTTTATTCAAATAACTACTGATAAAATATAATTACTAGTTCTGCAGATGTAATTAGGTAAAAAAAAAAAATGTGTGTGAAATTGATAACATAATGTCATTTAATAATTATTATTGACTAATTGCATTAAAAAGACATGCCAAGATTGTTTACTAAATAAGACAAGTAAGAAAAAACAGAGATTTCGTGGTACAGCTTCGCTCCATTTCGCGTTGCACTTATTCGCGTGAGTTCACGCGAATTCGCTCACGTAGGACGGTACGGGTCGCGAAGCGAACGAGGGTAGTGTTTTCATCTTTGAAATAATAATTCTTATAATATATTCTGTTAGATTTTTTCTTCTGTGGTTGTATTTTTTTAAAGGGATTAAATAGTGATGTGTATTGCAGCGTTCGAGAAAACGTCGCAGCCGGGAACCGACGTCCAACCCTCAGGTGGTGACCTGCCACAACTGTAACGAGTCCTTCACTTCCAAAGTTAGACTCAAGTTTCATATGTAAGCATTTTTATCACTTATCTTTGTGAAGATCTGAGTAAATAAATTATTATAGGTTGTCTAGGGGTCTGCTGCAGTGGCGACGTAAAGGGGGCGTGATTGGACAAGTCCTTGCGCCTTCGCCACTTGGAAGCCGCCAGTATTTCTTCCTAAGTGGCGGTCCAGTGGACTACCTTGGAGCTTCTGAGATTATTCTGTAAAATGGGACTATTCTGAGTCCATTCCGAGTATAGTGCTGTGTCTAAGATTTGTCGTTTCGGTGACTTCATGCAAAATAAGGTCACATATGCACTTTTAGCTCTTGTTGTTTTATTTTGGGGTGCTCAATAGAAAACCGTTCCGGGTGCCAACCCATGCTACGCCGCCACTGGTCTGCAGGCTAGTGAAAAAGGCGGAGAGGGTGGAAATCGACTGATGGACACTACCGTGCTAGGTGCATCACCTCCCTGTATGAAACTGTGATTTGTTAGGGCGGAACAGTGTCCACAGTAATTGACGAAATCGAAAATGGACAAATATTTCAAAAAATATGTTTTGGAACTAGAATCAAGTACTGAAAATCCTCCCTCAATAAATCCTTCGTTTAACCAGTCATGCTGTATTTATGACATAAGAGGCCTATATCTAGCAGCAAATACAACATGTTGATCCGTATTCGTGCCATATTTAAGGAGGTGACTATACCACTGATACTGAACACGAACCAATGAAAAAATCAATACCGATTTTTTATTTATTTAATTACCTATTTGTAAACGAACAAATTCCCTCCGCGTGTCGCGTGCGACACAAAAACGATGGGTGCGAAACCATCAAAAAAATTTGCATTGGTATTTCCAACCTTTGACAATGCCACCGATGACTTATTTTCAGAGTCGTTCGGGATTTATTCTCAAACCCTCGCCATGTACCTAAGTGAAATTTTGGGTATTAAACAGGGATGTTATGGAGCTCCGTAACCGTAACTGAAAATATCGGATATCCGAAATAAAAATCTATCCGTAACCGTAACCGAATCCGATATAAAAGTTTCGAATAATTTTGATAGGAGAGGAGTCTAAATGAGACATGTTATGACATGTTTTAGTTTTTGCCCGGCTGAGCGGACACAGGAGCCGCGCGCGTCCCTTGCATTGTTTGGTATTTCTATTGCTTTTTTCTTTTACTTTTACGATTCCTTAAAAATCTAATATCCATAATCAAAACTATCCGAAGCTAACGGATAATCCGAAATAATTCAATATCCGTAACCGTATCTGAAACCGGTATAATATTATTCCTATATCCGTATCCGTATCCAGATCCGAAATTTCATATCCATAACATCCCTGGTATTAAATAGTCGTAGAATTTTTCAAGTATTTTTAGATGACTAAGCACATTATTTATCATTTGCTCTATACAGGGTGTCAGGGAAACGCTTCCGAAAACGAAGACAGGTGATAGTGCTGCTGATTACTGATACGAAACCACGAAAAAAAAAGCGATTCTTTTTAAAAACTGATTGAACTGTTAAAAATGGCTGCCAGGCGGAAGCTTCATTTGGCTAATTTGTTGTTTGGCATAATCACTACAGAAAAACCACACTACCTGTATGAAAAGTTATCGTGGAAAAAAAACCATTACAAGTACAGTCTTCGCTCCACGGCGAACCCTTTGTATATGCCGAAGTACCGAACCACAGCTTTCAGGGGGTGCTTCAAGTATGCAGCCACACGCTGTTGGAATGATCTTCCACCACCAATGCGAGACCTGAAATCAATTCAAAGTTTTAAATACAAACTCAAGAAGTTTCTGATGCAAGTTCAATCATCACAAAAATAAAAATTTATCAAACTTATCAATTTATAATTATGTATTCAATTACCCAATTTAATTTATTTATCCAATAAATATAAAACAATTATTCAATTTTTCACTTACGCGGAGATGGTTACTATAATTTTCCTATATAGTATTTCACGTTAGTTATCATCTTAACTTATGTTGTATTGTCTTGGTCTGTGTAAGACTTCCTGGAAATCAACACTACACAACACTCATCTACCTACACTGTTCATAAAATACAACAGTAAAAAAAAAAAAAAAATATATATAATAATCTTACTTATTTATTTTTTATGGTTATTTACCAACATCACGCCTCACTGATCTACATTATTGCATTGTGAATTTGTGTCGACGCCGGCTGTCGCTGAAAACCAGCGCTGTGTCTTTGCTCCGTGCATGAGGCACAGCAATATGCTGAGCGGTGGCCGTTTTGCGCGGATGTGACGCATATCTTACCACACTTCTTGGCTCTGTACCTGTATTTGTTGTGTTCTTGAATTTTTTGGTAATTTTGTGCGTCACTTTTGAAGCAAATAAATATTTTTTCTTTCTTTCTTTCTTTCTTTAAAAAAATTTTCTTTTTTTTTGCATTTTTCATTATATATGAGTTTTATTTAACTGCCCAAAGCTGTGTAAATGTATGAAAAATGCAAAAAAATATACATGAAAAAATCTAAAAAAAGAATCGCATTTTTTATTCGTGGTTTCGTATAACTTATCACCAGGGGGTCTACTCCCGTTCGACGATATTCGATAAATCGTACGATTCATCGCACAATTTGCTACTCCGGTCAACCATCGTTCCCTTATCGCATGCGATGATCGTGTTTTGACGTTTGTTTTTCTCATCTCCGGTAAATTGTATACGACTATGAACCGTAGTCTATCTTAATTGTGCCTTTTTTAACCGACGAAAAAAAGGAGGAGGTTCTCAATTCGACGCGTATTAAGTTTAAGTTTAATTATTTTTTATGTGTACCTACCGCATGTCGTCTTGTTGTGGCAATAAATCATTTTTCTTTCTTTCTTTCTTTCTTTTCTTTCGTATATATATTTTTATTTTTTTATGTATGACCACGCATAACTTTTTACAGAGTGGTCTGATTTTGATGATTCTTTTTTTTAATGGATAGGGTATACCTCGAAGTTGGTCCCATTTAAATTTCAAAATCGAAATCCTCCCCTAAGCAAAAACAGGGAAAGGAAAACAGGGGTTGAGTGCTTGTTCACCCACTGAATTCTTACCTGTTAACTGATTCTGTTGAAACTTGACACACATAAATATAGTTCTAGACACTACGACATAATGGAGACCTGGAGTTAGATTTTAACCACAAAAAAATGAAAAATAAAACTTTTTAACAAAAAATTGAACCGACGAAAACAGAAACTGAAAAGCGAAAAATAACTAATTATGAGTCGGCGCCAAACAACCAATCAACGAAGATCATTAAATTACTTTAAATAAATAATAAAAACAACGTCACATCAAATACAACGTGAAATTTTCAACGATAAACAATAACTTTCCAAAAATGCGTTATCCGCTCGGCCACTTGCAACTTGCACGCACTTTGCTTGTTAAAAGTTCGTTTGGCGCCGACTCATAATTAGTTATTTTTCGCTTTTCAGTTTCTGTTTTCGTCGGTAAATTTTTTTGTTAAAAAGTTTTATTATGTGCCTTTCTTTATTATGTAAGTATCAGTCGGAACGAAAGTTCGTACTTCGTTTGTCGTTCGTAAAACGCGAGTAGACCTACTGCACCTATCTTCGTTTTCGGAAGCGTTCCCCTTACACCCAGTATAGAAATATGGCACGGATACAGATCAACATCTTGTATTTACATGCCGATATTATCAATACATTTTCTTCCCAGGCAATTCCACGACACCACAAACTTAGTTACTTCAGACGGTCGCTACTCCTGTTCCGAATGCGATGGAGCCACCTTCGCCACGGAGACAGAACTCTTCGACCACGTGCACTTCCAGCACGACAAGCAGAAGAGGTGGCAGTGTCCCGTCGAAGGCTGCGGGAAAACGTTCTTCCTGAGGTAAGAAATAGACCATCGTGGTTTTAGACCACGAGTAAACCAAAAAGACCAACACGAGTAGACCAAAAGACCACAACATTAAGAAACAGTTTATAAATGTCTTGTACAATACTGAGGTAATATGTACTACGTACTAGAGAAGACACCTCGAACAAAATGTTTGTAGCACGTTTTAGAGCTCCTGCACTCTCACTCGCTAAGCCACGCTCGCGCCGCGCGTGCTCCGCGGCCAGCAAGTTGTGCTATATTTTTTGTTCGTGATGTCTGCTCCAGTACGTAGTACATATTACCTCAATTATACTTTTAGGAGTCTATGACGATTAAAATTGTATGTTATTGTTGTTGTGTGCCTCTGGCTACCTTATGCCTTAAGTTTTACACAAGCTACCCTAGGAACATCTAGCATATTTTATAATTAAGAAAGCTTTACAATTGGAACGGTACGGAACACGAAGAAAAGTTAAGTCGTAGATGTCGTAGTACAGTTCCTTCTGAAAGAGTTTATCCGAAGAAGTTCCAGTCTAACCAGACTGCAGAATATTTGTCATGTTTTTCCGCCTACGTTATTGCACAAGTCAATTTAGGCCGAGTACTCGACTCGATGAAAACAACACTGAGTAAAACTCGGTATTCGGTTACTCGGTACAACCTCAAATCGATACAGCTCTAATTAAGACTTATAGAAAAGTAATCGGGACCGGAAGGCACAGGACCGGTCGTTGTGGCGATGCTTGGGGGAGGCCTATGTCCAGCAGTGGACGTCTTTCGGCTGAAATGATGATGATGATGATGATGGGAAAAGTCATCACAATCAGACATCTAATTTGTTTGAAATTAATTTCACAAATGTTCTACCGCGTTAAGTGTTATAACGCGCTCCTATTGGCTCGAGAAAAGCTACGTGCGGGCGTGGCCTTATATTTATCTGTGGGAATAAATAGAACAGTTTCGAAATTTGACAGCCCGTAATTCATCTATATAGGTTTTAATGCTCGTTACCTCTCAGGCACCTCTGGGACGTTTTTCACCCAACCTTCAGGCACCGCTGCGCATGCGCCATTCAATAGAATTTGAACCTTAACGCATTAGAAATAGAGTATAAATTGTCTTGGTTTTGCTGGAACATTTTCTTCTCAACGGTGCTCAAGGATATTAACGATTAGTTGGGTGAAAAATGTCCTAGGGGTGCCAGGGCCCTAATTCACGTAATGGCATGACGCGCCGATCAAGTTGCAGTGACGCTGCAGTTCGTTTCTGACAGCGATTACCATAGATAAGAGAATACGAAAAGCATTGTTTTGATCGAAACTTAATTGCAACTGCACTTCTTTAGTTACGTGGATTTCCATACTAAAAGGTGGACAGACGACCTGGTGAAGGTTGCGGGAATCAGCTGGATGCGGGAAGCGCAGGACCGGTCGTTGTGGCGATGCTTGGGGGAGGCATATGTCCAGAGCAGTGGACGTCTTTCGGGCTGAAATGATGATGATGAACTAAAACACAATTATATTGTAACAGGGCAACCCTAACAAAGCACAGTCGCACGCACACAGACACAAGACGTTACGTGTGTGTTACATGCGGGAAGAGGTTCCTAGATAAACAGACCTTAGATGAACATGGAGTTACGCATCTACAGGTATTATCTTTAATTAAATTATGTATTTTTAGGTACAAAATATTTATAATTATAAAGGCTGATAACGCATTTTTTTTTCAAAACTTTGAAAATAGAACGGAAACCACGTGCGGATGAATTGGCGTGAATGAGAATTAGATACTGTTGAATTAATTTGTGTATTGTTTCCTCGCAAATGAGAGAAAAGTACTATACAAGTCTCGGCCAAAATTGCAATTAACGGCGTTGTTTAGTTAAAAATAACTTTTAGTTCCCACTTGCTCGGAAATTGGTTCATTATTAAAAAAAAAGAATACAACAATCGGCTCTTTTCCGTACGCAACGAAATAACAGGCCGGTAATATCCAACACGACAATAATATAAATTGCTAGACAGTTTTTATTTTTTAAATTATGCTACCGAGGTTTTTAAGTACACACTTACATAAATTGGGTGTTTATAGGTACAAATTTTTTTTTTTTTTTTTTTTTTTTTTTTTTTTTTTTTTTTTTTTTTTGTTCAGTGGTATACATAACAAAAACATTCTAAAGATGTAAACATAAACTCATTAGAGTTTTACCGTACATCAGTATCATCGACTATACAAACAGGTAAACAAAAATATAGTTAATAAGGTAGGATATTAAATAAGTACAATGAGGGTAGATACCAGATAATATTTATCTACATTATGAAGGAGCGAACACCGGTGACTGCGCAATCCGTCTTTACAAACTGGTGGAGGGTAGTGTTTGTGTTGATACAGGTTGTTCCTACAAATGCAGCAAACTTTTGAGAATTTATTATATTTACATTAATAATGTATTAATTATGTATGTATTGTATTTACATTAATTGTATTGACTAGTTATTTTTATTATTGTGTCTTTGTAACTTGCAAGAAATGTTGTTTTAATTTAAATTTAATGTTTTTTTTTGTTATTTTATCCCTTAGAGATGTTGGTAGTTGATTTATCATTATAAAGGCTGAATAAATTTCTTTTTTTTTCAAAACTGAAAATGGAACAAGAACCGCGCGCGGGCGAATTGGCGTCAATGCAAATTAGATGCTTTTGAATTAATTTGTGTATTGTTTCCTCGCAAATGAGAGAAAAGTACTATACAAGTCTCGGCCGAAATAGCAATTAACGGCCTAGTTTAGTTGAAAAGGACTCGGCTGGCGCTTCGTCCTTTAAAAATCACTTGGGAAGTACTCCGCTTTGCCTCGTCCTTCCAATATTACTCGGCCGTCAATTGCTTCATTTCAGGCCTCGACAGTAATGTACTATTTACCCGACTGCGCCAGAAGGAGGGTTATGTTTTTCGAGTGTATGTATGTATATTTCTTTGGCACGCTCTGTAGCCTAAACGGCTTGATGGATTTTAGCTTGAGATGTGTCGTTAGATTCGTCTTAATTGTGAAAGTGACACTGGGTATATCAAAATTATAAAAAATAAAATGGCCGCATTTTGGTGCCATTTTAAGTCTTCAAAAAAATGTTTTTTCCCTCAAAACCTATCGAGTGGGGTATCAAAATAAAGGGCTTTATAAATGCTTTACAAAAAAATATTCAACTTATATGTTTAAATGTAATTTGGAATGAGATATGCTAAAAAATTACAAAATATTCATCGTTAAAAATGAATTACATTAATAGCGCGATAAAACATGACAGAACTAAAAATTTTAAAATAAAAAAGTTGATTAACAAAACCAAAAACCCCGACTGCGTATAAAAATAACTGAAAAGATGTAAACAAGACTTGTGTAGGTACATGTAGGTATATGTACCTGTATCAAATCAACACGCAGGCGGAGGCTACGTATGTTTTTGGTCATGAATTACATAAAGTAGTTCATAGGTAGCCAGGGCCTGCGTGTTGATTTGATACTTTCACATATAGTAAACACTTTATTGACTTCCACATAACAATTCAAATAAGTCCCTAACTCCAAAATTAGGTTATCCCTGTGTTTCAGGAGTTAGTTCCTTCCCAATTATTGGTACAGTATAAGGCTGGTCATTAGTATTTATTACAAAACAAAAGAAAAATATAATGGTGAACTAATTAGAGAATAATTATACATTAATAAAATACATGGGTTGTTCACTTGTTTGTGTGTTGTATTTTGTGTAGTGGGCTGTGTTGTGACTTGATTGGGAGTGTGTAAATGTGAGTGTGTATGATGGTGGGGGTGAGTGTGTGAGTGTTGGACGTGACTGATTATTCTGAATGTGAGTAGGTATATGTTAATCATGTGTATGTGCTGGAAGTGATTGTATGATTGGGATGCATATGTTGGCATACTAACGTGATAACGGCCTAGAGACAACAGAGGCCATCACCTAAGCTGCTATGATGGCCTGCAGAAGACTTTCCAATTCGTCATAGGAGTATTTATTTAACCATTCGATAATTTTTTTCTTTACTTGGAAATTGCTAAGGTTTTTGATGTCATGTAAGCCATCAATAATGTTGTACAGTTTCGGTGCCAAATAGTCGTATTGTTTTCTAGCAACACATGCTTTAGTTATGGGTACAGGACAATGTTTTACTCTTTTGTTTGAAGTTGGTAAGTAGGGGATGGTTTTACGGTGGAACCTGCGTAGACTTTGGTGCATAAAAAGTTTCCGCACACTAAGGACTTTTGCTTTTGCGTATACCAGCGTGGTAGGATGCCTGAATGGAAGGTACATCAACACTTTGAGTACTGCTCGTATACCTACACAAGTCTTGTTTACATCTTTTCAGTTATTTTTATACGCAGTCGGGGTTTTTGGTTTTGTTAATTAACTTTTTATGAGTATTATTGAGTAGATATATTGTTATTACTGCCGCGAAACATATTGCGATCGCTAGAATAGAGCTAAAATTTACTATCTAAAAAAAAAATTGAAATTCTCGCGCTACTCGCCTACTACACTTTGAAAAATAACTTTACTCTCACTTGCTCGGAAATGGCTTCATTATTTAAAAAAAGAATACGTTAATCGTTCTTTTTCGTACGCATCGAAATAAAACGCCAGCATTTTTTTTTTACAGTATATTTTATTTTATTTTATTTTATTAATTAAGGGACAATAAACAGCTACAATATGTGTGTACATGTAAAAATATAGGTATAGGATGGCGAAACGAGCTAATGGCCAACCTGATGTTAAGCGGCTACCTTTGCCCATAACAACTGCAATACTAGACTGTTGCCTAAATGGTAGCGCAAGACGGTTCGCCAAACTGAGACATGAAGATTAAAAGTCTCATGTGAATTACCAACAAGCCTCTTTCTACCAATATTACTCGGCCTTCAGTTACTTTATTTTAGGTCTGGACATAATGTACTATTTCTTCTCTTATTAATATAAACGGTTTCACTCACGTTATTTCATCGGGTGTGCCCGACCAGTTTCGAGCTCGAACGGAGCCCTTAATCATGAGCTGGTCACGGGGCGGCGTCGCCCACCAAACTGTGGATTTAGAAGCCACAGCGCTCCGGATAGCGCTGCGCTCGCGACGATGGAGCGCCTGGGGATCTACTCCCTTTCGACGATATTCGATAAATCGTACGATTCATCGCACAATTTGCTACTCCGGTCAACCATCGTTCCCTTATCGCATGCGATGATCGTGTTTTGACGTTTGTTTTTCTCATCTCCGGTAAATTGTATACGACTATGAACCGTAGTCTATCTTAATTGTGCCTTTTTTATGTGCCTATCTTTATTAAGTAAGTATCAGTCGGAACGAAAGTTCGTACAGTCTAACAAAGCAATTAGTATACAGGGTCGCCAGATATAGATGAAGATTTCTCAGGAAGTTATTATAGAATAGTTTGATTCTGGTTTTGTATAAATACAGATTAACTTTGTCCGTTATTAAAATGATATTTCACTCGAAAACATCCATAATATTCTGAGAAAACTTCATTTATACATCTCTACCCTGTATACCAATTGCTTTGTTAGACTGTACTTCGTTTGTCGTTCGTAAAACGCGAGTAGACCTACTGGTTTCGGTGGTGGTCGTGCATCTTCGTCGCTCGTCGTGTCCGAGTCTTCAGGTGGATTATCACCGGTACACACTGCTACCGTGTTACACTCTTTGACTATGGAACTATTGGACTTGACATAAACGAAAAAAAACCGTGTCGATTTTTGAAATGTCCGAGACATATTATGGCCGCCTAGTAGTCTTGTTCTTTACAAAAATATAATTGTAGTACTTATCGATAGAGTTGTTTCAGAAAAATTGTGATGATTCCTGGGTTAAAATGGATAATAAACGTTTTAATTCGTTGATTTTGTGGTTTTACTAACCAAAACAACTCGAGACAAAAAATGGCGGATTTTCAAATAATCGCCACGCTCAGTAATTCATGTCACGGAAAACTTACGTATGAAAGTAGTGTCGTATCTTTCCTTCACATGTGGTTGTACGTATGTTAAAGAGAGAAGACTATAAATATCTTATCTGTAAAATTGCATAGACAATAATGTCGCTTCCATAGATTCCATTTTCAAAGGTCACACTCCAGGCTCATTTCTTCTCTTGTAGATCAAACCGTTCCAATGTCACATCTGCTTGAAGCAGCTGACCCGGCGCTCGCGCCTGCGCATGCACGTGCGCGCGCACGAGGAGGAGCTGGCGCCGCGCCTCGTGCGCGTGTGCGCCGTGTGTGCGCGCGCCTTCCGCGACCAGCCACACGCACAGGTATGGAGCTTCCGCGACCAGCCACACGCACAGGTATGGAGCTTCCGCGACCAGCCACACGCACAGGTATGGAGCTTCCGCGACCAGCCACACGCACAGGTATGGAGCTTCCGCGACCAGCCACACGCACAGGTATGGAGCTTCCGCGACCAGCCACACGCACAGGTATGGAGCTTCCGCGACCAGCCACACGCACAGGTATGGAGCTTCCGCGACCAGCCACACGCACAGGTATGGAGCTACTGACGACCGCTATACAGATACCGGCACGAGTCGTGAGCACCATGGTATAATAACACCAGGTAGTCTCTTCCCGTGACAGCTAGGTCACGTGCTTGCCTCCGTACTACGTCATCGGCCGTGGAGCCAATAGCGGGCTGTTAGCGTGACACTTGTCAGTTTGATGTGCTGCCACTTTGTGAAAATAAATTACCCGAGCAAAATTTTGAAAATGCATTTTTTCATTTACTTGCTTCCTGACAAAAATCCTGTTTTTTTATTTTTTATTATTATATTATAGGATGGCGAAACGAGCTAAAGGCCCACCTGATGTTAAGCGGTTACCTTTGCCCATGACAATTTCAATACCACCTAGGCTGTTGCTTAAATAGTACCGCAAGTCGGTTCGCCAAACTGAGACATGAAGATGGAAAGGTGTTGTTGTTGTAATTCCTATTGCGTACACGCGCTCCCTCAAGGTCACCGGCGAGCGAGCTCACACGTACAGGGGAGTGTGCTGGGGCAGCCGAGAGACTGCCCGTTCCACACGCCGCGCACCGCGCACGGCCCCCGCGCTCGCCCCGGCCCGCACACATAGCCGCGAGCTATTTTACGAGCACATGCTCAAGTGTCGCTTCTTGTCGTTAGTATATATTCTATGACAGGAGGAAGACGACTGTACGGAGGAAATGTCACAGCATGTTATCGCGTTACGTTTCCAGCCGCTACAGTGTATTATTCAATGTTAATTGCTCGTTAACATATACAAGTTTGGTTATACAGGAAAAAATTTAAATAGTGCGCAAATTTTTTTTGGTGGTTCGGTATGAGTAATAGAACACATTTCCATTAATTATTGCAAATGCAAACCCGCAGTCGCATGAGCCAGCCGTCGCGCGCTTTCATTGATGTTATTATGAACAGATTATGTCCTTATTTTGCTGATTTCAAGTCGGATAAAAAAATATAGAACAATTAATGGAAATGTGTTCTATTACTCATACTGAACCACCAAAAAAAATTTGCGCACTAGTTAATTTTTTTTCCTGTATAGTAAAAAGTTGAAAAATGTGAAACCGCCATAAGGATTGGCGATTACTATGCCAATATCTTTGTTCCCCCGGTAAAATTATTTTTTTCTGTAGGAACATGCAACGAAATCAACAGAGTGCATCGAAGCCTTTGCCAATGAGTTGAAAGAAGAAGCAGAAGAGGTGACTGTCCAG
Organism: Asteroscopus sphinx; assembly: GCA_949699075.1. Lineage (NCBI taxonomy): Eukaryota > Metazoa > Arthropoda > Insecta > Lepidoptera > Noctuidae > Asteroscopus > Asteroscopus sphinx. The sequence goes on along the minus strand of OX453029.1, from coordinate 4,009,612 downwards.
TTATCGCCCACCAGCGGACTGGTCAGACATACTGTGCAGATTTCTGGTAAACACACACAAACACTGGGGGTGTCACCTACTTACATACACCCCCCACACACACGCTTACATACAAACATACCGACACACAGCTATCCATAAAAAAAAAATACATAAATAAGTTTCTTTAACGTTATGGCCCCACGTTGGGCGCCACTTATGTACTTAATTAGTTAAGAATACCGGCTAGCGAATCTTACAACTACAACAAAACATACGGAGAAAAACACTATAATCTAGGGATTTGGTGGTACCGGTTGAGGATGAACGAAAAAGCGAACACGCGCTACGGGAGCCCGAATAATACTGCTTCTGCGCAGGATTGTGCGCAGAGGGTGGGAGTAGCGCGCTGACGCGGGCCAGATGATCCATTATACTACTTTTTAACATAGGTTAATTTTTACCAAAAAAAATATTTTCATACCATGCCGAGTCTAAAAGTTTCATACGACGACGCGGCGCTGAGCAAAAAGGTGAGCGAGACCCAGTAAAAAAGTGTGATGGAAACATTTGGGTAACATTTTTTTCCTAAAACTATTAAAACTTAACCTTATTTTAAGAGGTTATTCACCTCCCGACACAGTAGCGTCGAGAGAGTCGCACGTTCGTGAATGAATCTAGCGCTATGAATCTATTAGAGTAACCATGATACCAAACAATTATATTAATAACAAATGAAAATTAATAATTACTTTCCATATCAATTTATTATAATAAAAACTAGTTCGGGTGTCTGAGGTTTTGAGTTATTCATGACAATTAAATACAAAAAAAGTTATAGCAATACATATTCTGTGAAAATTTCTACTGGCATCTGTTATTTCAATAGCTCAAAACCTCAGACATCCCAACAAATTTTATTGTATTAAATTGATATGGCAAGTAATTATTTATTTTCATAAATTATTGCAGAAAATATTATAAGGTAATTTTTGTAGTCATACTTGTTCTGATAGCACCCAACTCGCCCCACCCCGCACCCCCTCGACTGTTCTGATAGCACCCAACTCGCCCCGGCCCGCACCCCCTCGACTGTTCCCCAAGGGATAATAATATGACGTGTTATGTTTACCTACGTAAGTCATCGCATCAGTCTCGCGCTCAGCATCGCGTTGTATAAAAATTTTGGACACGGCGTGGTACAAAAATGTTTTTCTGCTCTTGACCGCAAATAAAATCAAATCATTTATTCGCCACAAGATATCGAGTACAAAGATATTACAATTAATTACAAGTCCATCATATCTTGCCTTTTTGTAGGCATGCGAAAATTATGTTACATTTACAATAAAATTATATAATACACATTACCTACTATTGAATATTAAAAATATTTATATACCTAATATCATTACTATTTTATTATCATTATTATGTCTCAAATTCACAATTTGTTTATATTATTGTTAATATGTATGTTTCAATATAATATTAAATAAGGATTAAAATTTGTGTGCAAAAAAGTCTTGGTGTAAAAATACAAAAATGGTGCAATCTAGTCAGCTTATAAAAATTTATTATTTATTATTTTTACCGCATTTTACGCATGCGAAACGAAATCTAACGATTTAAATTGTGGAAAGAAAAAATCGCTCACGAGCAGGATTCGAAGCTGCGACTCCTGGCTCAGTACGCCAGTGCTTTAGCCACTAAGCTACCGTGAACACTGCTCGTGGTAACGAAATTCTCATCCACTTGGTACATCTTTGGGTGACGTCACCCAAAGATGTACCAAGTGGATGAGAATTGAGGCGTACTGAGCCAGGAGTCGCAGCTTCGAATCCTGCTCGTGAGCGATTTTTTCTTTCCACAATTTAAATCGTTATAAAAATTATACAAAAAGTAGTGTTATATAAAACAATTTATTCTCAATTCTAAACAAACTTGTTTTAGGTTTTAAGTTGTTTCAATATCACTTTTTACATTTATCGCAGAATCTCCAAAACTATCTATGCCAATAAAGCGTCAAGTGCCGAGCGAGGTTGGTGAGCCGCTACTGTCACAGTTAGCGGATGAGGCGAGAGCTCTGATTAGAGTGGTGGAGATCGAAAAGGCGTTCCGATGCGAGTACTGTGAAGAGTAAGTACTTATAAACCTTTAGTTTTTATAGCATTCTGTACTATCGTCTCTCTGCCCTGGGGGTCTACTCCCGTTCGATGATATTCGATAAATCGTACGATTCATCGCACAATTTGCTACTCCGGTCAACCATTGTTCCCTTATCGCATGCGATGATCGTGTTTTGACGTTTGTTTTTCTCATCTCCGGTAAATTGTATACGACTATGAACCGTAGTCTATCTTAATTGTGCCTTTTTTATGTGCCTATCTTTATTATGTAAGTATCAGTCGGAACGAAAGTTCGTATTTCGTTTGTCGTTCGTAAAACTCGAGTAGACCTACTATTCCTTATATAGTTACTTATGGTCGGCACATCGTGTTTTTTACAAGCTTTTATTTAGCTTGCAATGTTTGTTAGATGGTTTAGGTCTAATTAAAATTCAAAAATAATTTCTTAGGTTTTTGCGATCACACATAATAAAACAAGTTTAACCGGATTACATCGCGTATATTATTTAAATTGGTTTTACTGACGTTTCAAAAGCTATGCAGCGTTCGTGGTCGCAGGAAGACTAAGATGACAAGCGTCTTTACAGATATTACTAAAAAATACAGGGTGTTAGGGAAACGCTTCCGAAAACGAAGATAGGTGATAGTGCTGGTGATTACTAATACGAAACCACAAAAAATATGCGATTTTTTTATATTTTTTCTTTTTTTTTAGCATTTTTCATACATTACCAGCTTTGGGCAGTTAAATAAAACTGATTTGCAAAAAAAACCCATTTATTTACTAAATTTTTTAAAGTTCGCAATGTAATTCAAATAAAATATCAGCTGGCGCTAGGGGTGAACGACATCCGCTCGCATACGCAGTCCGTGTCGTAGCGAGCGTAGGTAAGTTAGGTACGCGCGGCATTGATCCCGAGTTTTGTATGCTTTACATTGCGGGTTTGCAAAATACCAAATCACTAAAACAATGAGTATAAGGCTAATGGTTATTGGTATTCGATTGTGTTTTGGTAGTATATTAATAGCCTTTCAGTTTCAGGAGCGTTTCCCTGACACCCAGTATATTACTACTAAAAATGTTTTAATCTACTTTTTGTTTGGGACTTCATTATTTTTTGAATTGGATTCCAAATACACATGCATGCAAAGTAGGTATCATACATTGATAAAATGATTCAAGAAATGTACCTAATTAAGTATTTTTTATGTGCACCTACCGCATGTCGTCTTGTTGTGGCAATAAATAATTTTTCTTTCTTTCTTTCTTTTCTTTCAAATAGGTGGTAGCTGCAAACATCCTAACCTAATTTTAATAGAGAAGATGGTTGGCAGCTACCACCGTAGATATGATTCTTTACCAGCGTTGCCAGATGATATGTGGCGAATCCTACGAACGAAACGCTGACAAGGTACGAAGAGCTTTCAAAAGGTAATAAATAAATATTAAATAAATATTTTTGGGACATTTTACACATCACCATCTTAGTCCCAAACTAAGCAGAGCTTGTACTATGGGTACTAGACAATGGATATAATACTTAAATACTTCTTTTTTTTGTTTGTAAATACATACTTATAATATATATAAGAAACACCCAGCCCAACACAAACACTCATGTTCATCACATAAATGTTTGTGTCCTGTGAGAATCGAACCCACGACCTCATGATCAGCAGTCTGACACTCGAACCACTAGACCACAGACGTCGTCGTACCGGTAAAGGTACCAAGCTGCTGCGCCGTTGACTAAATAAATAACTTCGCCTGGGTTAGTCACATTGTTGCCAGCTCAATTCTTCACTTTCCTCTTACAAAAATCAATAAACGTTCAGGAATCATTACCATTTAATGTTTCAACCAGAAAATAATACTTGTACCTCTGTGAATTTCCACCTAACTAAAACTAAACAATTATTACCCTATCGAGCGTAGAGTTAGCCTCATACCATACCAGCGTATTGTAATCTTGAAATGGTTATAAAACAGATACAACCACTTAGCACAAACGACAAAACAGTTCTAAGTTTCTTTCAAAATGGTACGAAAATAAGACCGAAAGTAGAAGGTACGAACATGACTCAAAAAGTATGAATTTCGTACTTTTCGTACCCGTCTGGCAACGCTATTCTTTACATAATCCATCCGTCTTATCTAGAGCCATCTTCTTCTATCGTGTCGAAATGAGCTACATAATGATAAGCCAGTCAGCAGGTTGGTAGCGGGGCTAACCGCCCATCATCATCATCAACTCGGCCTATCGCAGTCCACTGCTGGACATAGGCCTCTCCCAAGTTGCGCCACAACACTCGGTCCTCTGCCTTCAGTCCTCCCAGCCTCGCTCTTCGGGTCATCGGTCCACCTGGCGGGGGGCCGCCCTACGCTGCGTTTACCGATTCGCACGTTGCGTTTTTTACCCTGACTGCCCAGGGTGCACCGAACAATGAATTAAATATCGTCACTCGTGGAAGCTCTATTAGAGGCTATTATTATACAGAAAGATGCAATAATGATCAAATTACTTTATGTTGTTTCCAACAGTGTGTTTTACTTGGAGAGCGGACTGAACACTCACCGCGCGATACACAAGGGCGTCAAGAACCCTTTCACTTGCCACATCTGTAAAGTGAGCTTCGCGACCTACTCAAGGTTAGTACCTAATTAGTACCGAACATAACAGGATTCTAGCAATGTTTTTTTGAGAAAATTATGGTTGTCTAGATGGTGCTGTGTAATAATGTCCCAAAGACATTTATTTTTATTTTTATTGTTATTAATTATTATTCGACCATACAGCCCATAGACGCCTCATAATAGGCGACCGATGTCTGTCAACACATCTGACTAAAATATCTGTTAAAGGTCGCCACTATTCGCCACTTGAAAACTTCAAATCAGTTTCTTCACTTACATACTTAAATACTTCCGCGTTAGTGAATAGCCAATAGCTTCCTTGGCAGGGTTATAGGTATACGGGAAGTTTTATAATGAAAACGCACTTTTTGAACACACTATGTTTTTACTGCTATTAAAGCGGGAAAGAAAAGCGTACAGAGAAAGAACGAGTAGGCAAGCACTAAGAACAGATAGGAAATATGAGATAAGCTAAACAGAGGAATTTGCGATAGTTTTAACCGAATGTCGTAAGCAAAGAGCGGGGCACGAACGAGCGTGCATTCGCAGTCGGAGCCGGTACAACACTGAGGTGGCCGCCGAACCATAGTTCTTGGAAATACGCACAGGTCTGATCCTGTGTCCACCAGAAAAAGCATTTAAGAAGATTGGTCCGTAATAAAGTAGCGGCTGGGGTTGACGAGGCAGTCGTTAACCGCTATTTCCGGCTGCCGTTGGAGTTTCCCGTAAACGAACACGGCGTGGTGCACCTGTTGGCTCTGTTCCCGAACCGGTTATGGTACCAACAGTAACCTTCGTTGCGTGACTTGAAACGTGACCGGCTTCGGCCTCTGGGCGGGGTCGGTTTTCTGTCACTATGAATTCCATCATATCTAGGGGAAATTGTGTGTACCTGACCTTTAAAATATGCAAACTCCCGCGTCATCTCTGCAACTTGCCTTGATAACTCGCTCAGTGGACTGCTGTTGTCAGGTCTGCAACCGCGGCGGCTCTTGTATTATGTTTACTTAACTACGAACTACTTTAAGTACCAACTATAAGGTCAATCGGACTGCAGTACCTCGCTTCCTCGTACCTCGGCTAATTGAATTGATTTAATTGTACGCATTATATTCAACAAGAGGTGTCTATTGGGCTGTATAGTCGATTGAATTTTAGAATACCACAAACAAATCCGAGGTACTTTTTAAGACATCATCATCATCATTTCAGCCGAAAGACGTCCACTGCTGGACATAGGCCTCCCCCAAGCATCGCCACAACGACCGGTCCTGTGCCTTCCGCATCCAGCGGATTCCCGCGACCTTCACCAGGTCGTCGGTCCACCTTGTGGGGGGCCTACCCACGCTGCGCCTTCCAGTACGCGGTCGCCACTCCAGAACTTTACTGCCCCATCGGCCATCCGTTCTGCGAGCAATGTGCCCCGCCCACTGCCACTTAAGTTTGGCAATTCTTCGGGCTATGTCGGTTACTTTCGTTCTTAAGACATAAAGTAGTTCTATTCGTCCAACCTCTTATTTAATAGCAAATGCTGTGATTCGTTGTTAGTATTTTAGTCAACCAATCATAGCGGTTTTTTAAAATAATATACGTACCCGGTCATGAGAACTTACGGACGTTGAGCGACTCGTGAGCGTCATGGTGCGGAGCCTAGGTGGGAGGGGTATTTATTGCACCGAAAATACAAAACCAGCGGTCACTTGACGGAGCTGGAACTACCGGAGATAATTTCGTCACGCGAGACCGACCTCATGCTCTAGAGTAGTTCCTAGGAGTAGGTTAAGCCGCCACTGTGTTAGGATTAGGTAGGTCTTCGCCCTCGCCGGTGAGGCTTGCCGCTTAACGGCGATTCGCGAAACGCGCCACCCCCCCGATATAACGAAAGTCCGCCACTTTTGAGAAAACTACTCCCGATGCAGCAACGGCTGCCAGGGGGACATAGCGGCGGGGTCCCCCCGCAATGCCCCAGTAAGCCGAGGTCCGAGCCCTCCCTTGGGGACGCCCTTATGCGGTTTTGCAACCACGATTTTAGTTTATAAGTTAGGTTTAGGGATTTTTTTCGGTGGATGGAGTCCCTAACGGGATTCTCCGCCACCCGCCCGGTTAAGCAGTTAGGGTATCCATTTTGGGTACCAATTCTGCGAGAGTACATTAGAAAAAAAAAACAGAGTCGGAGCTGGAACTTGGCTGTGGGTTGTTGAAGAAGTCTGACGTCCTATAACCTGACTAGTCTTTGTACATACGTAATCATTTTTTTCAGATGCACAACTCACAAAACGACGCACGGCTTCTACAAACGCTCTCTCGCCGATGCAAAGAAGCAAGCGGACGGCTTACCGCAAGCTGACACTGAAGGTGCTGCTGGCTCCTCTGCCACCGGCATACTAGGATATGGCGACTTTCCTGTAGTCAAACACTTTCTATGTGAGGTAATTTATTGTTAGCATAAATGGGAACAATTCCCTGTTCTTAAAAGTAAATTTATTTATTTATTATTAGCAATATGAGCCTGTGGCATTTGTGGACTACGAGAAGGCCTTTGACTCTATCGAAACTTGGGCAGCTCTGGATGCTCTTCAGCGATGTCACATTGATGAACGGTATATAGAGATGCTGAGATGACTATACGACGCTGCTACCATGACTGTTCAGCTCCAGGACCAAAAGACGAAGCCAATCCAACTGCACAGAGGGGTGAGACAATGACAAATCCCCGAAATTGTTCACTAAAGCGTTGGAGGACGTCTTCAAGACGCTGGACTGGACTGGACAGGGTATTAACGTTAACGGCGAGAACATCTCACATCTCTGTTTTGCCGATGACATCGTTGTAATGGCTGAGTCGCTGGAACAACTGGGTGAAATGCTGCACAGCTTAAACGGAGCCTCTCGGCGTTTCGGTCTCGGCATGAATCTGAACAAGACTAGTCATGTTCAATTGACGACGTCTATGGTCTAGTGGTTCGAGTTTCGGACTGCTGATCACGAGGTCGTGGGTTCGATTCCCACAGGACACAAATATTTGTGTGATGAACATGAGTGTTTGTGTTGGTCTGGGTGTTTCTTATGTATTATAAGTATGTATTTACAAAAAAAAAAAGTATATAAGTATTATATCCATTGTCTAGTACCCATAGCACATGCTCGGCTTAGTTTGGGACTAGATGGTGCTGTGTAAAAATGTCCCAAAAATATTTATTTATTTATTTTTATTTAATTGGCATGTCATGCCGAGGCCAATATTCGTCGAAGGGTCGGCACTCGAAGTTGTAACGGAATACGTCTACCTAGGGCAGGCAATTCAGCTTGGGGTGCTGGCCAGAAAACCTCCACGTGTGCCTGACGGCTGCTTGTCCTGGACACGTCTGGAGGGAACGGCAGTTGTTTGGCCGGTGCATCCCGGGTACGGGCAATAAAATCCTTTCGAGGGATTAACCTTCGGGGGATTTTATTGCCTGTGACGAATATTCTGGCACGGGAGGCGCCAATTTTTTTTTTTTTTTTTTTTTTTTTTTTTCATTCTGGGCCAGTGGGTAGTTGCTCCACGTGTCCCTCTGTTGCCAACAGAGGGCACAGTGGAGGAGCAGGGGCGGGCCCGGTGTGCACTCACCCTGCCACTGGGCAGGCAGCGGGGGGACTGTCCTTCCCTGCCCCCGTCAATCTCGTAACCCCAAGAGTGCCCGCTGAGTACTGTTGTCGCGCCTCTTGGGACCGAGGATCTTGGCGTCATCACCCGGACCGCGAGTAAGAAAACCTCTATAAAAAATTACGGGAGGTAGGGCCTGCAAGCAGCATTCTGCTGCCCGACCAGCAGCCGGCGTAGCTGGCACAGCTGGCGTAATTGGCGCAGCTGGTAAAGGCCCATGAGGTTAGGTGGCGTGCAGTGTTCCGTGTGCGCCGACTAGGAGGGTGCGGCCAACGTTAGGCCGCACGGGGAGAAGGGGCTCGCCTGCTTGTGGCGGGCCGGGACCTGTCGGGGGTGGTTATGTGAATACTCACGGGTTCCCACGGCCCCGGCTTAGGTAGTTGAAGGAACACCGTTGTGGTTTTAGTCGGTAAGAGTCCGACACTGGCTCCGCCTACCCCGGGCGGAGTGCGTCCATGAGAATTTCCCCACGGGAAAAAAAAAAGTTATTTTAGCTTACAAGCAGTTACCTGTTTTGTGTTTCTGTTGCACTGTTATTTAAATGTTGCGCGCCATTAACTGGGTCAATAAATATTTTTTTGCAGGATTGCGGCCGTTCATACCTGCACTGGACGTATCTACAAGTACATAGACGAATGAAGCATGCTAACGAAAACTTACTTTACAAATGTAACCCGTGCGACATTACCTTTCCTAACAGGTATGTTTTAGGGTCAAAACACAAAACTGTGAATCTGCACTATGCGATTTTGCAACGCAGAAATCTGTGACGCGAATTGCTGCGATGCGATGCGATTTCGTGCGGTAAGGCGTCTTGTTGGCCATAGTTCGGGTAACCATTCATACAACGTGTTATTGAATTAACTCAAAACCTGAAACTAGTTTGTTCAGAATGGAGAGTAGAATCCATTACACTACTTTTTAACATAGGTTTATTTTTACCATAAAAATATTTTCATACCATGCCGAGTCTAAATGTTTCATACGACGACGCGGCGCTGAGCGCAAAGGCAAGCGAAACCCAGTAAAAAAGTGCGATGAAAACTTTTGGTTAACATTTGTTTCCTTAAAACTATTAAAACTTGACTTAATTTTAAGAGGTTATTCATCTCCCGACAGTGCACCACACAGTAGCGTCTAGAGCGTCGCACGTTCGTGAATGAATCTAGCGCTATGAATCGATTAGAGTTACCATGATACCAAAAATTACAAATATCTTCTACAATAATAAATGAAAATTAATAATTACTTCCCATAACAATTTATTATAATATAAACTAGTTGGGGTGTTTGAGGTTTTGAGTTATTCCAATAACACGTATGTCGCAGGAATGCGTGACGCGAATCATGTCGCAACTTTTTGTGAAGCGTCGGCGTTGTGCGAGTTCATAGATTTCTGCGATGCCCGAACATGCATTGGTCGCGTAATCGCGTTCTATTTGGAAACGCCTTACAATATTTTACGTAACACAGTTGGAGCTTGGCGTATCATCGTAAGAAGGTGCACGGCAAAACTGGACCTGATGAACCTGGCTCCACCAGCAAGATAAGCAGGGATGATTACAGGTGATCCTACTGTTTTTTAACTTCCTATATTGACCATACACCCCAAGACGAAAGTCTTTGACCAGTGTGTGTTGCCAGTAATTACTTACGGCACTGAAACGTGGTCGCTCACAATGGGCCTGATAAGAAGGCTCAAAGTCACTCAAAGGGCAATAGAGAGGGCTATGCTCGGAGTGTCCCTGCGTCATCGAATCAGAAATGAGGAGATTCGCAGGAGAACGAAAGTGACCGACATAGCCCGAAGAATTGCCAAACTTAAGTGGCAGTGGGCGGGGCACATTGCTCGCAGAACGGATGGCCGATGGGGCAGTAAAGTTCTGGAGTGGCGACCGCGTACTGGAAGGCGCAGCGTGGGCCCACAAAAGGTGGGCCGACGACCTGGTGAAGGTCGCGGGAAGCCGCTGGATGCGGGAAGCGCAAGACCGGTCGTAGTGGCCATGCTTGGGGGAGGCCTATGTCCAGTAGTGGACGTCTTTCGGCTGAAATGATTATGTGATTGTGTGCCATGCTTTTTTGACGACATTATTTCTAATTTCGTAGGATTCCATGTCGCGATTGTAGCCAAGTGCTTCCAAACAAAACTGCTCTGTACAAGCATCGGAAGAAAGAACACAGCGATGGACCTAACCGCCTCAATAATAAACCAGGTAAGCAAACTATATTTACAAGCTTCAGAATAGCATTTGCGGCATAGATATATTTAGTGTATTATGCACGCTGAAATTGGAATCGCTTATTTCCCGAAAGAGGGTCATTGTACTCATCATTATGAACAACTTTTACTATGGGACCAACCCTGAAATCGCGAAAAAAATATCAGGTGGTCCCTACATTTTATTGATTTAAGTGAACACAAATGACAATACAATGACAAAACAATGACCCCTTTTCGGGAATTAAGCGACTCAAATTTCAGCGTGTATACAACGTGTATCAGAAATGTGTGGTCATCTTTAAAGAGCTTATTCAGGGGATGCTATCGAACAACTTTTACTATGGGACCAACCCTGAAATCGCGAAAAAAAAATCAGCTGATCCTAACATTTAGTCGACCGACATCGATGATTTAGTAAGAAACAGCTGATATTTTTTTCGAGATTCCAGGGTTGGTCCCATAGTAAGAGTTGTTCTATGCTATGCCCTGAATGAGATCTTCAAATATGACCACTCATTTCTGATACACGTTGTATATGATTCGTGGAATGTTTTTTATTAACTCAAAAAATATATTAAGAAGACATTTTAGAACAGATTCTATCAGTATTTCCTTAAAATTTAATCTCAAAAAAGATTTTTCTTTAAAAAAATTTAATATTAGATAAGATAATGTTTATTGGTCATAACATGAGTATACACACAGATTATGCAAGTATTCCCTACAATCTTTCTTTTATTTAAATTTTGAATGTTCAAAAAATTTTGTTGAAAGGTTTTCCCTTCCTCTTTTGCATCCTTATCCTCTTCCTCATCACTCTATCCTCATTCGCATCCTCAATATGAAAGAAAGAAAGAAAGAAAACATTTATTTGCTTCAAAAGTGACGCACAAAATTACGAAAAAAATTCTAGAACACAGAACAAATACAGGTACAGAGCCAAGAAGTGTGGAGATATGCGTCACATTTTTTTTTTTTATTTTTTTTTTATTCTTAACGGGCTTGCGTTTGGCCGCCACCTCTCCTGATGTTAAGCGATGGTGCGGTCGACGATGGTACACGCTTGCCCAGCAAAAACCTAATCACTCGAGTCTTGAAGACCACCAGATTATATTTCTCGGGAAACACTGACGCCGGCAAGGAATTCCACTCTTTGATAAAGCTATTAGCATCACTCAGCAATCAGCATATTGCTGGGCCTCATGCACGGAGCAAAGACATAGCTGGTCGAACGCTTACGATCCTTCCCGGTGGTACATGTTGTCGATAAAATCCCTTGAACTAATCCTGCTGCATTACTCGTACAGTCAACAAATCGAAATCATGACCCACTCAGCCGATAATTCGTATGAAATTGTCAAAGCATAATTTTCTTCTTATTAGCATCGTGCTGCACTTAGGACATTTTGAAATTAAGGAAACTGCTTTAATACGGGTCAGAGGTCTATGCAATTTTGAGCTTTGTTATGAATGCAATAGATTAATAATTAACTTCTTAGGTTTTCACGATCACTACACATTATAATAAAACAAAGTTTAACGGGATTAAATCGCATATATTTTTTAAATTGGTTTCCCTGGGAAACCATTTACGTCAGGGAAACCAATTCAAATAATATACGCGATTTAATCCGGTTAAACTTTGTTTTATTAGATTAATAATTGTTAAGAAGCTGACAACACCTAAAAAATCAGACCTCTGCGGTCACTGTCGTTTCGTACAGAACTGAAAGAGAGGCAACGAGTCGAGGGACGTCGGATACGCCGCTCAACTTGAATGAAAATTAACAATTAATTTTTTTAATAAAAAACTAAAAGCTTATTTGAAAAACAGAAACAACAAATGGTTAGATTATTGTGTTTCTCAAATGTTTTCTTAATTTTATTTATAATATTTAGTAAACAATAGAGATTGTTTGCTTTAAAGCATGTTTTAAGAGGTTAGTTTACAATTCTTTTCTATCGAGAAAACCTCAAGAAAACGTGTTTTGGGCACAATACAGTTTCAGAAAATACGATCAAGATTAACATATATTTTTTTCACTGCCACAAACTGAATAGATACAGCTAAAAATGTTTTTAAAAGAAGCCTATTTGGGGTGTTTGGCTGTTGTCAGCGTCTTAACGTTTTTTGCCGTCATACTTACCGTTTTATCTTGTGAACCATCCGACGATTGCTGTCAGCGTCATGCAATGACAGATAGTGTTGGCATCTTATTTCCATTGTATCCCTACAGGCATGTACGCCAGTGAGGAGGCTGGCTCCAGCGGCGGCCCCTGTTCCCATTGTCATGCCACCTTCACACACGCTACTGATCTGCACAAACATGTCAAGTAAGTCTTAAGCCATCTCTTGCGACAAAAATCTAACAAAACTTGTTGATATTTTGTTTAGGCCATCGACCACACACCTCCTAGACTAGAGGTGGTGATTAAAAGTTATAACCTTTAATTTAACTCAATAATTCTGTTTAACTCTTAACTTCATTAATAAATACTGAGATGTTCATTAAAAGTTATAACTCCTTAGTCATATCATAACACTCATAACAATGACCGTACTGTATACTCCTCGGATTTAACGTAAACAAGTAGGTACACTACCTTATGACTAACAATATTACATAGAATTGTGAGTCTTATCGTAGTAGAAATAGGTTTTATTATTAATTCAAACTAAAAAATAACTTTTAATGTTTGATTAATGTTTACAAACTATAAGTTATAACAATAATATTTAATTCACTGCTTCAAAAGTAATATAGTCTGCACTTTATTCTTTGAACTAAATGAACATGTGAATTATTTACCCACCTTAAAAGTTATAATTTTAACTTTTAATTTAACAAGTATTTTCCTATAACTTTTGATATTTAACAATTAAACTTTTTTAACTTAAATCACATCTCTATCCTAGACGCCGCATAATATGCTACCGATGTCTGTCACACATCTATGAAATTTCACGAATTTAGGTCGCCACTATTCGCCACTTGAAATCTTCAAATCAGTTTCGACCACTTACATGAGCCGTCAAAACAGGCGCGTTATTGATTAGCCAATAGCCGCCTTGGTAGGGCCAATTGGATTGCAGCTAGTGGCAGAATTTATTGTACGCATTATATTCAACATAAGGCGTCTATTGGGCTGTATGGTCGATGGTTTAGACCAGTAGTTCCCAAAGTGGTCCAGGTGGACCCCTAGGGGTCCACAGGAGACTCGACGGGGGTCTACTAATCTAATCTTCACATTTTTTGTCGAGTTTTGGGAATATGGCGGAAATGTAGGTCCACCGGAACCAGCAAAAATTTTAAAGTGGCCTACGGAAAAAAGTCTGGAAACCTCTGGTTTACACCAATAAAATGTAGCTAAACAGCTAGGCCACGCCCACTTTTTGTCAAGCCGCGTCTCCTGCGACCATATTTTGTTATTTCTAACATCTAACACTGTGCGAGGTCTTCGAGTATTGGAATGTTTGTATAAATAAAAAGTCAATGTTTAAGATGAAAAAGAGTCTATACAAATGATGTTGTAAAGTTGTATATAGTTCTTAATCTAATGTTATGTTAATAAAAGTATGAATTGTAATGTTATGTTGGAATGTTATGAATGCACCCGGTCGTGATGTGTCCGTGTAATGCACTAATTGATTTGTTTTTTTTTTTTTTTTTTTTTTTTTTCGAATGGGCTCTCGCAGGTGGGACCGAAGTCCCATTCCTGCTTAACCGGACTTGGTTGGCGGAGAGTCCCATGTGGGACTCCATTCGCCGAAGGTTTTTTCCCTAAATACTTACAAACTAAATACGCGGTATTAATAATACCGCGCAAGCGGGCGCCCCCCAAGGGGGGGCCTCGAACCTCGCTGGGGCGTTGCAAGGGGACCCCGCCGTTCCTATGTCCCCCTAGCAGCCGTTGCTGCATCGAATTGGTTACCTCGAAAGTAGCGGACTTTCGGTCTATCGGGTGACGTGCTAAAACGCCGTTAAGCGGCAGGCCTCGCCGGCGAAGCTAAGACCTACCTAAAACCTAAACAGTGGCTACGCAATAGCCTGCTCCTAGGAACTACTCTAGAGATTGATTTGACGTGAACTCATCGCTTTATAGGCGCATGCGTCTGTTAGGTAAATGTTTTGGTGGCATTGCACAGAAGAAACATGTTTTTCTAACAAAATGGGGGCTTGGCCTAGCTGTTTGGCTACATTTGATTGGCCTAAGCAAATGTTAACATGTTTTGTTAGAACGTTTTCTTAGATTTTGGTGGCAGGAGACACGGCTTTAGAAAAATGTGTTTGGTGTTAGAAATAAAAAAACATGGTCATTGAAGAATTCAATTCAATTCTTTTTTATTTCAATTAAACCTAATTACAGGCACTTTTGAAACGTCAGGCTCTAGTTGCACGGTTCCAAATTGTGGGTCCTATGGAGAAGAACCGGCAAGAAACTCCATGGAAATACTCTTTTTAAAATAGGTTATTGTTTATTACATCAAATTTATTCAAATAATGTGAGCACAATGTAGGTTTATGTCAGAAATAAACAAGAGTTTAAAAGTGAGAATATTGCCTTGCCTATTGATAAATAAACGTAAAAAGAGTTGCCATAGTATGTAAGAGAAAAAAATTTGAAATAATGTGATATGACATGAATTATTATAAAATGGATGTAGATAACCTAATGTTAAAAATGAATTGTTAGATTTGAAAATGTTGTGCTGTGTTAGACTACCCAACAATGTTAGCATGCCCTTTTTTAGGCGGAATAGTATGTACCAATACTAATACTTTTTTTTTTTTACCATCTATGTAACAATATTTACGCAAATAAAGAATTCAATTGAATAAGAGAAGAATATAACACATCGTTAGGACCATGGTATAATAAGATGTTTCACCAGGTATTCTCTTCCCGCAATGACAGCGCGATGCCTCCAAGCTACGTCACGATCAGTGCTGCCATTGATTGATATCTTCAATATACTGAAGGAGATTTTTGTTCATAATGAATATAAAATAAATTCCTAACTAGCCTAACTATTTTTTATCTCGTTTTATTTATCTAATTAGTTAATAAAGGAAACTATATTAAATTACTAGTTCAAAAGTGATTCTTTATAGAAGAAAGTAAATGAAAAAATGCATTTTGCTCGGGTAATTTATTTTCACAAAATGGCAGCACATCAAACTGACAAGTGTCACGCTAACAGCCCGCTATTGGCTTCACAGCCGATGACGTAGTACGGAGGCAATCACGTGACCTAGCTGTCACGGGAAGAGACTACCTGGTGTTATTATACCATGATTCATCATCAACTCAGCCTATCGCAGTCCACTGCTGGACATAGGCTTCTCCCAAGTTGCGCCACAACACTCGATCCTCTGCCTTCCGCATCCAGTCCCCCCCAGCCACGTTCTTTAGGTCGTCGGTCCACCTGGCAGGGGGGCGCCCTACGCTGCGTTTGCCGATTCGCGGTCTCCACTTAAGGACTCGTCTGCTCCAACGGCCATCGGTCCTTCGACAGACATGGCCAGCCCACTGCTACTTCAGCTTACTGATCCTACAAGCTATGTCGGTCACTCCGGTTCTTCTCCGGATAATCTCGTTACGGATTTTATCCTTCAAAGAGACTCCAAGCATAGCTCGCTGAGCGACTTTGAACTTGTGGACTAGCCCAACTGTCAGTGTCCACGTCTCGGCACCGTAAGTCATAACAGGCAGGACGCACTGGTTGAAGACCTTTGTCTTCAAACTTTGCGGTATACCATGGTTAGGATAAATGGGTCGGTATCTCTTGGTCTCTATCTCGATATGTCTAGGTTGCCCGTAAGACTAGATCGCGAAATGACTGGATCTCGATTGAGACTAAGTATCCTTACGTCTACATCTCGAAATGACTAGGTAGGTTGGACTTTATCTCATTTTACCTTGATCGCAATATGACTAGATAGCATAACGTCTACACAGTATATTGTTTTTGAATGGTACAGTTACGTACAGTAAAGTATTTCTATAAATAAAATTTCATCATCATCATCATTTCAGCCGAAAGACGTCCACTACTGGATATAGGCCTCCCCCAATTAAAGGGGGGATATGCCATAATCGCCACGCTTGGCAGGCGGGTTGGCGATTGCAGTTGGTTGGTTAAATACTCAGAGAACGCTGCTGCCCATCCTCTGGTGAATCCCTTAGTCGCCTTTTACGACACCCATGAGAAGAGATAAGGGTGGTGCTATTCTTTAAGTCCGGCACCACACGGAAAATAAAATTTATGTGACCAAATTTTGTGCTTCGGCCAAAAAATCTGGGTCGTGGTTTAGGCCAAAAACCAGCCAAAACTTCGGCTCTGCTGTAATTCGTGTATTCTAGATTCTCGGATTACTTTCGGCTTACTTTGGACGCATATGGCTTCGTCAGTTAACCTTTAGTTCGCCACCGCTACAGCACTGGCGATTTGAGTAGTCTCACTTAGTGCAAATATAAATTCTAGTATTTGTTTTTTTTCCAATCTATTTCCACTTTAGAGAGGTCCACGGTCAGGACAGTTCGTTATCGTGCGCGTCGTGCAACAAATCGTTCCCGTCGCGTGCGGAGCTGAGTGCGCACGCGCGCGCGGGCTGTGCGCGGCGGCACGCGTGCGCGCAGTGCGGGCGCGCCTTCCGCACGCTGTCCTTGCGCGACGAGCACCTGCGCGTGCACACTGGCGAGAGGCCCTTCCCTTGCGACGTGTGTGGGGTGGCCTTTAGAAGGTAAGCCATTAATCTCTCTCTCTCTCTCTCTCTCTCTCTCTCTCTCTCTACCTCTCTCTCTCTCTCTACCTCTCTCTCTCTCTCTCTCTACCTCTCTCTCTCTCTCTCTCTACCTCTCTCTCTCTCTCTCTCTCTCTCTCTACCTCTCTCTTAAACATACCCTCGCTCACACATAATTATTGTGACTTATTAGTCTACGCCGCGCAGAAGGAGTCGGCCGATAAGGTGCCGCCACAAGTGGTAAGTACACCACATTCAGTATTACAACGAAATAGAAAGCTTTTGCAAACGACATCCTCACATGGACGGTGTGGTAGGCAAAAGGGGCGGATCTAGGCAACACATTCAACGGAGATACGCCCCTCTGCCGTTAGTAAAAAGCACGCACTCCAAGCGCAACGAGCATCTGCGCGTGCACACCGGCGAGAGGCCCTTCCCCTGCGACGTGTGCGGGGTGGCCTTTAGAAGGTAAGCCATTAATCTCTCTCTTTCTCTCTCTCTCTCTCTCTCCCTCTCTCTCTCTCTCTCTCTCTCAAATATACCCTCGCTCACACATAATTATTGTGACTTCATCATCCTCCGAGCCTTTTCCCAATTATATTGGGGTCGGCTTCCAGTCTAGCCAGATGCGGCTGAACATCAGTATTTTACACGGAGCGACTGCCATCAGACCCCCGCAACCCAGTTACTGGGTGATACTGACATTCGGAGGTTAGACCAGTTGTCAGACTTTCAGGCTTCTGACTACCCGTAACGACTGCCATAGATATTCGTATGACAACCGGGACCGACAGCTTAACGTGCTCTCCGAGGCACGGAGGGGTTTCGAGGTGTATCGAAACGGTCACCCATTCACAGACTGACCGCGGCAAGTGTAGCTTAACCTTGCAGATCGTACAATCCGCGCAGTCATTGCTTAGCTACGAGCCCCTCTCAATTAATTGTTGTGACTTATTAGTCTATAAATACAAATATACGATGTTGTAAAATACACATAATTTGGTTAAATTAAAATTCAAAGTAAAATCCAATTTTTGTACTATGACTATGTATTTGATGTCAGATGTCTTTTTTCATTTACTTTTTTTTTTTTCTTGTGCGCGTTAATTTAACTTTTAAGGTATACAGATGGGAGGGACCAGCTGAAAATCAGTGCTGTGCATACCTATATGCACAGCAAATACTGAGCTGGATCCCTTGCCACACATATTATGTTGTATGCATGTTGTGTTCTCATTAATTTGTCCTGTTACCTTTGCATGTAATATGTATATTTTGTGTATGTGTGGCAAAATAAATGGTTTAAATAGAAGCTCACGCACGAACTACCGCTTAAACGCATCCACAAACACCCCACATACATGCACACATGGTGTAATAAGATGTTTCACCATGTACTCTCTTCCCGTGACAGCTAGGTCACGTGATTGCCTCCGTACTACGTCATCGGCTGTGAAGCCAATAGCGGGCTGTTAGCGTGACACTTGTCAGTTTGATGTGATGCCACTTTGTGTAAATAAATTACCCGAGCAAAATGCATTTTTTTCATTTACTTGCTTCTATAAAGAATCACTTTTGAACTAGTAATTTTATACAGTTTCCTTTAATAACTAATTAGATGAATAACACGAGATAACAAATAGTTAGGCTAGTTAGGAATTTGTTTTATATTCATTATGAACAAAAATCTCCTTAAGTATATTGAAGATATCAATCAAAGGCAACACTGATCGTGACGTAGCTTGGAGGCATCGCGCTGTCATCGCGGGAAGAGAATACCTGGTGAAACATTATACCATGCATACACATACATGTAGGATATGTGACCGAAATAAAACTTTGATTTAAGGTTTCGAACCGGTCATTTTCCATCAAGGAAGTTTGGACACATGATGAAAAAATATGATTCGCCAAATTATGAAATTTGTGGCATAGTTGATGATGTCCAACATTACTTGATGGAATGTGAACGGAATCGTAGCAGCCGGGAACAGTTTTTCCAGAGATTTAAAATAAGCAGACAAAATATTGGTCTATTTCAGAGCATTTTAGCTGCCCCAAACTCGGAAGCAGCTAAACATGTTTATGAAATGTGTAAACAAGTAGATACATAATTTACTAGTGTGGTTTTTGTAACAATAGGACAGGCATATCCACGGGATAAAAGTCCTCTAAATAAATAAAGATTTAAAAAAATGTTTTATTAGAGTTGAAACAGAAACAAAACTCCAACTTCGAGAAAGAGGTCGATCGTCGAATCCGACTCAGTTGGGCTGCTTTCAGGAAGCTACGCAATATCTTCTCGTCCAAAATACCGCAAGACGTGTCTCAAGACGAAAGTCTTTGACCAGTGTGTGTTGCCAGTAATTACTTACGGTACTGAAACGTGGTCGCTCACAATGGGCCTGATAAGAAGGCTCAAAGTCACTCAAAGGTCAGCTCACAATGGGCCTGATAAGAAGGCTCAAAGTCACTCAAAGGTCAATGGAGAGGGCTATGCTCGGAGTGTCCCTGCGTGATCGAATCAGAAATGAGGAGATTCGCAGGAGAACGAAAGTGACCGACATAGCCCGAAGAATTGCCAAACTTAAGTGGCAGTGGGCGGGGCACATTGCTCGCAGAACGGATGGCCGATGGGGCAGTAAAGTTCTGGAGTGGAAACCGCGTACTGGAAGTCGCAGCGTGGGTAGGCCCCCCACAAGGTGGACCGACGACCTGGTGAAGGTCGCGGCAATCCGCTGGATGCTGAAGGCGCAGGACCGGTCGTTGTGGCGATGCTTGGGCTAGGCCTATGTCCAGCAGTGGACGTCTTTCAGCAGAAATGAAAAAAAAAAGATGAGAGTTAAACTGCTTTTATTTTTCAAAACTATGAAAGACACCGCACGACACAACCTCTTACTTCCCATCTTCCGCCATTCATCCTCCGTCCCTCTCACACACATACTCTCTCATTCCTTTTTCCGCTGCATTCAGACAAAATGATGCGTTCAAAGACAATTAATTACTTAAACGGATACAATCTTAAAATTATTACTACATACATTCACACAAGAATACACATGGAACCTACTTGCATGTATGATGTTTGTTTGTGGTGGGGGCCTTTTTTGGTCTTGTCTTTCTACAACGTGTTATTAAAATAATTGAAAACCTCTTAAGGGGTCATTGTACTCATCAGTATGAACAACTTTTACTATGGGACCAATCCTGAAATCGCGAAAAAAAATCTGCTGATCCCTACATTTTGTCAATTTATGTAGACACAAATGTAGGGTACATAATCTAATGAAACGCTAACGGTGAAATTTGGTAAACAAAGATACTCAATAATTTTGGTCGAAAGTGTACATGCGCGAACTTGCCCCCACTACCGTCCATCTGTGCTCACGACTCGTGCCGGCTACTGTATCGATCTTTAATTTGTGGGCCTTATAGCACACGCAACAAATTGGTCCTTCGAGCCGGATAAAAAAATGCCTTATCCTTGTAGAAGCTGACCAATCCCGACATATGCGCAAGATGCGAGTATCAGCCACCGCTCGCTTCGCTCAATTAGCTATTATTTTACCTTTCCAGGTCGACGGCCATGAGGAACCATCGGCTGATCCACACAGGCGTCCGCGCCTGGGCTTGCGGCCGATGTCCAAAACGGTTCCGCATTCGATCTGATCTACGGACTCACTTGAGACTGAAACATCCCGCTACTATCGTGGTTATTGAGGTAAAGAAAGAAAGAAAAAATAAAATAAAAATGAAAACTTAAAAACAAGCTTTCAAGCTTTACAATACACATAAAGAATACTGTAGGAGGTCTGGAATAAAGCAATTGACGGCCGAGTAATATTGGAAGTACGAGGCGAAGCCGAGTGCTTCCGAAGTGATTTTAAAAGGACGAGGCGCCAGCAGAGTCATTTTTGACTTTCTAAACGAAACCGTTAATTGCTATTTCGGCCGAGACTTGTATAGTATTTTTCTCTCATTTGTGGGGAAACAATACACAAATTAATTCAACAGTATCTAATTTTCATTGACGCCAGTTCGCCCGCGCGCGGTTCTAGTTTTATTTTCAAAGTTTTGAAAAAAAACAAAGTTTATTCAGCCTTTATAATGATAAATATTTTGTACCTAAAAACACCCAATTTATGTGTGTACTTAAAAACCTCGGTAGCATAATTTAAAAAATAAAATCTGTCCAGCAATTTATATTATTGTCGTGTTGGATATTACTGGCGTGTTATTTCGTTGTGTACGGAAAAGAGCCGACTGGTGTTTTTTTTTTAAAATAATGAACCATTTTCCGAGCAAGTGAGAGAAAAGAACTTTATTAATTTGTCAAAAGCTTGAGGCTTATTTTAAGTATAAAAAGGACGTTTCACGCTTCAACTGTTCGAGTTAAATCATCAGCATCATTTCAGCCAAATGTAGTCCATTGCTGGAAATAGGCCTTACCCAAAAGGGAGGGATATACCATAATCGCAGGGTTGGCGATCGCAGTTGGTTGAATAAATACTCAGAGAACGCTGCTGCCCATACTCTGGTGATTCCCTTAGTCGTCTTTTACGACACCCACGAGATGAGATGGGGTGGTGCTATTCTTTGCGTCCGGCACCACACGGAATGATTCGAGTTACATAAAACATATTGTTAGGAATCGGCGGAATAAAGTGGCAACACTGCGCTATGACATCCCACCAAAGTCGCCCATATTGATAGTCGGCGGTTGGAGTGGGGAGCGCGAACTTCGCTACGAGTTGTTGAACAAGACGGAGGACCCGATATGACTTGTCCTTTTACGTTGTTATATTATTGACTAGCGACCCGCTCCGGCTTCGCACGGGTGCAATACTGATACTAAATATACTACAGAATGTCGCTGTTCCTGCATTTTCATGCATCTGTAATATATTACATGCTGTACAGGGCCATATCGATCTATATTAAATGCACAATGTATTTAAGGTACTTTTTTTTTCCCGTGGGGAAATCCTCATGGACGCACTCCGCCCGGGGTAGGCGGAGCCAGTGTCGGACTCTTACCGACTAAAACCACCACGGTGTTCCTTCAACTACCATAGCCGGGGCGTGGGAAGCCTTGAGTATACACACAACCACCCCCGACAGGTCCCGGCTCGCCACAAGCAGGCGAGCCCCTTCTCCCCGTGCGGCCTGGCAACGGCCGCACCCTCCTATGTGGCGCACACGGAACACGGTACGTCACCTCACGGTGAGGCGAGGTCACCTCACGGGCCTTTACCATCTGCGCCAACTACGCCAGCTGCTGGTCGGGCAGCAGACTACTCCGAGTCTGCTGTTCGCAGGCCCATCCTCCTGTAATTTTTATAGAGGTGTTCTTCCTCGCGGTCCGGGCGGTAAAGCCAAGACACTCGGTCCCAAGAGGCGCGAGAACACTACTCAGCAGGCACTCCTGGGATTACGAGACCGACGGGGGCAGGGAAGGACAGTCTCCCCGCTGCCTGCCCAGTGGCAGGGTGAGTGTACACCGGGCCCGCCCCTGCTCCTCCACAGTGCCCTCTGCTTTCTCAGAGGGACACGCGGAGCAACTTTCCATTGGCCCACATCGGGCCCCTCCCGTGGCAGAATATTCGCCACAGGCAATAAGGTCCCCCGGTCCAAAGGAGACTTATTGCCCGTGCCCAGGGTGCACTGGCCCAGCAACTGCCGTTCCCTCCAGACGTGTCTAGAAGAACAAGCAGCCTTCAGACACACGTGGAGGTTTTCTGGCCAGCACCCTATTTAAGGTACTTAATTGAATAAGGATTAATGCTGTATTGCTTAAAATCGCTTCGTAAATAAGCCATTATTTCTCATAAAAAGTAAAGGATTAAAAATGGTATACATACATACATATGGTGGCATACATAGGGACAGACAGACAGCGGGAAGCGACTTTGTTTTATACTATATAGTGATGATGTGAATTATTAACAGTTAACCTAAAAGTACAGTGCTCTCATGGTTGGTTTTGAGTCTTATTATTGAACATACCCGCCTAGCCCCTGATAAGCAGACATTAGTTCTAACTTTAAAACTATGGTCACTTCTATCCAATTCAATTCTAAAAACGTGCCTGTTGCTAATAATATAATTAAGCTATATTTTTTTATATAGATGGATGGCCTAAACCCTACCTCTGAAGAGGTGATGAAGACTCTTGCTCTGCACAACGTTCCACATGACAAGCTTATAGAAATCACCAAGATGTCCTTTTCCAAGGTAATGTATGCACGACAATAATAATAATAACATTGCAGTTCCCAATACACATAACCTTCAGAAGACAATAGTTGAAAAAATAAGTAATCAAGCTGAACTCAAAGAAGAAGTCACAAGAATTTGGAGACAAGAAAAAGTTTATGTAATTCCTATTGTTCTCTCTACAACTGGTGTTATACCCAACCACAGACCAGTAAGCTTCAAGTCTCCGCCTAAACAAAGTTTTGTATTCGAACGCAGTCGTAAAACGTTGGTGGGGTCAGGGGGGCGGACGGCGCGTTATGATTGGCCGGCTCAAAAGTTCGGTGGTATGATTCCTTATGATTGGTGCCGCTCGCTGACTGAGTGACGTTCCGATTGGCGGAGGGACGTATGATATGCAGTGGTAGAGCATATGCGTTGTGACCGGGGGTGTCCAGCTAACCGGCGTCTAGAGGCTTACTGGTCTATGTACCCAACCATCTTTTGGGTAGCCTGAATTTATTAGATCTGAAAGAATCCCTCTACATAACTTTACAAAAAGCCGTTATTCTAAACACCTGTCGAATCGTTAGACAGTTCATGCAGATAGACGAAAATTGAATACACAACACACCTTCAACAAAATTGAATACACAACACACCTTCAACAAAATTGTACACACCACACGCTACATTAACTTGGCTCCCAGCTCGTAAATGTAGGTAAAACTAGCCAAATGACTAAGAGATAAAAATCTCTCGAAAATAATAGTAACAATAGCCTTTATTCAGAAAAGTGTAGATACAGCATTTTACATAACACTTGTTCCGTGTGGTGCCGGACGTAAAGACAAAGACATTTATTGCTCAAACTGTGTACATAAATGTAGGTATTTATCAAAGTTTGGTATCAACAGCCTACCCAATCGGGTGTAGCAATAGTAGGTACAAACTATGAAGTCTGACACTACAATAACATATTCAAATATTTAACTTATTACTATCAGTTTATACCAAAATATTCATTTATAGTAAAAAATACTTTTTGAATTAACCACTTTTTTAAAGCTCTTTTAAATGACTTACTATCTTTTTCATGTCTACAGGTAAATGGTTAAATACTCGTATAGCTGTGATATATGTACTTTTGTAATATATTATATTATTTATATTTGGCAAATTTAAATAAAAAAAGAAAAGAATAAAGAAAAAAGAATTGCACCACCCTATATCTTCTCATGGGTGTCGTAAAAGGCGACTAAGGGATTCACCAGAGGATGGGCAGCAGCGTTCTCTGAGTAGGCGGGTTGGCGATCGCAGTTGGTTGGTTAAAACCAACTGCGATCGCCAACCCGCCTGCCAAGCGTGGCGATTATGGCATATTAGGCCCTTAATGGGGGAGGCCTATGTCCAGCAGTGGACGTCTTTCGGCTGAAATGATGATGATGAATCAAATGTACTTTACAGCTTTTGTTTCTGCAGTTAGAAACAGCACAATAAGGCATTTTTGCGGGTTTTTGTTACAGTATTTATAGAAACAAGTCACAAGGCGTGCTGAGAAAGGCTTTGAAATATCCTGCACTATGGTGCATGGTGCTGCCATGCGCGCCCTGCCCACATGGCCATTCTATCTATTTCTGTGGTTGTGGCGAAACTTGGGAGAGGCCTATGCCTAGCAGTGGACTGCGATACGACACAGTGGGGTTTTAAAGGATATTTGCAAGATGTTGCAAAATGTTCCAGTTTCTAAAAAGTAGAGATGTTATGGATATGATATTTCGGATCTGGATAAGGATATGGATATAGGAATAAAATTATATCGGTTTCGGATATGGTTACGGACATGTAATTATTTCGGATTATCCGTTAGTTTCGGATAGTTTCGGTTACGGATATTAGATTGAAGTAAAATATAAACACAAATAGTATGTAATAATTTGGTTTTATTTATAGGTTATGAAAGAGGTTATGATGTGACTAGAAATAACAAAAAAACAAACTGCAAGATTCACGTGGCGCGCGAGCGGTGAAACAAAAACCTGTCGAAACATGTCGTTTTATTTAGACTCCGCCCTTATACGAAACTACCCGAAACTTGTAAAGAGAAAAAAAAAAACTAAAAAATCTTATAAAGAGTCTGCGTTTATAGCCCAGAAAAGATGTATAAGATCTATAGTAAACATTAAATCAACTGAGTCTTGTAAGCCTCACTTTAAAAAGCTAAATATTTTGCCACTGCCATGCATGTTTGTTTATGAATGTGCCATATATGCAAAAAAACATAGATAAAATGACAAGGATTCAACACAAAACTGCATTATTTCACAAGAGTGTGTTTTATCTAATTCCTGACATATATAATAAATTGCCTAAATCTATTAAAGTTTCCAAAGATATAATAACGTTTAAAAAATCGTTTTTCCGATTATTAATTGAAAAATGTTACTATAAGTTAGATGAATATTTGAATGATGATTCTTTATAATTTTTTGTATAATGACAATATGACTAATGTATTTACTGTAATAATTTGTGTTTGTTTAAAATTTATTGTATGCCAATTACGGCGGGTCATAGCAGCACAACATAATGTACCTATTTAATACCTATCTTTATTTTACCAAACATTTTTAACAATTTTCAATTGACCATTTTTTTTTTCTTTTTTTTTCTTTTTTTTCTTTATTTTACGCAGCGTAGGGCGCCCCCCTGCCAGGTGGACCGTAGACCTAAAGAACGTGGCTGGGGGGGACTGGATGCGGAAGGCAGAGGACCGAGCGTTGTGGCGCAACTTGGGAGAGGCCTATGTCCAGCAGTGGACTGCGATAGGCTGAGTTGATTGATTGATTTATTTTACCTATGTACCACAATATAAATTGAATAAATTGAATTGTGAAACGGTTTATTTTGGATATCCGATAGTTTCGGTTACGGTTACGGAGCTCCATAACATCCCTGCTAAACAGTAACAAAGGACGTATGGTATTGTAGGGCTCCGCCAGTGTGCTGCCCACGTGCGCGCGCGCACTGGCGGCGCTGGGCGCAGTGCCGCGCACGCGCATGAGCTGCGCCGCCCCCGCGCCCCCCCGCCCGCGTGAGTACTCAGCTCATTTCATACTAGCTTTTAGCTTTAGGTTTAGTACATTACTGTCGAGGCCTGAAATGAAGCAATTTACGGCCGAGTAATATTGGAAGTACGAGGCGAAGCCGAGTACTTCCCAAGTGATTTAAAAAGGACGAGGCGCAAGCAGAGTCCTTTTTAACTAAACGAGGCCGTTAATTGCTATTTCGGCCGAGACTTGTATAGTACTTTTCTCTCATTTGCGAGGAAACACAACACAAATTAATTCAACAGTATCTCATTTTCATTCACACCAATTCGCCCGCGCGCGGTTCTTGTTCTATTTTCAAAGTTTTGAAAAAAAAATGCGCATTCAGCCTGTATAGTGATAAATATTTTGTACCTAAAAACATCTAATTTATGTAAGTGTGTACTTAAAAACCTCGGTAGCATAATTTAAAAAATAAAAAGTGTCCAGCAATTTCTATTATTGTCCTGTTGGATATTACCTGTTATTTCGTTGCGTACGGAAAAGAACCGATTGTTGTATTCTTTTTTTTGAATAATGAACCTATTTCCGAGCAAGTGGGAGAAAAGAATCTTTATTCTCAAAAAGAACATTCAGTTCACTTATATGAGAAGCTTACATTATTCTTAAAATTACACATAGGTCGTCGTTTAAATACGAAGCATGCAAATGTAGCTATCTAATCTACAAATTCATACAATAGTATTTTTTTTATTTTTTTTAATGAAAGTACCTGAATACGATTGAGGATCAATGTGAATGTTATTATTGTAATTATAAATATGTGTTTTGTGTCTATATTTTATGTAATTTTATGTCATATGGGTACATACCTGAAATAAATGCATTTTATTTTATTTATTTTAATGCGAACGTATTATAGTGTGTGTGTGTGACTGGCTACGATACATAGATATTATATTATTTATTATATCTGTAATATGTATATTTTATATGTATGTATGTTTCATACAGTTAGTTATACAAGCTGCTGATCTGTAACCGTCATTAAGAGGCTGACAACACCTAAAAAATCAGATCTCTGCTGCGGTCACTGTCGTTTCGTACAGAACTGAAAGAGAGGCAACGAGAGGAATGACGTTGGGTGCGCAGCTCAACTTGAATGTTTTTTTTTTTTTTTTTTTATAAAAAACTAAATGCTTATTTCAAAAAGAGAAACAACTTTGTTTTTTGATTATTGTCTTTCTTAAATGTTTTCTTAATCCCATTTATAATATTTAGTACATAATAGAGATTGTTTGCTTTAAAGCATGTTTTAAGAAAACATAAAACGAGATTATTCGGAGAAGAACCGGAGTGACTGACATAGCTTGTAGGATCAGTAAGCTGAAGTGGCAGTGGGCTGGCCATGTCTGTCGAAAGACCGATGATCGCTGGAGCAGACGAGTCCTTGAGTGGAGACCGCGAATCGGCAAACGCAGCGTAGGGCGCCCCCCTGCCAGGTGGACCGACGACCTGAAAAACGTGGCTGGGGGGGACTGGATGCGGAAGGCAGAGGACCGAGTGTTGTGGCGCAACTTGGGAGAGGCCTATGTTCAGCAGTGGACTGCGATAGGCCGAGTTGATGATGATGATGTTTTAAGAGGTTAGTTTACAATTCTTTTCTATCGAGAAAACTTCAAGAAAACGTGTTTTGGGCACAATAACATAACATTACATCACGCCTGTATTTCCCCGAAGGGGTAAGTAGAGGTGTACAGTACACCCACATTTCGCGAGTTATTTTAGTCCCATGTAATAGGGGGCGAGCCTATTGCCATTAACCGGGCACAAATCCAGACTCCGGGCTGCTACTGAGAATTTCCTAATGAAAATACCCAATAACACTTTGCCCGACCCGGGAATCGAACCCAGGACCTCACGCTCAGCAGTCGCGCTTGCGATCACTAGACCAACGAGGCAGTCAGTCGATAAACAATAACTTTCCAAAAATGCGTTCCCCGCTCGACCACTTGCAACTCGCACGCACTTTGCTTGTTGGTTTGGCGCCGACTCATAATTAGTTATTTTCATTAGTTTAGTTCGGAGAATAGTAATTAAGACTAAAAAGTTTCATTTTATTTTTCGCTTTCCAGTTACTGTTTTTGTCGGTTCAATGTTTGTTAAAAAGTTTTATTTTTAAGTTTATATAACATTGTGTGCCCCACGGCTGTGCCAAGTAGGGTCCAGTTTAGCATATGTCAGGTCACTAGTACGGTCGACCGCAAGTCGGTGGTAACACTTTGACATTGACAGCATCTTTATTTCGTAAGCAGATTACTGCTGCGATTTTCTAACTTAACTGTTAGTGTGTGTGTGTGTGTTAGTGTTACTGTTGTGTGTGTGTGTGTTCAAGTGTTGTTGTTAGTGTGTTAGTGTTACAGTTGTGTGTGTGTGTGTGTTGAAGTGTTGTTAGTGTTAGTGTGTGTGTGTGTGTGTTGAAGTTTTGTTGTTGGTGTTAGTGTGTGTGTTGTGTCATGCAGTCGCGACTGTACCTGACGCTGGTTTTCAACTGAACCTATATGAGTGGTGACTCAGACGGATGCAAATCAGTTCCATAAATATACACGCCGAAATTTGAGTTGCTTTATTCCCGAAAAGGGGTCATTGTACTCCTCATTATGAACAACTTTTACTATGGGGACCAACCCTGAAATCGCGAAAAAAATAATATTAATAATAATATCTCTGTTTTATCTTACTTGTCTTATTTAGTAAACAATCTTGGCATGTCTTTTTAATGCAATTCTGTGGTCTAGTGGTTCGAGGGTCGGACCGCTGATCACGAGGTCGTGGGTTCGATTCCCACAGGACACAAATATTTGTGTGATGAACATAAGTGTTTGTGTTGGTCTGGGTGTTTCTTATGTATTATAAGTATGTATTTACAAAACAAAAAAAGTATATAAGTATTATATCCATTGTCTAGTACCCATATCACAAGCTCTGCTTAGTTTGTGACTAACGGCCAAAATTGATATCCAATCTATCCACGATTTGCCCTACTAGAAATGGGAATTTGACATAAGCTCCATACAAAATATGTCAAATTTCTATCTCTAGTAGGGCAAATCGTGGATAGATTGGATATTAATTTTGGCCGTAGATGGTGCTGTGTAAAAATGTCCCGAAGATATTTATTTATTTATGTATTTTATCAGTAGGTAGTTATTTGAATAAAGAGACGTGCCAAGATTGTTTACTAAATAAGACAAGAGAGAAAAAACAGACTATACATCCATACATCTTCACAAAATTTCACGTTTATAATATTAGTAGGATATAATAGGATTTCGATTTATCATTTCAGTGGACGAGTTCCAACCGGCGCGTCGCGGTCGCGGCATCGCTAAGAACCCTCGACGACCTAAAATATTGCAGCGAGGAGATGCAGCCACTCATGAGAGTCCTGACTATCCCATAGTTAGCGTTAGTGGCGAGGTAAGTACACAGACGTTGGCAAGGAATTCCACTTTTTAACGGTACGCATAATAATGGCAGTGATAGCCTAGTGGTTGCCTCGCAACTTCCCTTACTAGTTTTATAATAATTATGAGACGTTAAATAAACTTATAAGCAGCAGCAACGTAAGCAGTGATAGCCTAGTGGTTGAAAGCTTGCCTTCCATGCAGGAGGGTGTGAGTTCGATCCCGGCCCGCACCTATGACTTTTAAAATTCATGTGCGGATTTATAATAATAAATAATAATAATAATTTTAATCTTTGTAATAATTAATTTTATACTTGTGGGTACCTATATATAACTTTGTATGTTATGCATCGAGATGATGTGTCTGTATACCACTGTTAAACCCACGATGGTTTGTGTGGTGTATACCTGTTATCAATATGTAACTCTAATTGATGTAATTAATAAAAAAAAAAAAAAAAAAAAAAAAAAAAATATATATATACGATTATCACTAGCTTTAACGGTGAAGGAAAACATCGTGAGGAAACCTGCACACCTGAGTGTGCTACATATAGTTCTCGATGGTGTGTGTAGTCCACCAACCCGCACTAGGCCAGCGTGGTGGAATAAGGCCTTAGCCTTCTCGTACTGAGAAGAGGCCCGTGCCCAGCAGTGTGGGACAGTAATGGGCTGGTTATGTTATGATAATAGCAAATCGGTTCGTGCGTAAGGGTGGAATGTATACCATATAACGGTGACGCATCGCCGTGCGTCTGGTTGTCCGATGATGAAAAGGGCTTGGGGGAATTAGATTACATAATAGTACAATACTGTCGAGGCCTGAAATGAAGCAATTGACGGCCGATTAATATTGGAAGTACGAGGCGTCCTTTTTAACTAAACGAGGCCGTTAATTGCTATTTCGGCCTAGATTTGTATAGTACTTTTCTCATTTGCGAGGAAACAATACACAAATTAATTCAAGAGTATCTCATTTTCATTCGCGCCAATTCGCCCGCGCGCGGTTCTTGTTCTATTTTCAAAGTTTTGAAAAAATGAATGCGCATTCAGCCTGTATAATGATAAATATTTTGTACCTAAAAACTCCTAATTTATGTCAGTGTGTACTTAAAAACCTCGCTAGCATAATTTAAAAAATACAGTGTCCAGCAATTTCTATTATTGTCGTGTTGGATATTACCGGCCTGTTATTTCGTTGCGTACGGAAAAGAGCCGATTGTTGTATTCTTTTTTTTTTTTAATAATGAACCAATTTCCGAGCAAGTGGGAGAAAACATTATTATAATTAGATTATCAATACATTTCAGGAGCTATCAGATCTGAACGTGCAGTTACTTCTACGAGACGGTGTTCTGGTTAATGGCAACCAGATGGTTCAATTACAGTTAGGTGACTCTATGTTTTTGGAGTAACCTCCATCTCGTCATGAAGATAGGTAGCAGTATAGCTTCGTATAATTTATCTCTATAATTATAATTTTAATTTATTCTCGTATAATTTTGCTTGTACTGGCAGGTAACAATAATGACAGTTGTACGTACACCCGCCTAATCATGGTATAATAAGATGTTTCACCAGGTATTCTCTTCCCGCAATGACAGCGCGATGCCTCCAAGCTACGTCACGATCAGTGCTGCCATTGATTGATATCTTCAATATACTTAAGGAGATTTTTGTTCATAACTATTTGTTATCTCGTGTTATTCATCTAATTAGTTATTAAAGGATTCTGTATAAAATTACTAGTTCAAAAGTGATTCTTTATGGAAGCAAGAAAATGAAAAAATGCATTTTGCTCGGGTAATTTATTTTCACAAAGTGGCAGCACATCAAACTGACAAGTGTCACGCTAACAGCCCGCTATTGGCTCCACGGCCGATGACGTAGTACGGAGGCAATCACGTGACCTAGCTGTCATGGGAAGAGACTACCTGGTGAACCTTTTTTTTTTTTTTTCTTCTGGCAACATCTTATTATACCATGCGCCTAATTATCTCTCGTTCCGAATTTGAAAAGGTAACATGTACCCGCGACACGTTTATAGTAATCGATTTGAAAATTGACGAACCTTTTCGTTCCCCGACTGCACATATGGTCAGTAGTCGTTCAGACCGAAGTAAGCTTTTTAAATCATCAAACATCGGCCCAACGACCTAAAAAAGGGACATCTTTGTTTGGCTTACGGCCAAAATTAATATCCAATCTATCCACGGTTTGCCATACTAGAGATAGGAATTAGACATAAGCTCCATACAAAATATGTCAAATTTCTATTTCTAGTAAGGCAAATCGTGGATAGATTGGATATTAATTTTGGCCATTAATTTGCATTTGATGTCCCTGTTTGAAATCGTTGGGTCGATTTAGGTATTTTTTTTTACAAATTGAAGTCTGGGACGCAACTACTTGCACCTATTTTTAGTACATTGGGTCGTCATTTATACTGACCTAAATTTAGGTTGGGCCTTACGAGGATAGGAGCATTTTTATATTATTGTGGCTTTAGACATTAATAAATTGTTGTTGAACACTTATTGAATAGCTGTATACCACCTAATTATAATTTAAATGTATTAAAATAAAATAATAAGTAATATTTACTAAAGAATAATGGCGGGATTTGTACACAACAATAAAGATTTTTAGTGATGTTCGAACACTTTTACTATTGATCTTTGGTATGAATCTGTATGAATAAATAAATAAATGTTTTTGGAACATTTTACACAGCACCATCTAGTCCCAAACTAAGCAGAGCTTGTACTATGGGTACTAGACAATGGATATAATACTTGTATACTTTTTTTTTGTAAATGCATACTTATAATACATACGGTTTATTCCACTTTGTTCACCTGGGTGAACAAAACACTTATGTTCGTCACATAAATATTTGTGTCCTGTGGGAATCAAACCCATGACCTTGTGATCAGCAGTCCGACACTCGAACCACTAGACCACAGACGTCAAAATCGATATAAAGAATAACTTTCGGCATTTAAAATATTTTTAGAACCCCGGAATAAATATAATATTTCTAATTTCTGAACGCGACGTACAGCCAGCTGTCAAATTAGTCACGTTCAGAAATTAGCCAATGACGGCAATGGAATTATAGAAACTTAAATTTTTATTGCGGGGTTTAAAATTATTTTAAATATGTAACTTAAGTTGATGCTTAGGCACAAACAATCGGTATATACGCCATCCCGAATTCTCTAAAGAAAAATATTTTCGGTACAAATCAATGATGGGACTCGCCATGATTCTTTGCATGTTAGAAATGCATATTATGTTCCATGGCATGGCTTTGTTTAGGCATGCATTTGTTATTTTAGTACAGTCAACAGAAAAATTCATTATATTTTTTGATTTTCTTAATTAATTAAATCAGGAGTTTGTCTTAATTTGTCTCTTTTATTAATAGTAGATGCAAGAACGGGATGGCAACAATTTTAGAGCTGTCAAATTATTTTACGTGTTCCACTTCGTATTTTAGTGGGCACATTCCGAGATCACGACTAAACTTGTTTGCAATTTTTAATTCCGATTAATTTGACAGCACTAAAATTGTTGCCATCCTTATCTTGTATCTTGGTTGTTGCTTATGTATTATAAGTATGTATTTACAAAAAAAAGAAGTATTTAAGTATTATATCCATTGTCTAGTACCCATAGCACAAGCTCTGCTTAGTTTGGGACTAGATGGTGCTGTGTAAAAATGTCCCAAAGATATTTATTTATTTATCTACTATTAGTAAAAGAGAGCGATATTTGAAATTAGTTTAGTTTGTGGACAAGACAATCTACGCTAATGGCAAGTTTTCACATATACAGTATGTAACAAAAACCCTGTTGTTCCTGTGAGCTACGTTATCAGAATCAATATTCATGCGTAAGGCGGCCCATACACCTATAATATAATTGCGCAATATTAATATTGCACAATTATTATTGTATCACATGTATTGGGGCACATTGCTCGCAGAACGGATGGCCGATGGGGCAGTAAAGTTCTGGAGTGGCGACCGCGTACTGGAAGGCGCAGCGTGGGTAGGCCCCCCACAAGGTGGACCGACGACCTGGTGAAGGTCGCGGGAATCCGCTGGATGCGGAAGGCACAGGACCGGTCGTTGTGGCGATGTTTGGGGGAGGCCTATGTCCAGCAGTGGACGTCTTTCGGCTGAAATGATGATGATGATGATGATTATTGTATCGTCCCAATCTTCATTTGTCTTTCAATCTCACCCCTACAATATCATTGCGCAATTGCAAATATTGCGCAATTATATTGTAGGTGTATGAGCCGCCTAAGGACACAACTCATTTGAAAAAACTCTTCAATAAAATTAATCAAATTAAATATTAAATCATTATTGAAAGTGATATGATTTAATATTTAATTTGATTATTTTTATTGAAGAGTTTTTCCAAATGAGTTGTGTCCTTACGTATGAATATCGATTCTGATAACGTAGCTCACAGGAACAACAGGGTTTTTGTTACATACTGTACATCCATACATATTATCACGCCCTGTTTCCTGTGGGGACAAGTTTTCGTTCTTGAAATAATTTTGAAACAGCATTCGTCACTTCCTTTTGATGTTGTCTGTATTATATTCTCAGTTTTTTTTTTGTGTATTTAAAACGTAAAATATGAATTGGTGTTAAAAGTTAAATTTTATTATTGGTAGGTACTCTTATTTACAACTCGTTTTGTAATCCAGAATAAAACAATGAAATTGTTTATGGTATTGAAGTTACCTACTATTTTACAATATACTCCATAATGACGTCTCATGATTAGTTTGTCTTTATCCAAATGTAATTATTTTCTAAGTTCAATGCTTTAGCTGTTAATTTTAATGTTTTATTTACTAATAAAGGTTTTGATTGTAAATAACGTTGTTTTCTTTTATTCTTCTTATAAATAAATGAATAAAAATAAAATGTCTTTATTTCAGGCATCAGCCCATAAGTTGTTTGTGATGAGTTAGTAACAGATTGTGCTTATATGCTATATTAGTGTTATTAGTACTTAAATTACTGAAAAAAAAAATTACTTAAACCTATAGCGACCTCCACCCATTGTCTCTGGATGGGACAATCCGGTCTGTCAACAATCATTGTCAGGATGCTGTTCCGAGTATTACGTATGCGCCGCAGTAAGGAAGCCGCTTTCTTTCGCATGATGGCATGTAAGCCATCTGTGTGAGCTTCAGCAAACATTCCCGAGCACTGTAACCTATTTAAAATACCTATTTTTAATTCTTCATAATTATTTATATCCGACACAGGCATCAACCATACACTCCAATAGACGTCTCATAACATATGACCAAAGGCTCAAAGTCACTCAAAGGTCAATGGAGAGGGCTATGCTCGGAGTGTCCCTGCGTGATTGAATCAGAAATGAGGAGATTCGCAGGAGAACGAAAGTAACCGACATAGTCCGAAGAATTGCCAAACTTAAGTGGCAGTGGGGGGGGCACATTGCTCGCAGAACGGATGGCCGATGGGGCAGTAAAGTTCTGGAGTGGCGACCGCGTACTGGAAGACGCAGCGTGGGTAGGCCCCCCACGAGGTGGACCGACGACCTGGTGAAGGTCGCGGGAATCCGCTGGATGCGGAAGGCGCAGGACCGGTCGTTGTGGCGATGCTTGGGGGAGACCTATGTCCAGCAGTGGACGTCTTTCGGCTGAAATGATGATGATGTAGAACATACGACCGATTTATGTCAACACATCAGTGTAAAGGTGGTTTCAAACCGGCGAGGCGAGGATTGGATGGGATGGGCGTGAATTGAAATCTCGCTGACCCTTTCACACCGAAAGATGTATACTTATTGCGAACTCGCGCCGTCTCGCGCTGGCCAGAGCCACGTGCCAGCTCGCGATATACTGTTTTGCAATGAAATAAATACTCTGTTCATGCAGCAATAAAGTTAAATAAAAAAAAAACTTATAAGTAAACAAAAAAAAAAAAATTTTTAAAAATAAACTTATATGTAACTTATAAGCTCATAAGCTCGCCTTTGTACATGTAATTTCTATTTATAAGTTTTACTGTATTTTTTTTTTCTGGTGTACAATAAAGAATAATAATAAGAATAAGAATAACTGCAAATCATCCATGATTTGCAGTTATTCGTAATAAAGTTTTTTTGGTTAGTAAACAGATAGAAGGATCTTATACCTATGTTAGTGACATTTAATATTTATTTAGTATTTTTTTGTTTTTGTCCGTGTGGTGCCGGACGCAAACACCACCCTCTTTCTTCTCATGGGTGTCGTAAAAGGCGACTAAGGGATTCAGCAGAGGATGGGCAGCAGCGTTCTCTCTGTGTATTTAAACAACCAACTGCGTTCGCCAACCCGCCTGCCAAGCGTGGCGATTATGGCATATCCCTCCCATTGGGGGAGGCCTTTGACCAGCAGTGGACGTCTTTCGGCTGAAATGATGATGATTTAGTATTTAGCATGGTCATCATCATCATCATTACAGCCGAAAGACGTCCACTACTGGACAAAGGCCTCCCCCAATTAAGGGGGGATATGCCATAATCGCCACGCTTGGCAGGCGGGTTGGCGATCGCAGTTGGTTGGTTAAATACTCAGAGAATGCTGCTGCCCATCCTCTGGTGAATCCCTTAGTCGCCTTTTACGACACCCATGAGAAGAGATAAGGGTGATGCTATTCTTTAAGTCCGGCACCACACGGACCATGCATTATATTTAGCATGGTATAACCGTATAATAACACCAGGTAGTCTCTTCCCGTGACAGCTAGGTCACGTGATTGCCTCCGTACTACGTCATCGGCCGTGGAGCCAATAGCGGGCTGTTAGCGTGACACTTGTCAGTTTGATGTGCTGCCACTTTGTGAAAATAAATTACCCGAGCAAAATGCATTTTTTCATTTACTTCTATAAAGAATCACTTTTTAACTAGTAATTTAATGTAGTTTCCTTTATTAACTAATTAGATGAATAACACGAGATAACAAATAGTTAGGCTAGTTAGGAATTTATTTTATATTCATTATGAACAAAAATCTTCTTAAGTATATTGAAGATATCAATCAATGGCAGCACTGATCGTGACGTAGCTTGGAGGCATCGCGCTGTTATTGCGGGAAGAGAATACCTGGTGAAACATCTTATTATACCATGGTATTTAGTTACAATTGTGTTGCCTATGATGCATCTCTGGACAATAGCATGCATTATCGGAGCGTCGTACCTCCCTGCTATAGTCTTCTGTATAGCGATTCAGAACCATACGATAACTAGTCGTCGATCGATTCGGTTTGTTATCTCTTTTTCTCTAGTTCCGTGAATCATAAGACAAAACGAGATAACAAACCGAACCGGTCGACAACTGGTTATCGTGTGGTTCTGAATAGCATAGCAGGATGGAGTTGGAGCTGGCCCGCACTCTGCAGAGCACCGATGTAGATTTCTGTCTGTCGATGGCATGGAAGCCATCGAAATGTGCCTGCGTCAACATACTAGATGCGCTGCAGAAACGGAACAGCCCCATCAACACCCTGAAACCGTTATTGGACCCGCAGGGCGCTGATAGTCCGCTGAGTATAATTGGTCCACAGGCTGCACGTGGAGAAAACCTAGCAATAAGCTTTAAAAAGCGTTATTTTTACTGGCTTGCTACAACGTCCAAGCCTGCGTGCAGGCATGTTACATCGGACTGCCAGCGCCCTACGTTCCCTCTCTATCCTGGCCCTTTGGGCCGTCGGTAACATAGTGCCCCAGGTATTTAATGTTGTACCAACAAATATTTCAATTCTCGCCTCGCACATCCTCGCCTAACCTTTCACACCAAAGATGCGCCCATCTGAATGACGTGAATTTAAATTTTGCTATAGGTACTATATATTTATATATATTATCATCATCATTTCAGCCGAAAGACGTCCACTGCTGGACATAGGCCTCCCTCAAGTATCGCCACAACGACTGGTCCTGCGCCTTCCGCATCCAGCGGATTCCCGCGACCTTCACCAGGTCGTCGGTCCACCTTATGGGGGGCCTACCCATGCTGCGCCTTCCAGTACGCGGTCGCCACTCCAGAACTTTATTGCCCCATCGGCCATCATTTTTGCGAGCAATGTGCAGATGCCAATTTTATATATATATATACACACCGGCACAATTAGCGGAACAGAAAAAAAAGTGAGACTATGAGATAATAACGCATATATTTGACGAAAATGTAATTAGACACAAAGTAACAAATTGATTAACATCTTTTAACAACGACTTTGAAAAGTCTTCGTTATTTTTTATTGAAAAATAAAGAAATTTGAAATAAGTGAAATTTTTAGATGATTATGAACCATCACAAAAAAAAAAAAAAAATAAGCATTAAATGATTTAACAATAAAATTAAAGCAAAATTAATAACGAGTGTTTCCCCCTCTTGCTCTGATTACGGTTTCCATTCGTCTGGGCATGCTACAGATTATGTTATCGATGATTTCTTGAGGCAACCGCTCCCACTCCTCAAGTAATGCGTTTCCAAGTTCATTCAGATTGTTGGGGGGTGGCATTCTGGATTTAACCCTTCTTTTTAGCAAGTCCCAGACATGCTCTATCGGATTCATATCGGGGGAATTTGCTGGCCACTGCATCACCGGTATACCTACGTGGCTCCTATATGCCTGTACCGATTGTGCACTATGAGCACGAGCATTATCTTGCATTAGAATAAAGTCGTCACCAATAAATGGGGCAAATGGTACAACATGTTCTTCTAAAATGTCTCTGATGTATCGATCTGCTGTCATGGTCCCTCCTGTGACTATCACTAACTCCGTGCGAGCTCCCAAACATATCCCTCCCCAAACCATAATCGAGCCGCCACCATAAGCCACTGTGTGTTTAAAATTAGACTGTATGTGGCGTTCTCCTTTGCGTCTCCATATTCGCTGTCTCCCATCGATCTGTTTTAAAAGAACTCTGCACTCATCAGTAAAGAGAACCTGCTGCCATTCGTTCAAATCCCAATGACGATGTTCTCGCGCATAGCTTAATCGGTTTACGCGGTGACGTCTCTCAAGTTTTGGGCCTTTGGCAGGTATATACGACCCTAAACCAACTTCTTCAAATCTCCTGCGAACTGTACGCTCACTCGCACTCCTCGAACGTCTTCCAGTTCAATCCGAGCTTGTACAGCCGTTAATCGCGTATTCCTACGAACTCCAAGTTGTAAAAAACTGTCATCTCGCCTCGATGTACATCTTTTTCTACCTTGACCCCTCCTCCCCACAAGAGAATTAGACGATCTGTACCGCTGGATGCTGCGATGAATCGTTGATACTGGTTGACGAAGCCTTGAGGCAATCGATCTGTAGGTATGGCCATTTCTTCTCATTTCATCAGCCCTAATGATTTCCAGTGATGTTAAGTCAGGCATAATAAAGAGCTTTTAATAAACAAAATTGCCTATAGAATAACAAATTTATAAAAAACCATTAAGTGCAATTTTTCAAAAAAATTACAATTACGTAGTTATTACTCGAACAAGTTGACAAAACGTATTGTTCGGGAAAATAAAACAAATGAATGAAAAAAGTGTATGTCATCTAATTTTCTATTTTCAAATTTGACAATAAATTTAAAAAATATCATAACTGGCCAGTTCCTCAAGTAAAAGATTTTAAAATCCTGCTTTTTTTGTGTTCCGCTAATTGTGCCGGTGTGTATATATATCATCATTTCAGCCGTAAGACGTCCACTACTGGACATAGGCCTCCCCCAATTAAGGGGGGGATGTGCCATAATCGCCACGCTTGGCAGGCGGGTTGGCGATCGCAGTTGGTTGGTTAAATACTCAGAGAACGCTGCTGCCCATTCTCTGCTGAATCCCTTAGTCGCCTTTTACGACACCCATGAGAAGAGATAAGATTGTATATATATATAAATACAATAAATATATATATAATTCTCGCTCGGCCCGTCCACGCCACGCCTCGCCGGTGTGAAACCACCTTTAGAGATCTGTAGCGCGATACCGAAAGTTCAAGGAAAGTTCGCTCGATCGTTCACTCACACGTACACAAACGTATCATCCGTAGAAAAGCTAAAACGTTTCCGTTATAATTATGATTAGCGCGATACGAAATGTGTCTACATAACGTTTTTGGCAGTGGTTTAGCTATGGTATAAAACAATACGTTTAAAAATTTGAACGTACATCAGGGGCATGGGCGCCGGCAGAAATAATTTCCAGGTGGTGCAGACTTTAGTTTTCTTACAATCTTTGCCGTATCGTCGCCTCAGTGCTTGAATGTTCAAACGACCATTGACCGAGTTTTACCGGAGACGTTTTTTTTAGTTTATTATTGATTTAAGAGAAATATTTTGGGAACTTTGATGATTTAAGAATAATGTATAGTATATATTACATTATTCTTAAATCTTCAAGGTATAAAAAGTATTTCTCTTAAATCAATAATAAACTGAAAGAGGCGTCTCCGGTAAAATTTGGTCAATGGTCGTTTGAACATTCAAGCACTGAGGCGACGGTATATGATTGTTAATAGCTGCAGTTACTTTTTAAATGAGAATTGTGTAATTACTGCCTACTAATTATTGTGAATAAAAAAATGATTTTCAACAGACGGCTTTTTATTTCAATCATTCCTGTTGATCCCGAGATTCCCAAGGGGTGCAAGTGCACCCCCTGGTACCCCCCTGCCGGCGCCCATGATCAGGGGTGATGTAAGTCGCCACTATTCTTCACTGGAAAACTTGAAATCAGTTTCTCATCACCTATGTGAGCCTTCAATACTTCCGCATTAGTGATCAGCCATTAGCCGCCTTGGTAAGGCCAATCGGATTGCAGTACCCCGCGGCGATGCTTGTGGGAGGCCTATGTCCAGCAGTGGACGTCTTTCGGCTGAAATGATGATGATCACCCTGCCAACTAGTTGGCATAATTTATCCTCCTGCCTACATCTGTTCTACCAGTAGAACATAAAAATCAATAAATGCTATTTCAATACAATCTACAAATAAATTTGATTTTTATGTTCTACGGGTAGAACAGATGTAGGCAGGAGGTTATTGTACGTATTATATTCAACAGTAGGCGTGTATCATATCGGGGTCTATGGCAAGTGTATGGTCAATGGGGTAACGCTAATGCCGTTGAAAATGGATTTTCGTTGATTTTCGTAACAATATTATATGTTCGTAACAAATCGCACAAATTGTGAAACTTTATCACCATATTCCAATAGGTCATCGGAAAATACACACTAATTTGTATAAATTAGGCCTCCACGTGTTGCTTACATTTATGTAGATAAAGGCACACTATACCTACCTACTACACACCATATTATATATAGGTCGTTATAGACTTGTATAGGTACCATTATATTCGCGCAACGAGCACATAGCCTCCGTGGCGCAATTGGCTAGCGCGTTCGGCTGTTAACCGAAAGGTTGGTGGTTCAAGCCCACCCGGGGGCGGTTCTTTTTGTAGTGTTATTTTATTATTTTTATGTTTTTTTTCAGAGTTTATGGTGTATGAAATAATTATCAAATTATAATTGAAAGTTAGATTTATTGTTTGATTTAGAACAAGGCGTGAAAAGTAGAAAATACCTACTACTTTTTACAAATGTCAAAAAAATATAGTAGGTACTCACCTCGGACGAATAAAAATGGCGGATGGAATCTCGCTAAGAAACGATTGAAGCACTTGGTTTTTTCCTAAACCCACTACAATTTGACAGAATTTTATTAGTGACACTACGACAACGACTACCGTCACATGAGATTTGTTGCTGTTTGTCTTACTGTGGGTGTGCTAGCCCGTACTCTTAAGCGAGCCGTCTTACTATGGGCGTTATTCCGTTGGCTCAGCCCAAAACGAAAGACGCGATCTTTGGCAGTACCTATCTCGCCAATCACTGACTCCAAACTCCAGAAGATCATCTACCACCGACTAGGCGTCGCAGTCACCCTTTCGGTCGACCCAGATAGACTCTTCGCGTCTCCATCTTCTCCCATACTCTCCACGTGACCAAGCCAACGAAGTTTGTGAGTGCCTCTCCTATTATGTTTGGTTCGGCCACGGGCTCCCGGCATTCTTCCTGATCAGCCAGGCTCCATCCGGTCTCTGCCCAGGACCGGTTTTACCTTACGGTAAGACCCTCCTCTCTGTTATTCTTCATAAACATTTAGAATAGAAACAGTGCGGCGTACGCGCACCTAGCTCCCCC
Source organism: Asteroscopus sphinx (assembly GCA_949699075.1). Taxonomy (NCBI): domain Eukaryota; kingdom Metazoa; phylum Arthropoda; class Insecta; order Lepidoptera; family Noctuidae; genus Asteroscopus; species Asteroscopus sphinx. Next base: position 3,967,285 of record OX453029.1, on the reverse strand, counting down.
ACCGGATGTTTATAAATGTTAACAAACTCTTGTTCTCCCACTCCGGATGTTTCTCAATGTTGACAAACGTTTGTGAACATGGGTGTGGGATCACCTTGATCTCTATTATAAGGGCATGCTATTTTTGTTTTGGGAGACAATAAACATAACTAGTGAGAGATCAGAAACGATGGCTATCATGTTTGATTCATCAACTCAGCCTATCGCAGTCCACTGCTGGACATAGGCCTCTCCCAAGTTGCGCCACAACACTCGGTCCTCTGCCTTCTGCATCCAGTCTCCCCCAGCCACGTTCTTCAGGTCGTCGGTCCTCCTGGCAGGGGGGCGCCCAACGCTGCGTTTGCCGATTCGCGGTCTCCACTCAAGGACTCGTCTGCTCCAGCGGCTATCGGTCCTTCGACAGACATGGCCAGCCCACTGCCACTTCAGCTTACTGATCCTACAAACTATATCGGTCACTCCGGTTCTTCTCCCGATAATCTCGTTACAGAATTTGTGGACTAGCCCAACTGTCAGTGTCCACGTCTCGGCACCGTAAGTCATGACAGGCAGGACGCACTGGTTGAAGACCTTTGTCTTCAAACTTTGCGGTATAGGCGACGGCGACTTCTGTAGGCTTCTTTCTCGAAGTTGTGTCTACCAAGCTGAATTACCTGCCACTCATGCCAATCATGTTTGATTGCCGTCACGTTACTACTCATCACAGACCAGTAAGCCTCTAGATGCCGATTGGCCGGATACTCCTGGTCACCAAGCGTATGCAGTAGCACTACTTATCATACACCCCACAGCCAATCGGGACGTCACTCTGTCAGCGAACGGCACCAATCACACCACCGAACTTTTCAGCCGACCAATCATACTGCACCGTTCGTCCCCTGTCCCCCGCCAACATTTTACGACTGTTCTCATGCAAAAGTTTGTTTATGCGGCGTCTTGAGGCTTACTGGTCTGTACTACTCATAATAGGTTCAGTTGAAAACCAGCGTCAGGCACTAGTTGCCTGGCATTTATGCTGAACTGGACCTTTTTTATGGTATAGGATGGCGAAACGAGCTAAAGGCCCACCTGATGTTAAGTGGTTACCTTTGCCCATAACAACTGCAATACCACCTAGGCTGTTGCCTAAATGGTATGCCTAAGTCGATTCGCCAAACTGAGACATGAAAATGGAAAGTCTCATGTGATTGTAATTTCACCGGCACCCGTACCCTTCAGACCGAAACACAGCAATGCAAGCATCACTATTTGGCGGAGAAGTAGGTTATACGGTGGTAGTACTTCCCCAGACGAGCTCTTCCACAAAGGAGCTCAGCTATTACTTGTTATACGTGTTGATTCTCTAACGGCCAAAATTAATATCCAATCTTCCCCGGACGAGCTCTTTCACAAAGGTGACAAAGGAGCTCTACTACTACTAAAATATACCTATTTGGCACAGTCGCTGGGCACATTACTTATTAACAATTTTTTATAATGTTTTACTAAATTGTGTGTTATCTGTAATTGTGTATCCTGTCTTATGCCAAATAAACGATTCTTTCTATCATTTGGTACATGCATACCCTCAATCTTTACACACATGCACATTGCATCTTTGGTGTTTGCGCGTTTAGAGGATGCCATAATCAAAATTGATAAGTATAAGGACAAGTGTCGCGGGTTAGGGTGATGGCTTTATTTCACCAACGGTAATTGAATAATCAGGCGTTGATGAACACCGGCCTAATTAGAAGGTATAGTGTTAATGTGCTCCCACACCCGTGTTTACAAACTTTGTCAACATTTATAAACAGTGGGAAAACTATGCAAACTGCTCAACACCGGATGATTCTAAATGTTGATAAACCTTTCTAAGGCCCGTATTCCAGAAGGATACTCAAGCGTTTATCTCTGTTTAAAACTAGTTTTGAGTTGAGCTTTGATTTTAGAACGTTCCTCAAGCAGAGATTTATTGATCACAGTTCAGCTGAGTTTAGTTTCGTTTTATACTGTCACGTATTTGGGCAGATATTTGATCTGTAATCACTCAAGCGTGGTCCAGACTACGCTTGAGTAGAGATTTCTATTATATTTCAGGTCAAATTCGTGTGTTTTGTTGTTGAATTAAAGTTTATAATTACCGTTCTGGAATAAGACCGATACTCAAGTAACGATTCTATACTTAAGACGCTGACAACAGCCAAATACCCCAAATAGGCTTCTTTTAAAAACATTTTTAGCTGTATCTATTCAGTTTGTGGCAGTGAAAAAAATATATGTTAATCTTGATCGTATTTTCTGAAACTGTATTGTGCCCAAAACACGTTTTCTTGAAGTTTTCTCAATAGAAAAGAATTGTAAACTAACCTCTTAAAACATGCTTTAAAACAAACAATCTCTATTATTTACTAAATATTATAAATAAAATTAAGAAAACATTTGAGAAAGACAATAATCTAAACATTTATTGTTTCTGTTTTTCAAATAAGCTTTTAGTTTTTTATTAAAAAGAAATATTGTTAATTTTCATTCAAGTTGAGCGGCGTATCCGACGTCCCTCGGCTCGTTGCCTCTCTTTCAGTTCTGTACGAAACAACAGTGACCGCAGAGGTCTGATTTTTTAGGTGTTGTCAGCCTCTTAAGTAGGTGATTGGAGTTTAAACTGTACTTGAGGAAGCTACTGTAATACGGGCCTAAGTACTGGTGTGGGAGCACCTTAAAAGGCGTTTAACCCCACTATTACAATTTAAAAGGTTCCTATTTTTTCTAGCATAATCTAACTAAAGGCATAAGAATAGACAATAATACTAGTATTATTATCTATTTTATGCTAAAGGCACCTTTAGTGATAATGTGAATATAAAAATTTTGGTTTTGCTTCTCAACACAAGATGGCAGTATTTTAAATTTCAAAATACTGTCGTAGTAAAACTTAAAATTCCGACTATATGAAAAAAGTCCGAATAATTTATCTATTCGACAACAGATGGCGCTTACTTAAGAATTTATATCAATTTAATTTTCCTACTGTAATGGTCACAGCACTGCAGCACTAGTTTACATTTTCATCTACACTATAATATTAGAAAGAGGAAAGATTTGTATTTTGTGTGTGTTTGTAATAAGTAAGCTCAAAAACTACTGTGCCGATTTCAATTTTTTTTTCACCTTTAGTAAGCTACATTCACCCTGAGTAACATAGGCTATATTTTCATGTCCACCGTGCGAAGCCGGGAAGGGCCGCTAGTCTTTTATAACATTCTTAACACCACTGTCCACCATCACGCTATAACGATCTTACGTGGTCAAAATACCTGATCTTCTTGTCTTGCAATTCTAATTTCTTTAGAAGAAAAGTAGGGTAAGGGTAGCAAGGGTAATCTGTAATCTGAGGGTAACAATAGAAAAGTTTTACAAAACTCAAGTCCACACCTACCTAGGTACCGTCAAGTAATATAAAAGATCGTAGGCTACCTATCGCTGGTTAATATTACGTTTTAACACAAATTTAATAGTTACCGAGGTACGTAAACTTGGTACGTAAATTTTGTTTCGCTTAAAATAAAACCAAACAAAATTTCTTACGGCTTCCCTTCTGAAAATATTCACACTTCACCAGGGCCGACCGCACGTCCGTGGTAACAGTTTGACATTGACAGCGCCTTTGATTCGTAAGCAGTAAGGGCGCACCGTCATGCAGTCGACTAACTACCCAGTGTTAATGAAAAACCTGGGCCTTTATAAAATACGTTTGACGTCCATTATAAAACAGAAAATCTGCGGCCCTGAAAAGGGCCTTGTCATTAAGAATCTATTTTTTATACATTATCTAAAAAATTACCCGCCGAAACCGTACAGAGTTCTACCTTGTCTCTTCAAGGCATAGACAACGTCCATAGCTGTCACGGTTTTTCTTTTGGCGTGTTCGGTGTACGTAACGGCATCTCGAATCACGTTTTCGAGAAAAACTTTCAGCACGCCGCGTGTTTCCTCGTAAATTAATCCTGATATTCTCTTGACGCCTCCTCTTCTTGCTAATCTTCTGATGGCGGGTTTCGTAATTCCTTGAATATTGTCGCGAAGAACTTTCCTGTGACGTTTGGCACCCCCTTTTCCAAGTCCTTTCCCGCCTTTTCCGCGACCTGTCATGTTGTTTTTTTTTTTCTATGTGTGTTGCCGATGCCAAGATGTGGAATGCGGCCTAGTTCGTGCGTGGGGCATATGTATAAGGTCGGCGAGCGAATATTTCAATAGATGAGGGTAGTGTTAAAACTTTACTGAAAGAGATTTTTTAGAATACCGTCAACATTAAATTATTTTGTGATATTCAGTAATAATGATAAAACACATGTAGTTGTATGTTGCACTTTTGTTAACATATTTTTGTGAAAAATTTCATGCATTTATGTAGGTATATGATGTAGAAGTTATTGAGTTGTAAACGGGCAAATGGACAGACGGACAGAACGATATTATAAGGGTTCCTTGTAGTCTGCCTCTGTGACTGCCTCGTTGGTCTAGTGGTCGCAAGCGCGACTGCAATTAGAATTGAATTGGAATTAGATTTGAATTAGATTCCCGGGTCGGGCAAAGTGTTATTGGGTTTTTACTTTTTACATTAGGAAATTCTCAGTAGCAGCCCGGAGTCTGGATTTATGCCCGGTCAATGGCAATAGGCTCGCCCCCTATTTCATGGGACTATAACATAACTGGCGAAATGTGGGTGTACTATACTCCTCTACCTACCCCTTCGGGGAAATACAGGCGTGATGTTATGTTATGATCGTGTTTTGACGTTTGTTTCTCTGTTCTCTGATCAATTTCATATGACAATGAACAATAGTCTATCTTTATTGTGCCTATTTTATGTGCCTATCTTTATTGTGTAGGTATCAGTCTGAACGAAAGCACACGAAAGGTCGTACTTCGTTTGTCGTTCGTCAAATGCAACAGTTGGATAAGCATTTAGAAATTCACGACGCTCAATTTGGTTTTAAGAAGCACTTATCCACGGAAACAGCAATCCTCTGTCTCAAACATACTGTCCAATACTATACCAATAGGAAAACACCGGTGTACGCATGTTTTCTGGATCTCTCCAAGGCTTTTGACCTAGTATCTTATGACTGCCTTTGGAAAAAGCTCTCCCATGACACCAACCTTCCAAAGGAATTAATTAGTATATTGAAATACTGGTATAATAATCAGTATAACTATGTCAGATGGGCGGGTGTCTTGTCGGAGGCATACAGGTTGGAGTGCGGGGTGAGGCAGGGGGGACTCAGCTCACCCAAGCTTTTCAACCTGTACGTTAATAAGCTGATTTGTGAGCTCAGCAACACCAAAGTCGGGTGTTCTATTGACGGAAAATGTGTCAACAATATCAGCTACGCGGACGATATGGTGTTGCTGAGCCCATCAATCAGTGCCATGAGAAGGCTCGTTCGTACCTGTGAAGACTATGCGGTCGAACATGGTCTCAGGTACAATGCAGCCAAAAGTGAGCTGATGGTTTTCAAGGCGGGAAATAAAACCTATGAGGAGGTGCCACCAGTTATTTTGGGGGGAGTCTCACTTAACAAAGTGAACCAATTTAAGTACCTGGGACACTGGGTGACCGATAGTCTATGCGACGATGTTGACCTGGAAAGGGAACGCAGAGCATTGGCAGTTAGGTGTAACATGCTGGCCCGCAGGTTCGCACGATGTACAAAAGATGTTAAAATTACACTTTTTAGGGCATACTGCCAGTCTATGTACACGTGCGCACTGTGGGTCCGCTATACACAGAGCTCGTACAATGCTCTGCGTGTCCAATATAACAACGCATTCAGGATAATGTTGGGGCTACCGCGCTACTGCAGTGCGTCGGCCATGTTCGCGGAAGCACGTGTGCCAGATTTTTACGCACTTATGCGAACGCGAATAGCGTCTTTGATGCGGCGGGTGCGCGCTAGCTCCAACAACCTTGTTGCGCTTGTGGCAGGTAAAATGAACAGCCCTATAATGTGGCATTGGATGACGACTCACCGAGCGTCATCTGACTATGTACAGTAGTAGTAAATATAATATATGTTTTGTGTATGTTAAGAGTAAAATGTTTTTGTTATGTGTGAGTGTATGGTATATATATTTTTCTAGTGTATTTTTAAATATGTGTATGGTAGTTTATGTGTAATTTGTATTATGATCTGTTGTGTTTTCTATGTTGGTGTGTTTTATGTAATAATTCTATGGGCTATTTACTGTCTGAAAATAAAGATTATATTATTATTATTATTATAAATGCGAGTAGGCCCCCTGGTCAGTAATGCGCAAACCACACACAGAGCGGGTGCGGGTAGGGCCAGGTCGGGCGCGAGTCGGGCCCGCGGTGGGTGGAGCGTGGGAGCCGCACGTGGCTCCCGACCCGCGCTCTGTCTGTAGTGGCGGGAGACGCGCGGCACCCGATTTCCAACCGCCGCGCCACAGAGCACCCGCCGCGGGCCCGACCCACGCCCGCGTTTCGTGTGATGTCGTCCATCCATACAAAAACAGGCTATCTAATATACCCACCGTACTCCCGACTCGACCCGCGCCCGTCCCGCACTCGCATTGTGTTTGATTTGCGCTTAAAATGTCAAAAGATAAATTCTTTTGTCTTAACACAGATCAAAAACTCAACGGTGGCGTCAGATTTGCTCAGGTCAGGACCACGAATTTCCTTTATTAAAATAATATCCAACGAATAACGATACAGAGATAAAACATCGAATTGTGCTTTATCAATCTGCCATTGCATTAAAAGAGCCTCCACGAGTGACGATATTTAATTGAACGTCCGGCGCACCTTGGGCAGTCAGCCCCGCTACCAATCTGCCGACTGGCTAATATTTTTCCCACGGCATGAGCTATTATTATTATGTAGTTCATGTCGACACGATAGAAGAAGAAAACAAATATTTTTGTTCCGTACGGTAGGCCGAAACCTTTGGAAAGCATCAAGAAAGTTACAATTCGATATTTTATTGTTATAGTTTCGTTTTACGAATTAGTGAGGTAAAAACGTTTGACTCTGCCAGATAAACAAGAAACAAGTGCAGTCCTGAAAAGGACCTTGTCAAAAATCAGGTCATTACTCGACCATCATCTTACATAACCTAAATCTTTACTTGCTGCGCTATCCATCTTTCTTCATGGTCTTCTTGGGCAGGAGAATACTATTTATCGAAGGTAACACTCCCCCTTGAGAAACCGTTACCCCAGACAGCAATCTGTTCAGCTCCTCATCATTCCGGATCGCGAACACAATATGCCTTGGAATCAATCTGCTCTTCTTGTTATCAAAAGCAGCTTTTGCAGCCAGCTCCAGAATTTCTGCACACAGATATTCCAACGCTGCTGCCAAGTAAATGGGAGCTCCACTTCCAATTCTAGGCGCGTAGTTACCTTTCCTCAATATCTTGTGGATTCTTCCAACTGGAAACTGAAGACCAGCCCTTGAAGACCTGGATTTGCTCTTCTTCTCGATTTTGGGTGTCATTTTGACACAGAATTTAGGTATTGGTAACAGTCGGATTTATATTAAAAAATTAAGAATTTTTATTTGGTAGTGCTTCTAAATTCTCTAAGAATGCGGCCTAGTTCGTGCGCGAAGCATATTTATAAGGACGGCGAGCGAATATTTTAATGGATGTGGGTAGCGTTAAAAAAGTGTGACGAAAGAGATTTTTTTAAATACCGTCGACATTAAATTCTTTTACGATATTCAATATTTTAATAAATAGATCCTAAAACAAAATTGAAACTTCTATGTTAATAAAGGCGCAATAATATTATACATTCTGAAATTTGAGTCGCTTACATTTCAAATGTAGGGACCAACCGATTTATTTTCGCGATTTCAGGGTCCGGTTGGTCCCATAGTAAATGTTGTTCATAATGATGAGTACAATGACCCCTTTTCGGGAAACCCTTGACGGCCGAGTAATATTGGAAGTAAGAGTAAGAGGCGAAGACGAACTGAGTACTTCCGAAGCGATTTAAAAAAAAATATACATTTTTTTAACTAACGAGGCCGTTGCTTTTTTGGCCGAGACTTTTATAGTACTTTTCTCTCATTTGCGAGGAAACAATACACAAATTAATTCAACAATATCTAATTTTCATTCGCGCCGATTGGTTCGCGCGCGGTTCTTGGTAGATTTTCAAAGTTTTGAAAAAAAAATGTGCTTTCAGCCTTCATAATGATAAATATTTTGTACCTAAAAACACCTAATTTATGTAAGTGTACTTAAAAACCTTGCTAGCATATAATATAAAAAATGAAAATTGTCCAGCAATTTCTATTATTGTCGTGTTGGATATTACTGGCGTGTTATTTCGTTGCGTACGGAAAAGAGCTGATTGATGTATTCTTTTTTTTGAATAATGAACCAATTTCCGAGCAAGTGGGAGTTTTTTTAAAATTCGTAACACATACATATTTCGTAGGAATTACATTATAATAATAAATATGTATCTACTTAACTGCGGTTGATAGAGGAACCACTCTTTCAAAAATTTTTAAAAAAACATTGCTGTACAATAATAAATAATGCATAAAATAAATAATACATATTTGGGACGTTTTACACAGCACCATCGAGTCCCACCTAAGCAGGGCTTGTACTATGGGTACTAGACAATGGATATAATACTTACATACTTTTTTTTTGTAAATAAATACTTATAATACATAAGAAACACCCAGACCAACACAAACACTTATGTTCATCACATAAATATTTATTCTTTGGGTCAATAAATATTTTTATTATTATTGACAAAAATAGCGTTAATCGTTATTATATTTTCAACACACTTGCTTGTAAAGTGGCTCTCATTGCACCGCTTTTAGGTTCATAATGTAGCTTATTAAGGACGCGTGCTTTTTAGGGTTCCGTACCCAAAGGCTGCAAACGGGACCCTATTACTCTCGCTACGCTGTCCGTCCGTCCGTCTGTCTGTCACAGGGCTGTATCTTTGTAACGGTAATAGATAACCAGTTGAATTTTTTACAGAAAATGTGTTGCTATGAGGTGTATCACGACAAATACTAAAAACAAAAAAAAAGTCTAAAACCAAAGGGGGTCCAAGTAAGTAAGTACAAGAAACCTCGAAAATCATGCATTTTTTTAAACGTTTTTGTTCCTGTTCTATCTTCAAAACGGTAATACATACCAGCGTCAAACTTGGTAGGATTATAGTGCATAATATCTAGTTGAGTAACAAATACTAAAATACTGGACAAACATAGACATATGTGGTGGTACCTACGGAAGAAAGAGATGCAAAAATTCACATTTCGCGTACGTTCGTTGATGTCTTTAGATAAACTCTTAAACTTAACTCTTAAATTAAATCAGTTTCTATGGGGTATCAGGTCAATGGGTGGTACGGAACCCTTACTGCGTGAGTCTGACTCACACTTGGCCGGTTTTTTTACATTAATTATAGCACTAGTGCTTTTTACTTTACAGTTTATTTTTAAATCGCAGCAGAGTTTTTATGCCTTAACAAAATTAAACGAATAAATTAACTGTTTTAATTAAAATATGATAAATAAAATAAACATTTCATTTCATCAAATTATTTTTTTTTCAACAAATTAACATTAATTTGTGTTATAAACAAAAAAAAAAATTTTTTATTTTTTATATAATAAATATATTTAATAATAGGCTGTTTGGCGGTTTCCTTCGACCACCTGCGCGCGCATAGCTTATCTCTAAGTAGTCTGCAAAGAGAATATAACCACTACGTTTAGTAGTCTGTGTCTGTGGTGCGATTATAATAATCCGTGTGCCATTTTTTACAAATTCAATTTTTATCTAAAATATGTGTCATGTTTTTTTCCTCGCAAGTGTGTTGAAAAACGTCGTACGACACGCGTGAGCATTGACTATTCTCACGCGAGCATTGAGTATTCTCACTACTCGAGGCTGGATTGCAGCCCTCGCCTCCAGCCTCGAGTATAATAGTCAATTTAGCTCACTTGTATCATAATGTACTATTATAGCCGCCTTGGTAGGGCCAATCTGATTGCACTACCGCCTCAGATAGTGTCAGTCAGAATGTATTTAATTCTACTAGTACCTAATATTATAAACGTGAAAGTTTGTGAGAATGTATGGATGTTTGTTACTCTTTCACGCAAAAACTACCAACTGTATGGATTTTAATGAAATTTGGCATACAGATAGAACATAACCCAGATTAACATATAGGCTACTTTTTAGCCCGGGAAGATAAATTGTTCCCGAGGGACTCGAGCGCTTTAAACGACATTCACGCGGGCGAAGTCGCGGGCATGGGCATAGGGTCGCGGGTCGCGGGTATTTAATTAAAGAGAAAGAAGCCTAACCCTTGCTTTATCGCAAAAAAACCTTGAAAAAATCTCTGGTCTTTTGTACGGTCCATGAAAATCGTGATACTTTTTAAAATACGTTTGACGTCCATATAGAAACAGTAAGACTGCGGCCCTGATAAGGGCCTTGTCAAAACGAAACTATTTTTTCAATATAACCTAAAAAATTACAAATTACCCGCCCTTACCGTACAGCGTACAGCGTTCTACCTTGTCTCTTCTTCAAGGCATTGACAACGTCCATAGCTGTAACGGTATTTCTTTTAGCGTGTTCAGTGTACGTAACAGCATCTCGAATCACGTTTTGGAGAAATGCTACTAACACGCACGTTGATTCTTTGTAGACTAATTTTGATATTCTCTTGACGCCTCCTCTTCTTGCTAATCTTCTGATGGCAGCCCCTTTTCCAAGTACTTTCCCGCCTTTGCCGCGACTTGTCATGTTGACGTTGTTTTTCTCGATGTGCGCTGACGAAGGTAAGATGTGGAATGCGGCCTAGTTCTTGCGTGTGGCATATTTGTAAGATCGGCGAGCGAATATTTTTAAGAACGAGGGTAGTGTTAAAAAAGTTTGGTGAAAGTTTTTTAGAATACCGTCGACATAAAATTATTTTATGATATTCAATAATAATGTTCTCCCGAATTTCGGTCACGGAGGCCAATCTCAACGGAGACTAACAATCTGCGTGGGACACATTATATGTGCACAAACACAGGTGCACTCTCTATTCCTACACTCGGGACGGCAATACGACACGACCGGAGAGAGATCAGTAGGTGCAGGACCTACGGAAGTACGGACCGGACCGACTGCTTTGTTGGACTTGTTGGCCTAGTGGTCGCAAGCGTTACTGCAAAGCGTGAGGTCCTGGGTTCGATTCCCGGGTCGGGCAAAAAAAAGAATATTGGGATTTTTCTGTCAAGAAAATTTCTCAGTAGCAGCCCAGAGCTAGGAAGTTGGTGGTGCTTAATTCCCCCTGCCATCTACCATATTATTAAGTATGTAAAAAATAAAAACGAATTAACAAAAAAGTTTTCCTTCCACATTGGTTTCATAAAGTCAGCCCATCCTCTCGAGGGGACGGGCAGCATCGAATGATCAATGACAATCGAAATGAGATGTTATCATCAGACAGAAGATGACATCATAACATTTCATTTCGATTACCTTCATGCAAGGTACTCTCCTAAGCACGTTGCAGAAGATATCCTGCTTGTTCAGGAAGAGGATCCCCTGCTTCCATCAGAAATCTGGAGGATAATATTAGCAAATGTTATTATTAAGTATTCCTAATATTGCTATAACAAAAACGTAAGGCGGTCCGAAAGCTAATAAGATAAAGACACTGCGAAGATCTAATTTCGATTTCGTGTGTATTTTATGTGGTAGTTCTGTGTAGTTTCCGAGAAAGTATAAGCCTCCTTGCGATCTCATGGATGTTGTAAAATTGCACTAAAGGGTCCGTAGAAAAGGCAGCAGTTTCTGCTTTGCGTTAATTTACCAAATATTTTAATCCTAAATAAATATTTTTATTTGATTCTAATGCAACTAGCTCATTTTACCACGGCATGAGCTATTGTCATAAAGTTTGTATCATACAAGAGACGATATGAGAAAGGACATAATTATCTTGAGAACAGAACTTTCCTACTCAATGCTAGGAGGCGTTTTTTTTTGAAGAGGTAAGCATAAACATAATCGTCAGTCCATTTCTGTCCCACTACTAGTTAAGGCCATAGTCCATCAATCTGGCCTGGCGTCGGTTGGTGGATTTTATTTACAATTGCGTTTTTTTTATACAATTGCGTTAATGATTATGGAAAACATTGTGAGAAAACCTTCACACCTGATATAGTGTATGTAGACCGACAACCCAAACAAAGCCAGCATGATGGACTAAGGCCTAAACATTTTTCGTTCTGAGAATGGGCCCAGCAGGAACAATAATGGGCTTATTTTATTACGCTTCTACATTTACTGAACATGAGATTCCTCAGAATGTCACTGTCAAAAGTTTTAATCATATTTCTCTAAGGTCAATGACCTTTGAACTAGGACGTTTTAAGTATTTTTCAGTTTTCTCTCTATAACTCAAAAATTTATAATCACAATATGCTCGAAATAATTTTAAAAGAGAGTTTTTACAAAGGTCTATCAATGTGGAAGATTATAAGTTTCTACGTTGCATAGTTTAGAAACGGCAGGGGGGGGGACACATTGCAAGCCACTTTGGCAGGCTATATTTCGCAGATGGTACATCTGATAATAAAGTTATGTATGAAACATTACCTTCATTTTAGTAGACCTATTCAATGATACCCCACACGAGGGGGTGCAGCGAAAATAAAAATTTCATCCCCATTTCACATGTATGGGCGCCACCCCTAAAATACGTAATCATGACTTTTTTATTCTTTTAAAATTGAGATCTATATCTATACTATTTTTTAACAAAATTTCATTTACTTATGTTTATAACTGTAGAAGTTATTAAGCTGTAAAGGATTAGGACAGACGGACAGACGGACGGACATGACGAAACTATAAGGGTTCCTTGTAGGACTACGGAACCCTAAAAACGGGGAGTTACTATACAATATTTTGATATAACTGATGTAATAAGTATGTCTTTAATCAAATTCGATTAGCATTTAATATCAGATAATATCATTATCAGTAAAAAGATTATATTTTGATAAAATACATTTAGTTACTGTGATTTCGTTGTGGTGGCTTTAAATAATATTTCTAAGGTTGGTGATTTATTTTAACTATTTATTTATTCTTGATGGCGTGGCGTGTGTAGTCCGCCAACCCGCACTAGGCCACTGTGGTGGACTAGGGCCTGTATCCTTCTCATTCTGAGAAGAGGCCCGTGCCCAGCAGTGGGCTGATTATGTTATTTATTTATCTATACCTATAGAATGTATGCTACACATAGAAATCTGAATAGTATGATGAAATTACAATCACATGAGACTTTCCACCTTCATGTCTCAGTTTGGCGAACCGACTTGCGGTACCATTTAGGTAACAGCCTAGGTGGTATTGCAGTTGTTATGGGTAAAGGTAACCGCTTAACATCAGGTGGGCCTTTAGCTCGTTTCGCCATCCTATAGTATAAAAAAAAAAAAAAGTATAAGGTAATAGCAGTGGCAAAGGCGCGAAAAAGTGTCGCCGCGTACAGGTGTCTCGTAGGACATCAGTGCGGGAACCGGTTGCTTAATCATCAGTGCTGTTTTGGACGCAGAGTCACTAAAATTAAATTTTGCAGCATACCGATCTAGCAGCAGATTTTATAGGCTTAATTAATTTTGCATTCTTCTTCTATCGTGTCGACATGAACCACATAATAATAACAACTCATGCCGTGGACAAAAGATTAGTCAGTCAGCAGGTTGGTAGCGGGGCTGACTGCCCAGGGTGCGCCGGACGATCAATTAAATATCGTCACTCGTGGAGGCTCTTTTAATGCACCCCATTTTGTATTGAATCATGAATGTTATAAACATGGTGGGCGTAATTGCATATTTTTGTGTTAGTAGCGGAAAATCGGCGACCCACGTTCTGGTGTTAAAAGACATAGATGACGTTTCTATTACCTTATTATTAAGATTTCTATGATCCTACATCATAAACATTTAAATAATATGAATGTGTTAGGCGCCGCCACATCTTCTCATGGTTGTCGTTAAAGGCGACTAAGGGATTCACCAGAGGATGGGCAGCAGCGTTCTCTGAGTAGGTATTTAACCAACCAACTACGATCGTCAACCCGCCTGCCAAGCGTGGTGATTATGGCATATCCCCCAAACTGTTTGGGGAGGCCTATGTCCAGCAGTGGACGTCTTTCGGCTGAAATGATGAGGCGCAACCCCTAAAATACATAATTATGTTATTTTTATTCTATTAAAATTGAGATCTATACCAAAACTACTTAGGTATATGCAAAATTGTATGCATTTAAGTTTATAACTGTAGAAGTTAATTAGGACTGTGGCCGATGTTGATATTTTTTTTTATACTTATGGTTCTCCTAGATAGCTGCACAGCAGGTTACACGATGCATTTGATACCGTGCATGAAAGGCCGCGATGAGTACGAGGAACAGTCCAAACAGATCGACCGCGAGATCAAACAATGGATCAAGTCTTATAATCAAGTGAGTATCATATCAATAATTATTTATTTATAAGCACTTTATCTAAGGTACATTTTGAAAAACACCCATAGTAATTACGTAAGGAGAAAAAAGTGAAAAAACCGCTCTGAAAATGCTCATCGTGTTTTCGCAAAAAACCAGAAAAAATTGTTTTCAACAAATCGCTTTGATATTTTTCTAAAAATAAATACTATATTTTCTTTCAGTATACAATATTTTTAACCGACGAAAAAATGGAGGAGGTTCTCAATTCAACGCGTATTTTTTTTTTTTTTTTTTTTTTTTTATGTATGACTACGCATAACTTTTTACAGAGTGGTCCGATTTTGATGATTCTTTTTTTAATGGATAGGGTTTATCTTGAAGTTGGTCCCATTTAAATTTCAAAATCAAAATCCACCCCTAAGGGTAATAAAACAGGGGATGAGTGTTTGTTCACCCACTGAATTCTTACCTGTTAACTGATTCTGTTGAAACTTGACACACACAAATATAGTTCTAGACACTACGACATAATGGAGACCTGGAGTTAGATTTTAACCACAAAAAAATGAAAAATAAAACTTTTTAACAAAAAATTGAACCGACGAAAACAGAAACTGAAAAGCGAAAAATAACTAATTATGAGTCGGCGCCAAACAACCAATCAACGAAGATCATTAAATTACTTTAAATAAATAATAAAAACTACGTCACATCAAATACAATGTGAAATTTCCAACGATAAACAATTAGGTACTTTCCAAAAATGCGTTCTCCGCTCGGCCACTTGCAACTTCCACGCACTTTGCTTGTTAAAAGTTTGTTTGGCGCCGACTCATAATTAGTTATTTTTCGCTTTTCAGTTTCTGTTTTCGTCGGTTCAATTTTTTGTTAAAAAGTTTTATTGAAAAATACTATTATTTCCCGAAAAACAGTTGGCAACCCTAATTCGAGCATATATCGGCTTTTAACTAAATATAGTTCTGAATAGAGTAAATACGCCAAAACGAGGGCGCAAATATTTTCAACAATGTCGTTTAATTAATATTTTAATTGATTTAACAATAAAAGCCGTTTGCGAGAAATCAAAACTTGAGGGATAGGCAGACTGATAGACACTGAAGGCGCGATAGCAGCCAAGTAGCTCCCACATCAATCAAAAATTATTACTCGCTGAATACATTCATCATTTATCGAAAATTCGTTTTTAACAATTGGGTATTGTAGTTTCAGAAACTATTAACTCTGTAAATTATAGTGAGCTGGGGGCCTAGTACGAGTTTGACACTTTATAATACTTTCATAGTTTTCGTCGATTTTCATTCATAAACTACTAGTTCCTCCTCGTATCCGCCAGGGGCGCAACTGATTAATGAATGAAAGTCGTCGAATTCGATGGAAGTATCGGTAAGTGTCAAACTCGTACTAGGCCTACTGTAGTTGTAGATAGAAAAAGTGTCAAAATCAAAAGTGGCCGTTTTTGGCACATTTTCTATCTACAACTACGGCGAAGTATAATTTACAGAGTTAATAGTTTCTGATTAAACTACCAGTACCTGTACTTTAATTGTTAAAAACGGACTATCGATAAATTATGTATTCAGCGAGTAATATTTTTTTTGCTTTTGGGACTTAGCTGGTACATGCGCCTTAATTGACAAAGTTGTTCAATGATATTGTATGTTGTGTGTGTTATGCATATTAAGCCAATTCATAGGATATTATTTCAGGCAATAAAGTTGTTACTGTTGGGCACAGGCGAGAGTGGAAAAACAACCATAATAAAGCAGATGAAAATCCTACACGTTCAAGGATTTTGTGCAAGGTACTTGTAAAACTTTATTTGGTCTTTATAATTATGCTTCTTTGAATTCTTATACGGACATGTGCATTGTAGAGTAGATATTTTGATTTTTTAACTGGTTTGAACCCCTAAATAGCTATTAATGGCATAGAGCAGGGGTCACCAAATGGCGGACCGCCGAAATTTTGTGCGGACTTTAAGACCTTAAGTAAACCGTACAATATAATTTATTTGTGTTACTTGAGTAATTATCCGGAGAAGAACCGGAGTGACCGACATACCTTGTAGGATCAGTAAGCTGAAGTGGCAGTGAGCTGGCCATGTCTGTCGAAGGACCGATGGCCGTTGGAGCAGACGAGTCCTTGAGTGGAGACCGCGAATCGGCAAACGCAGCGTAGGGCGCCCCCCTGCCAGGTGGACCGACGACCTAAAGAACGTGGCTGGGGGGGACTGGATGCGGAAGGCAGAGGACCGAGCGTTGTGGCGCAACTTGGGAGAGGCCTATGTCCAGCAGTGGACTGCGATAGGCTGAGTTGATTGATTGATTGACTTGAGTAATTTGTGTGCGGTAATAAATACCCATAAAAAATCAATTGCCTCGAAACTTCTTACTTTGTTTGGGTAAACATATATTTGTGAAGCAGCATTTTCCATATTCAGGTATCCTTTCGTTTTATTTCTTCATGGATATTGTATCTATATTTACACATTTAAGTTTATTATTTCAATTTTAACAAAGTAAATACACGTGGCGATGCAAAGGCGGGGAGGGGGGAAGGGTAGGTGGCTAACGGACCGCGACGGTCATATTATTTTAAAAACGGACCCCAAAATGAAAGTAATTGGTGACTCCTGGCATAGAGTATCGGATCGTTGGGTTCCCTCCTATTATGGTCGAGCCAAAACTTAAAATCGTTATTAGTATACTTCAATGAATTTGTCTCAGTCATTAACCTACATTATTCTCACACAATTCTTTCCAATTAATCATAAATAAATAATAATTAATTTTATTGAGTCAGCCACACAACATTCAGCCATCCTAAATATCCTTCTTACTTACGAGAGCGTTTTTCTTTTTTCAAACCTTCTGATGCTCCTTGCAGATCTCACCTTAAAACTCTTCTTAAATTTCAACCTCACAAAACGGATTTCTATTCTTATGCCTTCTCTGTGCATGCAGTAAGATTATGGAACTCACTCCCGCCTAACATACGGAATTCTCAATCCATTACCTACCCTCATAATTTGTTATTGCATAATAAATGTATTTATTTAAGTATCTATTGCTTCTTTAGAATTAATTTTAAGTTTCCTATCTTTTTACACACTTTTTACATTTGATTTCTTACAACTTATTTCTCCTCTCGCAGGTCTGCTGGTAGAAATTTCATTGAAATAAGCAGTACCTTTGTAGGTACTAAATGATTTTAATGCTGTCTCCTTTCATATGTCATTGTGTGTACATAAATAATAAATAAATAAATATTTTTTACAATTAACAAATCGTTTTTATCATGTAACATATCATTGTACTATTATTATTTGAAATAAGTATATCCATGGAGTTTCTTGCCGGATCTTCTCCATAGGACCAACTTTTTGGAACCGTGCAACTAAATTCTTAACGAACACTGAAATCGCGAAAAAAAGTCAGGTAACAAAAAGTAGGGATCATAGGGATCATATGTATTTTTTTTCGCGATTTCAGCTTTGGTCCCATAATAAAAGTTGTTCATACTGATGAATACAAAATTAATATTCAATCTATCCACGACTTAGGTACCCTACTAGAGATAGAAATTTGACATATTACTTATGTATGGAGTTTATTTCAAATTCATATCTCTAGTAGGGCAAATCAATCTATCCACATAGATTGGATATTAATAGTGTTTTTATGTCATAATATAAAAGGGCATAGCGTTATACATATAATTGTAAACTTTATTAGAGACTGCAGTGTGGATTCCCGAGATATCTTTACCAACATTATTTCTCTTGAACAATTTGGAATGTTTGACTTCTTTTGTCTTTCCACCGTCGATATAATAATGCCGTTTTATAATCTCCAGTGAACGAGCTGAGAAAGCACAGCAAATCCGCCACAATATCCATGAATCTATCCATGATATAGTAAATAACATGGACATGCTCGAGGTTGAACTACAGAACCAGAAGAATGTTAAGTCAAAAGAATATATTCTCAAACTTGGTGATGAAGGTCCAAAGGAATACACAGAAGTAAGTATCTACCTATTAATAAATAAATAAATATCTTTGGGACATTTTTACACAGCACCATCTAGTCCCAAACTAAGCAGAGCTTGTGCTATGGGTACTAGACAATGGATATAATACGTATATACTTTTTTTTGTAAATAAATACTTATTATACATAAGCAACAATACCCAGACCAACACAAACACTTATGTTCATCACACAAATATTTGTGTCCTGTGGGAATCGAACCCACGACCTCGTTATCAGCAGTCCACTACACCACATAGGTTGTATTATCCTTATCCTGCATATTTTTAAATAACTATCTATTAACGCAACGTTCTTAACATGGGTATAGCCGATAGCCGGTATCATTGTGTCCTGGTGGCAACTGGACTGTGTCTGTAATTTATAATTTGGACAAAAATATGAAAAATATTAGGTAGGTAGGATGGTACCTATTTAACAGCACAATATTCTGGAACTTCCACCTGTCGTAACAATTATCATCTGCTGCCCTGCTGCATAATTTAAAGTTTAATTTTATTATTTTCAGGATTATTTTGACTGCGTAAGATCGTTATGGCGTGATGGTGGTGTCAGAGAATGTTTCAAAAGATCTAATGAATATCAACTCATAGATAGTGCCGAATAGTAAGAACATTTTATTATAATTTAGATTGATGTTAATTCGTTAGTAAGCGTCATCTGTCATCGAATAGATAACCACTCAGGCGTTTTGCATATAGTCGGAATTTTTGTTTTACTGGGTGTCGATTCTCTTGTACACCCACCTTAACCTAACTATAACTAAAATTTACAAATTTTAGTTTAGAAAATCATAAAACTTATTCTGTGTTTATCTTTTTCTTATTTTAGAAAACTTGTTGACAGCTCTAATAATTGAGTTTGACGCATCTAAGTTGAATTGGCGGTGTTACCAGTACATCTTAAAATAATTATTAAAGAGTGAATGGAATGACCGAAAGTTCACAAAAACAGAAGGAAATTAAATAATAATTATATTTGGAATTATTAGTTTATCATTAAAATTAAGAAGAAAAAATCATTTCACGAAATAAAGTACATTTTTGTTTTATATTTTCAATAAAATATATAAATTGGAATAATGTGATCAGATTAAAGAGCTAGGTTATTATTTTCTACGGCCCGTATTACAGAACGATACTCAAGCGTTGATCACTGTTTAAAACAACAGAGATTTATTGATCACAGTTCAGCTGAGTTTAGCTTTATTTTATACTGTCACCTGTTTCGGTATTTGAGCAGAGATTTGATCTGGGGGTCTAGTACGAGTTTGACACTTACGAATACTTTCAAAGTATTCGTCGACTTTCATTAATAAATCTGTAGTTCCTCCTCGTATCCGCCAGGGGCGCTACTGATTTATGAATGAAAGTCAACGAAAACGATGAAAGTATTCGTAAGTGTCAAACTCGTACTAGGCCCACTGTAATCAATCACTCTAGTGTGGTCCAGACTACGCTTGAGTAGAGATTTCTATTTTAATTCAGGTCAAATTCGTGTGTTATGTTGTTGAATTAAAGTTTATAATAATTACCGTTCTGGAATAAGACCGATACTCATGTAACGATTCTATCCTTAAGTAGTGATCAGGTGATTGGAGTTTAAACTGTACTTGAGGAACCTTCTGTAATACGGGCCTAAGAGTACCTATCAAAGGAGATATATTGTTATTATTGCAGCGTATCATATTGTATATCTTAAACAACGAGAAACAGAGCTATTTGCAAAAAACCGCAAGGACCTTTGAATTCCATGGGCAATGACAATAATAAACTATTTCTTTCATTTAAAAAGCTGGTATTTCCCTTTTTAAAGACGTGGTTAAAAAGTTCTAGCACCCAGGACACGAAATTTCTCAAAAAAGTTGAATAAATTAGAATATAAGCCAAAAAGTACCACGCAGGATTGGAGACTTGGAGACTTTCTCCCCAAAAGAGGGAAAATTTGTGAATTCAGGCTTTTTAGGGACACATATTAGCATAAAATGATAGAATTGAATGTCAAACATAGATTTTTTTTTCCCATTGTATGGGATTTATGTACTTCTTATCCTTTATTATATAGGTACCTCTTCTTATCGAAATTATAAATTTCATTGTATATTTCTATGACAATTTACCTTTCTGCTGAATCTACAACAGCTGCAACCACATAGTAGGCATCCATTATTTATTTTAAAATACCTAAAAACTATAAAAATGAATAAAATAAGCTTTGCAATTTTAGTTGTTGATAACTAATTATAGTCGACATGTATTTTGATGCCTTCTAAAAATAGTCAGATTTAGGTTGACATTTCTAATATTAGGTGAAAAACGTCAATTACAGAATAGCATTTCATTTTACTCTAAATTAAATGTTTTTCAGTTTTCTAGACAGAATAGATCTTATTGAAAAAACCGATTATCTACCATCAGACGCTGACATATTGAGGTGTCGGCTGAAAACAACAGGAATACAAAAGATTGAATTCAAAGTAAAGGTAATCTATCCTTAAAACAGATCTACATTTTATCAAATCAAATCATATATTCGTCATCATAACTACACGGACCAATCTTATGTTTTTATTTGTAGGTACCAAAATCAATGCATGGTGGTGTCCAAGATTTTTGGATGTTTGATGTTGGCGGCCAAAGGGGTGAAAGAAAGAAATGGATCCAGGTACGTTCCCCTTAATTCTAAAATTACGGGTATTTCTCAATAATTCTCATTGTAATGACAGCTATTTATACGCATGGTGGCCAACCAGCACTGACACAGATAAAATCTATCTTTCGCTTTGCCGTGTTGTGTACACTCAATCGGTTACTGAAATGATAGTAGCTGTTTTAATTTATTGTTGTTCCTTCAGGTTTTTGAAGGTATCCATGCCATATGGTTCCTGGTAGCGTGCAGTGACTTCGACCAGACCCTCAGAGAAGATGGCACGCAGAACAGACTCAAAGAAGCACTAGTGTTGTTTGAAGATGTTTGGCAGAGCAGGTAAATGTGTTCCTATTCAGCTAAAAATCGCCCACTGCCTAACAAGAAGACTTCTGCGGTGAAAAACCGCGAGGAGTACCTATAATCTGATACCTAATCACTATAACTATCCTTGGCAAAAGCATTGGAGAATGTTGCTCACACGATAGGGCACTATAGTGAGCCAATCCCAATTGTCGTCTTCGTCTCACATTTAACGACACTATCTATTAGATGCTGAAGACTCAATTTTGTTCAGCAGTAGACATTCAATGGCTCATATAATATTGATTATAAAACCACAAAATATACACGAAATTAGATCGTTGCACTGCTGTTTTTATAATCTATCGAAGCGCCTGACTGTATGTTTGCCGCAATATACATATCTGACAGTAATTGCTAATATTATCCCCCAGGTTTCTAATGGAAGCAGGCTTAATCCTCTTCCTGAACAAGCAGGATATCTTAGAGAGCAAGGTGTCTCAAGGTCGCAGCATCGCGCCTTACTTCCCGCAGTACCAGGAATTTCAGGCTTCTGGTGACGAATATACCAGGACTAAGTTGTTTATTAAGAGTTTGTTTACTGTAAGTAGCTTTATTTCTGTTAATTTTGTTTTAATTGCATTTGTTATCGGTGTTATGAGAAACGGGTAAACAATTAAGGTTATATCAGCCGGAAAGTAAGCAACTTCTAGCTTCTTCGCGTTTCTGCAACCCTCATGGCCTCATGGTAATCTTTGGCCCCTGCAAGAAAATCTCCGCTCGCCTGTCTGTCTACTTGTTGCTATCGGTTTTTAGAAGGCGCTCACCGGTTAAATCCCTTCTGGAAGTTCTGGACCTCATCACTCTAGGAGTAGCAATGACATTTGACATTTACCTATAAGTTACCTGCTTGTGTTTATCACTGTTGTTTAAATGTTGCGCGTCATTATTTATACTGGTGTACAATTCGGTATTTACGTGGGACACTCAGAAAGTTTTGCGAAACTAAAAAAAATTGTTCTATACGTACATATATTTTTATCAAATCTTTTCAAAGTACTTTCCACCAGCCTCTATACAAAGATTCATGCGCCTAAACCAGTTTTCAAAACACTTTTTCCAGTCCGCCGCAGACACCTCGTTTACAGCCTGCTCGAACGCAGCCAGCGCATCTTCCGGCGACGAAAATTGTATCCCTTTGAGCTGATTTTTTATTTTTGGGAATAAAAAGAAGTCACACGGTGCTAGATCAGGGCTGTAAGGAGGGTGACCCAGGAGTTTGACTGGCGTGCTGTCCAGGAAGTCCCTCGTTTTGAGTGCGGTGTGCGCAGGTGCATTGTCGTGGTGGAGCAGTAGCCCGCGGAGCCCTGTGTTTGGTCGCTTGTTGCTTATAACAGAGAAAACTTCTGGCAAACATTTGGTAGTATACCATTCGGCATTAATGCTTCTTTGATCCCGTAAGGGAATTGATACCAAGTGGCCAGTCAAATTAAAAAAGCTAGCGATCAAAATCTTACCCCCGCTTCTAGATCGCTTCACTTTGGTAGGCGTTGGCTCATTTTGAAACACCCAAACAGTCGACTGGCGCTTGGTTTCTGGGTCGTATTGATAAATCCAGGACTCATCACCTGTAACGATGTCGTAGACACGCCGAGACGAGCCTGCTTCAAATTTGTTAAGCATATCACGGCACCATTCCACCCGGGCCTGCTTCTGAGCATCGGTGAGGTTGTGCGGCACCCAGCGTGATACTATCCTCCTCACGCGAAGATGGCTGTGTAGAATCTCGTGAACGCTTCCCGATCCAATCTTCAATATGTGTTGAATCTCCTGATATGTAATTCGCCTATTGTCTTGGATTAAATTTTTTACTGCTAGCACGTTTTCTTCGGTAACAGCCGTCAAAGGGCGACCGCTTCTTGCGTCATCCCCCAAAGTTGGTCGACCGCGCTTGAATTCGTTATACCAACGATACACGGTTGCCTTGGAAGGGCCTTCATCCATGAATGCCATTTGAAGTCTATCGTACGATTCATCCGGTTTCAGGCGACACTTGAAATCGTATAAAATCATAGCTCTAAAATGTTCCCGGCGCAGATCCATATTTCAGTGAGACACAATACTTTGAATTAACTCGCAAAAAATGTGGAGGGAAATTTTGAAATTGGAACTTACTTATTTTTACTTATAAATAATCATCGGTGTTCGTTCGATTCTCGCTGAGAGCAGACGTCGCGCAGTCGCGCTCGCGTGTGTGAAAAGTGCTTAAACATCAAAACAACGCCGTCGTCGCGGCCGGCCGCAATGACCTAGTTATTACTCAAGGCCTCACGTATGACGGCAAAAATATATAAACATTTGTTAAGGCGAAGTACTCTCTGCAGTCATGGCTGTCTCGAAATCTACTATTCAAATTAAAACTGAAACAGAACGCCTGTTACATAAATATTATATAGAAGAAAAAAGCGAACGAGAAAATCTTGAAGGTATTGTAACTCAATTAGAAACCAAAATAGAAAATCTTCAACAACAACTGAAGAAGTTCATAGAAGATAAAACAGCGGATACCGCGAAAGAGAAGCCCACTTCATGTACTGAATATTGTACAGATGAAGAGGAACTTGCTAAAGAAACTGAGTGGATAAGAGTGAAAGGCCGGAAAAAACGAAAATTGAATGCATCACCCACACAGATAATTGAAGAGGAAAAAGGTACTAGCAAGGTACCAACTCAAGAGGAGGAAAAGGTGAAGAAACCACCGCTACCTCCACCTATAATAGTAGATGGGGTCAAAAACTACCAATCTTTTTATGATCTTCTATCTGAAAACAGAATACAAGACTCATTTACTATTAAAATGATGAACGGAGAAGCCGTTAAAATAAATGCTTCAAATGATGAGTCGTATAGGGCTATCACACAGCTTCTAAGTCATAACAACTGCCTATGGCATTCTTATGAAAACAAGCAAGATAGACCCATACGAGTTATGGTAAAGAAATTGCACTTTACCTGTGAGCCAAGTAGAATAGTCGAAGACCTACAGAGCAAAGGTTACAAAATTGAAGAAGCTGTAAACAAACTGAGATGGAAGGACAAGGTACCCCTCAATATGTTTATGCTTACTTTTAAAAATGAGGAGGATATCAATAATATCTATAGGATAAAATCAATACTGGGATGCAAAGTTGAAATGCAACCCCTTAAAACATCTAGACTGATTCCTCAATGCAAGAGATGTCAGGCTTATGGACACACGCAAAAGTATTGCTCCAAGGAACCAAGATGTGTTAAATGCACAGGTAAACACCTAACACGAGACTGCAAAAAACCTGCAGAGGAAAAACCAAAGTGTGTGCATTGTGGCGCACCACATCCTGCCAACTACAGAGGTTGTATGGTTGCTAAAGAAATGCAAAATATCAAAAACAAAAGAGAGAAAAAATCTACTACTTCTATGCAGCAGACAGTACCTGGTAACAAAACGATACCCGCCACAAAGAAAAACCAACAGGTCAGTAAAAACATCAGCTACGCACAGATGGCAGGAAACAACGCTAATGTAAGTAATAATAAACCATTAGAAAACGCTCTAGATGGAAAACTGGACGAGATTCTAAGACTTATGTCTACATTTGATCTCCGCCTGAAAAAAATTGAAAACAGCACTAGGAATGCTGCTCCTCTAACTAAAAAATGATTAGAACACTAAAAATAATGTTATGGAATGCTAACGGGCTGCTACAGCATCAAAAAGAATTAGAAGTAGTCCTTCATACAGAAAACATTGACTTGTGTTTAATAGCTGAAACACACTTTACTAAGCAATCTCACATACAATTTAAAGGTTACAAGGTATACCATGCACTTCACCCAAACAATACTGCAAGCGGTGGCAGTGCTGTCATAATAAAAGAACATCTTTACCATCAAGAAGAAAGTAAATACGAGGAGCCAGAAATTCAGTCTGTATCCGTACGTGTCAAAACCAAGCGATACTCTTTTTCAATTGCAGCCGTGTATTTTCCGCCAAGGTATCAGTTGAAAAAAGAGAAATATCTATTCTTCCTCAAGACACTTGGCGATAGATTCATCCTTGGGGGTGATTTTAACGCTAAGCACGTCCACTGGGGCTCTAGGATCACAAATACTAAAGGAAGAGAACTTTTTAGTGCGATAAAAGAGATGCAATGTGATTTTGCATCCACAGGAAAGCCAACCTATTGGCCTACCGATCCACAAAGAAAACCTGATCTAATTGACTTTTTTGTGTACAAAAATATATCAGCGAACTATTTAGATGTTAACGAAATATATGATATGAACTCAGACCATTCTTCTATAATACTAACATTAAGTGAGCACGTAATATTTAAAGAAAATAAATTAAGATTAGTTAATAAAAAAACTGACTGGGAAAGTTTCAAATCTGATTTGGACGATAGTATAAACCTCAAAGTTCCACTAAAAAATCCAGAGCATATAGACACAGAGTTGGAAAAGTATATAGCAGACATTCAACAAGCAGCATGGAGCAATACACCCGAGTTATATGGAAGATCAAAGGCAACCTCATACCCTAAAGAAATTTTAGATCTTCTACACAGAAAAAGACTTCAAAGAAGCAGATGGCACCTGACTCGATTTCCAGAAGACAAAAGACTACTAAATAATCTTACTAAAAGACTTCAGAGAGAAATCAAAGATTTTATTGACACGTCTATGAACTCTGATCTGAGAAAGCTAACCAATGATATCAGTACAAACTACTCGCTCTGGAAAGCTACAAAAAAATTGAGGGGACCTGTTTTGCAAATCCCTCCTATCAAGGAAGAAAACGGAAAATGGGCTATTAATAACGAACAAAAGGCACAAAGATTTTCACAACACCTGGAATGTATATTCAAACCACATGAAGGTCATTTCGACGACCTTTCTGAGGATGACATCCTGCAAGAAGAGCTAGAGATAAAACTTACAACACCAAAAGAAGTTGCTAGAGAAATTAAACTAAACATTAACCCCCGAAAATCACCAGGATATGATCTAATCACAGGAGATATTCTGCACAATTTACCACGTAAAGCCATAGTCAAACTAACAACTCTCATAAATGCTGCATTCAGATTAAAATATGTGCCTAATTTGTGGAAAGTTGCCGAAGTTATTATGATAGCAAAACCAGGAAAGCCTCCTCACGAAGCTACATCGTATCGACCAATTTCCTTGCTTCCCATACTATCAAAATTGTTCGAAAAGCTATTGCTTAAGCGACTATCACCATTGTTGGATGAAAATAATCTAATTCCCGAGCATCAGTTTGGATTTAGAAAAAATCACTCAACAATAGACCAAGTTCATAGAATAACAAATGTCATTGAGAAAACGTTAGAAGAAAAGAAAGTTTGCTCTACAATTTTCTTAGATGTGGCACAAGCCTTTGATAAAGTTTGGCACAAAGGCCTCTTATGCAAACTCAGAGCTAACTTGCCCAAACAATTTTCTGATATACTTGAGTCGTATATATCTAACAGAGTCTTTAGAGTCAGACAAGAGGATGCCTATTCTGAACTTAAAGAGATAAGAGCTGGGGTACCACAAGGAAGTGTCTTAGGTCCGGTCCTATACCTATTGTACACGTGTGATATCCCAAAACTACAAATTAACACAATTGCAACTTTCGCTGACGACACAGCCATAATGGCTACAGGTAACAGTCACGAAGAAGCAGGAGAAAAAGCCCAAGATGCAGTTAATCTTGTGTATAACTGGACAAAGAAGTGGCGCATTAAGCTCAATGAATCCAAGTCGGTCCATGTCGACTTTACAAATAAAAAGTTTAAGTACCATCCAGTGTTCATAAATAACCAACCAATACCACACGCTAACACAGCTAAATACTTAGGTATGACGCTTGACGCTAAGTTACGCTGGAAGGCTCACGTCAAGAAGAAGAGAGAAGAATTGGGCTACCGCCACAAAAATATGTATTGGCTCCTTGGTAGACATTCTCAGCTGTCAATACATAACAAGCTATTGTTGTACAAGCAAGTTCTAATGCCAGTATGGACTTATGGCATACAACTATGGGGTTGTACCAAAGAAACTAACATAAAAATAATACAGCGTTTCCAAAACAAAGTGCTCAGGGACATCGTGAACGCTCCCTGGTATATCAGAAATGAAGATCTTCACCGGGACCTCAAAATGGATTTCGTTAAAGATATCATCCAAAAGTATGCCGAAGCTCATGAATATAGACTTCACCATCATGTGAACGTTGAGGCTATCCAGCTGCTCGACAACACAGGCTTAGTGAGGAGACTGAAAAGGACAAAGCCTTTTGAGTTAGTGTAGTGTTAAAATTAAAATAGTGATGTAGACAATATTAATTAAAGACACATGAAAAAAGTGACTTCGCCTTAAGAGACGCTAAGATAGTGCCAGTGGACACATTCTTAGAAATAATATTATTATCTAGCAGTTTAAGTTAGCATAAAATTACTTATTAGTCTTGTAGACTAGATCGTAATTATATTAAGGTACCAATAATTAACTATTACGACCTTAAACATAAAAAAAAAAAAAAAAAAATAAATAATCATATTTTCGAAAAACATTATAACTGGCCAGTCTCCCATATATAAAAACTTTTTTTCGCAATACTTTCTGAGGGGCCTGGTATTGCTCATTAATAAACCTGTTAATCGTGACATTCTATGAGGCATCACATGTTCAGTAACCAAGCATTAGCGTAATAATAAGCCCATTACTGTCCCACTGCTTCTCAGAATGAGAAGTGTTTAGGCCTTTATCCAACACGCTGGCTTTGTATGGATTGGCGGACTTCATACACCATTTTAGGTGTGGAGGTATCAAGATGTTCCTTTATCATTATCCGTCAACCCGCGCCAAGGTACGGACTAGAGATTGATAGACTTTGGCCTTATTAACCAGTAATGGGACAAAAATAGATTACATGGGCATCGCCAGGATTAGTTTCAGGGAGTTGCATCTTCATCTACACATTATACTATTAACTAGTATAAATTATACAATTATACATGTAGGATATTAAGTAGATAAATATAATGTCAAATTCAAATCACGCGGGTATTTGATTGAATATATTTCGCTCATCGAAAGAATACTTAATCTCTGTAGTCGATGGATTCTTTCCTGACAGGGGGGTCCAAGTGCACCCCCTTGCACCCTGCTGCCGGCGCCCATGGATGATTATGTTTATGCTTGCTACCTCCTCAAAGAAGAGGCCTCCTATCCTATAGCATTGAGGAGGAAAGTGCCGATCTCAAGATATGTCCTTTCTCATTGTCTTCTTCTCTCGTATTAACAAGTAACTAGGTCCCAGTACCTGGTTGACCTGGTATTCGGTGGCCACTATAGTTGGCTACCATTCTCAATTTTCGCGTCTTGTTTCTTTATTTTTAGAATAGGTCGAGTTAAAAATCTAAATTATTGCTTTGTATAAAATATGATATAATATGATATGTATAAAACAAAGTCGGATTAGTTACACCATTCATAACTCAAGAACGGTAGGACCGATTTAATGAAATTTGGCATAGGTACAGATAGAACATAACCCAGATTAATATAAAAGCTACTTTATATCCCGGGAAGATGAACAGTCCCCGAGGGATGCGCGATAAACGATATTCACGCGGGCGAAGTCGCGGGCATAGGTTAGTAACCTATAAAATTTACAAATCTAATCAGACTCATCTCATCATCTGTCTCTCTCTCTTTATCTGTAATAAGTATTATCTTTATATTATAAAATTTGTACGCCTATCAAGGCAAAACATAGTGCTACTGGCTTATTTATAAATTACCACCATGTCTTGTATATCATACCTACCTATGTTTGTCAAATTTTTTTTTTTTTTACTTTGAATAAATAAATAAATATTTTTGGGACATTTTTACACAGCACCATCTAGTCCCAAACTAAGCAGAGCTTGTGCTATGGGCACTAGACAATGGATATAATACATATATACTTTTTTTTTGTAAATACATACTTATAATACATAAGAAACACCCAGACCAACACAAACACTTATGTTCATCACACAAATATTTGTGTCCTGTGGGAATCGAACTAACGACCTCGTGATTAGCAGTCCGACACTCGAACCACTAGACCACAGAGGTCGTCACTATGGTGACTATGGTTTACTATTTTAAAAATATTCCTATTCCAGGAGGTAATAACAAAGAAACGCGAGCGACGTCGCCTGGACGCGTCGGCGGAACGTTTCGTGGTGACGGAGGCGCGGAGGGCGCGGGAGTGCTACTTCCATTTCACCACCGCCACAGACACCGACAATGTGAGGACCGTGTTCAGAGACGTCCATCAGATCATACTGACGCATATGCTCAATAATATTGGTGTTTATTGATGATTCAGCCATAAACAACGTTTTATTGAAATAACTGAAAACCTCTTAAGGGGACATTGTACTCATCAGTATGAACAACTTTTACTGAACCCTGAAACTACCCAACCCTGAAATCACGAAAAAATAAACAGTTGTCCCCACTGAGGTAATATGTACTACGTACTAGAGAAGACACCTCGAACAAAATGTTTGTAGCACGTTTTAGAGCTCCTGCACTCTCACTCGCAGCCACTCGTGCGCCGCGCGTTCCCCGCGGTCAGCAAGTTGCGCGATATTCTTTGTTCGTAATGTCTACTCTAGTACGTAGTACATATTACCTCAGTGGCTGTCCCCATCGATATACTATATGTAGGTAGGTACTAGAGATGTTGTCTGTCGGAATGACGTGGTAGAATCTAGAAGAAAACATGATTACATGAGTTATGGTTCCGGAACCACACTGTCATCTGTTATTAGTTCACTTGACGGCTGTCTCGCGAACACACGTACATTTTATCAACGGTTGCGTTAACTGAATTTGGAACATGCTGCTTTTACGTTTTTGGAACATGATGAATTTATTGACGTCATTGGCTGTCCCCTACATTTTTGTTCACATGAATCGATAAAATGTAAGGATCAGCTGTTTTTTTTTCGCGATTTCAGGGTTGGTCCAATAATAAAAGTTGTTCATAATGATGAGTACAATGACCCCTTCAGAGGTTTTCAGTTATTTCAATAACACGTTGTATAAGTTTGCATAGAAATCTAAATATGAAATGTAATAGAAATGTTATCTAATGTCTTTTAATACAGAATGCGTGTCGCTGGTTCGCCGCTACCATAGAAATCAAAATAATGTAAGGTAATAGGAGTGGTAAAGGCGCGTGAACTTGTCGCGGCGTACAGGTGTCTCGTAGGACACCAGTGCGCGAACCGTTTGCTTGATCATCAATGCTATTTTAGACAGGCAGAGTCACTAAAAATATACAACATGTTGCTCTGCATTCGTGCCATATTTAAGGAGGTGACTATACCACTGATACTGAACACGAATCAGTAAAAAAATCAATACCAATTTTTTATTCTTTTTATTAAATACCTATTTGTACAAACAAATTTCCCCCGTGTGTCACGTGCGACACAAAAACGATGCGTGCGATGCGACACCACCAAAACAATTTGTAGGTATTTCCACCCTTTGACAATGCCGCCGATGACTTATTTTCCGAGTCGTTCGGGATTTATTTTCGAACCTTCGCTATGTTTCTATGTGAAAATTTAGGTATTAAATAATCGTAGAATTTTTTAAGTATTTTTAGGTGACTAAGCACATTATTTATCATTAGATCTAGAAATATGGCACGATTACAGATCAACAACTTGTTTTTTCTCCCACTTGCTCGGAAATTGGTTCATTATACAGGCTGTATGCGCATTTTTTTTTTCAAAACTTTGAAAATAGAACAAGAACTGCGCATGGACGAATTGGCGCGAATGAAAATTAGAATTACTCTTGAATTAATTTGTGTATTGTTTCCTCGGAAATGAGAGAAAAGTACTATACAAGTCTCGGCCGAAATAGCAATTAACAGCCTCGTTTAGTTAAAAAGGACGAGGCGCAAGCCGAATAGTTAAAGTAAAAAGTAAAGATAAGAGTAGTTTAAAATCACTTGGGAAGTATATTACTCGGCAGTAAATTGCTTCATTTCAGACCTCGACAGTAATGTACTATTGCAGCATATACATACATACATAATCAGCCCATTACTGTCCCACTGCTGGGCACGGGCCTCTTCTCAGTACGAGAAGGCTAAGGCCTTAGTCCACCACGCTGGCCTAGTGCGGGTTGGTGGACTACACACACCATCGAGAACTGTATGGAGTACTCTCAGGTGTGCAGGTTTCCTCGTGATAACATTATCATGATTAAAGACATTCAAAGCATGTCATTCAAAGGGTATTTGATACAGAAGGCCTACTATAGTGTTAAGGAATATTTAGACGAGATAATTTGACCATACGATAATTTAATATACCTACATGTGTAATTTAATATGACAATATGAGACTGACATTAATTATTTTCGTTTATTTTTGGTATTAGTTATAATTATGAATTATGACATTGCAACTTTAATTAATGTATTTATATTAAATTTTGCATGCTTAAGAGCAAAATACGGCATAAAATATGTAACCTACTTCTTTTTAAATTACCATCTGATTTTTGTACCCATTTTCGCAAAGTAAATGAATTGAATTGATGTTTTCCTTCACCGTTAAAGCAGGTGATAATCAAATTCTGATCCAAAAAGTCAGAGGTGTGGGCCGGGATCGAACTCGCACCCTCCTTCATGGAAGGCAAGCGTTCAACCACTAGGCTATCACTGCTGATTGCAGCATACATATCAGCGAAATTGTTTTAAAGCTTGATTTATTTTGCATAGAATGTTGAAACATGGTGGGCGTAATTACGTATTTATGTGTTGCATGTAGTATGTGTCTAGGTAGTACATAGTACCTCAGTGGTTGCTAGCGGAAAACCGGCGACATGCAGTCCGGTAGAAAAAGACAGTAGATACCTTTTCTTATTGTTTAGATTTATATGGTACCAACTAAAATACAAAGAAATTTATTATGTAAGTAAACTAGTTTGACGGTACTAAAATTGTTGCCATCCCTTTCTTGTATCTACTATTAGTAAAAGAGAGCGATAGTTTAAAATAAGTTTAGTTCGTGAACAAGAGAATAGAAACCCACATATTATGTGTATTTAGTAGTTTATTAGTATTTATTAAATACTACATACCATTATGACACCAGTAGGTATCTACAATAAGTTAATTTTAGCCTTATTATAGGTATTTATTAATTCGCTATTCAATAAAATTCGTTATAAGAATGACCCATTTTTTTTCTACTACCTTCCACACATTTTTTTTCTAAAGCCTCAGTCACACGTAGTGATTAGCTGCTATTTACCGCCGGCGAAAATTTGCTTCGTGTGACCGTGCACGAGAGCTAAAAATCGTTGACTGTATATGAGCCGCTATGAAATTGAGCATGGTTAATTTTTTTGAATGTAGTCTTTATGTAATAAATTCTAATAGTGAGTCAATACGGCCGCCAGACAGAGCAACGATGGGGTGCGGTATGAAGGAGAGCGGAGCCCCCCCTGCCCGCGACGCCTGAGGTAGTCCGGCTCGACATAGCGCGCGCCGGTACTCCCGTTTAGGTGTGTCACGTACACGAAATCACTACCACGCGTTTGATTTTTAAATTAATTAAATCTAAGGATGATAATTCATTATCATTAGGTTCAATAAAAGACAATTAAAAACATCTAATAATAAATATCCCAAATATTTACTGGTTGCACATCTGTATCGAGGCGGATTAATTAATAAACGTAATGTATATTTTAGCTTATTTTATTTTATTTTATCCTACTACCAAATATTTTAAATGCAAAATGTTTGATGAAAAACTTTGGATGTTTTTTTGTTACTTAATCACTGCGAATTGGGCGAACATAATATATTAAGAAAAAAAATTAATAATTTTATTATTATACATTTTTGGACGAGAAGATATTGCGTAGCTTCCCGAACGCTACCCAACCGAGTCGGATTCGACGATGATTCCGCAGTGTCTCAAGACTAAAGTCTTTGACCATTGTGTGTTGCCAGTAATTACTTACGGCACTGAAACTTGGTCGCCCATTGTGAGGCCTGATAAGAAGGCTCAAAGTCACTCAAAAGTCAATGGAGAGGGCTATGCTCGGAGTGTCCCTGCGTGATCGAATCAGAAATGAGGAGATTCGCCGGAGAACGAAAGTGACCGACATAGCCCAAAGAATTGCCAAGCTTAAGTGGCAGTGGGCGGGGCACATTACTCGCAGAAATGATGGCCGATGGGGCAGTAAAGTTCTGGAGTCGCGACCGCGTGCTGGAAGGCGCAGCATGGGTAGGCCCCCCACAAGGTGGACCGACGACCTGGTGAAGGTCGCGGGAATCCGCTGGATGCGGAAGGCGCAGGACCGGTCGTTGTGGCGATACTTGGGGGAGGCTTATGTCCAGCAGTGGACCTCTTTCGGCTGAAATGATGATGATGAAGAGGAATACGAATTTTCAAATAGGTAATGTGATATTATTTTGAAAAAGATATATTCATTTGTAACAACCCTTGCATATTTTTAGCTACTAGGTAGTCACCTGTCGCCATTTTGCGCCGCGACAAAGGAGTGGACTCACTATTAGTACGTATTTATTAAACGTATATGAAGCGAAGGTGTGTCAGGATCGTAGCAGCCAGTAGCAGGTGGAAATCCATAGTCTCTGCCTACCCCAATGGGAAACAGGTGTGATAATACGTATGTATGTATGCAGCGCATTGTTTCCATCAAAATGTATTTATTTATCCTATTGATGTACCCACGGAATACTGATGTAGGTACCTATTCTACATCCTACTAATAATAGCCTTTAAAGCTGGAATGAATCGGCACCTAATAGGTTTGCTCGCTCCATCGTCGACCACATCCTGACATGCGGTCAAGAGCAGATCTATACAGATCTATACATCATTAAAAAAAAATTAAAAAAAATGCGTATTTATGGATGTTTGTTTGTGAACTTCATCATCATCATCATCATTTCAGCCGAAAGACGTCCACTGCTGGACATAGGCCTCCCCCAAGCATCGCCACAACGACCGGTCCTGTGCCTTCCGCATCCAGCGGATTCCCGCGACCTTCACCAGGTCCAGGTTTGTGAACTTATTTAGATGAAATTAAGAACACAGATAGACCATGTCCTGCGTTTATACATAGGACTTTTTATCGACATCGGAGCGAAGCCGCGGGCATCAGCTAGTCAACAATAAAATTCAAACTTAATTCTAGACATTTACTCATTTCTTTTTTTTACACTATTTTTATACACTGACACTCTTCTTCTATTGTTTTAGTCCTTGTCGCGGCTTTTGTTGTAGACGACAAACATCCACGCATCCATACATCCATACACAAACTTTCACGTTTTATTCTTAAATTCTTATTCTTTATTGTACACACAGATATACATTTATATTACAGTAGGAAAGTTTATGTACATCGGCGAGTATCAAGTAGGAAGAAGGATTAGTAGGATTAATTGAAATAAAACAATACAACACGATACTAAAATTGTTTATTAATAAAACGAAAAATCAACAAAATTTGAATTTAATTCCTAACATTACATACACATTATTTTAATTTGTCCACTTTCTTATAATAAACACTGTCACACTTATTGTTTTCCATCTTTTTCATGACTTTTGTGGTACATAGTGATTGCCTTCATGCCTTCGATGTTCGCATGGATGGCCAATTCTCCTGGAATCAGAAGTCTCACGGCAGTCTGGATATCTTTGCTACTCATAGTCTTCGTGTTTCTGTGAGCGACCAACCTTCCAGCTTCCAGAGCGATCTTCTCTAACATATCGTTGACAAAATTATTCATAATCAGCATCGATTTTTGTGATATTCCCAAATTTTGTCTTGCGATTGTTTTGAGGAGTTTGTAGATGTAGATGGAGAATCCTTGGTAGTTTTTTTTCTTTTTCTTCTTTAATTTTGAGATCGGTTTCGTGATTTCTATTGTTTTGAGAGGCTTCTTTGGTACTTTTACAGGCGCCATTTTCGATGGCTTGTCTATTGATGTGTAATGCAGCCTAGACCGGGCGTGGGGCATATTTATAAGGTCAGCGAGCGAATATTTTAATGGATGAGGGTAGTGTTTAAATGTTTGGTGAAAGAGTTTTTTCAGAATACCGTCGACATTAAATTATTTCACGATATTCAATAATAATAATTAATGTTGATTTTTTATTTATTTATTTAGGTATTTATTGGAAGACCAACAGCAATTACTTTTAATTAACAATGATAAGATACAATCTGCCAAAATTATTTAATAATAGGTCTTCACGTATAGCGACCGAGTACAGTGAGTGTTATTTCAGTGATGTTTAGTAAATCCTCATACAAAGTTTATTAACAGCCAAAATTAATATCCAATCTATACACGGTTTACCCTACTAGTGATAGAAATTTGACATATTTTGTATGTAGCATATGTGCACTAGGCCAGCGTGGTGGACTAAAGCCTTCTCGTACTGAGAAGAGGCCCGTGCCAAGCAGTGGGACAGTAATGGGCTGGTTATGTTATGTTTATATGTACTACCTACCTATTGTTTTAGAAAATACGTTTAACTTGAGTTACTATGCAGGTCAATGTTACCCAAGCAAAAAAGGCCATCCCTTCTTGTCAGTGACGTAAAAAGCTATAAATTATATAGGAAAACTTTCTAGGAGAAACAGCATCTGCTTAAAAGAGATTTTAAGTACCTTAAAATCTCTTTGTAAGTTGGTAAGTACCTACTATGGCTCAAAGCAATTTAATAATAATAGGTAATAGCCATAGGAATCTACATAATAAGGTAATAGGAATCTTATCTACTGTCTTTTACTGACAAATGCATGTCGCGATTCGCCGCCCAACACATAAATTTATGTATATACACAAATAAATTAAGCCTAAAAAAATCTGCTGTTAGATATGCTGCAAAATGCAATTTTAGTGACTCCTACGTCCAAAAACAGCAATGATGATCAAGCAAACGGTTCGCGCACTACCGCGCGTCCTACGAGACACCAGTGCGCGCCTTCACCACTTCTATTACCTTATTATTTAGATTTCTATGGTAATACGAATACAAATAGTCTACAGCTAGACTTACTAGTTGATTCCTAATTTTCTGACTTTTAATTTTCAATAGAGGATTTTAATTAACTTAATACATAATTTAGCAATGAATATATGAAATTTTTAGTGAAATAGGACGATCCGGTAGACTATCTACTGTTTACTAGTAAAAATACTAGTTTTAGGAATTTATTATTATGTTAACAACTCCTAAGAGAAAAAAAAGAAAGAAGAGAGTAAGGTTCTCTGGAAGAAATTGCCTTGTGCGATAAGACCGCCCATTGTACTTACATAATTTATCTGTAAAATACTGTCTTTGTTTTCGTTTGGTGAATGAACAATAACTAATTTAAAGAATATAATAAATAAATAAATATTCTCAGTGAGTAGTACTATTTTTTTTTTCTATACATTGGGGGTCAAACGAGCAAGCGGGTCACCTGACCTCATCATTACAGCCGAAAGACGTCCACTACTGGACAAAGGCCTCCCCCAATTATGCCATACCATACCTGACCTGATGGTAAGCAATTTCGCCGCCTATGTACTTTAGATATTATATTAAACATAAACAACAAAAACCTGTCCAAAATCAGGTCAGTGGCAGTGCAGGTTGAAGGTTGGATATGCAAAACGACACACCCAAAATTAGCGCGGGCCCGTTGGCAAACTGCCCCGCTCTGGACCCGCCGGCGACAAACCGGGCAGGAGCGGCACGGTTGCGTTGTGTCTTGTGTCACTACGGCCGCTATACTAACTGGCCACATCGGAGCTGAGGACGGCACGTCAGTGTGACGTCAAAGCATTACTAGCGTCTGGGAAGTACTACCACCGTACCTACTTCTTCGCCAAACAGTGATGCCTGCATTGCTGCGTTTCGGTCTGAGGGGTACGTACGGGTGCCGGTGATATTACAATCACATGGGACTTTCCATCTTCATGTCTCAGTTTGGCGAACAGACTTGCGGTACCATCTAGGCACAACAGTCTAGGTGGTATTGCAGTTTTTATGGGCCTTTGCCTTTGCTTTGTAATCGCTTAACATCGGTGGGCTATAACTCGTTTCACCATCCCATACCATAAAAAAAAGCGGTTACGAGGCAGTTGTATTGTTTGACAGCTGTCTATACTATACTAAAAGCAGTTCTTTGGCGGCCCCGCCGTTAAAACGTTTAAAAACTGCCTTTTTAGTGTGACATCTTCCGAGTGCTCATGTCCCGTGAGCAAAGTTACAAAGGACGAAAGGAAGTTAGTTAAGGTTTATACAAAGTTTTTACAATACATAACCAGCCCATTACTGTCCCACTGCTGGGCACGGGCCTCTTCTCAGTACGAGAAGGCTAAGGCCTTAGTCCACCACGCTGGCCTAGTGCGGGTTGGCGGACTACACACACCATTGAGAACTGTATCTATAGAGCACTCTCAGGTGTGCAGGTTTCCTCACGATGTTTTCCTTCACCGTTAAAGCAAGTGATAATCGAATATAAATCCGCACATGAATTCGAAAAGTCAGAGGTGCGGGCCGGGATCGAACTCACACCCTCCTGCATGGAAGGCAAGCGTTTAACCACTAGGCTATCACTGCTTGTTTTTACAATAACAAAGAAATATTTCTACTACAGCTTAGCTACAAAAACAAATGCAGGTAGTTTTCTCTCAAAACAATTCAAAATTACCCACAACCTCTTCAATATACTTATCAGTAGTGCGGAAGTGGGGATACGGACATATATAAAAGCTGGTAAACCTGCGTAACTCACGTTCATTATTTGTGACAGTAAAAATGGCGCGAACAAAACAGACTGCCCGCAAATCAACCGGGGGCAAAGCTCCGAGAAAGCAGCTGGCCACTAAGGCTGCAAGAAAAAGTGCCCCAGCTACCGGCGGTGTCAAGAAACCCCACAGATATAGGCCTGGAACTGTCGCCCTACGAGAAATTCGCCGCTACCAGAAGAGTACTGAACTGCTGATCAGAAAACTACCGTTCCAACGTCTGGTGAGAGAGATAGCTCAAGATTTCAAGACTGATCTTCGGTTTCAAAGCTCCGCTGTTATGGCTCTTCAGGAAGCGAGCGAGGCGTATCTAGTGGGGTTGTTCGAAGATACTAATTTGTGTGCGATCCATGCTAAGAGGGTGACCATCATGCCCAAAGACATCCAGTTGGCTAGAAGGATACGCGGCGAACGGGCGTAGTATGCTTCGTCTCATTTGACTGTGGTGTATAGTTAGGTAGGTAGGTATATAGGTAGGTATTTGACAAAGCCCTTTTCAGGGCTGCAGTATTTTGTTTCTTTGGTGGACGTCAAAACGTGAACTAGGTACCTATTAGCGATAAATATTTCAAGGCCAGTGGTGGATCCAGGATTTTAATTTGGGAGGGGCTTGCTTGACCCAGCTGGGGTAAGCTTTATCAAGAAGGATAAGTGATGAAAAAATTACTGCAGGTAGGTGTGTAGGTAAAAATAAAGTAGGTTAATATCAAGGTTACTTATAGATTTGTCAGGGGTGGATCCAGATGCTTTGAAGGCCGTACACTGCAGCTTGTATTAGCTGTGTTACACCCCGGGATGTAAGGTATTTGACAAAGCTCTTTTCAGGGCTACCTAGTATTTTTTGGCAGATAATAGAAAGAAACTATTACTACTACAGCATAAATACAGTTTCACATTTTTACCTCATTTCATACGCCTTTTTTGATGTCGTGATGTATTTTCTTTGCCTGTTACGAGCCCTAGGTCAAACATGATCGAAAAATGTAATAGTGTATGAAAATTTACAGTTCTTGAGTTTACGTTGGTAGTAGTTATAATAGATTATAATTATAGTGAATCCCGCCTAATTGTTTCTTTATTTAAACTTCATGCAACATGTCTACATAGGCGGAATGCCTTAGGCATTCTTTCCCAGTCAACCTTAGGGTGATACAGAGATGACAAGGCTGGTGCAATATTGATGGGGTGCTGGCCAGAAAACTTCCACGTGTGCCTAACGGCTGCTTGACCTTCTGGACACGTCTAGAGGGATCGGCAGTTGTTTGGCCGGTGCATCCTGGGCACAGGCAATAAAATCCTGTCGAGGGATTAACCTTCGGGGGATTTTATTGCCTGTGGCGAATATTCTGGCGCGGCAGGGGCCCGTTCTGGGCCAGTGGGGAGTTGTTCCACGTGTCCCTCTGTTGCCAACAGAGGGCACAGTGGAGGAGCAGGGGCGGGCCCGGTTTGCACTCACCCTGCCACTGGGCTAACATAGTTGAAGGAACTACCGACTAAACCACCACGGTGGTTTTAGTCGGTAAGAGTCCGACACTAGGTCTACTCGCGTTTTACGAACGACAAACGAAGTACGAACTTTCGTTCCGACTGATACTTACATAATAAAGATAGGCACATAAAAAAGGCACAATTAAGATAGACTACGGTTCATAGTTGTATACAATTTACCGGAGATGAGAAAAACAAACGTCAAAACACGATCATCGCCTGCGATAAGGGAACGATGGTTGACCGGAGTAGCAAATTGTGCGATGAATCGTACGATTTATCGAATATCGTCGAACGGGAGTAGACCCCCTGGCTCCGCCTACCCCTGGCGGAGTGCGTCCATGAGGATTTCCCCACGGCAAAAAAAATGGTGCAATATTGATTCACTACACTAACGTCTTGTTATACATATATATGTAACATAATCCCCCCTTAATTGAGGGAGGCCTATGTCCAGTAGTAGACGTCTTTCGGCTGAAATGACGTAACATATGACATATTGTTATTGTTTATTACGAGCTGAAGATTTGGTTCGGCACCTGAATGTATACAAATTATTTGAGTAGGAGCTTCTCCTCAGCATTTTTTGACATTATTGATGCATAACAGCACTTTAAAATAACACAGACATCAAATACACCACGGAATACTTGAATAAGAATTTATATTTATATTCATTTCCTCTATGAAATACACCAATTGAATAATCACAACTGTTTGC
This sequence comes from Asteroscopus sphinx, assembly GCA_949699075.1. Taxonomy (NCBI): domain Eukaryota; kingdom Metazoa; phylum Arthropoda; class Insecta; order Lepidoptera; family Noctuidae; genus Asteroscopus; species Asteroscopus sphinx. Next base: position 3,926,610 of record OX453029.1, on the reverse strand, counting down.
GTGGCACACCCCCTACAACTTGTACCACCGGACAAATCTACTTGAATTCAACCGAACTGCGCTACGAAATCAAAATTCTTTATTTATTTTATTACATAAATATTACATATATTACATAAATTCAACTGTAACTAATAAATAAATTCACTGTTAAAATGCCACCTAACATCAGGAAGAGCAAATCCAGGTCTTCAAGGGCTGGTTTCCAGTTTCCAGTTGCAAGAATCCACAAGATATTGAGGAAAGGGAACTACGCGCCCAGAATTGGAAGTGGAGCTTCCGTTTACTTGGCAGCAGCGTTGCAATATCTGTGTGCAGAAATTCTGGAGCTGGCTGCAACAGCTGCTTTTGATAACAAGAAGAGCAGATTGATTCCAAGGCATATTGTCCTCGCAATCCGGAATGATGAGGAGCTAAACAGATTGCTGCCAGGCGTAACCATTTCTCAAGGAGGAGTGTTACCTTCAATCAATCCTATCCTGCTGCCCAAGAAGACCATGAAGAAAGTTGGATAGCGCAGCAAGTAATACATAAATAAATAATGATGATGGTAGATTATAATGATCTGATTTTTGACAAGGTCCTTTTCAGGACTGCACTTGTTTCTTGTTTCTCTGGCAGAGTCAAACGTTTTTACCAGTCTCTAATTGTTGTTAGAACAACTAAACAACAACAAAATATTGAATTGAAACTTCTTTGATGCTTTCCACTATAACTATTATACAATATTTTATTATATATATTATATTATATACATATTAGGTCTCGTCCTATCGCACGGAACTAAAATATTTGTATGGTAGAATCTCGGACGGATAAAAAAAGGCGGGCGGAATCCGGAATCTCAAAGAAACAATTGAAGCAACTAGTTTTCTCCTAAACCAGAATTTATATCTCGTGTGTTAAAATTACTATGGTACCAACCCTGAAATAATAATAATAATAATATAATATAAAGTTTATTAGGTTCAAAAAATACTAGTTTACAATTTGTTCTTTTTAAGTTAAATAGCGGGGAAAAAATCAGCTTTGCGTTCACATAAATCGTTAAAATTTAAGGCTAAGCTGATTATTTTTTACGAGATTTCAGGGTTGGTACCATAGTAAAAGTTGTTCATACTGATGACGACAATGACCCTCGAGTTATTTCAATAATACGTTATATTGTCCATGCCATGGTTATAGGAACATATTCCTTAAAATAAAATGTGTTCCGTCGTTCTACAAGGAACATACATAGATTTAGATACCATGGATGAATAAGGATTCTATGATAGATACATAAATAGATAGATAGATAGAATATACTTTATTGTACACCATGAAAATAGTAGTAAACAGGAACAACGTATAAATTATGGGTACATGGGCGGTCTTATCGCTAAAAGCGATATCTTCCAGACAACCTTTGGATGGACAAAGAAGACTTAAGATCTAGATAATGGGAGCAGTCCATACATACATAACATCACGCCTGTATTTCCCGAAGAGGTAATCAGAGCTGTATAATAGTGCACCCACATTTCGCCAGTTATGTTATAAGTCCCATGTAAGAGAGCGAGACTATTGCCAATAACTGGGCACAAATCCAGACTCCGGGCTGCTACTGATAGAATTTCATATTACAAAAACCTAACAACACTTTGTCCGACCCGGGAATCGAATTCAGGACCCCACGCCTAGCAGTCGCGCTTTCGACCACTAGACCAACGAGGCAGTCACAGAGGCATACTGCAAGGAACCCTTATAATACCGTTCTGTCCGTCTGTCTGTCCATCTGCCCGTTTACAACTCAATAACTTCTACATCATAAACATAAATGCATGAAATTTTGCACAAAAATATCAATTTTGTTTGAGGATTAATTAAAAAAATATAACAGAACATGTTTTATCATTGTTACTGAATATCGTAAAATAATTCTATATCGACGGTATTCTAAAAAATCTCATTCAGTTAAGTTTTTTAACACTACCCTCATCTATTGAAATATTCGCTCGCCGACCTTATAAATATGCCCCACGCACGAACTACGCCGCATTCCACATCTTACCATCGTCAACACCCAACGAAAAAACATACTTCAACATGACAGGTCGCGGAAAAGGCGGGAAAGGACTTGGAAAAGGGGGTGCCAAACGTCACAGGAAAGTTCTTCGCGACAATATTCAAGGAATTACGAAACCCGCCATCAGAAGATTAGCAAGAAGAGGAGGCGTCAAGAGAATATCAGGATTAATCTACGAGGAAACACGCGGCGTGCTAAAAGTTTTTCTCGAAAACGTGATTCGAGATGCTGTTACGTACACCGAACACGCCAAAAGAAAAACCGTGACAGCTATGGACGTTGTCTATGCCTTGAAGAGACAAGGTAGAACGCTGTACGGTTTCGGCGGGTAATTTTTTAGGTTATGTGAAAAAATAGTTTTGTTCTGACAAGGCCCTTATCAGGGCCGCAGATTTTCTGTTTCTTAATGGACGTCAAACGTATAAAAAGGCTGATGTTCAAGAACACTGGGTATGTACTAGTATGTAGGTACCTATCTACTGCCTGTACGACGGTAGGAGAATACCCCTATTCCGGACATAACGAAATCGCATTCCAGTCGATTCAAGAGACCGACGTAATAATATATACACATTTTGATAAAAGCTTAGATAACATCCGAAATGTTAGATATCTTATCCTTTTCCATGGCTGTCAGACATGTAGGTATTGTAACTTCGTGGGGAAATCCTCATGGACGCACTCCGCCCGGGGTAGGCGGAGCCAGTGTCGGACTCTTACCGACTAAAACCTCCACGGTGTTCCTTCAACTACCTTAGCCGGGGGCGTGGGAACCCGTGAGTATTCACACAACCACCCCCGACAGGTCCTGGCCCGCCACAAGCAGGCGAGCCCCTACTCCCCGTGCGGCCTAACGTCAGCCGCACCCTCCTAGGCGGCGCACACGGAACGCTGCACGCCACCTCACCTCATGGGCCTTTACCAGCTGCGCCAACTACGCCGGCTGTGCCAGCTACGCCAGCTTCTGGTCGGGCAGCAGACTACCCCGAGTCTGCTGCTCGCAGGCCTTACCTCCCGTAATTTTTATAGAGGTTTTCTTCCTCGCGGTACGGGCGGTGAAGCCAAGACCCTCGGTCCCAAGAGGCGCGAGAACACTACTCAGCGGGCACTCCTGGAGTTACGAGATCGACGGGGGCAGGGAAAGACAGTCCCCCCGCTGCCTGCCCAGTGGCAGGGTGAGTGCACACCGGGCCCGCCCCTGCTCCTCCACTGTGCCCTCTGCTGATATCAGAAGGACACGTGGAGCAACTCCCTACTGGCCCAGAACGGGCCCCTCCCGCGCCAGGATATTCGCCACAGGCAATAAAATCCCCCGAAGGTTAATCCCTCGGCAGGATTTTAATGCCCGTGCCCAGGATGCACCGGCCAAACAACTGCCGATCGCTCCAGACGTGTCCAGAAGGACAAGCAGCCGTCAGGCACACGTGGAGGTTTTCTGGCCAGCACCCCAGGTATTGTAACTTAGGTTATCTACGGTGTTCACCTGACTGACAAAAAATATTAGAAGCAATATCAACACTCACTACATTGCCATTAACGGAATCCTAAGGATGATTGCTGACTTTTTCTTTGAGATATGTCATTTCATTCCCATACATTTTGATTGTTTTCTATAGCGTTGACGATTGTAGATTGTCAACTTGGATCAAGTTGCAGTGACGCTGCAGTTCGTTTCTGACAGCGATCGCCGTAGATAAGAGTTTACGAAAAGCATTGTTTTGATTGTTTTGATGAGTTTGAACTTAACTGCAACTGCCCTATAGCTGTACTTTGGTTACGTCAATTGACCTACAGCAGGGCCCCAATTCTCGCGTTATAGAGATAAATGTCTAAATCGAGATACTCTCATTTTAAATCTCTACAAAAATGTCGCTGGAAATGGCAACTGCTATGAATCATTCTTTGTATTTACAGTGCAAGGCGTAGACATATCTCTAACGTGACATTCTGAGAAAACACGAGGTTTCGCATTTGTTGCATATAGGTACTACATCTACCGTGGCTTACAGAAAAGTACGAACTATATAGGTATATGTTGTTAATAATTCATATAAAAAATTTCGTTAGTGATATAACAAATCATCATCTCGGAGGATTTTCCCAATTTCAATTTCAATGTTTTTTATTTCAAATAAACCTAATTACAGGCACTTTTGAAAGGTCAGGCTCTAGTTGCAATTATATTGGGGTCGGCTTCCAGTCTAGCCAGATGCGGCTGAACATCAGTATTTTACACGGAGCGACTGCCATCAGACCCCCACAACCCTTTTACCGGGTAATACTGACATTCGGAGGTTAGACCAGTTTTCAGACTTTCAGGTTTCTGGCTACCCATAACGACTGCCTGCATAATATTCGTATGACAACCGGGACCGACACTCCGAGGCACGGAATGATAATTATAACAAATATTTGAAAAATTCGTAAAATCCGAATTTTTCGTATACTATTAGGTTTGGTAGGTACCTACCTATCACAGTTTTACTTTATATCGTTAAACTGTGGTATTATAGGTACTTTTTGAAATATCCAAATAGGTAAAATGAACGAATATTATAAGCCCTAGGTGTCACACGTTGCTTAATAGGTATGACAGTTAAAACAATTTTTACCTTGGGGTTTGAACCAAACCTTGAACTTGCAACTGTAACTACGTATACGTAGTTATACTATCTACTTGTATGGCTTGACAAGCTGGTCCAAAGTGAATAAATTTCATAATAACTACGTTTGAAGGTCAATATTATCGATTTTCGCGAGGATCAATAAAATGCCAATACGATACGAGTGCAGGGAGGGGCGTACTCGCGTACTGCGCACACGCATGCAGGAGCTAACAACATTTTGTTGGGAAACAAAATTTTACGGCACTTTTTAGGAGCGGCACATTTCACAATAAATAATATAATAGTTATAGCTCGGACAAATAAAAAAGGCGAACGGAATCTCGCTAAGAAAAGATTGATACACTTAATTTTTTCCTAAACCCACTATAGTTTTGACATCATTTTAACACACATATATTGTTATTGACTACCGTCACTCAAGATTTCTTGCGTGATCGCGGCTTTTTGTCATACTGTGTGTGTGAATGTGTGCGTGCCAGCCCGTACTTTTAAGCGCGCCGTCTGACTATGTGTGCTTCAGTTATTGTTTAGTGAGATTCCGCCCGCCTATTTTTATTCGTCCACGGGTTATAGGTCTATTACAAATACAACATGTTATTGAAATAACGGGGTACTCATCAGTATGAACAACTTTTTGGGACCAACCCTGAAATCACGAAAAGAAAATAATAATAATGTTCTCGAAATTATTTATTTTCGGTAATTGCGGTGAATTAAACTTCTGTCACAGCGGTGACACTCCGTGTACGTGTGAGCTCGCTCGCCGGTGACCTTGAGCGAGCGCGTGAATGCAATTGTCACCGCTGTGCCTTGGCTGGACAGCCGAGAGACCAAAGAGAATATAACCACTACGTTTAGAGAGACTGCCCGTTCCACACGCCGCGCACCGCGCACGGCCCCCGCGCTCGCCACGACCCGCACACATAGCCGCGAGCAATTTTACGAGCACACTTGCTTAAGTGTCGCTTCTTGTTGTTAGTATTATATTCTATGCTACTGTGGAATATCTCTAAATTGATGTGCGGTGCGGAGTGTGCAGAATCGGGGTAAATGTAGATATATCACTAACTGTGTATTTTGTTATATGTTCGGTTTTACACATAGCGCGTGAGGCTGGTACAACGACAGAGCAAACGGAGATATTAAAATCCAGCGCAATATTATATTGCGGTATTGTATTGTAATTTGATTTTAAATAAAAGGTTTGATTGCCTTGGATTATCCACAATGAATTTATTGACTTTTTTACAAGTAATTGTTGTACGTACTATTGCACTAATACACGGACCAGATAAAGAATATAAAAGTAGAAGACAATTGACATAGATAATTAATAACTACTAATCGATATGTAGTCGACTAAAATAAATCTGAAACATACACCCCCACGCTGACGAAGTCTGAATATAATAAAAGTTTTAATTAATAAAGAAAACAAAACGAAGTCTTGTAACGTCAGTCTATGTTGATGGTGTATCCGAACGTACAATCTGTCAGTCAAGTATAATTTTAAAACGTCACTGTCAGTTGTCAAATGTCTGTCGTTCCCTAATACATTAATTTTAGGTTATACATAAAGTGATAAGCTGTAAGGAGTGAATATAATAATAATTCGACTATAAATTAAGTTACAAATTGGTGTGAGACGTTAAACAATTTACGAGAAATAATGAGGCAGTAGCCCTGAAATAAATGCAGTTGAAGACTGAATATGCAAAGAACACTTTAATTATATTGTTTACAAATTAAGTGGAAATTAAATGTTGTTAAAACTAAGTGTGGATTTCTTATTTTCTAATACATTAGGTAGTATATCTTAGATCTAGACTAATGCTAAATGGTGGTAAGTATCTTTTAGCACTAACTTTATCCTAGGTAGGATTATAATAGGGTAATAATATTTTAAATGATTCTAATTAGATAGGTACTTTGTTTTGCAATTGAGCTTGCAATTATAATTATACAGAGTTACTCAATAGGTAAAAGAACAAGTTTGTGTATAGGGCGCATATATTGTCCCTTCGTTGTTTTAACTGTGACAGACCGGGTTAGGTGGTCGTCAGATATGTTTACATTAATTATTCTGCCAACAGGCCAAGATGCTGGAGGAGTACATTCATCTTTGATAATTACTAAATCTCCTATTTCTAAATTACGAGATTCTTTAAACCATTTTTGTCGGCTCTGAATTTCAGATAAATATGACTTGTAAAATTCTTTCCAAAATTGTTGTTTAATTGAAGTTATTCTTTGCCAAATGTTAAGTTTATTGTCTGAAATTTGGATTAGGCTAGGTTCTGGAATGTCTAATAAGGTTGAACCTATAATAAAATGACCTGGACTAAGGTAATTTAATTCATCAGGTAAATCTGAAATAGCGCACAGCGGTCTGGAATTCAGAATAGACTCGATTTGACACAATAAAGTATACAATTGACTGTAAGTCATTCTACAATTACCTAATTTCTTTTTTAACAAATTTTTAGTTTGTTTTATACAAATCTCATAGACTCCACCCATATGACTAGCGAGTGGAACCGTAAACTTCCAGTTTATACATAAGCTATTTGTGTAATTCATGATTTGACTGTATGATGTCTCATTTTTAAACATTTTGTATAAATCATGTAATTCATTACTAGCACAATGGAAATAACTAGCATTATCGGAGTAGATTGTATTACAGACACCACGTCGAGCACAAAATCTTTTTAAGCAAGCGATGAAAGATTGTGTAGTTGTGTCTTCTGACAATTCTATGTCTATACTGCGACTGGATAAACAGGTAAATACGCATATAAAGGAGCGTGTATATTTAGCATTACGAAGGGTAGATGATTTTATATAAATAGGTCCACAAAAATCAACACCTACCTGAAGGAATGGGCGTTCTAAGTTTACTCTATGATAAGGTAAGTTAGACATTTTCTGCCTACAAGTTTGACCACGATATCTGGTACACACTATGCACCTGTAGACCACCTTCTTAACTTCTGCTCTTGCATGTATAGGCCAGTAAACTAATCTTAAGTTTGACAGTGTATTTTGTATGCCTGAATGAAAGAGATCTAAGTGAAACTTTCCAATGATAAGAGTAGTTATATGATTCTTGTTAGGTAGTATTATTGGAAATTTCTGATTATATTGAATATTAGCATGTTTGATTCTACCTCCTACTCTTAAAATACCATCACTATCTAGGAATGGTGATAATCTTCTAATAGGGCTAGTTGAATAGGTGTAGCTGCTTTTATTTGATTTTAATTCAATCAATTCTTTCTTAAATTGAGACGATTGAACAATTTTAATGATAAAATTATGACTGTACTTTAACTCTTCAGGTGTAAGAGATTCTAATGATTTAGAATGGTTTTTTAAGTTGTTACCAAATCTATAACATTGAGCAATAGTGTTTTGTAATCGTTGAAAACTTGAAAATCTTTGAAAAATGTTGATAAAGTAATCTATATCATCATCATTATAAAATTCTGAAACTAAATTAGCTGTTTGTGAGCTAACTTCTTTAGTATGAAAGGATTCTAAATGAATATCTATAATATCACTATTTTCTAATGTATCATTGCAACAGGGCCACTCATTTGGTGGTAATAATAGATAAGTAGGACCGTGCCACCATAATGAAAGATTTTGTAAATCTTTAGGTTGTATGCCACGTGTTAGCAGATCAGCTGCATTGTCATGAGTTCTAGTATGATTCCATGAAGCTGAGTCTGTGTTTTGTAATATCTGTGATATCCTATTTGCTACATAAACTTCCCATTTCTTATAAGGGGACCTTAACCAATTTAAAACAATGGTAGAATCAGTATAAAAATACACAGAATCTATTTTAATTGCTATTTCTAATGCAGGTTTTATCTTTTGCATTAATTTAGAGAGTAATACTGCTGCACAAAGTTCCAATCTAGGAATGGAAACTGTTTTTAAAGGAGCTACTCTGCTTTTACTAATTAATAAGTTTGAAGTAGGTTGTTTGTTAGGATAATCTGCTACAATGTAAATACAACATCCAAATGCCACAAGTGAAGCATCACTATAACCAACTAAGTAAACCTTATTAGGTATGTCTGAGAAACAGTATCTAGGTATGGTAATATTGTTTAGAATGTGCAGATTATTATAAAATGGTAACCATTCTGTTAATAAATGAGAAGGGAGGGGTGTATCCCATTTTAAACTACTTTCCTTCCATAAACGTTGCATGAAAAGTTTTAAATTTATTGTAACTACTGCTAAATAACCGATGGGATCATAAATCTTAGCAATAATTGATAACACTGTTCTTTTAGTAAGCTGTAATGTTTGTTGTTGAGAGGGAATATTAACTTTGAATGCATCGGTCACTGGATCCCATTTGAGACCAAGTGTGCTCGTTTCATCACCGATGATTAAGCTATTAGGTGAATGTTTGTCTTTATTTTGAATAACACTTTGTAAAATTTGAGGATTATTAGCTGACCATTTGTGTAATTGAAAACCACCTCTTTGGAATAATGATGTTAACTGGTTGCATGTTTCTATAGCTTCAGATAGTGTATTAGCACCACAATGTACATCATCCATAAAGGTTTGGTATTTAATGCAGTGCGCAGCAAGTGGATAAAGATGTCCATCTTGTTTTGCAAGGTCAAGTAGTGTCCTAAATGCTAGATAAGGAGCACATCTAGTTCCATATGTAACCGTGTTTAATCTGATGACACAAAGTTCATCATCAGGTGTTTTCCTCCACAATATACATTGTAAATTGCAATGTTCTTCCGTCACATTGATGTTTCTAAACATCTTTACTATATCACAAGACAATACAAACTTAAAGGTTCTAAGTCTTATGATAATATCAACAATATCAGTGTAAATATTTGCACCTTCATATAAAACCTGGTTAAGAGACACCGAGGTGGATGATTGGCTGCTTCCATTGAATACAACGCGGAGTTTGGTTGAAACACTTTGTGGTTTTTGGACCGCATGATGGGGTAAGAAAAACTGTTTATGTTTCTCCTGTGTGTATGGAGAATAAGGTACATATGAGGCATGTCCTAGTTTTAAGTATTCTTCAATAAACTCAGAGTATTGTTTATGAAGTGTGGGATTGTTAAGAAATCTCTTTTCTAATGTTATAAAACACTTTTGTGCGATGCTGTAGGATTGACCTAGCTGATCTATTTTATCTTGTATAATTGGAAGGTGTACTGTAAAGCGACCTGTTGGTTCTTCTCTAGTAGTAGTACTTTTGTACAAATCTTCGCAATAAGTGTGTTCTGGTGTGCAAATTGGGGAAGAACTGATTTCTTCTTGCTCCCAAAAGCGTTTTAATAACTGATCACAAGATTGTTCACAGTTAACCTGAGCCAACATGACTGTTTGTTTGTAAGAGTTTGACTCTGAATGACAGTGTTCTGTCTGATTTGATATTTGTTGTGATTGAATAGAATGATTAGAATGATCTGTTTCATTATATAAAGCTTGCATGGATAATTCAACATCACCTGTAACTACCCAGCCAAAAACTGTGTTTATGAGCGTGGGTTGGTTCTTACCTAATTGTACGCTACCCTGTAGTAAAAGAGTATAAAATAATTGACCGCCTATTAATAGGTCTACGGTTTTGGGTACATAAAATAATGGATCTGCTAAGTTGCAATCTTTTGGTAATTTGAAATCGCTCAATGGAATGTATCTTTGAGGCAGTTTAGTAGCAATCTGTTCTGTAACTACACAGTTTATTATTGTTTCAAAATTGTCACTACATGATGCTATTTTGACTTTTAAAGATTTAGATGATACTGTAGGTATTGTTCCTATACCTTGTATGATATATTTAGTTTGTTCAGTGAGAGGCAGCTGTAGTTTTTGTGCTAAAGTGTTTGTCATTAGACAAACTTGGCTGCCGCTGTCTAAAAGTGCTCTGCAAGTAGTCCATTGACTATCGTTTTGTTGAACTTTAATCAATGCAGTGGATAAATAAACTTCAGAGTGCTTAGTATGTAAGTGCATGACTGATGCTTGCATATTATTATCTTGATTCACTCTAGTGTTAGTAACTTGACTACCAGAAATCGATACAGATGAACTCACTTTGTCTGTTGACGTTGCAATAGGTGCATCAGGTACCGTAGTCAAAGCAGAAGTAGGGTTAATAAATGTTCTGTGAATTGTCGAATGATGTTTCTTGCCACAGATTGAACAAACATTTTTCGAGCAATTATGTTGAAACTTATATGGTTTAAGACAATTGAAGCATAGTTTCTTTAATTTTACCATCTCATTGCGCTGGATGGGTGTCAATTCCAAGAAGGATGGACATTTGTATAATTCATGAGACATATTACAGAGAATGCAACTGTCCGTCACAGTGCCAATATGAGTGGAGACACGAGTAGTTTTATTGTTGTTTACAGGAGTAGATTTAGTTACATTTTGTGGCTTATCATACATTAAATCAAAGGCTCTAGCACGATGAGTAAGGAAATCAGTGAGCTCAGTAAGCATTGGTAAATCTTCACTTTTCCTATTTAGTTCCCAGGCAGATCTGAGAGACTGATCTAGTTTTTGTACAATAATGTATATCAATATTATATCCCAAGTATCAACTGGTACTTTGAGTGTCTTTAATGAATCTAAACTTTGCTGAAGTATTACTAAGAAATCTTTTAGATTGTTCTTGGTAATACTTTGAATTGACATAATATTTTTTATATGGAAGTTAACCGATATGAGTTTGTTTTCATACCTTTTCTTTAGTATAGTTATTGCATGATGATAATTATCACCAGTCACATTTAGCGAGCTGATGAGTCCGGCAGGTTCTCCTCGTAGAACGCTCTTCAGGTATTGTAGCTTTTGAAGCGGGCTTAACTGATCATGTGAGTCGATAACTCCATCAAATAATGCTTTAAAGTTGCTCCATTCGCTAAGGTTGCCTTCAAAAGTTGGGATCTGTAAATGAGGGATTTTTAGAACATGTGATTTACGACTATCTTGACGATGTAGGGAGTGAAAAGAGTTGATAGATTGATTTTGATCAGAATCTTTTAGGAGCTCTGTTATTTTAGCTTGATAAAGGTAATATTTCTCCTCTGTTGAGATTCTCTCCTGTTCGTGTGACGCTTTTTTACCGTCGACCATTTCAATGTCTTCTTGTACGGTATTATATTTGTCGAATAAATCGGCCAAGCTTGTTTGGCGTACTTGTAACTCATAGATTTTATCATGATTTTTATCGTCATCAAGGAAGTTGTAGATTCTTGTTAATCTGCCTTTGTAATTGCTTCTTCTAGCAATTAATTTATCAAGGGCTTCTGTACCGGTAGACATCTTTGAAAATTGCTGGAATTTTGCTGAAAATAATATTTTAAGAATTTCTTCTGTAATCTAATTTTTGGCTGTTGCCGTTTAGTATTTTTGATTGTAGCTGTTGCTTGCAAGTTTTCCTGAAAACTGATGCGTTTTATGGAAATGTGCGGCGTGGTTCGCTGGCGGAACCGGCGCTGTATTTTCCAAATCTTTGTATTTTCTTGAAATATTAACACTCGATGATTCACATCGGGCCGAAGGACCAAATAATATATGTATTGTAATTTGATTTTAAATAAAAGGTTTGATTGCCTTGGATTATCCACAATGAATTTATTGACTTTTTTACAAGTAATTGTTGTACGTACTATTGCACTAATACACGGACCAGATAAAGAATATAAAAGTAGAAGACAATTGACATAGATAATTAATAACTACTAATCGATATGTAGTCGACTAAAATAAATCTGAAACATACACCCCCACGCTGACGAAGTCTGAATATAATAAAAGTTTTAATTAATAAAGAAAACAAAACGAAGTCTTGTAACGTCAGTCTATGTTGATGGTGTATCCGAACGTACAATCTGTCAGTCAAGTATAATTTTAAAACGTCACTGTCAGTTGTCAAATGTCTGTCGTTCCCTAATACATTAATTTTAGGTTATACATAAAGTGATAAGCTGTAAGGAGTGAATATAATAATAATTCGACTATAAATTAAGTTACAAATTGGTGTGAGACGTTAAACAATTTACGAGAAATAATGAGGCAGTAGCCCTGAAATAAATGCAGTTGAAGACTGAATATGCAAAGAACACTTTAATTATATTGTTTACAAATTAAGTGGAAATTAAATGTTGTTAAAACTAAGTGTGGATTTCTTATTTTCTAATACATTAGGTAGTATATCTTAGATCTAGACTAATGCTAAATGGTGGTAAGTATCTTTTAGCACTAACTTTATCCTAGGTAGGATTATAATAGGGTAATAATATTTTAAATGATTCTAATTAGATAGGTACTTTGTTTTGCAATTGAGCTTGCAATTATAATTATACAGAGTTACTCAATAGGTAAAAGAACAAGTTTGTGTATAGGGCGCATATATTGTCCCTTCGTTGTTTTAACTGTGACAGACCGGGTTAGGTGGTCGTCAGATATGTTTACATTAATTATTCTGCCAACAGGCCAAGATGCTGGAGGAGTACATTCATCTTTGATAATTACTAAATCTCCTATTTCTAAATTACGAGATTCTTTAAACCATTTTTGTCGGCTCTGAATTTCAGATAAATATGACTTGTAAAATTCTTTCCAAAATTGTTGTTTAATTGAAGTTATTCTTTGCCAAATGTTAAGTTTATTGTCTGAAATTTGGATTAGGCTAGGTTCTGGAATGTCTAATAAGGTTGAACCTATAATAAAATGACCTGGACTAAGGTAATTTAATTCATCAGGTAAATCTGAAATAGCGCACAGCAGTCTGGAATTCAGAATAGACTCGATTTGACACAATAAAGTATACAATTGACTGTAAGTCATTCTACAATTACCTAATTTCTTTTTTAACAAATTTTTAGTTTGTTTTATACAAATCTCATAGACTCCACCCATATGACTAGCGAGTGGAACCGTAAACTTCCAGTTTATACATAAGCTATTTGTGTAATTCATGATTTGACTGTATGATGTCTCATTTTTAAACATTTTGTATAAATCATGTAATTCATTACTAGCACAATGGAAATAACTAGCATTATCGGAGTAGATTGTATTACAGACACCACGTCGAGCACAAAATCTTTTTAAGCAAGCGATGAAAGATTGTGTAGTTGTGTCTTCTGACAATTCTATGTCTATACTGCGACTGGATAAACAGGTAAATACGCATATAAAGGAGCGTGTATATTTAGCATTACGAAGGGTAGATGATTTTATATAAATAGGTCCACAAAAATCAACACCTACCTGAAGGAATGGGCGTTCTAAGTTTACTCTATGATAAGGTAAGTTAGACATTTTCTGCCTACAAGTTTGACCACGATATCTGGTACACACTATGCACCTGTAGACCACCTTCTTAACTTCTGCTCTTGCATGTATAGGCCAGTAAACTAATCTTAAGTTTGACAGTGTATTTTGTATGCCTGAATGAAAGAGATCTAAGTGAAACTTTCCAATGATAAGAGTAGTTATATGATTCTTGTTAGGTAGTATTATTGGAAATTTCTGATTATATTGAATATTAGCATGTTTGATTCTACCTCCTACTCTTAAAATACCATCACTATCTAGGAATGGTGATAATCTTCTAATAGGGCTAGTTGAATAGGTGTAGCTGCTTTTATTTGATTTTAATTCAATCAATTCTTTCTTAAATTGAGACGATTGAACAATTTTAATGATAAAATTATGACTGTACTTTAACTCTTCAGGTGTAAGAGATTCTAATGATTTAGAATGGTTTTTTAAGTTGTTACCAAATCTATAACATTGAGCAATAGTGTTTTGTAATCGTTGAAAACTTGAAAATCTTTGAAAAATGTTGATAAAGTAATCTATATCATCATCATTATAAAATTCTGAAACTAAATTAGCTGTTTGTGAGCTAACTTCTTTAGTATGAAAGGATTCTAAATGAATATCTATAATATCACTATTTTCTAATGTATCATTGCAACAGGGCCACTCATTTGGTGGTAATAATAGATAAGTAGGACCGTGCCACCATAATGAAAGATTTTGTAAATCTTTAGGTTGTATGCCACGTGTTAGCAGATCAGCTGCATTGTCATGAGTTCTAGTATGATTCCATGAAGCTGAGTCTGTGTTTTGTAATATCTGTGATATCCTATTTGCTACATAAACTTCCCATTTCTTATAAGGGGACCTTAACCAATTTAAAACAATGGTAGAATCAGTATAAAAATACACAGAATCTATTTTAATTGCTATTTCTAATGCAGGTTTTATCTTTTGCATTAATTTAGAGAGTAATACTGCTGCACAAAGTTCCAATCTAGGAATGGAAACTGTTTTTAAAGGAGCTACTCTGCTTTTACTAATTAATAAGTTTGAAGTAGGTTGTTTGTTAGGATAATCTGCTACAATGTAAATACAACATCCAAATGCCACAAGTGAAGCATCACTATAACCAACTAAGTAAACCTTATTAGGTATGTCTGAGAAACAGTATCTAGGTATGGTAATATTGTTTAGAATGTGCAGATTATTATAAAATGGTAACCATTCTGTTAATAAATGAGAAGGGAGGGGTGTATCCCATTTTAAACTACTTTCCTTCCATAAACGTTGCATGAAAAGTTTTAAATTTATTGTAACTACTGCTAAATAACCGATGGGATCATAAATCTTAGCAATAATTGATAACACTGTTCTTTTAGTAAGCTGTAATGTTTGTTGTTGAGAGGGAATATTAACTTTGAATGCATCGGTCACTGGATCCCATTTGAGACCAAGTGTGCTCGTTTCATCACCGATGATTAAGCTATTAGGTGAATGTTTGTCTTTATTTTGAATAACACTTTGTAAAATTTGAGGATTATTAGCTGACCATTTGTGTAATTGAAAACCACCTCTTTGGAATAATGATGTTAACTGGTTGCATGTTTCTATAGCTTCAGATAGTGTATTAGCACCACAATGTACATCATCCATAAAGGTTTGGTATTTAATGCAGTGCGCAGCAAGTGGATAAAGATGTCCATCTTGTTTTGCAAGGTCAAGTAGTGTCCTAAATGCTAGATAAGGAGCACATCTAGTTCCATATGTAACCGTGTTTAATCTGATGACACAAAGTTCATCATCAGGTGTTTTCCTCCACAATATACATTGTAAATTGCAATGTTCTTCCGTCACATTGATGTTTCTAAACATCTTTACAAGACAATAAGACAAGACAATACAAACTTAAAGGTTCTAAGTCTTATGATAATATCAACAATATCAGTGTAAATATTTGCACCTTCATATAAAACCTGGTTAAGAGACACCGAGGTGGATGATTGGCTGCTTCCATTGAATACAACGCGGAGTTTGGTTGAAACACTTTGTGGTTTTTGGACCGCATGATGGGGTAAGAAAAACTGTTTATGTTTCTCCTGTGTGTATGGAGAATAAGGTACATATGAGGCATGTCCTAGTTTTAAGTATTCTTCAATAAACTCAGAGTATTGTTTATGAAGTGTGGGATTGTTAAGAAATCTCTTTTCTAATGTTATAAAACACTTTTGTGCGATGCTGTAGGATTGACCTAGCTGATCTATTTTATCTTGTATAATTGGAAGGTGTACTGTAAAGCGACCTGTTGGTTCTTCTCTAGTAGTAGTACTTTTGTACAAATCTTCGCAATAAGTGTGTTCTGGTGTGCAAATTGGGGAAGAACTGATTTCTTCTTGCTCCCAAAAGCGTTTTAATAACTGATCACAAGATTGTTCACAGTTAACCTGAGCCAACATGACTGTTTGTTTGTAAGAGTTTGACTCTGAATGACAGTGTTCTGTCTGATTTGATATTTGTTGTGATTGAATAGAATGATTAGAATGATCTGTTTCATTATATAAAGCTTGCATGGATAATTCAACATCACCTGTAACTACCCAGCCAAAAACTGTGTTTATGAGCGTGGGTTGGTTCTTACCTAATTGTACGCTACCCTGTAGTAAAAGAGTATAAAATAATTGACCGCCTATTAATAGGTCTACGGTTTTGGGTACATAAAATAATGGATCTGCTAAGTTGCAATCTTTTGGTAATTTGAAATCGCTCAATGGAATGTATCTTTGAGGCAGTTTAGTAGCAATCTGTTCTGTAACTACACAGTTTATTATTGTTTCAAAATTGTCACTACATGATGCTATTTTGACTTTTAAAGATTTAGATGATACTGTAGGTATTGTTCCTATACCTTGTATGATATATTTAGTTTGTTCAGTGAGAGGCAGCTGTAGTTTTTGTGCTAAAGTGTTTGTCATTAGACAAACTTGGCTGCCGCTGTCTAAAAGTGCTCTGCAAGTAGTCCATTGACTATCGTTTTGTTGAACTTTAATCAATGCAGTGGATAAATAAACTTCAGAGTGCTTAGTATGTAAGTGCATGACTGATGCTTGCATATTATTATCTTGATTCACTCTAGTGTTAGTAACTTGACTACCAGAAATCGATACAGATGAACTCACTTTGTCTGTTGACGTTGCAATAGGTGCATCAGGTACCGTAGTCAAAGCAGAAGTAGGGTTAATAAATGTTCTGTGAATTGTCGAATGATGTTTCTTGCCACAGATTGAACAAACATTTTTCGAGCAATTATGTTGAAACTTATATGGTTTAAGACAATTGAAGCATAGTTTCTTTAATTTTACCATCTCATTGCGCTGGATGGGTGTCAATTCCAAGAAGGATGGACATTTGTATAATTCATGAGACATATTACAGAGAATGCAACTGTCCGTCACAGTGCCAATATGAGTGGAGACACGAGTAGTTTTATTGTTGTTTACAGGAGTAGATTTAGTTACATTTTGTGGCTTATCATACATTAAATCAAAGGCTCTAGCACGATGAGTAAGGAAATCAGTGAGCTCAGTAAGCATTGGTAAATCTTCACTTTTCCTATTTAGTTCCCAGGCAGATCTGAGAGACTGATCTAGTTTTTGTACAATAATGTATATCAATATTATATCCCAAGTATCAACTGGTACTTTGAGTGTCTTTAATGAATCTAAACTTTGCTGAAGTATTACTAAGAAATCTTTTAGATTGTTCTTGGTAATACTTTGAATTGACATAATATTTTTTATATGGAAGTTAACCGATATGAGTTTGTTTTCATACCTTTTCTTTAGTATAGTTATTGCATGATGATAATTATCACCAGTCACATTTAGCGAGCTGATGAGTCCGGCAGGTTCTCCTCGTAGAACGCTCTTCAGGTATTGTAGCTTTTGAAGCGGGCTTAACTGATCATGTGAGTCGATAACTCCATCAAATAATGCTTTAAAGTTGCTCCATTCGCTAAGGTTGCCTTCAAAAGTTGGGATCTGTAAATGAGGGATTTTTAGAACATGTGATTTACGACTATCTTGACGATGTAGGGAGTGAAAAGAGTTGATAGATTGATTTTGATCAGAATCTTTTAGGAGCTCTGTTATTTTAGCTTGATAAAGGTAATATTTCTCCTCTGTTGAGATTCTCTCCTGTTCGTGTGACGCTTTTTTACCGTCGACCATTTCAATGTCTTCTTGTACGGTATTATATTTGTCGAATAAATCGGCCAAGCTTGTTTGGCGTACTTGTAACTCATAGATTTTATCATGATTTTTATCGTCATCAAGGAAGTTGTAGATTCTTGTTAATCTGCCTTTGTAATTGCTTCTTCTAGCAATTAATTTATCAAGGGCTTCTGTACCGGTAGACATCTTTGAAAATTGCTGGAATTTTGCTGAAAATAATATTTTAAGAATTTCTTCTGTAATCTAATTTTTGGCTGTTGCCGTTTAGTATTTTTGATTGTAGCTGTTGCTTGCAAGTTTTCCTGAAAACTGATGCGTTTTATGGAAATGTGCGGCGTGGTTCGCTGGCGGAACCGGCGCTGTATTTTCCAAATCTTTGTATTTTCTTGAAATATTAACACTCGATGATTCACATCGGGCCGAAGGACCAAATAATATATGTATTGTAATTTGATTTTAAATAAAAGGTTTGATTGCCTTGGATTATCCACAATGAATTTATTGACTTTTTTACAAGTAATTGTTGTACGTACTATTGCACTAATACACGGACCAGATAAAGAATATAAAAGTAGAAGACAATTGACATAGATAATTAATAACTACTAATCGATATGTAGTCGACTAAAATAAATCTGAAACATACACCCCCACGCTGACGAAGTCTGAATATAATAAAAGTTTTAATTAATAAAGAAAACAAAACGAAGTCTTGTAACGTCAGTCTATGTTGATGGTGTATCCGAACGTACAATCTGTCAGTCAAGTATAATTTTAAAACGTCACTGTCAGTTGTCAAATGTCTGTCGTTCCCTAATACATTAATTTTAGGTTATACATAAAGTGATAAGCTGTAAGGAGTGAATATAATAATAATTCGACTATAAATTAAGTTACAAATTGGTGTGAGACGTTAAACAATTTACGAGAAATAATGAGGCAGTAGCCCTGAAATAAATGCAGTTGAAGACTGAATATGCAAAGAACACTTTAATTATATTGTTTACAAATTAAGTGGAAATTAAATGTTGTTAAAACTAAGTGTGGATTTCTTATTTTCTAATACATTAGGTAGTATATCTTAGATCTAGACTAATGCTAAATGGTGGTAAGTATCTTTTAGCACTAACTTTATCCTAGGTAGGATTATAATAGGGTAATAATATTTTAAATGATTCTAATTAGATAGGTACTTTGTTTTGCAATTGAGCTTGCAATTATAATTATACAGAGTTACTCAATAGGTAAAAGAACAAGTTTGTGTATAGGGCGCATATATTGTCCCTTCGTTGTTTTAACTGTGACAGACCGGGTTAGGTGGTCGTCAGATATGTTTACATTAATTATTCTGCCAACAGGCCAAGATGCTGGAGGAGTACATTCATCTTTGATAATTACTAAATCTCCTATTTCTAAATTACGAGATTCTTTAAACCATTTTTGTCGGCTCTGAATTTCAGATAAATATGACTTGTAAAATTCTTTCCAAAATTGTTGTTTAATTGAAGTTATTCTTTGCCAAATGTTAAGTTTATTGTCTGAAATTTGGATTAGGCTAGGTTCTGGAATGTCTAATAAGGTTGAACCTATAATAAAATGACCTGGACTAAGGTAATTTAATTCATCAGGTAAATCTGAAATAGCGCACAGCGGTCTGGAATTCAGAATAGACTCGATTTGACACAATAAAGTATACAATTGACTGTAAGTCATTCTACAATTACCTAATTTCTTTTTTAACAAATTTTTAGTTTGTTTTATACAAATCTCATAGACTCCACCCATATGACTAGCGAGTGGAACCGTAAACTTCCAGTTTATACATAAGCTATTTGTGTAATTCATGATTTGACTGTATGATGTCTCATTTTTAAACATTTTGTATAAATCATGTAATTCATTACTAGCACAATGGAAATAACTAGCATTATCGGAGTAGATTGTATTACAGACACCACGTCGAGCACAAAATCTTTTTAAGCAAGCGATGAAAGATTGTGTAGTTGTGTCTTCTGACAATTCTATGTCTATACTGCGACTGGATAAACAGGTAAATACGCATATAAAGGAGCGTGTATATTTAGCATTACGAAGGGTAGATGATTTTATATAAATAGGTCCACAAAAATCAACACCTACCTGAAGGAATGGGCGTTCTAAGTTTACTCTATGATAAGGTAAGTTAGACATTTTCTGCCTACAAGTTTGACCACGATATCTGGTACACACTATGCACCTGTAGACCACCTTCTTAACTTCTGCTCTTGCATGTATAGGCCAGTAAACTAATCTTAAGTTTGACAGTGTATTTTGTATGCCTGAATGAAAGAGATCTAAGTGAAACTTTCCAATGATAAGAGTAGTTATATGATTCTTGTTAGGTAGTATTATTGGAAATTTCTGATTATATTGAATATTAGCATGTTTGATTCTACCTCCTACTCTTAAAATACCATCACTATCTAGGAATGGTGATAATCTTCTAATAGGGCTAGTTGAATAGGTGTAGCTGCTTTTATTTGATTTTAATTCAATCAATTCTTTCTTAAATTGAGACGATTGAACAATTTTAATGATAAAATTATGACTGTACTTTAACTCTTCAGGTGTAAGAGATTCTAATGATTTAGAATGGTTTTTTAAGTTGTTACCAAATCTATAACATTGAGCAATAGTGTTTTGTAATCGTTGAAAACTTGAAAATCTTTGAAAAATGTTGATAAAGTAATCTATATCATCATCATTATAAAATTCTGAAACTAAATTAGCTGTTTGTGAGCTAACTTCTTTAGTATGAAAGGATTCTAAATGAATATCTATAATATCACTATTTTCTAATGTATCATTGCAACAGGGCCACTCATTTGGTGGTAATAATAGATAAGTAGGACCGTGCCACCATAATGAAAGATTTTGTAAATCTTTAGGTTGTATGCCACGTGTTAGCAGATCAGCTGCATTGTCATGAGTTCTAGTATGATTCCATGAAGCTGAGTCTGTGTTTTGTAATATCTGTGATATCCTATTTGCTACATAAACTTCCCATTTCTTATAAGGGGACCTTAACCAATTTAAAACAATGGTAGAATCAGTATAAAAATACACAGAATCTATTTTAATTGCTATTTCTAATGCAGGTTTTATCTTTTGCATTAATTTAGAGAGTAATACTGCTGCACAAAGTTCCAATCTAGGAATGGAAACTGTTTTTAAAGGAGCTACTCTGCTTTTACTAATTAATAAGTTTGAAGTAGGTTGTTTGTTAGGATAATCTGCTACAATGTAAATACAACATCCAAATGCCACAAGTGAAGCATCACTATAACCAACTAAGTAAACCTTATTAGGTATGTCTGAGAAACAGTATCTAGGTATGGTAATATTGTTTAGAATGTGCAGATTATTATAAAATGGTAACCATTCTGTTAATAAATGAGAAGGGAGGGGTGTATCCCATTTTAAACTACTTTCCTTCCATAAACGTTGCATGAAAAGTTTTAAATTTATTGTAACTACTGCTAAATAACCGATGGGATCATAAATCTTAGCAATAATTGATAACACTGTTCTTTTAGTAAGCTGTAATGTTTGTTGTTGAGAGGGAATATTAACTTTGAATGCATCGGTCACTGGATCCCATTTGAGACCAAGTGTGCTCGTTTCATCACCGATGATTAAGCTATTAGGTGAATGTTTGTCTTTATTTTGAATAACACTTTGTAAAATTTGAGGATTATTAGCTGACCATTTGTGTAATTGAAAACCACCTCTTTGGAATAATGATGTTAACTGGTTGCATGTTTCTATAGCTTCAGATAGTGTATTAGCACCACAATGTACATCATCCATAAAGGTTTGGTATTTAATGCAGTGCGCAGCAAGTGGATAAAGATGTCCATCTTGTTTTGCAAGGTCAAGTAGTGTCCTAAATGCTAGATAAGGAGCACATCTAGTTCCATATGTAACCGTGTTTAATCTGATGACACAAAGTTCATCATCAGGTGTTTTCCTCCACAATATACATTGTAAATTGCAATGTTCTTCCGTCACATTGATGTTTCTAAACATCTTTACAAGACAATAAGACAAGACAATACAAACTTAAAGGTTCTAAGTCTTATGATAATATCAACAATATCAGTGTAAATATTTGCACCTTCATATAAAACCTGGTTAAGAGACACCGAGGTGGATGATTGGCTGCTTCCATTGAATACAACGCGGAGTTTGGTTGAAACACTTTGTGGTTTTTGGACCGCATGATGGGGTAAGAAAAACTGTTTATGTTTCTCCTGTGTGTATGGAGAATAAGGTACATATGAGGCATGTCCTAGTTTTAAGTATTCTTCAATAAACTCAGAGTATTGTTTATGAAGTGTGGGATTGTTAAGAAATCTCTTTTCTAATGTTATAAAACACTTTTGTGCGATGCTGTAGGATTGACCTAGCTGATCTATTTTATCTTGTATAATTGGAAGGTGTACTGTAAAGCGACCTGTTGGTTCTTCTCTAGTAGTAGTACTTTTGTACAAATCTTCGCAATAAGTGTGTTCTGGTGTGCAAATTGGGGAAGAACTGATTTCTTCTTGCTCCCAAAAGCGTTTTAATAACTGATCACAAGATTGTTCACAGTTAACCTGAGCCAACATGACTGTTTGTTTGTAAGAGTTTGACTCTGAATGACAGTGTTCTGTCTGATTTGATATTTGTTGTGATTGAATAGAATGATTAGAATGATCTGTTTCATTATATAAAGCTTGCATGGATAATTCAACATCACCTGTAACTACCCAGCCAAAAACTGTGTTTATGAGCGTGGGTTGGTTCTTACCTAATTGTACGCTACCCTGTAGTAAAAGAGTATAAAATAATTGACCGCCTATTAATAGGTCTACGGTTTTGGGTACATAAAATAATGGATCTGCTAAGTTGCAATCTTTTGGTAATTTGAAATCGCTCAATGGAATGTATCTTTGAGGCAGTTTAGTAGCAATCTGTTCTGTAACTACACAGTTTATTATTGTTTCAAAATTGTCACTACATGATGCTATTTTGACTTTTAAAGATTTAGATGATACTGTAGGTATTGTTCCTATACCTTGTATGATATATTTAGTTTGTTCAGTGAGAGGCAGCTGTAGTTTTTGTGCTAAAGTGTTTGTCATTAGACAAACTTGGCTGCCGCTGTCTAAAAGTGCTCTGCAAGTAGTCCATTGACTATCGTTTTGTTGAACTTTAATCAATGCAGTGGATAAATAAACTTCAGAGTGCTTAGTATGTAAGTGCATGACTGATGCTTGCATATTATTATCTTGATTCACTCTAGTGTTAGTAACTTGACTACCAGAAATCGATACAGATGAACTCACTTTGTCTGTTGACGTTGCAATAGGTGCATCAGGTACCGTAGTCAAAGCAGAAGTAGGGTTAATAAATGTTCTGTGAATTGTCGAATGATGTTTCTTGCCACAGATTGAACAAACATTTTTCGAGCAATTATGTTGAAACTTATATGGTTTAAGACAATTGAAGCATAGTTTCTTTAATTTTACCATCTCATTGCGCTGGATGGGTGTCAATTCCAAGAAGGATGGACATTTGTATAATTCATGAGACATATTACAGAGAATGCAACTGTCCGTCACAGTGCCAATATGAGTGGAGACACGAGTAGTTTTATTGTTGTTTACAGGAGTAGATTTAGTTACATTTTGTGGCTTATCATACATTAAATCAAAGGCTCTAGCACGATGAGTAAGGAAATCAGTGAGCTCAGTAAGCATTGGTAAATCTTCACTTTTCCTATTTAGTTCCCAGGCAGATCTGAGAGACTGATCTAGTTTTTGTACAATAATGTATATCAATATTATATCCCAAGTATCAACTGGTACTTTGAGTGTCTTTAATGAATCTAAACTTTGCTGAAGTATTACTAAGAAATCTTTTAGATTGTTCTTGGTAATACTTTGAATTGACATAATATTTTTTATATGGAAGTTAACCGATATGAGTTTGTTTTCATACCTTTTCTTTAGTATAGTTATTGCATGATGATAATTATCACCAGTCACATTTAGCGAGCTGATGAGTCCGGCAGGTTCTCCTCGTAGAACGCTCTTCAGGTATTGTAGCTTTTGAAGCGGGCTTAACTGATCATGTGAGTCGATAACTCCATCAAATAATGCTTTAAAGTTGCTCCATTCGCTAAGGTTGCCTTCAAAAGTTGGGATCTGTAAATGAGGGATTTTTAGAACATGTGATTTACGACTATCTTGACGATGTAGGGAGTGAAAAGAGTTGATAGATTGATTTTGATCAGAATCTTTTAGGAGCTCTGTTATTTTAGCTTGATAAAGGTAATATTTCTCCTCTGTTGAGATTCTCTCCTGTTCGTGTGACGCTTTTTTACCGTCGACCATTTCAATGTCTTCTTGTACGGTATTATATTTGTCGAATAAATCGGCCAAGCTTGTTTGGCGTACTTGTAACTCATAGATTTTATCATGATTTTTATCGTCATCAAGGAAGTTGTAGATTCTTGTTAATCTGCCTTTGTAATTGCTTCTTCTAGCAATTAATTTATCAAGGGCTTCTGTACCGGTAGACATCTTTGAAAATTGCTGGAATTTTGCTGAAAATAATATTTTAAGAATTTCTTCTGTAATCTAATTTTTGGCTGTTGCCGTTTAGTATTTTTGATTGTAGCTGTTGCTTGCAAGTTTTCCTGAAAACTGATGCGTTTTATGGAAATGTGCGGCGTGGTTCGCTGGCGGAACCGGCGCTGTATTTTCCAAATCTTTGTATTTTCTTGAAATATTAACACTCGATGATTCACATCGGGCCGAAGGACCAAATAATATATGTATTGTAATTTGATTTTAAATAAAAGGTTTGATTGCCTTGGATTATCCACAATGAATTTATTGACTTTTTTACAAGTAATTGTTGTACGTACTATTGCACTAATACACGGACCAGATAAAGAATATAAAAGTAGAAGACAATTGACATAGATAATTAATAACTACTAATCGATATGTAGTCGACTAAAATAAATCTGAAACAGGTATGATTAACTGGTCAACAGCTCAATCAATTTTACTTTCACGAACCCTATAAGCAACATTCGAAACTAAGAACTTATCACTGTGTCTTTTCCTACCTTGACATTGGCAAAATCATCGAATAACGATGGAGCCATAACTTAAAAAAATTGAATTGAATACCTCAATGTTGCGCGCCCCACCTCGCAGCTGTCTTTACCGACAGCTGCTGTAGACCGTTACACTCGGGCACGTGCTACCCCTGCTATTATGATTGTAATAATAATACTTTATATTAGAGGTGAGAGACAACTAGGCAGAGCAACGAATGTTTTGAACTTTTGAATGAACTCGAGCGGTGTAACATTACAAGATCTACCTGCCGTGATATGACCGAGATGCATCTTGTTTGGGATAGGTCCATGTCGTATGCAGGAGTGAGTAGATGTGAACGGGGCTTGATGAAGCTTTGCGCAGGCTTTTGTTTATTTCTTATTCACGGTCGACGATGGTGACGCTTGCTCAGCTAAAACGTATACACTCGAGCCTTGAAGTCCACCAGGTATACCAATACCTACCGGGAATCACAGCTGCTAGTTAGCTAGATTACCTAGGCTCAGACAACTGTCATGACTTATAGTGCCGAGATGTCGACACTGACATTTGGGCTAGTCCACAAATTCAAAGTCGCTCAGCGAGCTATGGAGTGAGCTATGCTTGGAGCATAGACTTATACAGGGTGTCAGGGAAACGCTTACGAAAACGAAGATGGGTGATAGTGCTGGTGATTACTGATACGAAACCACGAAAAAAATGCGATTCTTTTTTTAGATTTTTTTCATATTTTTTTGCATTTTTCATTATGTATTAGTTTTATTTAACTGCCCAAAGCTGGTTATGTATGAAAAATGCAAAAAAAAAATATGAAAAATCTAAAAAAAAACGCATTTTTTTTTCGTGGTTTCGTATCAGTTCAGTATTCACCAGCACCTATCTTCGTTTTCGGAAGCGTTCCCCTTACACCCAGTATATTACTAGAAATCATTGGCTTGGAGTTTCTTTGAAGGATAAAATCCGTAATGAGATTATCCGGAGAAGAACCGGAGTGGGCTGGCCATGTCTCTCGAAGGACCGAAGCCATTGGAGCAGACGAGTCCTTGAGTGGAGACCGCGAAAAGGCAAATGCAGCGTAGGGTGCCCCTCAGCCAGGTGGACCGACGACCTGAAGAACGTGGCTGGGGGGGACTGGATGCGGAAGGCGGAGGACCAAGTGTTGTGGTGCAAGTTGGGAGAGGCCTATGTCCAGCAGTGGACTGCGATAGGCTGAGTTGATGATGATGAACTGTCTAAACCAGTACTGCCCAACATGGCCTAAATTGAATAGAAGGGAACCCTTACTAACGACCCTTTTTAAAAGAGCTTTCATGAAAGCTCATTCAATAATTGCACAAGGTAATACCAGTTTTACTATAAAACTATCTAGTTTATCAATTTACAATCCTATAGCCCCAGAAATAGAGTAAAATTTTGAATGATCCAATTTTGTTTAGTATGAAATTCAATTAATGATAACAAACAGAGTATTTTGATCGTTATCTTTAAAACTATAAGGTTTCAATTAGAATTGATAGTGTTTTTTGAATTTGGAATTCAAACAGCGCGTGCCCTTCGCAGGGGTGCGCGAGCGCCGTTTCAGACCCCGGTGTTTTTTTGAAAAAGGATTCCTTTTATTTACAGTTGACGGTTAGACGTTGAACTGGATAGACGGTACGTGTGTGTTATGTTATCAATATAATAATAATAGTTTACCATAATTTTAGTGTGTGCTCTAGTGTGGATAAATGTGAAGTGTCTAAAAGTGAACAATAGTTACAAAATACCTACCAAGTTGAATGGTTTAAAAAGCGAAAGAAAAATCACTTTTAAAACTTTCCGAATGTTTAGATACCTATTTACTTAATCAAGATAATACCTTACCTAAGTATATAATATGTGAATAATAATAATCAATATAGATCATAAGAAACATAGTTTTTATGTAAGAAACCAGGGAACCTGAACCGTTACGGTTACAGACCACCCTATTCTTATAAAACAGGAATTATGCACTAACGATTGCACATTGGGGAAAGAATACGCTTACAAAATGGACTCACCAAAAATCGTGTACAAATATTACTCTAACCCTGCCTTCTGCTCACAAAGCGAAGTAGTTTTCGCTCAGAAATCATGTATGACGAAAATTGTTTCGCCAGAAAGGCAGAGGATGCGCCCTTTAGGGGCCAATTCACCAAGAAAGTCCGAAATTAGCAATAGAATCATGAGGACTGATATTTCTGATAATCCTTTGAGAATGTCTCCCGCCGGATCTGCCAGATACAGAGAGGAACCGCCCGAATTGCCTCCGAAACCTCCCAAATTCCTAAATAGGAGCTTCCAAAGACAGTCCTCGTTAGTTTATAAGCCTGCAAGAACAGTAAGATGTAGAACCAGGAGCGAAGACTTAGAAATGGCTCAGTTTAAGCAACAGAAGCAATCAAGATATGAACGAAATGCTGACAGCGATGATGGCCTAGAAGATAGTAATGTTAAACATAGGTACGAAGTCATACAAGATTTTGACGATATCGTCGACTATTCTCCAACAAAAAAGAGGATAATTGAAGCCAAAGCTGACGAAATTGAGGAATACAACGTTGATAGACCGGACGAGAATGAATTAAAAGAAATACCAACGGAAATTGTGAAGACTGTCAATGGAAGAACACTTAGGTATGCCATAATCCCTTCAGAGGATGATGAACCAAGGAAATGTAATGTCACATTCACATCTCCTGTCATGACTAAGAAAAATCTAATAGCAACACAGAAGCTACATGAACTGCTCTCGACTCCTAGGAAACTGAAGAGCTACGCCAGCCAGCCTTCAGTCAGAATCACGCCGAACAAATCCATTGACAACAAATACTCAGAAACTCCAAGAAATTTTGTTTCCAGCACTCCTACTCAAGGCGTAACTCCTTCTAAGTCCTGTGCTAATCTAGCAACATATAGAACCAGTGCCACTACTTCTCCTATATCTCCGAAAGCTCAACAGAAGTTGAACTATGGTCTACCAGTGAATCTAGCAGAGATTCTAGCCCCAGGGTTCGATAGACAAGATGTTTTTGTGACCAGCTTTAGAGATAAGAGCAGAGATCGGAGTTTTGATTTGGAGAGGGAGATAAGTAGAGAGAGAAGAGACTATGATAGGAGGAGAGATAGTCAGAGGAAAGACAAGAATACTGCTGTTATTATTCCAAGGTACCTATTTATTTTTTGTTTATTTATATATGCTTTATGGTGCACCATAAAATACGTTACATTGAATATGCATTTAAACCGATTTATGTTTAATTTTAGACTGCCTCGTTGGTCTAGTGGTTGCAAGCGCGACTGCTAAGCGTGGGATCCTGGGTTCGATTCCCGGGTTGGGCGAAGTGTTATTGGTTTTATTCATTCGGAAATTCTCAGTAGCAGCCCGGAGTCTAGATTTGTGCCCGGTCATTTTTTTTTGTTTGTTAATTGTTTACTTCTAATTATTTTAATAATAAACAGTCTTGATGACAATTTCCGCCGCCAAACAGTAATGCTTGCATTGCTGTGTACCAGTGCGAAGAGTACGGGTGTCAGTGACGGCGGTGACGTTACAATCACATGAGAATTTTTCCATCTTTAGCTCTCAGATTATGGCAAATACGATTTGTAATACCACAGCATTTAGGCATCATGGTGGTACTGCAGTTGTTATGGGCAAAGGTAACCATATCAGGTGGACCCAGTGGCGGATCCAGGGGGGGGGGCTAAGGGGCTCAAGCATCTGGATCCTGCCCTGACAAATCTAAAATTAAACTTGATATTAATCTACTTTCTTATTACTACACTACCTTTATTTTTTTTGTTTTTGTTTTCGAGGAGGAAACCTTCAAAAGGCTACCGGCCTCGTGGGGTAGAGGCTGGGGTGTGTGGGATTTTTACCGCACTAAAACCTCCCCGGTGACCATCTTCAGCACAATAGTGAGGGAACTCCGGGAATGGGTATGCTACCGGTGTCCCCCCCTGTGCTACGCCTGTAAGGCACGTCTCAGGGAAGACTTTGTCTCCCTGAACACCTTCTCGATGCGAAACCATAGGTCGACACAATACCACAGCGTGTCACCGTCATCCCTGAGATCACCCAGTGGACGCCTAAAGTCCCCACTCTGGACGCCCGTGACCTCAAAGGCCCCCCGCACACCTGTCCTATCGACCTTCACTACCTACGGTAAAATTTTCATCACTTATCCTTACTTAATCTAGTTCGGTTGTAGTTTACTGTTTATCTTGATAAACCCTCAGCTGGGTCAAGCCCCTCCCAAATCAAAATCCTGGATCCACCACTGGGTGGACCTTTAGCTCGTTTCGCCATCTTAGTTAAGATTAGATTGATTAATTATTTTGGCCTTTATTTGGGCCCTGACCGATAGAAGTTATAGCAGGCAGGTGCCAAACCTTTGCGGAGTAAAGGCATTACTTATGTTTATTAATTCCTTTTTATTTTTCGTTGCACTGCCTTTCAAACCTTTTGCGTTTAAGCGACCACGTGTTTGGCATGTGCAGAACATTGAGGTAATATGTACTGCGTAGTACATATTACCTCAGTGGTGCAGAATAAGT
Organism: Asteroscopus sphinx; assembly: GCA_949699075.1. NCBI lineage: Eukaryota > Metazoa > Arthropoda > Insecta > Lepidoptera > Noctuidae > Asteroscopus > Asteroscopus sphinx. The sequence continues at coordinate 3,896,603 of OX453029.1, read as the reverse complement.
TTTTATATGCCCTCTTCATCTCAAATGCCTGCGTTTGTTTTTAAGGGTTTTGTAGTAGGTTCGCAGCAGAGCTGGCAAAAACTAACCTCAGCCCTCCTAGCCAAGTTGCAATCTACAATCGTCAACGCTAATAATAGAAAACAATCAAAATGTATAGGAATGACATACCAGGCCCCTCAGAAAGTATTGCGAAAAAAAGTTTTTATATATGGGAGACTGGCCAGTTATAATGTTTTTCGAAAATATGATTATTTATAAGTAAAAATAAGTAAGTTCCAATTTCAAAATTTCCCTCCACATTTTTTGCGAGTTAATTCAAAGTATTGTGTCTCACTGAAATATGGATCTGCGCCGGGAACATTTTAGAGCTATGATTTTATACGATTTCAAGTGTCGCCTGAAACCGGATGAATCGTACGATAGACTTCAAATGGCATTCATGGATGAAGGCCCTTCCAAGGCAACCGTGTATCGTTGGTATAACGAATTCAAGCGCGGTCGACCAACTTTGGGGGATGACGAAAGAAGCGGTCGCCCTTTGACGGCTGTTACCGAAGAAAACGTGCTAGCAGTGAAAAATTTAATCCAAGACAATAGGCGAATTACATATCAGGAGATTCAACACATATTGAAGATTGGATCGGGAAGCGTTCACGAGATTCTACACAGCCATCTTCGCGTGAGGAGGATAGTATCACGCTGGGTGCCGCACAACCTCACCGATGCTCAGAAGCAGGCCCGGGTGGAATGGTGCCGTGATATGCTTAACAAATTTGAAGCAGGCTCGTCTCGGCGTGTTTACGACATCGTTACAGGTGATGAGTCCTGGATTTATCAATACGACCCAGAAACCAAGCGCCAGTCGACTGTTTGGGTGTTTCAAAATGAGTCAACGCCTACCAAAGTGAAGCGATCTAGAAGCGGGGGTAAGATTTTGATCGCTAGCTTTTTTAATTTGACTGGCCACTTGGTATCAATTCCCTTACGGGATCAAAGAAGCATTAATGCCGAATGGTATACTACCAAATGTTTGCCAGAAGTTTTCTCTGTTATAAGCAACAAGCGACCAAACACAGGGCTCCGCGGGCTACTGCTCCACCACGACAATGCACCTGCGCACACCGCACTCAAAACGAGGGACTTCCTGGACAGCACGCCAGTCAAACTCCTGGGTCACCCTCCTTACAGCCCTGATCTAGCACCGTGTGACTTCTTTTTATTCCCAAAAATAAAAAATCAGCTCAAAGGGATACAATTTTCGTCGCCGGAAGATGCGCTGGCTGCGTTCGAGCAGGCTGTAAACGAGGTGTCTGCGGCGGACTGGAAAAAGTGTTTTGAAAACTGGTTTAGGCGCATGAATCTTTGTATAGAGGCTGGTGGAAAGTACTTTGAAAAGATTTGATAAAAATATATGTACGTATAGAACAATTTTTTTTAGTTTCGCAAAACTTTCTGAGTGTCCCACGTATCTCAACGAAAAAGTCATTCGTTCGTCAGTCAAGTCTCGGGCATTAAAAATTCGATCTAAAGTTTATTGTGTTTAATAAACAATAGTGTTTATTGCTTGGACGAATGAAATATTCGTCCAAGGTTTGTTGTATGATGGCCAAAATTAAAATCCTATCTATCCACAATTTACGCTACTAAAGATAGAAATTTGACATAACTTGTATGGGGCTTATGTTTTGACATCTATAGTAGAGCAAATCGTAGATAGATAGGATATACATTTTGGCCGTAAATTGATTTTAATAGTACATTACTGTCAAGGCCTGAAATAAAGCAATTGACGGCCGAGTTATATTGAAAGAACGATGCGAAGCCGAGTAATTCCGAAATGATTTTAAAAGAACGAGGTGCCAGCCGATAGAGGCCGATAATTGCTATTTCGGCCGAGATTTGTATAGTACTTTTCTCTCATTTACGAGGAAACAATACACAAATTAATTCATCAGAAAGAAGAAATAAATGCTTATTCAGCCTCTATAATAATAAATATCGTGTAACAAAAAACACCTAATTTATATAAGTTAGCTACATATCAGATACAGCATCGCAGCTAGGGGCTGCCAGGGGCGCAAACCTCATAAGGGGCGCACTCACAGACCCGTAGCATGCAGGCCGTTGGGGCATTGGCACATACTCAAAATTAAAACACGAGTTTATGCTTTTCTCTTATTACAAAATAAAATTTAGGGAGCGGAAAATTCAAATGAATAAATGAATGATTTAGGTATTTATTTGCAGGAACATATAATAGGTAACATTGAGTTCGTCTAAGGTTATAATTGGGTACCACTACATTCATCATTTCAGTCGTGCAAAAAAAGTTGTATATGAAACATTACCTTCATTTTAGTAGACCTATTCAATGATACCCCACACGAGGGGGTGCAGCGAAAAAAACATTTTCATCCCCGCTACACATGTATGAGCGCCACCCTTAAAATACGTAATGAAGATTTTTTTACTATTTTAAAATTGAGATCTATATCTAGACCATTTTTAGGGTTCCGTAGTCCTACAAGGAACCCTTATAGTTTCGTCATGTCCGTCCGTCTGTCCGTCTGTCCTAATCCTTTACAGCTTAATAACTTCTACAGTTATAAACATAAGTAAATGAAATTTTGTTAAAAAATAGTATAGATATAGATCTCAATTTTAAAAGAGTAAAAAAATCATGATTACGTATTTTAGGGGTGGCGCCCATACATGTGAAATGGGGATGGTTTTTTTTTATCACTGCACCCCCTCGTTTGGGGTATCATTGAATAGGTCTACTAAAATGAAGGTAATGTTTCATACACCACTTTTTTATCAGGTGTAGGTACCATCTGCGAAATATAGTTTGCCAAAGTGGCTTGCAATGTGTCCCCCCCCCTGCCAGTTCTAAACTATGCAACGTAGAAACTTATAATCTTCCACATTTATAGACCTTTGTAAAAACTCTCTTTTAAAATGATTTCGAGCATAATGTGATTATAAATTTTTGAGTTATAGAGAGAAAACTGAAAAATGCTTAAAACGTCCTAGTTCAAAGGTCTTTGAAAGGTCAAAATTGACCTTAGAGAAAAATTATCATAGCAAATAATGCTCCTTTAGCTACTTTCTATTTGAAAAAATCACAATAAGTTACTTTGTGTTATGTTTAGGTATATGACACAATTCTTAAATTGGGCGCCATCTAGCGGCGTCTAACAACACTCTATGAGTCGCCAATGCTGCCGTCAAGTGCCGTCTATTGTATTTGGCACTGTATAGCGCCATCTAGCGGCTACTGACAACACTCTCTGAGTCGCCAATGCTGCCGTCTATTGCAAAAACTAAAATAGCCATGATTAATATTCGATTTGATTTGTTTGTAAGACCTACTTAAGGAACCCTATAATACTGAGCATGGCCCGACATGCTCTTGGCCGGTTTTTTTACAAAAATTCATTTACTTATGTTTATAACTGTAGAAGGATTAGGACAGACGGACAGACGGACAGACGGACGGACATGACGAAACTATAAGGGTTCCTTGTAGGACTACGGAACCCTAAAAAAGGAAAACAATTGCTCTAGGCGATCACGACCTTAGCTACGACACTGATCATTAGGAGAATGTTTTAACATAAGAGCTTAATAGCCACGAAACCATAATCAAACCACAGACGATCAATTACCTACTGTATTGAAATTTTCCCTCCCACTTTCCAGGGTAGCAGCTCCCCCATCAGTCTACTCTGAAGACGAAACGTACAAGTCTTTCTCAAGCCTCAAGACGATGTCAGCAGCGACTGCCTCACTGACTATAGCGGCAGTCATGCTGACCATGTGCGGAGGTCTAACTGCCGGATTGAGCTTCTATATGATGTATGCTGTAAGTATTTTTGCTCTCTTTTTATTTTAAAAATCATCAGACATAGCAACGCCCGGCATAGGGTTGCTACCTGCTATTTCTTGATTTAGGGGTTTTAGATTTTTATACGCGAGACAATTAAAACAGCATTGTTTTATATGACGATATCTTTGTTTTTAAAATTACTTATTTATATGTACTTTTTGTTTGAAGAAAAAGCTTTCAAAAGGTCTTTATTGTTTGAAGCAAATGTATAAAAATCTGTACATTTGACTTGTAACTCCGCCTTCACAGCTTTTTTTACACCGTATTTTATTTTGCTAATTACGGGTTCCTATTTTTGGTACTTATAACCTGAAAAACGGGGTAGCCCGTTAAATAAGGGGTATCTGGCAAGCCTAGCCCGGTTTCTGAAACATTGAAAAAAATTAAACGTATTAATTCCACATGCATGAAAACGCCAAGTCCTGGTACAACTAACTGTAGATTATGTAGGCCAAACGAATATTTGTTCCGTGCGAAAATCGAACCTGTGACTTATCTCACAGCAACCAATTGCACCAAACGTCAAATGTTGAGAAACTTCATAAAGCCGTTTCCTCAAGTTTTTACTAAATCTTTTCTACAGCAAAGTTTTATTTACCAACATTTTGCTATTACAGGTAGGCAGGCGTTACTATTTGGACTTCGGTGTATTGGCTGGCTTCACCTGCTTCTTGCTTGGACTGCTGGGCTTCAGGACTCGAAGACAACAGTTGCTACCAAACAGAAATTATATCTCTGGTGAGTTTTTTACGCAAGTGTTTAACACAGTCATAGCCTAGCTGTTGAACGCTTGCCTTCCATGCAGAAGGGTCTGAGTTTGAACCCGGCCCGCTCCTCTGACTTTTCGATTTCATGTGTGGGTCAGAATTTGATTATTACTTGCTTTAAAGGTGAAGAAAAACATCGTGAGGAAACCTGTACGTACGTACGTTACGTAATTTACGATAACAACAACTTGCTGATGCATGCGGGCGATTTTATAGGTAAAATGACTAGAATAGAGCTTGTGAGACGCTAGCGCCTGCAATAAAACGGAGAGAAACGTTATGCATTTAGTCGTATATTAGGCGCAATAATAACAGTAACTTTTTATGAGTTTCCCGACAAAGAATAAGCACTTAAATAATGATGATTTGAAAGACGGTTAAACCCCTGGGAACCGCAAACAATAGATTTTGTATACTTTACATCGCTTTTACTACTACGGACTACCACAGTCTAGCCACTCCAAACAGTCGACCAACGCGAGTGTTAAGTGTCCCGACCCAAGCAGCCTTCAAAACGGTCAATGTCCCTAGTTGCCTTTAAAAACTGTCAATGTTAATTTTCGTTGAACCACTGTATGAACAGATAATTAAACTGTACATAATTTTATGTCAAACTATCTCTAGTAGGGCAAATCGTGGATAGATAGGATATTAATTTTGGCCGCTAAGCAACAGTAGCCTAGTTGGTATTGCAATTTTTATGGGCGTAAAAATCCAGCCGTGAGGCATAACGGCTCAGATGGGTGGCCCATCTGAAGTTAAGCCATTAGCTAGGCCCATCATAGGCCTTTAAATTGTATCGCCATCCTAAGGCATCAGAAAAATTATAAATAAATTACTCACTTCCAAATTAAATATCAACTGGCAGCATTTCCACCGTTTATGGCATCTAAAAGACATGGGCTAACTAGCTCCGGTAAAAGATTGTATATGTAATAGGTATATTATTTCAAGTAAAGATATGTCCGATTAGCATATCCATATCCGTTTAATATATCCGGGACTGAAGTAACTTTACGTTGCATGCTATGTCCGAGATAGATAACTTCGGCTTCAATAACGGCCAAAATTAATATCCAATCTATCTACGATTTACCCTACTAGGGATAGGAATTTGACATAAGCTCCATACAAAATATGTCAAATTTCTATCTCTAGTAGGGTAAATCGTAGATAGATTGGATATTAATTTTGGCCGTAAATCCACCGGAGTGAGGCTGGATATAATGTAGCCGATTTGATAAATCCGCGGAACGATAACATATAATAACTGATTTCCTTTCATACTTTACCGGGTTAGAACTGTCTATCAAATTAAAAACTTGAATGGCGAATTTAAAAATCAAGTATTATGATGGTACAGGGGTCATTTTCAAAAAAAGTGTACACTATTAAAAATATGCTACAATTTTTTTATTCGTTCTTTATCCTTTTTCTACTTCTAATTTACAATTGGTAATCTTTTAAGAATCGAAAAATAACAATAAAACGGCTTAATCTGGATTTCTTACTGAAATATAACTCATTTAATGCCCGTAGGGAACAAAAACTATTCCATTCCGCAACCAATAGTTTTTTACTATAAAAATAAAATAAAACACGTCTGTGTTATTTCGTAAGCAGTGAGGGCGGTTTTCGAATTGAAGTGTTACCATTTTCATGCAGTCGACTGTACATACGTTGTCGTCAGTGTCGAATGTCGGGCGTCGGAGTTACTCGGATATGGGATACCTATGTTTATTTTATTGATCGTGAAGGTGGATACTGGATACATATCCGCTTTGGGATATATATCCGAAGGTATAGATGTGTCCGGAGTTGCCCATGCCTAGCATCTAATAATAATCCATTTACTATTCTTAATTTCTTTTTCTTTTTCAGGTTACATCGTCCTCTCATCGTTTTCCCTACTTTCGGCCTTCGGACTACTCGTCTTACTATCCGTGGAACCCAAACCAGGCACTCCTCTAAACGACATTACCTCAGGAGCTGTTTGTGGAGTCAGCATCCTGTCTCTATGTCTCGCGTCTATTGGAGTACTAGCGTCGTATTGCTGCGTGAAAGACCCGCCTGATAATAGGGTGGGGACTGCGCAGTGGTATTGATATTAATGTTGCAACAGCCTTTTAATTATGTATCATGTTGTTTTCGGCTTCCAGTCCAACCAGATGCGGCTGAACATCAGTATTTTACACGAAGCAACTGCCATCAAACCCCCGCAACACAGTTACTGGGTTATACCGACATACTAAGTTTAGGCAAGTTGTAAGACTTTCGGGCTTCTGACTACCCGTAACAACTATACTATAAGGTAATAGTAGGGGCGTAGCTACCGCCGTATCAGCCGTATCAATGATACGGGGCCCCTGACCTACAGGGGCCCAGACGTTTCCCACTATCTCAAATTATTATTGATAAGAGACCTGTAATGAATGTGTATGTTCTTTGATTCTGGTGGCTATACTATGCTTCGTTTGCCCTATGTATGATAACCGACAATTACAATCAATCTTGTAGACCCCTGCATCTTGTAAGGGAATGTGACACTTCACCGGTCTGAGGAGTCGGCTGATCTTTCTTTGTGGCTTGATAGAAGCACGCTTCAAGATATGACCAATTCAATCGGTGATCCCTTTAATGTATGGTAGAACAGCAGGTCGACGATCAACTTTTTTAGAAATATCTGTAAAGACGCTTGTCATCTTAGTCTTCCTGCGACCACGAACGCTGCAAAGCTTTCGAAACGTCAGGAAAACTAATTTAAATAATATAGGTACGCGATATAATCCGGTTAAACTTGTTTTATTATAATGTACCTATATTTGATTTTTTGGCGTTCTCTATTGTGTGTGATAGACTTCTTGTGGAATGTGGAGTCGATACTTATTTCAAGTTGTCGGTAATATAGGTTTTTTAGGTACTTTAGATATACCAAAGCAGGTTAAAATTTAAAATTGATTGTATTTTACAAAGAGATTAAATATTCACTATTAAGTATTTTAATGTCTTATTTTATTATGTGACTGTTGTAAATTTGAATAAAATTAAATAAATATTACGTATTTTTGTATTTTATTACCCCTAGTTTATTTAGGTAGGTAGGTACCTACTTGTTTATTCATATACCTACAACGTGTTATGCTTACTGTGAGTTTGCACTGACGAAACATTCACATAAAAACATGTTGAAAACTCAGTTTTCTGTCAATGTAGCGAATCGCGTTCGCATTATCACACAACTTGTTAAAACGAAACTTGTTTTTTGTTTGACATTTCATAGTCTATTGACATGTTTCACAATAAATTTGGAATCAAAATGTCTCGATACTAAATTACAAATCTTGCAACTCATCGAAAGATTGCAAACACAGCCAACAACAAATCTTGAAATCTGTCAAAGAATTTACCCAGTTTTCTGCAGTGCGAACGTAACAAACAAAACAAGTTGTGACATTAGTTTCATACGACAAGTTTCGAGACATTACATGTTAAATGTTTTTTGGTGCCAACTCACAGGCATAGTCTTACGGCCAAAATTAATATCCAATCTATCGACGATTTGCCCTACTAGAGATAGGAATTTGATTTAAGCTCCATACAAAATATGTCACATTTCTATCTCTAATAGGGTAAATCGTGGATGGATTGGATATTAATTTTGGCCGATAGAACCCATAAAATAGTATACCTCAACCAGGGCCGTAGCCAGACTGTGTTATCAGGGCAGGCTCATAAAAATTCAGGGCAGGCTGAAAGTTTTTTTTAATAAAACAAGTGCGCTAAATCTCCCCGAAATCAGCGTTACGTTCGAAGTTGCAACATCCACTGTAATAATCAAATAAAACAATTTTTTGTCATAACTATTTACTAGTACACAGGCTCGGGGCCACCGGGCCATTTTTATGTAAATTTCTTTAAATAGGTCCTATGCAAAACTATATACATTTCATTGTAAAGAAAACCTGAGCATAGCTAACTAGACTAGTTTTTGATCATTCTCCAAATTACATCCCTTTTCCAAAATTGGGCTCACGAATCCTTTGTCTATATAGGTGTTATTTTATTTATCTCAAAAAGTTGTTCGGAAGCTGAACAGCATGGAATATATGACAGCAAAAGCAATAGTGGATATTATAGCAGCGCGAGCGAAGCGAGCGCGAAAATTTCGTTAATGTTTTTGGTAGTTTTGATTTTTGCTCTTTCATCAACTCAGCCTATCGCAGTCCACTGCTGGACATAGGCCTCTCCAAAGTTTTACTTTTTATAAAATGTAAATAAATGAATTGCAAATGAATAGTTGCTTTTAATGTAAACCAAGCATACAGAGCAAACGAGTATTGAATACAGGAGCGCAGCGAGCGCGATTTTTTTAGGACTGTATGAAATAACCGAGATAGCTCTTTACGTTACATTACATTATCTGGGACATACTCTAAGGCAAGAAAAAAGGAGGCGTAGAATGAATGATCAAGAAAATTGTCGAGGTTTTTCTATTAAACTAAACATTAAAAGCGATTATTACCTACAATTAAACAATTTTTAATGATATCAACCAACTTCAGTATAAGTATTGTGTCTTACTTACTAATTTATTACTTACTTAATTGCTGAAAATTTTCTGTTGAAATATTACATTATTATCTGGGAAAATTAAATAAGCCTTCTGAGCACGCCCCTACTTTTTTTTTTCCAAAATTTGTTGAATGCTTTCCAATGACCATCGTTGCCCTTTAGTTCACTACTAATACTCGTAGTGATGCGAGTTCGAGAGTACTTAGATCGAGGCTCAGGGGGGGCAATTACCCCCTTCTAGATCCGTGCCTGCTTCGCGTAATATCGAAATCCTTAGCCGGCTAGCGGCTAGGGCAGGCTCAAAACTTTCCAGGGCAGGCTGAGCCTGCCCTGGCGTACCCCTGGCTACGGGCCTGACCTCAACAGGGCCAGATTAACCAAGTCGGGGCCCTAAGGCAATGCAATTCTCGAGGCCCCTTTTCAGTCGTTTGAAGTTGACCAGCTCTTTGCAAGTTCATGAAGAGATCACGGTCCCAAAACTCACAAATCGCAATTACAGATCAAGCATTTCAAAACTTTTGTTTATCCCTTGCCGGCTAGCTTACCGGTGCGGGCCCCTAGGCAGTTGCCAACTCTGCCATTAAGGTTAATCCGGCCCTGTGCCTCAAAGTAATCCCCGATCAACGACAATTTTTTACTCCACAAAACATTTTTTGGATCCTCCTTAAGACGTTCCGTTGAACGCACCATCGTATTTAAAATGTTTCTTATTTATTTATGTTTATGTTAATTGTACCATGATTAGCATATTCCTAATAATTTTAAACCATATTTAGTTTACTGTGGATTTTTTTAAAGGTGCAATGAAAATAATAAGACTTTATTTGATTAAATAATAACTGTAATTTGGCAAAATGGAACGACAAAATTAGCTGTCAAACTATGCGTCAACAAAAACGTTTCAAGCATTTTGTTATTGTTATACTAGAACATTAAAGTATTGCTATCTTTTTCTCTCATTAGCAAAAGTCCGTAAGCTATCCTGCTGTCTAGGAACCTGAAACGAGTTTCACGTTTGTTCACAATTCTCGACTGAGATTTTATTCAGCTATTGTGCTAATTTGATAACAATTGAACTGTTTGATAATAATTTCTAATTGGTCTAACTATAAAACGAGATGTAGCTTAGATTAAATTAACCAACCTGACATTTGCATTTATGTCAACGCCCAGCGAGTTATGCATTTCGTAATCTAAGTTATAAAGTGTTGTTGTTTGTACAAAAACAAGTAAGTCTTTGTTATAATACTTTATTGTAATTAGGATGAATTGGAAGTCACCATTGCCCCGTCTTATTTGCTATCTTAGAAAACTCTATTATCATTTTTATAGGCCTTTTGTAGTAGGAAATTATTTGAAGGTCAAAAATAAACTGAATTAATTTTTAGTTAAGTTGTACGTAATTAAATTGTGTCCATCTCACAACAATAATGTGTTACATTCGATATCAATTAGAATTAAATGTCAGTTTATATCATTAACATTATTATTATTATCAAACAATGAGATAAAACTTTGTGAACAGACCTATTTTGATGTCCCAATTAATTTATCTATTAAATTACTTATAGATTACAGAAATGTTGCATAGTTACATTATTTTCATTAGTACCTATAATCAATCTAGTTTTATATCAAATATCCTTCTATTAGACTATATAGTTTAGTCTTCCTGCGACCATGAACGCTGCTAAGCATTCAAAACATCAGGAGTGAAGATATCCAATTTTAATATCTGCCGTCTGATGACTAAAAGGCCGTTAAGTGACAATTTTGTCAAATTTTGTTACATATACTACAAAAAAGAGAAAATTTTGCTCTCTTTAGTAGTATATGTAACTCGAATTGGACAAAATTGTCACTTAATGGCCTTTTAGTTAGCGGACGGCAGATATGTGATGTAATCTGTTTAACCTTTTTTTATTATATTGTATATGGCTGACTCAGCAACATTGCCAGTTTTTATTGTTGGGACGAAGTTCCTTAACGCACCTTGCGGTAGGTGTGATTCGGGAAAAAATGTAACGTCACTTTAAATTTTTGCATTATGAACAGTCATATACTCACACTATGTACTCTCTCTTTCATTCTCTTTTTAGTGTGTCCGTGTGTGTATGATGCATGAGGAACCATGTTCCTGAGGGGGTCCCCTAACCACACGTGTAGTGTGTGCATCAAATGGAGCGCAAGAATAAAATCTTTTTCTTTCTTTCTTTCTTTTTCACACACGTTTTTTAATTTTAATTTGTAATGTTCCCAACTTCCATACCTGCTACGAAGCATTGATAAAATAAGAAATAAATAAATTGGTACCATATTCATACAAAATATTTGGATACTTAAATTACATTTTATCAGAATTCCTAAAAAGTGAATTAAAAATATATCGACCGTTTTAGAACTGATGGCTTTAGAGCCATGAAAAACGTGATTCATAAATTGTTTTTAGCTACATATAGAACTGATATATCAATGTTATTGACAAACTTATATCAGGAATTGGTGTCATGATAAGGGCAAAGCTTATTAAATTACATTTTATTTTAATTGATTTTTACAGCTGTACAAACAAAGGAATGTTTGCCAATATGCCCTTTAGGCCCGCTCAATCTACATTGATGTATATATCAAGTTTTAAAATTATTAACAAAGGTCCTTATAAGGAGTGAATGTAAGTACTCATCATAACAAACATTTTTTACTATGAGAGCAACACTGAAATCTAAATAAAACCAGCCAAGTGCAAGTCGGATTCGCTCAGTAAAGGTTCCGTACCACCCATCAACCTGATACCCCATCAAAACTGAATTAATTTACGAGAGTTCAAAAAATAAATCCAAAAAATCTAAATCCTGCTCATGAGCGATTTTTGCTTTCCACAATTTGAAACTTTAGATTTCGCTTTGCATGCGTAAATGCGTTAAAAATAATAAAATAATTACGAGAGTTCATCAAAAGACATTAATGCGTGAAATATGAATTTTTGCATCCCTTTCTTACGCAGTTACCACCACATATGTCTATGTTTGCCCTATTTTAATATTTGTTGCTAAACTACATAGAACACTATAATCAGACCAAGTTTGACACTGGTATGTATTACCGTTTTGAAGATAGAGCACGAACAAAAACGTTGAAAAAAATGCATGTTTTTCGAGGTTTCTTGTATGGGGACCCCCTTTGGTTTTAGACTTTTTTTATTTTTAGTATTTGCCGTGATAGGCACCATACTGACACATATTCTGTGATTTCAAATAGTTATCTAATACCGTTACAAAGATACAACCCTATGACAGACAGACGGCCGGACGGACAGCGTAGCGAGAGTAATAGGGTCCCGTTTGGCACCCTTTGGGTTCGGAACCATAAAAAAATCATTTGTTGATTGACATTGATGACTTTGTAGATCAGCCGTTTTTATTTCGCTATTCATGGTTGCTTCAAAATAAAAGTTGTTTGTTATGATGAGTACATAACCCTTTGAAAGGGTATCGGCTAATAATGTTTCACCTTCCGTTAGTTTGGGCTAGTAAAGTTTGAATGGCCGGTGATAGCGATTAATTTGATTAGCCCTGGGTAATTTTTATTTATTCTTTACATTTAAAAAACGATGATTTTAAATCTTATTTTAATAACCTTAGCGCTCATATTTAGTTGATTTTGTCAAAAGGAAAGTTGATCATACGGCAGCAAGTCTTCTTGTGAGAATACTAATGAAATGTGAGTGCTAAGGGTATTTATATAAGATTCAAAATCATTTCAGTTTTCATGTTAGCATAGCCAAATTCATTTTTGTTATTTATTTATTTATTTAACAGCTGCCTACTGTACTTACAGTTGCCCAACACATACAGTAGGCCAAGTTATAATTTAGGAACATATATAAAGGTTATTGCTTTATTCCTGGCCTAAACAATGTGTTTACTGCCAGTCCTAATAATGTTTCGGTTTAACTGCAAAGTCAGTCGAGTCGGTTAAGAAACACTGTTTCTTAATAAGATATCGCTGACGTCACCCAAAGATGTACCAAGTGGATGAGAATTTCGTTACCACAAGCAGTGTTCACAGTAGCTTAGTGGCTAAAGCACTGGCGTACTGAGCCAGGAGTCGCAGGTTCGAATCCTGCTCGTGAGCGATTTTTTCTTTCCACAATTTAAAATCGTTAGATTTCTTTTCGCATGTAAAATGGGTTAAAAATAATAAATAATTTTTCGGTTTTAAAGTAGGCATTAATAATAATTCTTGATTTCCGATAAACTTTCGTTAACTTTCTAATTTATTTATTAGCATTATTATTTATAGCAGCTTAATTAATTCTATACAAATTATATTGTATAGTAAGTATCTAATTTTCAAATGATTAGTATTCTACTTTTTAGCATATTATACAACGTGTTATTGAAATAACTGAAAACCTCTTAAGGGGTCATTGTACTCATCAGTATGAACAACTTTTACTACGGGGCAAACCCTAAAATCGCGAAAAAAAAAAACACCAATTATTTCATTAACATCTTGTATAACGGTATTTCAAACGTGCTTTGATGCTAATCGTCTGTACATATAGATACGCACATATTCAAAACGGTAGTCGACCGCACGTCAGTGATAACAATTTGATCTTGAAAGCGTCTTTATTTCATAAGCAGTAAGGGCTGTTTTCGTTACCACTGACGTGCGGTTGACTGTACGAATGTGAAAATAGACTTTCAAAAACTTACTTTGACAACCAATGCCTACAGTACAGTCACAAACAAAAACAAACATATCATAATGATAATTAATATCTTTATAGTAAATACAATTACCTAATGGTTTCAGGGGTCAAGATGGCGAACCCACACATCAGAGAGGCGGCCGAGTCCTTGCTGAGCAGTGTCAGTCCGCACCATCGGACGTTAAGTGAGTTCTATCTTTCATATATTTTATTTTATATTTTCATTCTTTAATCTAAATAATAAGGTAGTAAACAAAAATAAAAACAGTTTATTTCAGACAGAGTCCATAGTAGTGTTAGTAGCAATCCACTTAATATCTAGTGTTAAAATCAGGAACACAATTTTATTTAAAACACAGTGTGGAGCTGAGCTGCATCCATCTCCGCATCATCGGGGAATCCCACCGATCTGCGAACACACTGAGGATAGTGTTGTTACTGCCGCGGAGACGTGACATCAGGGAGGCACATCTCTTTCTAAATTTGTTTCGGCAAACATCCCTGACGCACTACATCGCCGTGGCAGCCTCAGCAGTATTCTCAGTGCGTTATTATATTGGACACGCAGGTCCCTGTATCCCTGCCGAGTAAAGTTGACCCACAGGCCAACCAGGTTTAAGGGGCGGCATTGACAAAAATAGGGATTTTATAATCAACATATTTTTATTTGTGGATACGACGTAGATCTATTTTTTATATATCTGATTTTTCATTATATTTACTAGATTTTGGTGTAGGGAAAACACGATTCAATAAAATTTGCTCGATAGATTTATTTTCCAAACGGACCTTCCGTTTTACCATTATTTTGCATTGCATTTGGAAATCCCAATAGTTTTTACTATTGTTTTTTGCGAATAAGATACATCTTGTGCATATCTAGATTATGGTGTACCAGATTTTTATTTACAAGTTTATTCGCTGAGATATTAGCAAAAATTTAAAAAAAACATCAAAACAGCGTGATTCCGCTCTGTTCTCGCACGCGCAATTTGCCGTGTGTTAGTAAGGGACGGTTGCAAATTCAATGCAGCACGTTAATATAAATGGTAAAGGCGCATGAACTTATCTCATAGGACACCAGTGCGCGAGACGTTTGCTTGATCATTACTGCTGTTTAGGACTCAAACCCCCAGTTTCCGAAAGGCTGATCAAAACATAAATTAACTAATCGACTCATATTGAACTAAGTTTACGGGACTTGTCGCGCACAATTAAATCAAAAGGGTAAGAGGTAAGGGTTTATATATAAGGTTGACTGCAGCTGTGGTAGCTCCTACATTGGACAGACAAAGCGTACTATCGCGGAGAGAGTGAAGGAGCACATCACAGCGGTAAGGCGCCGTCACGTGGACAAATCTGCCATAGCCGAACATTTGCTCGATTCAGGACCAAACCATTGGATTGAGCTACACGACCCGAAAATCCTCTCCACTGATCGTCATTACTATCCCAGAATTTTACGAGAAGTGATTGAGATAAAGAAATATAAAAATTTCAATCGGGAAGATGGATATAGGTTGTCCTCCTCGTGGAATCCGGTAATCGAGAAGTGTTCGCGTCGTGGTATGTCTACATGTATGTCCGCCGAAACTGTCAGCATTGTGTGTCGTGATTCAGCATATCTTGTTACGGACAGCGACGTTACGAAAAACCAACCGCGGGTAATTCGAGAAAACACCCGCCGCTCATGACGATGACACCCACATTCTTCAGTCTGCTCGTGACCACGGCCAATGCAACTTGACCGAAACGTCGAGGTTAGTCAAAATGTTTGTTATATTTTGATTTAATTGTGCGCGACAAGTCCCGCAAACTTAGTTCAATATGAGTGAAATTCGCGAAAGTTTAAAAACTTCTAACTAATCGACTGTTAAATCTCAGGTCAAGCGATGTGATTGGTTGCTAGTCTTTTTGACGACCAATCACAGGAGCTGACATTAGATTTGACAACAGATCAAATTGATCAGCCTTCCAGAAACTGGGGGGTAGTCACCAAAATTTTATTTTGCAGCATATCTAATAGCAGATTTTTTCAGGCATAATTTAGTTTTTGCTTTGTATGCTAGAAACACAGTGGGCGTAATTGCGTAATATGTGCTGGTAGTGTGACGCGTAATGAATGACATTTTAACTATTAAAAAATATTCGTCGGAAAAACATTATCCTGTAAAGCACACTCAATTACAGGAAACCACAGCTTGCAAAATATAGTTGTTACGAGGCAAAATATTATAAAATTACAATTAATTACATTCGATTACAATTAATAAATGAATAAATAACAACTATACCTAATACCTATCTCTTCTCATGGGTGTCGTAAAAGGCGACTACGGGATTCACCAGAGGATGGGCAGCAGCGTTCTCTCAGTATTTAACCAACCAACTGCGATCGCCGACCCGCCTGCCAAGCGTGGCGATTATGGCATATCCCCCCAAACTGCTATATGCCTATGTGCAGCAGTGGACGTCTTTCGCCTGAAATGATGATGATGATGATACCTAATACTACTATCTTCTCTTTCCAGCTCATTCAACCTCCCTAAACCTGGTATCGGATGACCTAGTAGCGGGTCATAGGCCACAGGGCAAGATGTCCACAGTGAGAAGATTCTTTTGTCTGTTTGTCACTTTCGACCTACTGTTCACTAGTCTGATGTGGCTTATATGTGTCATGGTGAGTTCTGTTTAGTTCTAGAATAGAATAGTTCAACTTCCAGTAGCGGGTCGCAGATCACAGGGCAAGATGTCCACAGTGAGAAGATTCTTCTGTCTGTTTGTCACTTTCGACCTACTGTTCACTAGTCTGATGTGGCTTATATGTGTCATGGTGAGTTCTGTTTAGTTCTAGAATAGAATAGTTCAACTTCCAGTAGCGGGTCACAGGCCACAGGGCAAGATGTCCACAGTGAGAAGATTCTTCTGTCTGTTTGTCACTTTCGACCTACTGTTCACTAGTCTGATGTGGCTTATATGTGTTATGGTGAGTTATATTTAATTATAGAATACAATAGTAGTTGGGCAGAGCCAGCTTGCAAAACTGAGGACCGACGATGGCAGAGTCGTATCCTCCAAGCCAGAGCTATTGATGGAGGTCGAGAAGTTCTATGGACAGTTATACACGTCCACCCGGACACCCGCTGTAAATCGGGCTCACGACCAAAGAGCTCGATTGACCCGACACTATACCGAAGATATCCCGGACGTCAGCCTGTACGAGATTAGGATGGCTCTGAAGCAGCTCAAAAACAACAAGGCACCGGGTGATGACGGAATTACGGCCGAACTCCTGAAGGCGGGTGGAAAACCGATCCTTAAGGCCCTTCAGAAGCTGTTTGATTCCGTCATTCTCGAGGGAAGAACGCCACAGGCATGGAGCAGAGGTGTGGTGGTACTCTTCTTCAAAAAGGGCGATAATGCTCTACTGAAGAATTATAGGCCCATCTCACTTCTGAGCCATGTCTACAAGCTGTTTTCGAGAGTCATTACGAACCGTCTTTCGCGCAGGTTTGACGACTTCCAGCCTCCCGAACAAGCCGGTTTCCGAAAAGGCTTTAGCACCGTAGACCACATACATACGCTGCGGCAGGTTATACAGAAGACCGAAGAGTATAACTTGCCTCTTTGTTTAGCGTTTGTGGACTACGAGAAAGCCTTCGATTCGATCGAGACTTGGGCGGTACTACAGTCTCTTCAACGGTGCCAGATTGACTATCGGTACATCGAAGTGTTAAAGTCTTTGTATGAAAACGCCACTATGTCAGTCCGATTACAGGACCAAGCCTCGAAACCTATCCTTCTGCAGTGAGGTGTGAGACAGGGAGATGTGATCTCTCCGAAACTGTTCACTGCTGCATTGGAGGATGTCTTCAAGGTTCTGGACTGGACGGGGCTAGGCATTAACATAAACGGCGAGTACATCACTCACCTTCGGTTTGCCGACGACATAGTAGTCATGGCTGAGACCATGGAGGACCTCGGTACAATGCTCGATGACCTCAGTAGAGCTTCTGATAGAGTGGGTCTTAAAATGAATATGGACAAGACAAAGGTTATGTCGAATTCCCATATAGCACCCATTCCCGTAAACATCGGAGAATCTACACTCGAAGTTGTTGACGATTATGTATACCTAGGACAAACTGTCCAGCTAGGTAAGTCCAACTTCGAGAAAGAGGTCAATCGTCGAATCCGACTCGGTTGGGCAGCGTTCGGGAAGCTACGCAATATCTTCTCGTCCAAAATACCGCAGTGTCTCAAGACGAAAGTCTTTGACCAGTGTGTGTTGCCAGTAATTACTTACGGTACTGAAACGTGGTCGCTCACAATGGGCCTGATAAGAAGGCTCAAAGTCACTCAAAGGGCAATGGAGAGGGCTATGCTCGGAGTGTTCCTGCGTGATCGAATCAGAAATGAGGAGATTCGCAGGAGAACGAAAGTAACCGACATAGCCCGAAGAATTGCCAAACTTAAGTGGCAGTGGGCGAGGCACATTGCTCGCAGAACGGATGGCCGATGGGGCAGTAAAGTTCTGGAGTGGCGACCGCGTACCGGAAGGCGCAGCGTGGGTAGGCCCCCCACAAGGTGGACCGACGACCTGGTGAAGGTTGCGGGAATCCGCTGGATGCGGAAGGCACAGGACCGGTCGTTGTGGCGATGCTTGGGGGAGGCCTATGTCCAGCAGTGGACGTCTTTCGGCTGCAATGATGAATGATGATGATGACAATAGTTCAACTTCCAGTAGCGGGTCCCAGACCACAGGGAAAAATGTGCACAGTGATGAGAAGATTCTTCTGTCTGTTTGTCACTTTCGACCTGCTGTTCACTAGTCTGATGTGGCTTATATGTGTCATGGTGAGTTCTGTTTAGTTCTAGAATAGAATAGTTCAACTTCCAGTAGCGGGTCGCAGATCACAGGGCAAGATGTCCACAGTGAGAAGATTCTTCTGTCTGTTTGTAACTTTCGACCTACTGTTCACTAGTCTGATGTGGCTTATATGTGTTATGGTGAGTTATATTTAATTCTAGAATACAATAGTTCAACTTCCAGTAGCGGGTCTCAGACCACAGGGAAAAATGTGCACAGTGATGAGAAGATTCTTCTGTCTATTTGTCACTTTCGACCTACTGTTCAGTAGTCTGATGTGGCTTATATGTGTTATGGTGAGTTCTGTTTAGTTCTAGAATAGAATAGTTCAACTTCCAGTAGCGGGTCGCAGATCACAGGGCAAGATGTCCACAGTGAGAAGATTCTTCTGTCTGTTTGTCACTTTCGACCTACTGTTCACTAGTCTGATGTGGCTTATATGTGTCATGGTGAGTTCTGTTTAGTTCTAGAATATAATAGTTCAACTTCCAGTAGCGGGTCACAGATCACAGGGCAAGATGTCCACAGTGAGAAGCAGTAGCGGGTCGCAGATCACAGGGCAAGATGTCCACAGTGAGAAGATTCTTCTGTCTGTTTGTCACTTTCGACCTACTGCGCACTAGTCTGATGTGGCTTATATGTGTCATGGTGAGTTCTGTTTAGTTCTAGAATAGAATAGTTCAACTTCCAGTAGCGGGTCGCAGATCACAGGGCAAGATGTCCACAGTGAGAAGATTCTTCTGTCTGTTTGTCACTTTCGACCTACTGTTCACTAGTCTGATGTGGCTTATATGTGTCATGGTGAGTTCTGTTTAGTTCTAGAATATAATAGTTCAACTTCCAGTAGCGGGTCACAGGCCACAGGGCAAGATGTCCACAGTGAGAAGATTCTTCTGTCTGTTTGTCACTTTCGACCTACTGTTCACTAGTCTGATGTGGCTTATATGTGTTATGGTGAGTTATATTTAATTATAGAATATAATAGTTCAACTTCCAGTAGCGGGTCCCAGACCACAGGGAAAAATGTGCACAGTGATGAGAAGATTCTTCTGTCTATTTGTCACTTTCGACCTACTGTTCACTATTCTGATGTGGCTTATGTGTGTCATGGTGAGTTCTGTTTAGTTCTAGAATAGAATAGTTCAACTTCCAGTAGCGGGTCACAGGCCACAGGGCAAGATGTCCACAGTGAGAAGATTCTTCTGTCTGTTTGTCACTTTCGACCTACTGTTCACTAGTCTGATGTGGCTTATATGTGTTATGGTGAGTTATATTTATTTATAGAATATAATAGTTCAACTTCCAGTAGCGGGTCCCAGACCACAGGGAAAAATGTGCACAGTGATGAGAAGATTCTTCTGTCTATTTGTCACTTTCGACCTACTGTTCACTAGTCTGATGTGGCTTATGTGTGTCATGGTGAGTTCTGTTTAGTTCTAGAATAGAATAGTTCAACTTCCAGTAGCGGGTCGCAGATCACAGGGCAAGATGTCCACAGTGAGAAGATTCTTCTGTCTGTTTGTAACTTTCGACCTACTGTTCACTAGTCTGATGTGGCTTATATGTGTTATGGTGAGTTATATTTAATTCTAGAATACAATAGTTCAACTTCCAGTAGCGGGTCCCAGACCACAGGGAAAAATGTGCACAGTGATGAGAAGATTCTTCTGTCTATTTGTCACTTTCGACCTACTGTTCAGTAGTCTGATGTGGCTTATATGTGTTATGGTGAGTTCTGTTTAGTTCTAGAATAGAATAGTTCAACTTCCAGTAGCGGGTCGCAGATCACAGGGCAAGATGTCCACAGTGAGAAGATTCTTCTGTCTGTTTGTCACTTTCGACCTACTGCGCACTAGTCTGATGTGGCTTATATGTGTCATGGTGAGTTCTGTTTAGTTCTAGAATAGAATAGTTCAACTTCCAGTAGCGGGTCGCAGATCACAGGGCAAGATGTCCACAGTGAGAAGATTCTTCTGTCTGTTTGTCACTTTCGACCTACTGTTCACTAGTCTGATGTGGCTTATATGTGTCATGGTGAGTTCTGTTTAGTTTTAGAATAGAATAGTTCAACTTCCAGTAGCGGGTCGCAGATCACAGGGAAAAATGTGCACAGTGATGAGAAGATTCTTCTGTCTGTTTGTCACTTTCGACCTACTGCGCACTAGTCTGATGTGGCTTATGTGTGTCATGGTAAGTTCTAAATGATCCTTGGGAGGGCAAACGAGCATGTGGGTTTTTAGGGTTCCGTAGTCCTACAAGGAACCCTTATAGTTTCGTCATGTCCGTCCGTCTGTCTGTCTGTCCGTCTGTCCTAATCCTTTACAGCTTAATAACTTCTACAGTTATGAACATAAGTAAATGAAATTTTGTTAAAAAATAGTCTAGATATAGATCTCAATTTTAAAAGAATAAAAAAATCGTGATTACGTATTTTAGGGGTGGCGCCCATACATGTGAAATGGGGGGAAAATTTTCATTTCGCTACACCCCCTCGTGTGGGGTATCATTGAATAGGTCTACTAAAATGAAGGTAATGTTTCATACATAACTTTTTTATCAGGTGTACCATCTGCGAAATACAGCCCGCCACAGTGGCTTGCAGTGTCCCCCCCCCCTGCCATTTCTAAGCTATGCAACGTAAAAACTTATAATCTTCCACATTGATAGACCTTTATAAAAACTCTCTTTTCAAATTATTTCGACCCTAATTCGATAATAAATTTTTGAGTTATAGTGTGAAAACTGCAAAATACTTAAGACGTCCTAGTTCATAGGTCATTGACCTTAGAGAAAAATTATTGTAGTAAATAATTCTCCTTTAGTTACTACCTATGTAAAAAAATCACAAAAAGTAACTTTGTGTTATATTGATATGACAAACTTCTTAAATTTAGCTTCTTAAATTCAGTGCTAGGTGGCGCTGTTTGCAAAAACTAAAATAGCATTGATTAATGTTTGTAAGTAGTAACCCTATAATACTGAGCATGGCCCGACATGCTCTTGGCCGGTTTTACTTATTATTTTCTTTAATTCTGTTTTGTTCCAGATGCGAGGCGATACACTCCAAACAATAGTTAACGAAGAAATCATACAGTACAACGTAAAGACTTCTCTATTCGACATAGTGATGATCGCAGTCTGTCGGTTCGTTCTACTGCTTCTGTTCTACGCTGTTCTGTATATCAACAACTGGAGTATTATTGCAGTAAGTACATATTATACAGTGGCGTGCATTGCATATAGGCAATTAGGCAGTATCCAGTACCTACTCCATTCAAATTCAATAGTGGTGTAAGTTATTATCTTTTTTTCAAAGTACGATGATTATTTATCATTTATTAGACCTATTAATACTAAATTATTCTGCCTACATACAAAAATCAATAACTTACACCACAATTAAATTCAAATTAAGTAGGCCACTGCACGCCATTGATATTATATATGTTATTGCACTCAGAGATCCTACAGTACAGCGTAAAGAGTTCTCTGGTTGACATAGTGATGGTCGCGGTCAGTCAATTCGTTCCACTACTACTGTTTTACGCTGTTCTATACTGGGTGTCAGGGAAACGCTCCCGAAACTGAAAGGCCACACCACTCCACGTCCATATTATTATACTACCTAAACTCAATAGAATACCAATAACCATTAGCTTTATACTCATTGTTTTAGTAATTTGGTATTTTGCAATCCCGCAATGCAACGTACAAAACTCGGGATCAATGCCGCGCGTACCTAACCTACCTACGCTCGCTACGACACGGACTGCGTATGCGAGCGGATGTCGTTCACCCCTAGCGCTAGCTGATATTTTATTTGAATTACATTGCGAACTTTAAAAATTAAGTAAATAAATGGGGTTTTTTTGCAAATCAGTTTTATTTAACTGCCCAAAGCTGGTTATGTATGAAAAATGCAAAAAAAATATTTAAAAATCAAAAAAAATGAAGCGCATTTTTTTGTGGTTTCGTATCAGTAATCACCAGCACTATCACCTATCTTCGTTTTCGGAAGCGTTTCCCTGACACCCAGTAAATTAACAACCGGAGCATTATTGCAGTGAGTATACACGCCAAAATTTTGTCGTTTTGCAAACGAAAAAAAGTTGTTCGTAATGATGAGTACAATGACCCCCTCATTGTACTTATCATTACGAACAACTTTTACTACGAAGTCAACCCTGAAATCGCGAAATATAAATCAGCTGGTTCATACATCTTCGCGACATCGATGATTTTGTAGGGAACAGCTGATTATTTTTTCGCGATTTCAGCGTTGTCCCCCCTTGTTGTTGTTTCGTTGTTGTTGTTGTAAGTTGTTCGATAGCGTGTCCTGAATGAGCTCTTCAATTTTGATAAACGTCGTATAAAAAAAACTCTGTTTCAACTTATTATTAAACGAAAAACTAACTAATAATAATAACTAATATAATAATTAACTTATTATTAAAATTAGTTAAAGAATACTACCTTTCCAAATAGATTGTACTTTATTAAGACATTGCCTATGTCTCCAATCTCTATTTTAAATTGTAAGATTATTTATACAACGTGTATCAGAAATGCGTGGTCATATTTAAAGAGCTTATTCAGGGTATGCTATCGAACAACTTTTACTATGGGACCAACCCTGAAATCGCGAAAAAAAAATCTGCTGATCCTAACATTTTGTCGAGCGACATCGATGATTTAGTAGGGAACAGCTGATATTTTTTTCGCGATTTTAGGGTCGGTCCCATAGTAAGAGTTGTCCTATGCTATGCCCAGAATGAACTTTTAAAATATGACCACGCATTTCTGATACACGTTGTATATATTATATATATTTATGATACCTATATGTCTAATATATTTTTCAACACACTTGTTCGTAAAGTGGCTCTTATTGCACCGCTTTTAGGTTCATAATGTAGCTTATAGTGCACGCGTGCTTTTTACATTATATTATCGCACTAGTGCTTTTTACTTTACAGTTTATTTTTAAATCACAGCAAAGAGTTTTTATGCCTAAACCAAATTTAACATTTTGAGGAATAAATCAACTGTATTAATTAAATATGATAAATAAACATTTCATTTCATCCAATTATTTATTTTTGTCAACAAATTAACATTAATTTGTATTATAAATAATAAAATCTATTTAATATATTTTTAATATTAGGCTGTTTGGCGGTTTCCTTCGACCACCTGCGCGCGCATAGCTGTATGTCACCGTGCGATTACGGTAAACCGCGCGCCATTTTTCACAAATTCAATATTTGTCTAAAATGTGTGTATTTTTTTTTCTCGCAAGTATGTTGAAAAACTTCGTATGACACGCGTGAGCATTGACTATTATACTCTCGGCTCCATTACGCCCTCGCCTTCGGCTCGGGCTGCAATCCAGCCTCGAGTATAGTAGTCAACTTAGCTCACTTGTACCATAATGTACTATTGTGCTATTTATTTATTTTATTTTATTACCATACAGTAGTACGCCACGGACTGCCTCCATTATCTAGATCTTACGTCTTCTTTGTCCATCCAAAGGTTGTCTGGAAGATATCGCTTTTAGCGCCCATGTACCCTTAATTTACACGTTGTTCCTGTTTACTACTATTTTCATGGTGTACAATAAAGTATATTCTATCTATCTGTATATCTAAACGCTTTTAAATTTAAAAGTAATTGTCAATTGACAATTGTCTTGAACTGTAAATTAAATAATTGTTGTGTTTTGTTACAGTTATCAACAGGGTGCACATGCGCGCTATTAATAGCAAAAGTTTTTGTATTTGACGTGAGTACCTTAATACATTTTTCTCCCACTTGCTCGGAAATTAGTTCATTATTTAAAAAAAAGAATACATCAATCGGCTCTTTTCCGTACGCACAGAAATAACACGCCAGTAATATCCAACACGACAATTATAAAAAAACCAAAATAATCCTTGTATGTATTTCAACATAACATCACGCCTGTATTTCCCCGAAGGGGAAGGCAGAGGTGTATAGTACACCCACATTTCGCCTGTTATGTTATGTATTTGAAAGTCTTTTCATAAACCTACATTTTGAAGGCGGCGCGTGATTGACCCTTTATTATAGAGGTGTGTAACTCAGCTCGGAACCGGTTCAAATATGCAGATCAATAAGCTTGAGCTATTGAGCTGCAGCTCAATGACAAAATACGCAGCTCACGGCTCAAAGAATAGTATCTAGTTATCTGTGCGACAACATTCGTTGCACGAAAGATAAAAGATGTCCATATCAATAAAAACCTGTTTGAACCGGAGAGTGGCGGTGAGCGGGAGCGGCGACAGATCGGCGGTGAGTCGCAGAGTGAGCGAGCGAGTGCAGCTCAAACAGATCGAACGATCTGTAAGCTCAGCGACTCTCATCACAGATCATAACTCGAAGTAGATCTCGAGGCAGATACACAAATTGAGCTGTTCTGTGAGCCGGTTCACAGCTCCGGCTCACTGACCTGAACCGTGAGCTGAGCTGCAGCTCACGCATTTTTGTTGAGTTACCCATGTCTACTTTATTAACGTATGTACATCTATTTCACGATCAATCAAAAGTTATAAGTAACATTTGCATGCTGTTAGTGATGGCTAAATGGGCTTGAACATATTTTTATCATGTAACAACATTCGATGTACCCTATTTATTGCAAATAAAGATATTGTATTGTAATCATCGTGAGCGTCACATTCGAGCGCATATAAATAAATAAATATTTATATATTAAATATTAAATATTTAAATATTTAATATTTAAATATTTTTGGGACAGGACCGGTCGTTGTGGCGATGCTTGGGGGAGGCCTATGTCCAGCAGTGGACGTCTTTCGGCTGAAATGATAATGATGATGAAATATTTGTGGGACATTTTTAAACAGCACCATCTAGTCCTAAACTAAGCAGAGCTTGTACTATGGGTACTAGACATTTTTGAAGACGGTTTTTTTTTGTTAATTAACAATTGAAGTACAGGTGCTGTAGTTTTTTTATAGTATAGGATGGCGAAACGAGCTAAAGGCCCACCAGGTTACCTTTGCCCATAACAACTGCAAAACCACCTAGGCTGTTGCCTAAATGGTACCGCAAGTCGGTTCGCCAAACTGAGACATGAAGATGGAAAGTCTCATGTGATTGTAATTTCACCGGCACCCGTACCCTTCAGACGGAAACACAGCAATGCAAGTATCACTATTTGGCGGAGAAGTAGGTACGGTGGTAGTACTTCCCCGGACGAGCTCTTTCACAAAGGAGCTCTGCTACTACTATTAGACTACTATACCCGCGGCACGCTATGATGGCGTTAATGACATTTTCCAATAGTGTTGTGAACTTGTGACACATTTCAAATTATTAGCGATTGGGACCAGGACCAGGTTTTACTTTGGCCAACTCCAACTAGCTATTATGAATAATATCTACATAAAGTAAATGACCTGCTGACCTGCTGTCCTGTATTGACCTGCTGTCCTGTATGGATCGGAATGTTGGGCTACGAAAGGAATTAATGAAAGGCAAGTGCATGCAGCTGAGATGAGAATGTTTAGAGGAATGTGTGGTGTAACGAGAATGGATAGGATAAGGAATGAATATGTAAGAGGGGGTCTGAAAGTAGCGCCAGTGACAGAGAAGTTAAGTAGCAACAGACTATCATGGTATGGACATGTGATGAGGAGGAATGAGGAACATGTTACGAGGAAAGTTTTAAGTATGAATGTTGATGGCTATAAGAAAAGAGGGAGACCGAAGAAAATATGGATGGATTGTGTGAAAGATGATATGAATAGAAAGAAAGTAAACACAGAGATGACGGCTGATAGAGATGTATGGAAGAAAAAAAACATGCTGCGCCGACCCCAAATAAATTGGGATAAGGGCAGGAGGATGATGATGATCTACATAAAGTAAATAATTCACCAAATTATTCAATAAACATAAAATCTAGCCATTTTGTTTAATCGCTATTTAATAAATAAAACTGTGACATACATAAAAAAACCGGCCAAGTGCGAGTCAGACTCGCGCAGTAAGGGTTCCGTACCACTCAACGACCTGATACCCCATAAAAACTGATTTAATTTAAGAGAGTTTATCAAAAGACATCAACGCACAAGCGCGAAATATGAACTTTTGCATGTCTTTCTTACGGAGGTACCACCAAATATGTCTATGTTTGTCTTATTTTTAGTATTTGTTGCTAAACTACATAATATGCACTATAATCTGACCAAGTTTGACGCTGGTGTATATTACCGTTTTGAAGATAGAGCAGGAACAAAATCGTTGAAAAAATGAACGTTTTTTGAGGTTTCTTGTATGGGGAATTTATGGTTTATTTGGTTTTAGACTTTTTTTTGTTTTTAGTATTTGCCCTGATACACCTCATAGCAACACATATTCTGAGAAAATTTCAACCGGTTACCTATTACCGTTCAAAAGATACAGCCCTGTGACAGACAGACGGACGGACGGACGGACGGACGGACAGCGTAGCGAGAGTAATAGGTCCCGTTCGGTACCCTTCGGGTACGGAACCCTAAAAGCAGTAGAAATAAATAGAATTTGAATAACAGATTCGAAATTCGAAGAATTATATTGCTGTAGTATGTCAATATTTCCGGATCTTCATGAGCAGGCAAACGTCAAAAACGCCATCATAGCGTGCCGCGCCTATAATTAGTTTAATCAGAAACTATTAACTCTGTAAAACATAGTTCGCTGTAGTTGTAGATAGAAAAAGTGCGAAAAACGGCCCTTGGCTTTGGCACTTTTTCTATCTACAACTACAGCGAAGTATATTTTACAGAGTTAATAGTTTCTGATCAAACTACACTACCTGTACTTCAATAGTTAAAAATGAATTTTCGATAAATGATGTATTCAGCGAGTAACACCTTTTTTACTGATGGGGGCGCCTCTTGTCTGCTGCCAGTATTTCGGAACAGCATTTGTTCATTATTACTTGTCATATGTCATGCGTTAGTGTCGGGTCGTTAAGTTCCCTTCAATATGGTTGAGTTAAGCGATGGCTGATGCTCGCGTCATGCTCGTGAACGGGTGCCGTCTGTCGGGACAGCTCAGCTTCTACATACTATGACAACTCTTTTTAGTTTATTTCTAAAGGCAATATACTCACTTTTAAACTCTTGTTTATTTCTGACACTAACCTACATTATACTTACATTATTTGAATAAATTTGATGTAATAAACAATAACCTATTTTAAAAAGAGTTTATCCATGGAGTTTCTTGCCGGTTCTTCTCCATAGGACCCACAATTTGGAACCGTGCAACTAGAGCCTGACCTTTCAAAAGTGCCTGTAATTAGGTTTATTTGAAATAAAAAACATTGAAATTGAATTCGTAACTAAGCCCAGTATTTTGCCCAACAGTGGCTCAAAGCGGTGCAGCCAGTGTACGAGGTCTTCCTTATCCTCACATCGTTCACTCTCGCGTGGGGCGAGGCCTGGTTCTTGGACTTCAGGGTACTTCCTCAAGAGTTACAGGCGAAGCAGATATTGGAGTCTATAGGTGTGTATCTGTTGATTAATATGTCAAAAAGGCGGACGGAATCTCGCTAAACAATAAGTGAAGCATCCATAGCTCGCTTAAAAGTACGGGCCGCACACATTCACATCCATAATCCATAGTATGCCAAAAAGCCGCGATTACGCAAAAAATCTAGTGTGACGGTAGTCATTGTTTGTTTGTGTCACAAATAAAATAACATTATAAATCTGGTGTGTTAAAATTCTTTCGAAATAATAGTGTGTTTAGGAAAAAAAAATGTGCTTCAGTCTTTGTTTAGCGAGATTCCGTCCGCCTTTTTTATTCGTCCGAGATAGTAGTACACATTATATATGGCCCACCGATGTACAGTCGACTGGATGACAATGGTAACACTTGAATTGGAAAATCACCCTTACCAGTTACGAAATAAAGGTGCTGTCAATGTCACACTGTTTCCACTGACGTGCGGTCGACCGTACCTGTGCAGATCATCATTTCAGCCCAAAGACGTCCACTGCTGGACATAGGCCTCCCCCAAGCAGTTTGGGGGGATATGCCATAACCACTTAAATCACCACGCTTGGCAGGCGGGTTGGCGATCGCAGTTGGTTGGTTAAATACTCGGAGAACACTGTTGCCCATCCTCTGGTGAATCCCTTAGTCGCCTTTTACGACACCCATGAGAAGATATAGGGTGGTGCAATTCTTTATGTCCGGCACCACACGGAACACCTGCGCAGATGACACAATTTAAATACGCGGGAAATTGGTTAACCAATCAGAAAACACCATCGCTGCGCGCCAAAAGTCTCAGCCGCTGCCGCTAGAGTACGGAAACGTGTGAGCGAAATAGAAAAAGACGTCACGGCATTTAAAATCAAAAATCAAAATGAAATGTTTTTATAATTCAAATAAAGCTAATTACAGGCACTTTTGAAACGTCAGGCTCTAGTTGCACGGTTCCAAATTGTGGGTCCTATGGAGAAGAACCGGCAAGAAACTCTATGGATAAACTCTTTTTAAAATAGGTTATTGTTTATTACATCAAATTTATTCAAATAATGTGAGTATAATGTAGGTTAATGCCAGAAATAAACAAGAGTTTAAAAGTGAGAATATTGCCTTTAGAAATAAACTTAAAAAGAGTTGGCATAGTATGTAGGAGCTGAGCTGTCCCGACAGACGGCACCCGTTCACGAGCATGACGCGAGCATCAGCCATCGCTTAACTCAACCATATTGAAGGGAACTTAACGACCCGACACTAACGCCACCATCAGCATGACATTTAAGTGAGCATGACATACTCATACTGCTAGACAACAAATAGGCAGGAATATGTAGAATTACTGTTAAAACATTAATGGATTATTAGAAAAATAAAAGTGTAAATAAATTGTATAATTCCGAAATAGTAAATTCAATTTTAACACCTCATGGGCATTGCAGAAGGTTGATTATATTTTTTTAATGTTTCGGGTGTTTTCGTCGATCTTGTCTGCGCGAACGAAGATTTACGATGCGCTTTATCTTTTGTGTCGTACTGTACAAGCTTATACAACGTGTTATTGAAATAACTGAAAACCTCTTAAGGGGTCATTGTACTCATCAGTGTGAACAACTTTTACTATGAAATCATCCCCGAAATCCCAAAAAAAAACTGCTGTTCCCTACATTTTTGTTCACATAAATCGACAAAATGTAGGGAACAGATGATTTTTCGCGATTTCAGGGTTGGTGCAATAGTAAAAGTTGTTGATACTGATGAGTACAATGATCCCTTAAGAGGTTTTCAGTTATTTAAATAACACGTTGTATACTTTAATCATCATATTTTCTGTCGACGACGTCTGTGGTCTAGTGGTTCGAGTGTCTGACTGCTGATCACGAGGTTGTGGGTTCGATTCCCACAGGACACAAATATTTGTGTGATGAACATAAGTGTTTGTGTCGGTCTGGGTGTTTCTTATGTATTATAAGTATGTATTTATAGAAAAAAAATCATATAATTATATTATTATTATTAGTATAGTATTCATTACCAAAAACATAGGTAGCCTCCGACTGCATGTTGATTTGATAAGTTTCACATATACCTACATGTACCTACACAAGTCTTGTTTACATCTTTTCATCCATTGTCTAGTACCCATAGTACAAGCTCTGCTTAGTTTGGGACTAGGTGGTGCTGTGTAAAATATACCAAATATTTTTTTATTTAATTTATCTATTTATTCCTACAGTCCACCACGGCATCTCAGAACGGACGCCCCTCCTCCCACCACACGGGTCTGCAGGCCAGTCCAACTATGCTGAGTCCACCGTGAGATGGTTCTCACCGGTGGAGACGCCAGAGTCCAGTCCACGTCCCAGAAAACCTGGCGAGCAGGTCATACTGACGCAAGAACAGGTAAGATAGAGCGAAAGAGAAAATGAGATTGATGTATTACAGGGTTGCAAATATCGCGAAACTGTTGTTTAAGGACCGATCTGGTCGTAAACTCCAAAAAAGTACATTGTTTCTTTCCATTTTTCGTCATCATTTCTTGAAGTAGGGAGAATGGAAAAAATATATGGTGGAGTTGAGTAGTTTATGTATCCATTTTGAAAGATCGATACACGATTTAAATAACTTCGCTTGATAGAAAAAAAAACCAAACATAGCCAATTTTTGACACTTTGAATTAATTTTATGACGAAAATTTATATAGAACATGATTTTGAAACTTACACGATATTATAATAAAACAAAGTTTAACCGGATTAAATCGCGTATATTATTTAAATTGGTTTTCCTGACGTTTCGAAAGCTTTGCAGCATTTCGTGGTCGCAGGTAGACTAAGATGACAAGCGTCTTTACAAATATTTCTAAAAGAATATTTTAATCTACCGTACAATATTATTAATTAAAATCGTTTCGATGCACGCAGTAATCACTCACAATATCATCGTTTTATTAAATACATTTGAATTTTGGTCAGTTTGTGGGTTGGATCATTTCTGCACAACACGGTCCAATTATTGTACAAGTACAATACAATATAAATGCTAGTACCACGTGCATACACAATATTACGTCTGTATACGAACCCACACACACACGTAGGTTAGAGATGCTCGCCGCTCGTAGTGCCGACTGGGTTCCAAGCGCTTCTCAGTAGTTCTCAGAGATGGCGTGCTTGTATAGCGACTGGCGATTGACGTCCATTGAAATTAGACATGGGCTAACTAGCTCTGGTAAAATATTGCATATGTAGAAAGATAGATAGATAGAATGTACTTTTTTCCCACTTGCTCGGAAATTGGTTCAATCAACTCAGCCTATCGCAGTCCACTGCTGAACATAGGCCTCTCCCAAATTGCGCCACAACGCTCGGTCCTCTGCCTTCCGCATCCAGTCCCCCCCAGCCACGTTTTTTAGGTCGTCGGTCCACCTGGCAGGGGGGCGCCCTACGCTGCGTTTGCCGATACGCGGTCTCCACTCAAGGACTCGTCTGCTCCAACGGCCATCGGTCCTTCGACAGACATGGCCAGCCCACTGCCACTTCAGCTTACTGATCCTACAAGCTATGTCGGTCACTCCGGTTCTTCTCCGGATAATCTCGTTACGGATCTTATCCTTCAAAGAAACTCCAAGCATAGCTCGCTCCATAGCTCGCTGAGCGGAAATTGGTTCATTATTCAAAAAAAAGAATACAACAATCGGCTCTTTTCCGTACGCAACGAAATAACAGGCCGGTAATATCCAACAGGACAATAATAGAAATAGCTGGACACTTTTTATTCTTTAAATGATGCTACCAAGGTTTTTAAGTACACACTTCCATATTTAGGTGTTTTTAGGTACAAAATATTTATCATTATACAGGCTGAATGCGCATGTTTTTTCAAAACTTTGACAATAGAACAAGAACCGCGCGCGGGCGAATTGGTGTGAATGAAAATGAGATACTGTTGAATTAATTTGTGTTGTGTTTCCTCGCAAATGAGAGAAAAGTACTATACAAGTCTCGGCCGAAATAGCATTTAACGGCCTCGTTTAGTTAAAAAGGAAATTTCAAAATCACTTGGGAAGAACACAATATTACTCGGCTTAAATTGCTTCATTTCAGGCCTCGACAGTAATGTACTATTGTTGTACACCATGGAAATAGTAGTAAACAGGAACAACGTATAATTTATGGGTACATGGGCGGTCTTATCGCT
Organism: Asteroscopus sphinx; assembly: GCA_949699075.1. NCBI lineage: Eukaryota > Metazoa > Arthropoda > Insecta > Lepidoptera > Noctuidae > Asteroscopus > Asteroscopus sphinx. The sequence continues at coordinate 3,864,063 of OX453029.1, read as the reverse complement.
AAAAGCGATATCCTCCAGACAACCTTGTAATATATCATTCCAAGTAAAGATTTGTGTCCGATTAGTATATCCATATCTGCTTAATATATCCGGGACTGAAGTAACTCCACGTTGCATGCTATGTCCGAGATAGATAACTCCGGCTTCTAAATAAATCCACCGGAGTGAGGCTGGATATATTGTAGCCGATTTTATAGATCCGCGGAATGATTAAGTGACAAAGTAACATAATAATTGATTTCCTTTCATACTTTACAGGCTTAGGACTATCTATTAAATAAAACTGCCTCGTTGGTCTAGTGGTCGCAATCGCGAATGCTGAGCGTGGGGTCCTGGGTTCGATTCACGGGTCGGGCAAAGCGTTATTAATAAATAAATAATAATAATAAATATATTCGGGACATTTTTACACAGCACCATCTAGTCCCAAACTAAGCAGAGCTTGTGATATGGGTACTAGACAATGGATATAATGCTTATATACTTTTTTTTTTGTAAATACATACTTATAATACATAAGAAACACCCAGACCAACACAAACACTTATGTACATCACACAAATATTTGTGTCCTGTGGGAATCGAACCCACGACCTCGTGATCAGAAGTCCGACACTCGAACCACTAGACCACAGAGGTCGTTATTGGGTTTTTTCAGTAGGAAATTCTCAGTAGCAGCCCGGAGTCTGGATTTGTGCCCGGTCAGTGGCAATAGGCTCGCCATACTACATGGGACTATAACATAACTGGCGAAATGTGGGTGTACTATACCCCTCTGCCTACCCCTTCGGGGAAATACAGGCATGAGGTTATGTTATGTTATGTTATCAAAAAATGAAAGGCGTATTATGTACAATGATGAACTTAAATTAGTTTTTCGTTCTATATCGTCGTCGTCAGTGTCGAATGTTGGGCGTCGGAGTTACTCAGATATAGGATATGTGTATTGTTTTGAAAGTTTAGGAGTGATACAAATCCACTTTGGGATATATATCCGAAGATATAGTTGTGTCCGGAGTTACCCATGCCTAATTGCAATCTTGCAGTCCAATTGTCGTCAAACAGCGAGCGTGGGCGGGGCGCAGGCGAGGAATCTTAAATTGGCGGGGGGCGGTGAGTGGCCGTCCTGTACGTTATACTATTAGATATTCCGTGGCCCAGCATTAAGGCCCGTATTACAGAAGGTTCTTCAAGTACAGTTTAAACTTCAATCACCTTAAGGATAGAATCGTTACTTGAGTATCGGTCTTATTCCAGAACGGTAATTATAAACTTTAATTTAACAACATAACACACGAATTTAACTTGAAATAGAATATAAATCTCTACTCAAGCGTAGTCTGGAACACACTAGAGTGATGACAGATGAAATCTCTGCTCAAATACCGAAACAGGTGGCAGTATAAAATAAAACTAAACTCAGCTGAACTGTGATCAATAAATCTCTGCTTGAGGAACGTTCTAAAATCAAAGCTCAACTCAAAACTAGTTTTAAACAGTGATCAACGCTTGGGTATCGTTCTGGAATACGGGCCTAAGAACTCTGCTTGCCATAACAATCTTAAAACACAAACTCGCCATACGGTACTCTAATGTGCGTTAACAAGATCTTTATTAAGGTAAAGATGCCGCTGATCATCAATTGATTTTAATTCATGCATAACTGATCCGCCCTTGAGTTTGTTTCGAACAACTGCAGTATTGATTAGGCAGTCTCAATCCAATAGGGAAGGTGACTATTTTTTTGAAATCAACAGTGAAAAAACCAATAAAATATTTAATAAAATGTCCAAGTTATAACCGATTTAAATTTGTTCACTAGACAGAGACAGCACTATTGAAGAATGACGTCATTGTTCAAAACCTTCATTGTAACTTGGCATCTCTCTGAACAATGTCCGTTTCGCACGACAAGGACAGAAAATGTCCCTTCCAAAAACTTAAAAAGCGTGTATCTCTCCCATTTTTTTATGGATTTTGTTTATTCTTTCTACAATGTTGTCCTTTCTATACCTTCTTTTAAATAATATAACATTTTTGGTAATTTTTGACTGTAGTCAACTACCGGATTATCTGAAGGTATGGCAATGGAGAATATCAACGAATTCAGACATCTAGCACATATACAACGTGTTGATCTGTATTCGTGCCATATTTAAGGAAGTGACTATACCACTGATACTGAACACGAATCAATAAAAAAATCAAAAATAAAAAAAATTTTAAATACCTATTTGTATACAAACAAATTACCTCCGTGTGCCGCGTGCGATAAAAAACGATGGGTGCGAAACCACCATAACAATTTGCAGGTATTTCCACCCTTTGACAATGCCACCAATGACTTATATTCAGAGTCGTTCGGGATTTATTCTCAAACCATCGCTATGTTTCTAAGTGAAAATTTAGTTATTAAATAATCGACGTCTATGGTCTAGTGGTTCGAGTGTCGGACTGCTGATCAAGAGGTCGTGGGTTCGATTCCCACAGAACACAAACATTTGTGTGATGAACATAAATAAGTGTTTGTGTTGGTCTGGGTGTTTCTTATGTATTATAAGTATTTATTTACGAAAAAAAAAGTATATAAGTATTATATCCACTGTCTAGTACCCATAGCACAAGCTCTGCTTAATTTGGGACTAGATGGTGCCGTTAAAAAAAAAACGAAAAAAGAAATGAAAAAATACCTAGAATTTTTCAAGTATTTTTAGATGACTAAGCACATTATTTATTATTTGCTCTAGAAATATGGCATGGTAACAGATCAACAACTTGTATACATACATAATCAGCTCATTACTGTCCCTCTTCTCGGTACGAGAAGGCTAAGGCCTTAGTCCACCACGCTGGCCTAGTGCGGGTTGGCGGACTACACACACCATCGAGAACTGTATGGAGCACTCTCAGGTGTGCAGGTTTCCTCACGATGTTTTCCTTCACCGTTAAAGCAAGTGATAATCGAATATAAATCCGCACATGAATTCGAAAAGTCAGAGGTGCGGGCCGGGATCGAACTCACACCCTCCTGCATGGAAGGCAAGCGTTCAACCACTAGGCTATCAATGCTTATCTAGATATCTAGCACACGGTATACTTAATAATATAAACTTTAAAAAAAGTTAAAACCGACTTCAAAGAGAATAAAATTAACTGTTTCACACAAATTATTTTATTCTTTTTGAAGTCGGTTTTTACTTTTTTTTTTAGTTTATTTTATTTTTCTATTTTGAGTGGCATTAACAATAGAAAGACAAGCGATTGCTGCAATCCTGGATGATTTGCTGTCATCCATTGAAGAGTTCCCTTCTTTATCTCAGAAGATCTTCATCAGATCTTCACCAAATGATACTTTCTGAATGCAAATGCTTGACTTGTTGATGAAAATACCAAAATCGCTATATGTATGCCTATAATATTTGAGGGAGTTCCCTCAATTACACATGGATCCCACTATCAGAACTGGATTCTGATAAAAATTGACATAAATAAAAATAAAAAATCCAAATCGGTTTATAAATGACGGAGTTCTGAGGAAAAAAGGCAAAAAAAAATAAAAATTGATAACCTCTTCCTTTTGAAGTCGGTTAAAAAAATACTGTGCTACATAACTCAAACATAACATTATTTCGATCCGTCAAATAGTTTTCGAAATATTGAATTTTTTGTTAGTGGGGTCTGTTGTGACGTCACTACACATCTTTGCACTCAATACGTTATTTTGTTTGTTTGTTTGGCGCCGCCTCATAATTAGTTATTCACATTAGTTAGAAAAAGCTTCATTTTATTTTTCGGTTTGCAGTTTTTTTTTTTACACTTCACCATCTAATCCCAAACTAAGCAGAGCTTGAACTATGGGTACTAGACAATGGATATAATACTTAGATACTTTTTTTTTTGTAAATACATACTTATAATACGTAAGAAACACCCAGACAAACACAAACACTTATGTTCATTACACAAATATTTGTGTCCTGTGGGAATCGAACCCACGACCTCGTGATCAGCAATCCGACACTCGAACCACTAGACCACAGAGGTCGTCAAGTTTCTGTTTTCGTCGGGTCAATTTTTTGTTAAAAAGTTTTATATGTTAAAACTCTTAAAATGTATTAATCACAATGCAAAAAATATTGTGTTTTGCCAAAATGCGCGAAATAGGTTGTAGGTACAATCAGAAATCTTTCCGATGAACCACCGATTGAACACTAAGGCTAAAATGACGTCTGTGCTCTAGTGGTTCGAGGATCGGACTGCTGATCTCGATTCGGGTTCGATTCCCACAGGACACAAATATTTGTGTGATGAACATAAGGTGTTTGTGTTGGTCGGGTGTTTCTTATGTATTATAAGTATGTATTTACAACAACAAAAAAGTATATAAGTATTATATCCATTGTCTAGTACCCATAGTACACACGGCTACACATCAAGCTGTATTTTCCAGTAAAAGCTGATCTCGCATTGTATAGGTTTTCCTTACAACGCGAGGTCAGCCTTTACTGGTTTCTTACAGCTTGATGTGTAGCCGTGTGTACAAGCTGTGCTTAGTTTGGGACTAGATGGTGCTGTGTGAAAATGTCCCAAAAATATTTATTTATATATTTAAAATTGCTTGCACTCAATGTTCGATGGCACCCGTAGGTACGTGTAATGTAGCAGGATTCACTCAAGGGATTTATCGACAAAATGTACTACCGCGAAGTTTCATGACCATTTTCCAGTTCCATTCCATGACATGTACAGTCGACAAATCGGAATCATGACCCACTCAGCCGATAATTCGTATGAATTTGTCAAAACAGTAAAATTTTCTTCTTATTACCGTCGTGCTGAACTTAAGACATTTTGAATATTAAGGAAACTGCGTTAATACGGGTCAGAGGTCTATGCAATTTTAAGATTTGTTATTAATGCAATAGAGTAATAATTGGATAAAAAGTTACGTTTTTGACAAAGCTGGAATTATGTTATTATTTTAACGCATTTTACGCATGCGAAGCGAATTCTAAAGATATAAATTGTGGAAAGAAAAAATCGCTCACGAGCAGGATAATAATTAGTAAGGGTAGGCATATCTATACGACTTTGATTTAACTGTAAAGTTAGTCTAGTCGGTTAAGGAACAATGTTTCTTAATAAGATATCGCTGACGTCACCCAAAGACGTATAGTGGAGGATAATTTCGATACCACGAGCAGTGTTCACGGTAGCTTAGTGGCTAAAGCACTGGCGTACTGAGCCAGGAGTCGCAGGTTCGAATCCTGCTCGTGAGCGATTTTTTCATTCCACAATTTATATCTTTATATCTTCTGGAATTATGTTTTGAATTTCGAATTAACTATCGTTCCGCATAGTTTACCTATAACAAGTTTGTTGCCAGGGAAATATATTTAAAGCGAAATTCGACCTAATTGTATTAGAATGTTTGTATAAAATTAAGCTTATGGTGGGTCATGATTCCGTTTGGTCGAGTGTACATACGGTATTGCGGTTAAACCAATTAAGCAGTTTGTATGAAATTCGATACCTGGCCGACTTCTTATCTTTATCCTGGTTCTCTTGTAAATCCTATAAAGGTGGCCACTGACAAGCCTCCCATAGACCAACCGTCCAAAAACGGATGTACGTGGACGCCTTCTATGGATATATCGTCAGTGGCCGACTTAGAATTAGAGATGAATCGGATAACTGTTTGGCCGGATAAAAAGTGCCTAAGTGGCAGTTTTTCGAATTTGTCTATCTACAACTACAGCTAACTATAATTTACAGAGTTAATAGTTTCTGATTAAACTACAGTACCTGTACTGCAATTGTTAAAGACAAATTTTCGATACATGTTGTACACACGGCTACACATCAAGCTGTACAAAACCAGTAAAGGCTGACCTCGCGTTGTAAGGAAAACCTATACAATGCGAGGTCAGCTTATACTGGTAATGTACAAATTGATGTGTAGCCGTGTGTACTCCGCGAGTAATTCATTTTTGAAGTAAAAGTTCTTTAGGCACGCTTGACTTGGGGAGTAAGCTGGTGAATGCGTTACGGAGTTACGAAAAGTGAGGCGAACGGAGGGGGTAGTGCGGGACGCGGGGAGCGAGGCGCGGTGCACGACACAGCGCCGGCAGATGTACGCGCGCCGCGCCGCCATTCCTTTGTTCTCATTGAAATAGTATTGAGGGAGATATAAGTTAGTGAAGTTTTACTTCAGTCGTGTGCTAAGCACACTCGTTTTTAAGGGTTCCGTAGTACTACAAGGAACCCTTATAGTTTCGTCATGTCCGTCCGTCTGTCCGTCTGTCCTAATCCTTTACAGGTTAATAACTTCTACAGTTATAAATATAAGTAAATGAAATTTTGTTAAAAATAGTCTAGATATAGATCTCAATTTTAAAAGAATAAAAAAATCGTGATTGCGTATTTTAAGGGTGGCGCCCATACATGTGAAATGGGGATGAAAAATTGTTTTTCGCTGCACCCCTCGTGTGGGGTATCATTGAATAGGTCTACTAAAATGAAGGTAATGTTTGATACACCACTTTTTTATCAGGTGTACCATCTGCGTTATAGCCCGCCAAAGTGGCTTGCAATGTGTCCCGCCCCCTGCCATTTCTAAGCTATGCAACGTAGAAACTTATAATCTTCTACATTGATAGACCTTTATAAAAACTCTCTTTTAAAATTATTTCGAGTATAATGTGATTGTAAATTTTTGAGTTATAGTGAGAAAACTGAAAAATACTTAAGACGTCCTAGTTCATAGGTCATTGACCTTAGAGAAAAATTATCATAGCAAATAATGCTCTTTTAGTTACTACCTATTTAAAAAAAATCACAAAGTAACTTTGTGTTATATTGATATGACACAATTCTTCAATTTAGCTTCTTAAATTCAGCGCTAGGTGGCGCTGTTTGCAAAAACTAAAATAACAATGATTAATATTCGATTTGATTCGTTTGTAATTAGGAACCCTATAATACTGAGCATGGCCCGACATGCTCTTGGCCGGTTTTTTTTACTGATGGGGGCGCCACTTCGCTCTTTGTAGCACCTTAAGAAATAAGAAGGCTCTAGTTTATGATGTTAATTTAATAGTGTATTTTGCAATTGGCGTAATGTCTAGATTAATTATTTGATAATTTACTTAATCTGGCTGTGAAGTTACCATGAATCCTACTAAAATTATAAACGTGAAAGTTTGTGAAGATGTTTGGATGTTTGTTACTCAATCTGTACTGATTTTGAATATTATAAAAGTTAGGTTTTTTGGTGTTGATAAATTAACAACAAAAACCATTATTTTGATGTAAACTTGACCTTACATTCCGCAAAAGTCGCTAAACATCTACCTTTGTTAAGAAATATCTCGGATGTAATATAGAAGTATAATTTATGGTTAAAAGAACTTACCTGTAACTGAAGTTCAACCATAATTATACGAGATATTACATCCGAGATATTTATCACCCACCCACCCATTAAGACAGAGCGCAGCCAAGGGTCTCGCCCTGCCATCCCAACTTCTTTTTGCAGAATGTAACATTAGACGACTCCAAACTGAATGACGTTATTAGAGTTGTACCGGGTGAAATAGGGGTGTATGTATGCACGGAATCGATTAGGCCATCGATTCTTTTAATTTAATTTTTGTTTGTTTTAGCAAGCTTTAAACTGTGTGAACCGATGCGATATGCATGGATGGACTACAAAGGCTGAACGGATTTGGATCACATTTGGCATACAGATAAAACATAACCCGTTTTAACATATAGGCTACTTTTTATCCCGGGAAGATGAACAGTTCCCGAGGGATGCGCGATTAACGACATTCATCACAAAATCTAATTTTCATCCGCGCTAATTCGTCCGCGCGCGGTTCTTGTTCTATTTTTAAAGTTTTGAAATAAAAAATGCGCATTCAGCCTTTATAATGATAAATATTTTGTACAGTCTAACAAAGCAATTAGTATATAGGGTCGCCAGATATAGATGAAGATTTCTCAGGAAGTTATTATAGAACGGTTTGATTAGGGTTTTGTATAAATACAGTTTAACTTTGTCCGTTATTAAAATGATATTTCACTCGACAAATTCCATAATTTTCTGAGAAAACTTCATTTATATCTCTCTACCCTGTATACCAATTGCTTTGTTAGACTGTACCTAAAAACAACTAATCTATGTAAGTGTGTAGGTACTTATAAACTTCGGTAGCATAATTGAAAAAATAATAATTGTCCAGTAATTTCTATTGTTGTCGTGTTGGATATTACTAGCGTGTTATTTCGTTGCGTACGGAAAAGCGCCGATTGATGTATTCTTTTTTTGAATAATGAACCAATTTTCGAGCAGTTGGGAGAAAACTATTTAATTTCAATGTTGAAATCCTTGCCCACTATGGTCCCTATTCACCCCGTTTTACGATACGACACTACATAATATTTAATAATATGTACTTACTATAACTATGTACTTACCTATGTGACGTAATAATTAGCGACAATATTGTGTTCGACTGTCAGTCTGTGAAGGTCAACACAGTTCATAGTTGTACATTGTCGTGCATAATACTTTGGCGCGTCATTTATTCTTGCTAGGAATTAAATTTAATGTTGACGGTTTTGTTCATTATTACAGTATTTTTATTCGTGTTTAAAATACGTGTAATTTATTCATCGTTAAACAAAAAGCATTACTTAACTAATTAGTTTATAGTAGGTAAAGCTGAAAATCTCCTTATTATCACGTTTTTAACAGACTTCAAAAAAAGGTGGAGGTTCTTAATTCGATTGTATATTTTTTGTTTGTTACCTCAGAACTCCGTAATTTATCTACCGATTTAGAAAATTATTTTTTATTTGATAGGATATACTCCCAGATTGGTCCCATTTTTATCATAATCTTGTTCTGATAATGGGATCCATGTGGAATGGAGGGAACTCCTCAAATATTATAGGCATACATATAGCGATTTTGGTATTTTCATCAACCAATCTAGCATTTGCATTCAGAAAGTATCATTTGGTGAAGATCTGATGAAGACCTTCGGAGATAAAGAAGGGAACTCTTCAATGGATGACAGCAAATCATCGGGGATTGCAGCAATCGCTTGTCTTTTTATTGTGAATACCACTTAAAAAAAAAACAAAAAAACTTTAAAAAAGTAAAAATCGACTTCAAAAATAATAAAATAATTTTTGTGAAACAGTTTAGGAAGTCATTGCCAAAATCAAAGGCACCTACTTCCTAAACTATTTCACAAATTTTTTTTAAGGCGGTTTTTACTTTTTTTCTCAAGATTTTTTTTTTTTCTACTCGCTTTCTTTTCTTTCTGTTTGTCTGTTCGGTAAAAGTTTGCAATCGATTTTAAACTAACTCTTTGATGAGCTAGATACTTGAAATTTTAAACATAGCTCAGGACTGAATGACAATGCAATATTAACTAGCTTTTGTTTTAAAAACAGGGTATATAAAAAAATCTTTTATCATCAACAATCATGTCGCGAGAGCTGTCGGCATAAATTGATTTTGGCGATTTTGCCTTATTTGTTATTCAGTTTGCTGGGATTACGGAACACGGAACTAATTTTAGTAGACAAAAAACACGTCTGTCGTACTTAGATATTCATCTTATCTAGTTAAGGGACTTTACTCATGGCGCGACGCGACGCAGAATTGCATCGATTGCCGATATCGGTCAGATATCGCAACAACATGTGTTCCAAGAAAATGTATTGAAAATCGCAAATGTCTTCAGACAAGATAGCATGGATTGACGATATCGCTTACAGATCTGCTCGATATCGAATTGCATGTACGTTTTAATGACCTGCGATCCTATTTCAAATAAATGTACGGGGGCGTGCGAGCGCTGGCACTTGTTTCGACTTGCACGCGATTCTCTGTTTGGGATATCAATGAGCGACTTCTGTTCTGTTCTGTTTCTGACTTCTTCTGTTGCGGAACTAGTAATCTGTTGGAAATATTTTTGGTATCAATTAAAACGTACGCACAACTCGAGTCGACAATCGATGCGATATCGCTCGCATCGCGTCGCGTCATGAGTAAAGTCCCTTATACTATTCAATGATAACAACTCTTGTCGGTAGAAACTAGAATAAATATGTTGAATATCTTTAAAAAGTGACTTTTGCCTAAAAGCATAGGGAAGCTATAGAATAAGGAGAATAAGGAGGTAATAACATAAATAGACTAATGGAAAATTGTGAATTTTAAGTGACAATTGGCAAAAAATAAAATAAATAAGTATTTAATGTAACATGTTAAATATTGACGTCACAATATTTCACAATAGTTTATTATTGTTACTAAGATATCCGTCGTACCATCTAGAAAACCTTCATTATCTAATAATAGTTTTGGCTAAATTCTGGCAGAAGATTATTAAAAAAAAAAACGTCTTTTTATAAAATTTTTTCACCATCTAGTCCCAAACTAATCAGAGCTTGTAGTATGGGTACTAGACAATGGATATAATACTTATATACTTTTTTTTATATAAAATAATACATAAGAAACACGCAGACCAACAAACACTTATGTTCATCACACAAATATTTGTGTTCTGTGGGAATCGAACCCACGACTTCGTGATCAGCAGTCCGATACTCGAGCCACTAGACCACAGACGTCGTCAAGATGATTAGAGTAATCATTCAAAGAAGTTGAAGCACAAAAACAATCAATGTGTGTCCTTAAGCGGCACGTATAACTTTCTCCCACACGCACTCAGGTGCACGTATTATGTGCGAATGTAGCATTTTAAGGCCAACTGGAAATTGCTTCATTCCGCTTGCTGCTTACTGTGGTTCTATGCTTAGTTATGCTAAGGGCAGAAGTATAAATGGCTGTTACTTCAGTTTCACCTGCTTACGACCAAAATTAATATCCAATCTATCCACGATTTACCCTACTGGAGATAGAAATTTGACATATTTTGTATGGAGCTTATGGCAAATTCCTGTCTCTAGTAGGGCAAATCGTGGATAGACCGAATATTAATTCAGGCCGTTAGAGATTTTCCATTTGCTTATCCAAGATACCATGACACCTACCCCTCAGGCTGTACCAAAGATTATCCACATCTCTTCAGCCTTCTGTTTTATTAAGTAACAAACATATAGCCAAACTATCGCAAACGTTTTTTTAGTAAACAAGTACTCAAGAAAGTATTTTGGCCCACCCAGATTACCTTTCTGTATTCTGAGTTAGCCCAGTAGATATATGAAGCTGGCGAAAAACTTATTTATAATTTAAATTTTTACAAGCATTATTAAAAATCTTTCCATTTTGTTCGAAATCACAAACTTGTGAGTGTGACACAATTGTAAGCTGTTTTAATTGCAAATGGGTACATAATCAGATTAATTTTACATAAAAAGTTGGATTAAAGAATAACATGTTCGGCCCAAACGTGTTATTACATCGTTTTATTCGCCAACTCCTCATTAGGCCTAGCTTTGTATTGAATAACATTGAAAATTAAGCCTTATAGCATTGCGTCGAGTTGCGTCGCGTGGCGTGGATCCTGATGTATCATGTAGCTCTACACAACTAGTTGCCTTATAAAATATTTGGGTGCCGACGCGTCCAGGTACGTGTACCTACGTGGCCCACGTCAGCCTAATGTAGTTCTAGCTTTATCCGTAGGCAATAAATTCAAATTCAATTCAATTTTTTTTTATTTAAAATAAACCTAATTACAGGCACTTTTGAAACGTCAGGCTCTAGTAGCACGGTTCCAAATTGTGGGTCCTATGGAGAAGAACCGGCAAGAAACTCCATGGATATACTCTTTTTAAAATAGGTTATTGTTTATTACATCAAATTCATTCAAGTAATGTGAGTATAAGTAGGTTAATGTCAGAAATAAACATGAGTGGGAATATTGCCTTTAGAAATAAACCTAAAAAGAGTTGCCATAGTATGTAGGAGCTGACCTGTCCCGACAGACGGCACCCGTTCACGAAAATGACGCGAGCATCAGCATAAAGTCCAGTCAAGTTCCTTTTAGTTTTCTTTTGTGAAGTTATGTCCAAAGAGTATATAATCACTACGTTATGTTATGTCTTTGTATTGTCTTTTTACTTGTATGTCTTGAGAAATAAACGTTTTATCTATATAGCTATCTATCATAAAAGAACCTTTGTCCGTACTAGAATCAAACACAACATAACTGGCGAAATGTGGGTGTGCTATACACCCCTGCCTACCCCTTCGGGGAAATACAGGCGGGATGTTATGTGTTGTAGAATCAAAATTTTCGCCCCGCAGCAGCCAAGCGCATAGTCACTGTGCCATTTGTGTCGTGTGTGTAGCTGGAAACTAGAACTCGTTTATCTGAACACTCACTCGTATTAAAAGAAAAAAGTGAAACTCGGAGCCATATCAGTACTTAGTGCAATGAACTTTCTTAATACTTGCAGCGACAACGCATTTGATTAGATATTTACATCGGTGTGACACGTACTTATATGATGCAATTTACAAGGCACTGTCCCCATTCTTGCTTTCCCAATCGGCTGTCACGGTATATTCAATTATTTATTTGCGTGAATACATATCTTTCATTGGAATCTTTCCGGTGAACCACTACTAAGGCTAAAATCGCTTGCACACAATGTTTGATGGCAGCGGTAGGTACGTGTTATGTATCAGGATTCGTTCAAGGGATTTTGTCGACATAATGTACCACCGCGAATCGTGACCGTACATAATATTCCGCCTAGAATAGAGGCATGCAATTTTTTATTTATTTAGGTAAAGTCTGTGTATCCTCCCCACCCTCACCTATGGAGCTCAAACATGGTCACTGACAAAGCGTCAAAAGTCCGCACTTGGAGTTTGTCAGCGAGCAATGGAACGCAGTATCCTAGGAGTTAGACTTACTGATCGTGTAAGAAACTCTATACTGCGTTCCAAAACACAAATTGCTGATACAATACAATACAATACAAATCAAATAGCAAACAGCTAATGCTGATGATTGCTGATGTAGGTCAAACAGCTGCCAAGCTTAAGTGGAACTGGGCTGGTCACATCTGCCGCATGCCGGAGGAGCTATGGGCGAAAACAACCACACAGTGGGTTCCAGACAACAGCAAACGACAACGCGGCAGGCCCAGAAGGAGATGGCGGGACGAACTTGACTCCTATCTGAAAGATTGGCCCCAGAAGGCAAAAGACAGGGACAAGTGAAAAAAGGGAAGGGATGCCTTTGCCCTGCAGTGGGATACTACAGGCTGATAATAAATAGGTAAAGTCTAACACCGTACATACTACACGAGCATAAGGTAATTGTAAGTTATTCTTATACAAATGTCGGCGCGAAGTCATGAGCACGGTCATTGAACGACTCCTAAACGTCATACTGACGTATGCAGAGAAAGGCGAATCAACATCCCGAAGTTATAAAACCAGCTGCACTCAAGCGAACACTTTTGAAAGAACTCTGGAAGAAGTCGGACGTCTACGATAACCTGACATGACCTATTTACTTTAGGCAGAAAATGACTTTATTAAAAAAATCTTTTCATGTATTGTATTTATTTATAAAAGAGACTACATATATTTTTACAAGCTTTTTCTATTTATATCATTAATATTTCTCTACTGAGAACGAGGAGCGTGTCTCTTTTTCGCAATTTTGTCCGTCGATGTGTTTTTTTTACACATAGCCCACTCTTTTAGACATGGAACCAAAACAAATAACAATAATTATTTTTTGTCGAGATATGACTAACAAAAGTAACAAAACTCTTATTTTCCTTGTTTACAAAACTGGGGCCGTATTATGAGGCGATAAAACCATCATTGTTTCGGTGCGAAGAGGGATGGCGCTATACGTCCTTTATAGCTCTGTCTCTCTCTCGCAACGGAACAATGATGATTCTAACACTTCATAATACGGCCCCTGAACCACTTGATTTGCACTTCAGTGTACAACAATTACTCGGAGTTTATAATTCGAACGGACACGCGTGGCTACGCAGTCGCGCATTTACCCGTAGCGCACACGATACAATATCATTACGTAACAGTAAATGAATTAAAAAACACGTGAATGTGGTAGAAATTTGTACTAATCAAATTGATAATATTAAAGATTTAGGTTTATCGGTACATGTGCGAACAGTGTTTTGTTTTTTTTTTTGTTAAAGTTTTGTGCTGTGCTATTTTTTTCGGCTGGACGTGTCTGGATTTTTGAATAGATTTTTTGTTGCGGTTATCTTTTTATTTAGAGTGCATTTCAGAATCGTATTTTAAATTGAAGACTAAAAAAACGTGTTACTTTATTAATACTAGAAAAAGATCAAAGATACTTTGCTTTTATTTGAATAATGCTTTCAATTAATATTTTTAATTCCGTATACATATAAGCACGACTGCTCTAAAAATATATACTTATAAAAAATGCAAGGTCTCACATTTCTTTTTTTTCAATTTATTCAAGAATATGTTTTCCGACAGAAAATAAATACTTGAATAGGCTATAGGCATACAATTTATTTTCGTTATCAAAACCTTGGTTCACTGGAGTACTCCATCCATGTTCCATGAACGGTTTTGTAATTAATTTCCGTAGTAAAAACTAGTTAAAACTAACATTAAAAGTTTCGACTAATATTAGAATAAAACGCCAAAATGATCGAATGCTATTCGAATACTACAGTTTCGAACATTTGCAAACCCTAATCAATAACCACTATTAGGAATGCTTATTATACAATAAATATGTAGAACAAAAATATTTTATCGGATGATGTAAGAAGTCCGTTTTTACCCGACTGCGCCAGAAGGAGGGTTTTGTTTTTCGAGTGTATGTATGTATGTATATTTCTTTGGCACGCTCTGTAGCCTAAACGGCTTGATGGATTTTAGCTTGAGAGGTGTCGTTAGATTCGTCTTAACCGTGAAAGTGACACAAGGTATATTAAAATTACAAAAATCAAAATGGCCGCTTTTTGGCGCCATATTAAATAGCTTCAAATTTTTTTTTCCTTCGAAAGTTATCGAGTGTGGTATCAAAATAAAGGGTTTAATAAATGCTTTACAAAAATATATACAACTTACATGTTTAAATGTAATTTGGAATGAGAAATGCTAAAAAACAACAAAATATTAAACGTTAAAAATGCATCAGCGCGATAAAACATGACAAAACTAAAAAGTTTAAAATAAAAAAGTTAATTAAAAAAACCAAAAAACCCGACTGCGTGTAAAAATAACTGAAAATATGTAAACAAGACTTGTGTAGGTAAGTCCATGTGAAAGTATCAAATCAACAGGCAGGCGGAGGCTACTTAGGCTATGAACTATGAACTACTTTGACCAAAAACATACGTAGCCTCCGACTGCGTGTTGATTTGATACTTTCACATGGACTTACCTACACAAGTCTTGTTTACATCTTTTCAGTTATTTTTACACGCAGTCGGGTTTTTTGGTTTTGTTAATTAACTTTTTTATTACGTAAATGTATTTAAATAATAAGTATCCTAAAATAATTGTAATGTATGGACTTATATTACCGTACTAAGTGGTATAATTTTCTTTGTTGACCTCTTAAATACGTTATCAGTGGTATTATATTTAAATAAATAATCATTACTCTTGTATTTATACAAAAATATGCAATACTGCCCGTGGCTTTGCTCGCGTAAAATTCGGTTAGTCACAGAAATACGTCATCGCGGATCCCTCTGAAACTGTTTATCTTCCCGGAATAAAAAGTAGCCTGTATTTTTAATCCGGCTTATGTTCTATACAACCTGTTGATCTGTATTCGTGCCATATTTAAGGAGGTGACTATACCACTGATATTGAAGACGAATAAAAAAAAAACCAATATCAAAAAATATTTTTTTTTATTTAAATACCTATTTGTAACAAATTTCCTCAGTGTGTCGCGTGCGACACGAAAACGATGCGTGTGTAACGTGGTAGAAATACCTGCAAAAAAAATTTGCAGGTATTTCTACCCTTTGACAATGCCGCCGATTACTTATTATAAGAGTCTTTCGGGATTTATTCTCAAAATTATTATAGATAATTTATTATTTATTCGCTATGTTTCTAAGTGAAAATTTGGGTATTAAATAATCGTAGAATTTTTCAACTATTTTTAGATGACTAAGCACATTATTTATCACTTGCTCTAGAAATATGGCACACTTACAGGTCAACATCTTGTATTGCCATGTTATTTAGATTTCTGTGGTGAAAACCCATTTAGGTAGGAAGGTAATAAAACCATAAATATTAATGTTGTATATAAGTACCTTAAAACCTTTCAAGGACGTATTTTCGATTCTCATAACAGGAAACACAAAGATAAAAACAACCTCATTTTAATAGAGACGATGGTCGGCAGCTACCTGTTAGGTAGGTACCTGTTTGGAACCCATTTCTAAAAATAATCAACTCCCAAACAGCACGCTACACTACATTGTAAAATATAATGACACTGTGAGTGACTACTGCGTGCATCGAAACGATTTTATTAATTAAAAATTGAACGACAGTTTTTTTTTTTAATATCTGTAGGTAAAAACGCTTGTCATCTTACGGGCCAAAATTAATATCCAATCTATCCACGATTTTCCCTACTGGAGACACTGAGGTAATATGTACTATGTACAGTACCTGTACTTCAATGGTTTAAAACGAATTTTCGATAAATGATGTAGGTACTCAAGTACTCAGCCAGTAATTATTTTTTTATTGATGGAGCGCCACTTAGGTAGCGCCTTAAGCAAAAGCTATTATTAAACCCGATTTTGTGATAATGTGGAAATATTTCATTTTACAAATCTAATTTTATACACTTTGCTTGATGCTCGGGAGCATTGAACTCACAAGGTCCATAGCCTTTGGTATAAAAAGTTTGAATCAGTCTATAACCTAATTAAATACATATTTATTTTGATTATTTTAGTATCGCTTGACCTCGCCCCTCGTGCTTGCAATCGTTTCACTAATTTATACAACGTGTTAATGTAATAACTGAAAACCTCTTAAGGGGTCATTGTACTCATCAGTATGAACAACTTTTACTATGGGACCTACCCTGAAATCGTTAATAAAATATCAGCTGTTTCCCTACATTTATGTTCACATAAATCGAACACCTGTTTTTAGGGTTCCGTAGTCCTACAAGGAACCCTTATAGTTTCGTCATGTCCGTCCGTCTGTCCGTCTGTCCTAATCCTTTACAGCTTAATAACTTCTACAGTTATAAACATAAGTAAATGAAATTTTGTTAAAAATGGTTTAGATATAGATCTCAATTTTAAAAGAATGAAAAAATCTTGATAACGTATTTTAGGGGTGGCGCCCATACATGTGAAATAGGGATGACATTTTTTTTTTCGCTGCACCCCCTCGTGTGGTATATCATTTAATAGGTCTACTAAAATGAAGGTGGTGTTTCATATATAACTTTTTTATCAGGTATACCATCTGCGAAATACAGTTCGCCAAAGTGGCTTGCAATGTGTTCCTCTCCCCCCCCTGCCATTTCTAAGCTATGCAACGTAGAAACTTATAGTCTTCCACATTGATAGACCTTTATAAAAACTCTCTTTTAAAATTATTTCGAGTATAATGTGATTATAAGTTTTTGAGTTATAGTGAAGAAAACTGAAAAATACTTAAGACGTCCTAGTTCATAGGTCATTGACCTTAGAGAAAAATGATCTTAGCAAATAATGCTCCTTTAGTTACTTTCTATTTAAAAAATCACAAAAAGAAACTGTGTTATATTGATATGGCACACTTCTTAAATTTAGCTTCTAAAATTTAGCGCCAGGTGGCGCTGTTTGCAAAAATTTAAATAGCTATTATTAATATTCGATTTGATTCGTTTGTAATTACACCTACTTAAGGAACCCTATAATACTGAGCATGGCCCGACATGCTCTTGGCCGGTTTTTTTCTTCGTGATTTCAGGGTTTGTTCCATAATAAAAGTTGTTCATTCTGATGAGTACAATGACCCCTTAAGAGGTTTTCAGTTATTTCAATAACACATTAATAGGTCATAGAGATAGTCTAAGATCTGCATAGTCCTATACTAATATTATAAATGCGAAAGTATGGCTGTTTATTTATTTACTAATCACGCTAAAATCGCTTAACGGATTTGGATGAAATTTGGCACACAAAAAGAACATAACTCGGATTAACATATAGGCTACTTTTTATCCCGGGAAGATGAACAGTTTCCGAGGGATGCGCGATAAACTACATCCACGCGGGCGATGCCGTGGGCAAAGGTTAGTATCATCATAAACCTAACTTCTTCGCAAGCATTAGAGAATCAGCTTTCATTCCAAATTCCAATCATATGTTACTGAATATAACCAAAGCAAATTAATTTAATTTATTTCAAACAAGTTGTCTGCCCGATCATACACCGAGAACAGAGATAACAAAAAAACATACATACACGGTCCATAGATAATTTAAAACAGTTTGTTATTGTATTCCGAACAGTGAACACGCTTCGCACAACTGTGTTAGTAAATAAAACGTGCTTTTATTTAATTTTATTTAAAATAAATCTAATAAAAATAAAACAAGTTTAACCGGATTACATCGCGTACTATTAAAATTGGTTTTCCTCACGTTTTGAAAGCTTTGCGGCGTTCGTGGTAAAAGAAAGTTGACATGCGTCTTTACAGATATTTTAAAAATCGGGTAAAGTAATCCGGTTAAACTTGTTTTTATTATAATGTGTAGTGACTGCGAAAATCTAATAAATCATTAATAAATTAATACTCATAAATTAAAATTGTGTGTGCAACGTATTTAAAGAATAAAAAAACACGGAAATTAAAATTCTACTTATTATTAAAAATAACGTATTGAAAGGCTTGAAAAAAATTGATAAAACTTTGCATAGTGATAGTAGCCTGAAATCCATAAAAGATGCAAGTTTTTTTACGACATACTACATGAGAGAAGCAGCGGGCTTATTTTCAATACGGATTTATAAAAAAACATAGACAAAATCATTATTGCTAGTGCTTGTAATAGTAAGATGTAGTGTAGGCCGGGATACTGTAAAATGAACGGAAATCCGGGGACCGCAAAACAGGAAAATAAAGGGTTTATTACCCGACTGCGCCAGAAGGAGGGTTATGTTTTTCGAGTGTATGTATGTATGTATATTTCTTTGGCACGTTCTGTAGCCTAAACGGCTTGATGGATTTTTGCTTGAAAGATGTCGTTAGATTCGTCTTAATTGTAAGAGTGACACTGGGTAGGTATATCAAAATTATTAAAAATTAATATGGCCGCTTTTTGGAGCCATTTTATATGACGATTTTTTGCTCAGAACCTATCGAGTGGGGTATCAAAATAGAGGGTTTTATAAATGGTTTACAAAAATATATACAATTTATATGTTTAAATGTAATTTAGAAAGAGAAATGCTAAAAAACAACAAAATATTCAACGTTAAAAATGAATTAGACTTTTAATTAAAAAAAAAACATTAATACCATGAATAAACATGACAAAACTAAAAAAATTAAATGAAACAAAAAAATGACTAACAAAACCAAAAAACCCGACTGCGTGTAAAAATAACTGAAAATATGTAAACAAGACTTGTGTAGGTAAGTATATGTGAAAGTATCAAATCAACACGCAGGCGGAGGCTACCTATGAACTAGGTACTTATGTAATTCATGACCAAAACATACGTAGCCTCTGACTGCGTGTTGATTTGATACTTTCACGTATACTTGTCTTAGTATACTTACCTACACAAATCTTGTTTACATCTTTTCAGTTATTTTTACACACAGCCGGGTTTTTTGGTTTTGTTAGTGAATTTTATTTTCATAAATGGGTAAACGAGCAAGCGGGTCACCTGATGGTAAGCAATCTCCGCCGCCTATTTGAATATTACTCTAAATTTACATAATGATTATGATAATCCAGCCTCAAGTACCTATAATGTTTCTGCTTTTAGTAAAACGTTGTAATGCTACCATCAACGTTGAATCATTGGCCGACCTTGACCAGCTCACCAGATGAACAAGTCTTTGTCATTCTATGTTCTAATCAATAGGTATATTATTCGATAAATTAGGTTCAAGGGGCAGTAACGTTAATGTTTCTAATGTTCTTTGACCCCAAGGAGGTTATATCTAAGTATGTCATATTGACTAATTATGAACAAGGAATAAATGACATGAAAACAAATAATAATAAAAACTATACCCGCGGCACGCTTGATGGCGTTTTTGACATTTTCCAATAGTGTTGTGACACATTTCAAATTATTAGTGATTGGGACCGGGTTTATTATTTTGACCAACTCCAACTAGCTATTATGTATAATATCTACTTACATAAAGTAAATAATTTATCAAATTATTCAATAAACATAACGTCTAGCCATTTTGTTCAATCGCTATTTAATCAAATTTTCTGTGACATACATAAAAAAACCGGCCAAGTGCGAGTCGGACTCGCGCATTAAGTGTTCCGTACTTCTCAACGACCTGATACCCCATAAAAACTGATTTAATTTACGTGAGTTTATCAAAAGACATCAACGTTCAGTGCGCGAAATATGAATTTTTGCATGTTTTTCTTACGCAGGTGCCACCACATATGTCTATGTTTGTCTTATTTTTAGTATTTGTTGCTAAACTACATGATATGCACTATAATCTGACAAACTTTGACGCTGGTATATATTACCGTTTTGAAGATAGAGCAGGAACAAAAACGTTGAAAAAAATGCATGTTTTTTGAGGTTTCTTGTATGGGGACCCCCTTTGGTTTTAGACTTTTTTTTGTTTTTAGTATTTGTCGTGATACACCTCATAGCATATCCTGAGAAAATTTCAACCGGTTACCTATTACCGTTCAAAAGATACAGCCCTGTGACAGACAGACGGACGGACGGACGGACAGCGTAGCGAGAGTAATAGGGTCCCGTTTGGAACCCTTCGGATACGGAATCCTAAAAACAGTGAAAATGAATAGAATTTGAATTTGAATAATCGATTCGAAATTCGAAAAATTATATTGCTGTAGCAGTGCATCACTATTGATAATAAAGTACGGCAATTGTTCCTTCATACGTAGCTGTCAATATTTACGGATCTTCATGAGCAAGCAAACGTCAAAAACGCCATCATAGCGTGCCGCGATTATAATGACATGATAATATGTGTAGAAAAAGAGTAAAAAATCTAACGTGGTCTAAGGGGAAAAACCTAACTTAAATATTGTAGAAAGAAAAGGAGACTGGGAAAATTTGTTTGGCAGGCAGGCAGTGAACTGGCATTAAAAAAGCCTCCACGAGTGGGCGCACCTTGGGCAGTCAGCACCGCTACCAACCTGCTGACTGGCTAATCCTTTTCTCACGGCATGAGCTGTTATCGTTATGTAGCTCATGTCGACACGATAGAAGAAGAAGTGAACTAGCAGAGTTGAGGAAATTATATTAAGGACCACCAACTGCACATAGCTGCAAGGGGCATTGAAATCTGTACCGACAATTTTGAGAATAATGCAACTTATAGTACAGTAACATACTGGATGTAAGGGGAACTCTTCCGAAAACGAAGATAGGTGCTGGTGATTACTGATACGGAACCATTATGTATGAGTTTTATTTAACTGCCCAAAGCTGGTTATGTATGAAAAGCACTATCACCTATCTTCGTTTTCGGAAGCGTTTCACTGACACCCTGTATACTTCACATTACTGATCACAGACAATGTACTTGTCTTGATATACCTTTTTTACACTTTACTGATTGATTTTTATTATACCTACTTGAATTTTTTTAACATTGTGGTATACTGTTTTTTTTTTTTTGACATTTTGTTTAAAAAACTTTTTGACATTGATTGCTGTAAATGTGAACATAATGTAGCTATTAATGGCATCGGATCGTTGGGCTCCCTCCTATTATGGTTGAGCTTAAACTTAAAATCATTATATTAATCATTAACTAGTTTACTTCAGTGAAACTTTTGACTTTAACTCAATACTTAATAGAGTTGTGATATATAAATATCCCAAAATCTAGTAAAAATTTGACTTACATCGTTTAAATTTGTAATACTTAAAAAAAAAAAAAACGCATCTCTGCTAGTTCATGGCCGACTTTTGCCCAGTCTCCTTTTACTTAAATTTAATAATAATAACAAAAACTGGTCCTAAACCTGGAAACAAACTATCATAAAATTAACAGCTTGTATTTTATAAGCAATGCAATCATTCATGAATATAATAAATAATGAATATTTTTGGGACATTTTAACACAGCACCGTCTAGTCCCAAACTAAGCAGAGCCTGTACTATGGGTACTAGACAATGGATATAATACTTAAATACTTTTTTTTTGTAAATACATGCTTATAGTACATAAGAAACACACCCAGACCAACAAAAACACTTATGTTCGTCACACAAATATTTGTGTTCTGTGGGAATCGAACCCACGACCTCGTCATCAGCTATACACTCTGAAATTTGAGTCGCTTAATTCCCGAAAAGGGGTCATTGTATTCATCATTATGAACAACTTTTACTAAGGAACCAACGCTGAAATCGCGAAAAAAAAACAGGTGGTCCCTACATTTTATTGATATTTTATTGAGTGAACACAATGTAGGGACCAACAGATTTTTTTTTCGCGATTTCAGCGTTGGTTCCTTAGTAAAAGTTGTTCATAATGATGAATACAATGACCCCCTTTCGGGAAATAAGTGATTAAAATTTTAGCGTGTATATAACTGCGAAATACGTCATAATTGTAGTATTTTTATGAATGTGTTGAGGTAGGCTTCCTGTTCAACTAAATGCAGATTGAGTGTATTTAATAATACTACTATTTCAAGGTTCTAACGTGTTATTAACGAAATAATTATTTGATAACGTACGTCACAACATACGCTAAGTAATATTTAAAACGTATGCATAAATAAAATTAAAATAACTTTTGTTATGTTTAGGTTTAATTGACATTTAAATGTTAATTGTGACGTCAATTAAAAAAAGTTTAAAATAGATCATATTTTAACGAATATCGAGATGAGATTTACATCAGTTTATCGTGATAGTTGTCATGATTCGGTTCTAAAAAACTTATAGAAATGTCTGTAAAATAAACCTACGCAGTATGCAGTTGTTTATTTATTTTATTTTATTATTTATGCACAACTGGGTACAAAGGCGGTCTTAACGCCATACAAGACGGGCATATGGTGAGTTGTTCTCAGTATTATATCTGAAAAACTAAAATTCTAACGTCAAAGAGAATATAAATCACGTATAACATAACAAATGATAATATTGGACTATATTTACGGGACTTGTCGCGCACAATAAAATTAAAACAACAAACTGACTAACCTCGACGTTTAAAAAATAATATAATTAAATAAATAAATATAATATAATATGTCCCGATATACTGGAAAAGTTAATGATAACCGTACCCCGAGCTGGAAGCCGACTGCACAATCGCAAACTGTTTAATCTACCGTTACGTCGTACTAACTATGGTCAACATTCGCCATTATATCGTATGTGCTCTGCTACTCACGATGTCTGTCAAGATTTGGATCCAATGCATCGGTCAAAATAATAAAAAAAAATTTCAACACCAAATTGTAATAATAATAAGAATAAGAATGTTTATTTGCTAGAAATAATAAAATAAATAATAATAATAATAAGCCCCCCAAAATCCTACCTCACGTCCGTGCTGAACATCTAGCCACGTGGGGGGCGGACACGCGTACTGTACTTCTGTACTTAAAACTTACGCGGCTAACGAGGTAAAGGTAACCCATAAACATGGAGAATTTAAATAATGTAGAACGTATAGGGCCGCTGCCCGGGGGCCGCCGGGGCACGTCTGGAGCTGGCGCTGGACGTCACAGCATGCGAACCGCCAGTGGTCGTCGATTGAACAGGCGGGTCACGATCACTCAAGATGCTACAGCCGACGACACTAACACTAACACACCCACAAATAACACTCCACATGAAACAGGAAGGATTGCTTTGCAGGAAATGCTTCCTGCAACCACCCTTGCTGGACGAAACAGACAGCGGATGAAATGGACTGATGATATAAACCGACAGTTACTCCGCTGCTACTACACAGTCACTAATTGCGAAACTAACCTCACAGGATATCGCCCATTATTACATGAAAAATTTACAGAAGTCTTTCCAGATCTTAACATTCTTACTGAACAAAGACTTGCAGATCAAATTAGAGTTATACACCGTAACAATAGAATTCCCGCCGCGGAAAGAGAAGCAATTAAAAGAGAAATAGCATCCACAACAAATATTGATAGTTTACCTTCAGCATTTCAAATCACTTCACGATCTCGCAACACTCGTATACATAGAACAGCAGAAATCGCTGATGCATGCTCTAGTAATACAGATGTAGAACAACTTGATATAACTCAAGAAATTACATTGTCACGCACACAAACTGGAAATATTGATATACAAACAACTTATACACAAACATCACAGTCAAGTCAATCACACTCAATATTACAAGAAAGATTTTCACAGTCATCAATACCTGTAGCAGACACTCAGACAGAAATACCAGCTGAAACAGTTACAGACCACCTACAAGTTGAAAATATATTCAATGAAAGTATGATTAAATATAAAGGTACAGATCCGACACTGCGCCCAAATATACCAAAACTTAAAATTACACATTATTCTAAAATAACCGTAAATACATTAAATCAGCTAATTAACATCGAATTACTAAAACACGATCAACCTAGTTTAGAAGAAATACAGGATCTTATCTACTGTGCTGCTTATACAGCTATAACCATTCATAATAAAAAAAGAATTGATAATAATCAAATTAGAAACAGTAACAAAAATAGCAAACCATCATGGGAAAGACGTATTGACTCTAACATAGCAAATTTAAGAAAAGAAATAGGTACACTTACGCAATATCTTAAAGACAACCTATCAACCAAAAAACAAAACAAAATAAATAGAAAATATAATAGTAAAGAAGAAGTAATAGAAGATATGGACAAAAAGACACAAAAATTACAAGCACTATCTAAAAGATTACGGAGGTATAAAAAATCTAACCAAAGACATAGAGACAATGTAGTATTTAGCTCAAACCAAAAACTCTTCTATAGAAATTTCAATAAGGAATCTATTATCAAAGATCCACCCAATATTGCAGACGTAGAAAAATTCTGGGAAGACATTTGGTCTAGACCAGTAGAACACAATAATCAAGCTGAATGGATAAAGGACGAAGAAGAAGGAGGAGAGGCTATTAGGCCAATGCCGGAAGTCTTAATAGAAAAGAAAGACGTAGAGCAAGCAATCGGTAGAACACTCAATTGGAAAACACCTGGACCTGATTTGATACAAAATTATTGGTTAAAATATTTCACATCTACACATAAACACATAGCCGACACTTTTAACACACTTATTAGAGATCCAAATGCTATACCTATGTTTATCACCCAAGGGAATACATATTTAAAACCTAAAGACACAGACACTACTAACCCAGCTAAATATCGACCGATAACATGTTTACCAACTCTGTACAAACTTCTCACATCCATCATCTCTCATAAAATTAACACACACCTAATACATAACAATATAATAGCGGAAGAACAGAAAGGCTGCAGGAGAGGCTCCAGAGGCTGTAAAGAACAATTGGTTATAGACACAGAAATACACAATCAGGTTAAACAAGGACATAGAAATCTTTATTATGCATATATCGACTACCAAAAGGCGTATGATAGTGTTCCCCATTCATGGTTACTGCACGTTCTTAAACTTTACAAAATAGACCCTACATTGATACAATTTCTAGAACAAGCTATGCAAAAATGGAGCACAACATTACACATTAACACAGAGTCACAAACCTTTAAATCCAAACCAATTAAAATAGCAAGGGGTATATTTCAGGGGGATTCTCTAAGTCCTTTGTGGTTTTGTATGTCTTTAAATCCTCTATCTCGAATTTTAAATAATACAAAGCAGGGATATGTAATACACAAAGAAAACAACACAAAAATAACACATTTACTTTACATGGACGACATCAAACTTTATGCTGCTAATAGACAACAACTAGATTCCTTATTGAAGGCTACAGAGGAGTTTAGTACTGATATTAATATGAACTTTGGAACAGATAAATGTAAAATCAACAGTATAATACGAGGACAACACCATATAACCGACCCATACATTTTAACACAACAACATTCTTTAGTAGATAATATGGACCTTACCGACACTTATAAGTATTTAGGATATTGCCAAAGTACACGTATAGATCACAATAAAATAAAGGAAGAACTAACAAAGAAATACATGGAAAGGCTTAATAGAATACTAAAAACTGAATTATCAGCAAGAAATACAACGAAAGCTATTAATGCCTATGCGGTACCTATATTAACATACTCGTTCGGGATAATTAAATGGACAGTTACAGATTTAGATAAACTTAACAGAATAACAAGAACAACATGCTATAAACAACACATACACCACATACACTCTGCTATTGAAAGATTTAACCTCAAACGAAAATTAGGAGGTAGAGGCTGGATAGATATCAAAAATCTACACGATAAACAGGTTCAAAATATACGTACATACATGCTAAATAAAGCTCAAGATAGCCCCATACACAAAGCCCTTATCGACATGAAAACCTCAGGAACATCCCTAAAATTAAATAACAGTAATTTTAATCCAATAGAAAATGTAACTTCAGATGAACAGAAAATAACTAAATGGAAACAAAAATCCTTACACGGAAAGTACCCTAATTTAATTCAACAAGACCACATCGATCAGGAAGCTTCCAATGCATGGCTTTGTAAAGGCAATATTTATAAGGAGACTGAAGGCTTTATGGTAGCTATTCAAGACCAGATTATAAAAACTAAAAATTATCAAAAATATATAATGAAAGATATAAATGTAGTCTCAGATAGATGTAGATTATGTAACACCCAACAAGAAACAATAGATCATATAACGGGAGGCTGTCCATTTTTGGCAAATAAACAATATACAGATAGACATAATAATGTAGCAAAACAAATACACATACAACTCGCTAAAAAATACAAATTAATAGATAAAATAGAACCATATTACAAATATAAACCAAAAAGTGTACTTAATAACGAAATAGCTAAATTATATTGGGATAGGGATATAATTACAGATAAAACTACACAAAACAATAGACCGGATATAACACTTACTCTTAAAGAACAAAAAATTACATATCTTGTCGACATATCAGTACCTAATTCAGAAAATCTAAGGAAGAAGTATACAGAAAAGATACAGAAATACATTCCATTAGCAGACGAAATACGCCAAATGTGGCAACAAAATACAGTCAAAATAATACCCATAATAATTTCATCTACAGGACTCATCCCCAAATCACTACACACGTCACTAAAAGAGTTAGACATACACAAAACAATATACATACCACTACAGAAATCCGTTATAATAGACACATGCTCCATAGTTCGGCGATTCCTGACATCCACAACACAGACACCTACATCAGTAGGCAACGAACCATCCCACTTGGTGTAAACCCGTGATTGGTTCGTCAAACCTCCAGCATCAAGCTGAGATTCCAATAGGATACATAACACATAATAATAATAGAATAATTTGCTTGTTCGTTTTGTGTTAATGTTTGTGCAGTGTTTGTTGCTTTGTTGTAATCCTGTGTTTTATTGTAACGTCTGTGTTTTATTGTAATTATTTTGAGTGTGATATTCGTATGCATGTCGTGTTCGCACCTAGAAGGCCGTTGGACTACCATGATTTTCCGCACATGTTATTTATTAAATATAATGTCGTAACGTCCAGAGCTTAAATAAAATTATTCAGTTATTCTGATCTATATCTGCCACAAAATAAAATATCTAATTTGACACAGCCACGTCAAAAAGCTCTGTGTAATGTAAACATTCAGGAAATATTACATACACTACAGAGAGCATTTGATAATGTATCAATTCGGGCTTATTATTTTGTGCCAAGTATAACCCATATTTAAATTCTCTAATAATCAGCACATTTATTTACTATCACAGTTGTGCCTAATAACCTAATCTACTAGACCAGTGTCTTATAAAAAGAAAAAAATAATTGAAAAAAATAAGTGTCAGTTTTAAAAAAAGAACAAAAAATACTGAAATGGCGGCATCACCCTCTGCTTTACCGACTACATCTCCATTGAACATAAACGATCCTGAATTAGAAAAGCACGTCGAAGACTTAGAAAAATCAAAAGATCAAGAAGAATATGAGACTAAGCTGTCCAAGATTGGGTATTCTGTCGCCAACTGGATGAAGCTGCTGTTCAATACGAGTCCTCAAGAAGAGTTCCACGCTGAATGGTTGACTGTAAGTTTTTTTGTAGAATGTCATTGCTTATGGTATTGTGTCGAAGGCACAGATATGAACTTTAGTTATTAATCTGTGGATTTGCTCAGATTAATAACTTATTAATCTGTGGATTTGAACTCATTTGACATCGGCGGTAAATGCGAAATTTATGGTCGATGCATATGGGGTGCATTAAAAGAGCCTCCACGAGTGACGATATTTAATTGATCGTCTGGCGCACTCTGGGCAGTCAGCCCCGCTATCAACCTGCTGACTGGCTAATCTTTTCCCCACGACATGAGCTATTATTATTATGTAGCTCATGTCGACACGAAGAAGAAGAAGATGGTCGATGGTTAAAAAAAAAACTTTTCGGAAAGGGGATCCTATCCTACGATGACAGAACCTACTTATGGCCGAAATTAATATCCCATATCTATCCACGATTTGCCCTACTAGTGATAGGAATTTGACATAAGCTCCATACAAAATATGTCAAATTTCTATCTGTAGTAGGGTAAATCGTAGATAGATTGTATATTAATTATGGCCGTTAGTAAGTAGGTTCTTTCATCGTAGATCCTATCCCAAAAGGTGGTTATTTAACAAACCAGTATGAAAGAAAAGAAAGAAGATTTGTTTATTGCCCCCGTTAATATTTTTTTAAACTTATTAAACAGATAAACATTTTATTTTATTATTTTTAACGCATTTTACGCAGCGAAGCGAAATCTAAAGATATAAATAGTGGAACGAAAAAAAAATAAAGACGCGCATACTTTGGGAACCCCTGGATTAGACAATCTATGTAGGTAGGTAACTATACAAATGTTTTATTTAAAGATAAATAATAAAATCAAATCAATCCCTTATCAAAATTTGTCTAAAGTAAAACACTTAATGTTTTTGATAACATATTATATTCTTGAGATAGTTGTTGCTGTAAAATATAATAATATCTTTTCTGTGATCTAAGTGTAGCGACACACCTGCCGAGAGTAGCGTCGCGGAACGTTCGGCTCAATACGCTCGCAGTATATTTTAAGTAACCTATGACACATCAGCCAAAAATAGGTACATTGCGTTCGGAGTAGCGCTGAACCTGTCGTTGAGCGTCTATTTCCGCGAGAACACATTCAATGTATTTTGCATAGCAAGCGACACATAACGCTATACGTTACGCGGCCGAAAGTTCGGCACGACCGACCGACGACGACGGCACGTAATTTTCCGTCACGTAGCGCGCTGAACAAGACGCCGCGTAATGCCGAACGTTCGGCGCGTTAGGTGTTTCATGCCAACCGAATACTACGACCGATAGTTCTGCCGCTGAAGTGTCGGCGAGCGACGCTACTCTCGGCAGGTGTGTCGCTAGACTAATGACTTAATTTTCATTACATATTAAAATATTTCATTCATAAGAAATCTGATTGTGGGTGTGTGACCTTGAATCTGTTCTTCCTAAAAGTAACATGGATTCTTCTGTTACTTATATATATTATCTCGTTCATGTTTTAATTTACTTCCTAGAGCATAAAGTGTCTATCAACGACGTCAATAAATAGACATGCGATCTCATATAAGCAGCATGTTCCAAATTCAGTTGACGCAACCGTTGATAAAAGGACATTGCCCATTCTCTTAGGAGCTTTAAAATAAAATCTTTATTTTCGGACATAATCCATAATTATTGTTAGTAATACAGCAAAACACTTATAAACTACTGTTAGTAACTACAACACAACAAAACCTTAATTCTAAAACCGCAGCACCGGGCGGAATATCCGATACCAGGGCGCGTGGTTACTTCACTGCATGCAGTCGTATCCAGCGCTCAAGCATCGGAGAATCCCACCGGTCCGCCAATACGCACAAGATGCTGTTGGTACTGCCACGCATGCGCGTTAAGTTGGAGGCGCACCGCTTACGCATGATTGTAGCGAAGCTGTCAACATTCGCCTCAGCAAACATGCTGGAGGCGCTGCAATAACGCGGCAGCCCCATCAGCATCCTGAACGCATTGTTATACTGTACACGCAGGTCGCTATATGCCCTCAGTGTATAGTCCACCCACAGGCTGCACGTGTAAAAGGATTGGCAGTATGCTTTAAACAGCGTGACCTTTACTTGTTTTGTACACCGTGCAAACCTGCGAGCCAACATATTACATCGGACAGCTAACGACCTGCGCTCTCTCTCAATATCAAAACTGTCTTTTAAGTTATCTGTGACCCAGTGACCCAAATACTTAAACTTTGTTACTCTACTTAGGGCAGTACCACACAAGAGAACGTCTGGTACATTCTCGTAACATTTGGCACCTGCCTTAAATAATAAAACTTCGGATTTCTTTGTGTTGTATTTGAGCCCATGGGTCTCCGCATAGGACTCACAGATATTTAAAAGCTTTCTTAACGCACCGATCGAAGGGCTCAGCAGCACCATATCGTCTGCGTAACTTATATTATTAATAGACACGCCGTCTATATGACAGCCAATTCTAGTGCTTTGGAGCCCCTCGATCAGGTCGTTCATGTAAAAGTTAAAGAGACGAGGAGAGGACAACCCTCCTTGCCTCACTCCACAATCTAGCTTGTACTCATCCGAGAGTATGCCCGCCCATCTTACTTGGTTTTTCTGCTGATCATACCAGTGCATTAGCACTGACACTATTTCCCTGGGTACACTGGTATCATGTAGCTTTTCCCATAGTTTGTTATACGACACCAGGTCAAATGCTTTTGACAAATCTAAGAAGCAGGCATAAACTGGAGTTTTCCTAGAAGTGTAGTAATGGACAGTCTGCTTAAGCGACAAAATAGCACTCTCAGTTGAGAGGCCCGCTCTAAAACCGAATTGCGCATCGTTCAATTTCAAGTGCGCCTCTAATTGTCGATCAATCAGACTGTCCAATACCTTAGCCATAATTGTAGCCAGAGAGATTGGTCTATAGTTGGATACCTCTGAGCAGTCACCAGTTTTATTTTTAATTATTGGGACGACTATAGTTTGTATCAACTTCTCCGGTAAACAAGAATGGCTCAAGCACAAATTAAAAAACATTGACAATATTCTCGGCAAGTGAAATCCTGCATACCGCAGGTGCTCGACGCTGAGGCTATCGTGTCCCGGAGACTTCCCACTCACCATTTTCTTAATTACGGAAGCGACTTCATTTGCTGTAAATCTCACACTTAACTCCGGGGCACGAGTCCCAGCACCGGGCAACGTCGTCGGCTCTGCCGCGCTCAGCGGCGATTCCACTTTAAAACTACGCAGAAATACGTTAGCAATATCACCCGCATTGTGGGCCCCGGCTACGCTCACGGGAAGGCTAGGTTTCACATTAATTTTGTTGCTCAATTTCCAAAATTTTGAAAAATTCTTTTTGGCGTGGTTTTCCGCAATAATATTCATTTTAATTTGTTTTTCATTATTTTGACACCATTTTAACCTACTTTTAAAAATTCTCCTAGATTCATACATATCAATGTAAATCCTACCGGAGTTTGGTTTGTAGTATGATAACCATACTTGATAACACAGCCGCGCCCTCTCGTGAACATCGCGCACATATTTGTTCCACCCCGTAACATATTTAGCTTTTCGTTTCATTTTAACATTATAGCTACTTTCCGCGGCCTCCGAAAGAACCGCCACAATGTTTTCATACATTTTATTCAATATTATTTGATGTGTAGAATCACTACACATTTGATCAGCACAGGAAGTAAACTCACACGGAAAATCTATGTCTCTTAACTTAGAATGACAGCTATTATGATACACACTACTCTGTTCCATGTCACGCTCGCCCCATTTTATTTTATTTTCGAGTGTTACGCTAGATATACAAGCTTTAGATTTTAATAGATTAAAGTTACACTTCAATAAAATGGGCATGTGGTCAGACCAGTACGTATCATATAACACAGAACAACTAATTACCGAACGACGCGCCGCGTCAGTAACTACACAGTGATCTAACCACCGCCGGCTACCGTGCGCGTCACTTGTAAATGTATATGTGTCTATAGATAACAATTGCATATCAATGCAAGACCAGTACTGATCCGCACAAAAGCTTAATAATTCATTTGCAAATAACTCACCAGGATGGGCGTTAAAATCGCCTAGCAAGTATATTGATTCCACATTATGACTTTCAATTATAGCATTTATCTCACTTAAACACTCTGTAAAGTCAATTAAGTTGTCTCTCGAATCGGTGGGCATATATACGGAAAAAAATATTGCCGAACAATCGCGTAATACGACTTTTATCGCAGCCAAACGCACACTGTCACACTTTACAACGGTAACCTCTGGGAATGTAGTCTTTTTCCACAACAAAGCCACACCTCCGTACGGTCTACCTCGGAGTACACCGGCAGAAGTGTCGACTGCTGAGGTACCCGTGAAAGCAAAACTGTCGTCTATACTTCCGAGGTACGCAAGGTCATGTGGCAGCAGCCACGTTTCTTGGAGTGCTATGATGTCTGCAAATCGACATAGCCTCCTCACACAATCTACAGATCTTACTACATTTTTACAGTTGAAGCTAACCAGGTTAGCTATATTAATTTCTAAATTGTTATTTGAAAAGTCTCCCATTAATTTGAAGTAGATATATTCCGGTCATTTTTATCGCTATTTTCAAAATCATCTTCATATTTATTTCTATTAAAATAAACAAACCGTCGGAACTGTATTCCTTCCGGCCAAAAACCGTCATCAAGAAACAGTGTTAACTTGGTGTGTGGCACAAAGATTTTATATGCATCATACAATTTCTGTGTCTGCATTTTAATTTTCTTCATTGTAACTCTTATGTTAGTCTTATGTAAAATATATTCACTAATGTCGTTTTCACTTGTCCCCTTATCCACAAAATTAATGAATAGTGGAATTTGTTTTTCCGCGGCCTTAAAATTCGTATTTGGTTCAGCTTTTCCTTTTAAACCAATTAACCGATTAGCTAACCTTTTTCTTTGCACTAGTACCCAGTCTTGATTGGGTTTCTCCTTTTTCCAGTCTCCGCTACCGCTAATGGCATCCGCGAACGTTTTTAACTTGGGACAAGCACTTATGTGTAGTAGGTCGTTTTGCTCGATATTCAATGTTTGTGGTGCTATCTCTTTTTCGCTAAGCTTGGGCGGTTGCCGCGGTTGTAGTGCCGATGCAGGTGCCGTGATAAAGACACTATCATGCGTTTCTAATTGGGGTGACAAGGACAGATCTTTCTCCCGTTCACTTGAATCATTCTTATCAGCTGATGACTTGCTGTTACCGGGTACACTTGTTTTTTCATCAAAGTGGGGTAGGCCTACCGGTCCACTATCGAGACAAAAACTGTCTATTTTAGAATTACCGCCTCTTTTTCGGTTTACATTTAAATCAAAATTGTTAACAATAGATGCTTGCTTTAGGTTCTTCAGCTCATTTTTGACCTCATCTAACTGTGTTAAGGGTACATATGTATTCTTTACATGAGCAAGATCCTTCTGTAACACTAATATATCCTTTAATAATCTCGTCACATCAACATGATCGAAGGTGATTGGCGGTAGTTTATGCAGTTCTTTTGCCACAAATATCGGAATTTCTTCGGGATCAGCTTGCTTGAGTACAGATATCAGATCATATAAGTCACGGTTAGCTTTCCCGCTTCTCTTTCTTGAAATGTTGCGTATTTTGGTAGATATCGCGTTGAATAACAAATTTTTTGCACTTTCTATTTCTTCCACAGAAAAGGCAGTCACACATATTCTAACTAAACTTTCTTCGTCCATAACATCCAGTTTGTTGTGAACGAAAGCTAGCACTTCGTTAATTACAATATTGCAATTTTTACATTTCACTACATTAGTGGCCATTTCTCACGACGTTACACAGTCACAGTAAAACACGTCCGCTCGTTAGCGTACCGCGCGTCCTGTGTGTGTGTCCTTTAGGCCCCTCAAAAAAAATTGCTATGTCACGGCGGTTTTAGTCTTATTTTGTAGACCAAGAATTATCTTTTATTATTCTGCAAACGATTTAATTTTTGCACCCTGGTTTAAGAGAAATCTAATTTTTTCCTCCTTTTTTAACTCCTTAACTGATTGATAAGTACGCTCCGTGCATCGTTGGGCGATATAACTGAACGCACCCATAAGGACATCCAGAGACACCATGTATGGTGTTGCAAGATATAATTATTTTGTTAATCGATTTTTGAAATCGATTTTGTAGTATTTTTTAAATAATAACATTGCAAGCTTTATGTTTTTGGGTGTATTAATTAATATCGATTTTATAAGTAATATTTCAGTGAATTTAAAATGATTATAACAATATTTACAATAAATGCATAGGTTTTTTAAAGCAAAGAATCATCTTATTTTTCTGTACAAAAAGATTTTTAAAATATGTTTTGCAATTTCTTTTGATTTGACGTCATATGAGTGATTTTTTATAATTTTTAATGGATTTACGCATGCGAACCAAAATCTAAAGATATAAATTGTGGAAAGAAAAAATAATAAATCAATCAATCAAGATAAGTCTAGTAGTATAATAGTATCTGAAACTCAGTAAAAGTGAATTCATAGAAGTATCGCTATTTACAATCGATTCAGATTATTTGTTGAAATAGTCTGATATCTGGCAACATTTTCGTTCGATTTGAATGGAGGATATACTTACGATTCAGTTTAATACATATTTATTATGTTTTTTAATGCTAGGGTGAAAGAAATGTTGATAGAGAACAAATAAACATGACAAAACTTTTTAACAAAAAATTGAACCGACGAAAAGTGAAACTGAAAAGCGAAAAATAACTAATTATGAGTCGGCGCCAATCAATTAATCAACGAAGATCATTAAATTACTTTAAATAAATAATAAAAACAACGTCACATCAAATACAACGTGAAATTTTCAACTATAAACAATAACTTTCCAAAAATGCGTTCTCCGCTCGGCCACTTCCAACTTACACGCACTTTGCTTGTTAAAAGTTCATTTGGCGCCGACTCATAATTAGTTATTTTTCGCTTTTCAGTTTCACTTTTCGTCGGTTCAATTTTTTGTTTAAAAGTTTTATTTTTCATTTTTCTGTGGTTATTATCTAACTCCAGGTTTCCATTATGTCGTAGTGTCTAGAACTATATTTATGTGTGTCAAGTTTCAACAGAATCGGTTAACAGGTAAGAATTCAGTGGGTGAACAAACACTCATCCCCTGTTTTACTACCCTTAGGGGTGGATTTTGAAATTTAAATGGGACCAACTTCGAGATATACCCTATCCATTAAAACAAGAATCATCAAAATCGGACCACTCTGTAAAAAGTTATGCGTGGTCATACATAAAAAAAAAAATATATATATATACGCGTCGAATTGAGAACCTCCTTTTTTTCGTCGGTTAAAAATAAGACATAATTTTTGAATAACATACAGGTTTGACATGGCGCCAAAAATGGGTCCATCCGTGGGCATTGTCCTTTACTTGTGTTCGTGTGACAGCTGTCAAGTGAACTAATGACCATGTTGTTCTTCTAAACAGCGCATCTAACATTATAAATAAAGTGTAATAGCCTGCGAAAATCATATCGGCCATGCTCAGCATAAGGTTTCGAAGCTGATAATTGATAATACAAACGAATCGTGTAATCAAATACATAACAGAAAATCACGCCTGTATTTCCCCGAAGGGGTAGGCAGAGGTGTAATAATACACCCACATTTCGCCAGTTATGTTATAGTCCCATGTAATAGGGGGCGAGGCCATATCATTGACCGGGCACAAATCCAGACTCCGGGCTGCTACTGAGAATTTCCTAATGAAAAACCCAATAACACTTTGCCCGACCCGGGAATCGAACCCAGGACCCCACGCTCAGCAGTCGCGCTTGCAACCACTAGACCAACGAGGCAGTGTAATCAAATAGAAGGCTACTAAACGAGCATTTTTCTCTACTGTCAACGAATGGCCTACGAAGTAGGACGTCTTGTTTTTGGAACTTTCCTTATAAAATTAAATTAAATAATCATTTATTTCGGACATGACATCCATATAACAACACAGGAAGGTTAGTAACAAACAACAATAACTTAAAACTATGTTAGTAGGTATTACAGTGAGTGAAGAAGAAGTGAGTGAAGGTAGGTATAATAAATCACTTTATCTTACCTATCACTCTGTCCACCCAGTGTTTCTGGATTGGACAGTCGTGACGGGCTGCGATCATTTTCAGAATACTGTTGGAGCTGCCGCGCAATCGTGTTATTAGTGATGCAGCTTTTTTACGCATTATAGCGTGAAACCCGTCGACTTGCGCACTCGCGAACATATGTGACGCACTGCAATATCGCGGCAACCTCAATAGCATTCTGAAAGCATTATTATATTGCACACGTAGGACGTTGTAGGCTCGTTGCGTGTACTGAACCCACAGGCTGCCAGAGTAAAAAGATTGACAATATGCCCTAAAAAGGGTTACTTTTACTCTTGCAGTACATTTAGCAAACCTGCGGGCCAGCATATTGCTCCTAACCTCCAACGCCTTACGTTCTCTTTCTATGTCTAAGGCCCGTATTACAGAAGCTTCCTCAAGTACAAGCGTAGTCTGGACCACACTAGAATGATTACAGATCAAATCTCAGCTCAAATACCGAAACAGATGACAGAATAAAACAAAACTAAACTCAGCTGAACTGTGATCAACAAATCTCTGCTTGAGGAACGTTCTAAAATCAAAGCTCAACTTTAAACTAGTTTTAAACAGAGATCAACGCTTGAGTATCGTTCTGTAATACTGGCCTAAGTCATCCTTTAGATCATCTGTGACTATATGACCCAAATACTTAAACTTATTCACGACTCTGGCTTATGGCGGCGACTTATGGCGGCTTGCGGTAGTTGTGATGCGGGAGAAAACGTAGCGTCACGTCAGCTAAGATTTGCGTTATACCCATAGAGTACAGTGAATATACGGACATAGAGTTGTCAGCTGACCTCACCTTTAAGCGCCATCTGGTGGGTAACGTCAAAGTTCAATCAATCAATCATTTATTAGCTTGAACACGGGTGTACATGGGGTGATACTTAGGTTAAAACAAAGTTCTTTTACCATATCCTACCTTAACAGGTGTGCAAATATGTACTTGTGATAATTCACATGAAATTAAACTAATAAATAATAATAATAAATATTAAATTAGGCATACGTAAGCTAAGTTAGCTGTAACTTTTATTTATTTAAGTTAGCTTTAACTTTTATTACATTTCTAACTATGCGATGTAGAAACTAACTTCCTCGTTGACAAAACTTAGTAAGAAACTTTTAAAATGATTACGAGCATAATGTGATTAAACCTTTTTGAGGCATAAAGAAAAAAAGAAAAAAAAAACGGCCAAGTGCGAGTCGGACTCGCGCAGTAAGGGTTCCGTACCTCTCAACGCCCTGATATCCCATAAAAACTGATTTAATTTACGAGAGTTTATCAAAGATATCAACGCACAGTGCGCGAAATATGAATTTTTGCATGTCTTTCTTACGCAGATACCACCACATATGTCTATGTTTGTCTTATTTTTAGTATTTGTTGCTAAACTACATAATATGCACTATAATCTGACCAAGTTTGACGCTGGTATATATTACAGTTTTGAAGATAGAGCAGGAACAAAAACGTTGAAAAAATTCATGTTTTTTTAGGTTTCTTGTATGGGGACCCCCTTTGGTTTCAGACTTTTTTTTGTTTTTAGTATTTGTCGTGATACACAACACATATTCTGAGAAAATTTCAACTGGTTACCTATTACCGTTCAAAAGATACAGCCCTGTGACAGACAGATGGACGGACGGACGGACAGCGTAGCGAGAGTAATAGGGTCCCGTTTGGCTCCCTTCGGGTAAGGAACCCTAAAAAAGAAAAAAAAACATGTGCGGTCAGGACCCGTGTCAGGAACAAAGTTATGCAAAATTCATTCTTTTTTGACCGCGCGGTTCAAAAAAGAATCATCAAAATCGGACTACTCTGTAAAAACTTATGCGTAGTCATACATAAAAAAAATAACGCGTCGAATTGAGAACCTTCTCCTTTTTTTCGTCGGTAAAAAACCGATTTTCACTCCTCCTAACCTAGGCAACTAGGCCAGTCATAGCTTATCTAAGTTTATATGATTATTTTGCTATCTAATAATTAATAGTGTTTGCGCTAGTTGCTGTTAATAAGATAACAACTCATAATAATTAGGGAAAACCCTAAATTGTGTGACATTCATTGTCAATA
Organism: Asteroscopus sphinx; assembly: GCA_949699075.1. Lineage (NCBI taxonomy): Eukaryota > Metazoa > Arthropoda > Insecta > Lepidoptera > Noctuidae > Asteroscopus > Asteroscopus sphinx. The sequence goes on along the minus strand of OX453029.1, from coordinate 3,825,294 downwards.
ATAGAGATGCGCCGAATATTCGTTTGGTATTCGGCATCTTTTCCACTATTTGTAATCGGCTGAATTATTCGGTTTTGTTGCCGAATATATTCGGTTCAAGCATTTCTATATTCTTGGCTACATGTCATGGTGTAGAACTAAAAGACAAAACTTCTTATGTAAGATTTGATTTTATTTTATATTATAAGTCAAAGAAAACATATTTATTTCTTAACCTACAGTTAGTATAGTCAACATTTATTTTAAACCTTAAATCCGAAGAACCTGTTTTAATAAGAACCTGTTTATGCGGCAAAACAATGTAATGGTAAACCGAATAATTCGTCCGAATATCTGTAGGTCTACTCGCGTTTTACGAACGACAAACGAAGTACGAACTTTCGTTCCGACTGATACTTACATAATAAAGATAGGCACATAAAAATGGCACAATTAAGATAGACTACGGTTCATAGTCGTATACAATTTACCGGAGATGAGAAAAACAAACGTCAAAACACGATCATCGCATGCGATAAGGGAACGATGGTTGACCGGAGTAGCAAATTGTGCGATGAATCGTACCATTTATCGAATATCGTCGAACGGGAGTAGACCCTGTTTCGGTAAAGGTTAAACCGAAAAATATTCGGTTATTCGGTGAAACCACTATAGTTCATAGTTCATAGTTATTTATTGATAATAGTAATTATTATAAGTTACATTAAGTAAATAAATTACATTTTCATTTTCATTTTTTTTTTTTTATTTAATTTTTTTTTTTTCATACGGCGCATCTCTAGTCAATAATACTAACCTAGCAACATAATGTGGAGATAATAATTAAAATATCATTGAGGATATAACATATGAAGGCATCACAGCAATAGAGTAGAATGGTTGTAATCACAATTTTACTTGCGATTCATGCGTGGCAACTTTCGAACAAACTACGCCTTACATATTGACGTCATTAATTTTATTAAGGGCCGGTCTTTCAATCGTCAAGTAAGCTTCTTACTCTACGGTTAAACAGTCAATTAAGATTTACTCGACAGTTAAGAGAAATTTGAATCTTTCAAGAGACAGTTAAGAGATAACCGATGAGTAAAACACCTAACTGAAGAGTAAATCTACCTGGCTGTTTCAGAGCCAGTTAGGGCTATTACTCTCCTGTTAACAAACGTCAATGTCAAACTAGCTGACAGATCTCGAGTGTATAGTCAGCTGCTAAAATATGTACTTATACACTCCACGAAAACAAAACGTGATTTTTTGAAAAATTTGTTGATTAAATATTCACTATTCACAAACCAGGTAGTTTTTGTATCAGATTTCACTACTTTTGAAGCGAAGCTTCTATAGCGTCGTTGTGCGCTCGGCCACCAGGGAGTAAACCGATAAAAAACGTCACCGTTAACTCACACGCGTGTTCTATCCACGCTTGAAAACGCGTAGAGACTTCGCTTCTTTCGAGCGTCCGCCGACGCCATCTAGTTTCTATTTCTTAAATTAACGTATTAATTTCGCAGTGTATTCATTTTTTTGCCACTGACTGTACCTTTGTTGTGTGAAAAAAAAAATGTTTTTATTTTGATGAAGATCGGGTCAGAGTGTCGCCTTAGGGGCGGAGTCGCCTTGCACACCCTTCCCTACATTTCAACTATCCCTGTTCATCAGGATATTTACCTACCAACTGTATTGCACACACACGAGCCGATTCATTTCAGATACCTACCCTGCTACTAACTTGCTGGTCATCATCATCATGTTATAAGTGAAGTTGACAATGATGATAACCTACACAATATACCCACTTATCCAAAATTATAATACACTTCAATTTAATGTATTTATTTCGCCAAGAAACAACATTACAATATCAACAAAAACAATACAATATAAGTTCCAAGCAGTGGCAGTGGGCGGGGCACATTGCTCGCAGAACGGATGGCCGATGGGGCAGTAAAGTTCTGGAGTGGCGACCGCGTACTGGAAGGCGCAGCGTGGGTAGGCCCCCCACAAGGTGGACCGACGACCTGGTGAAGGTCGCGGGAATCCGCTGGATGCGGAAGGCACAGGACCGGTCGTTGTGGCGATGCTTGGGGGAGGCCTATGCCCAGAAGTGGACGTCTTTCGGCTGAAATGATGATGATGATGATGATAAGTTCCAAGCTGCTTCCTTGTCTGTACTGTTGCGTACGTTTTTCAACTATGTTTTTGTATAGGCACTAAGCTTCTGTTATTGGAATTTACAGTCCTTCCTCTTTTTCGTTTTGTTTTCACTCATTTTGAATAGAAATAGAAATAAATCAGCGCAATTGAAAATATTTGAATATAACAACAAGACTACCTAAGTGACAGATATGTAATGTCAAAATGAAGTTTTGCATATTAATTGCATAAATATCCGGGCCAGTGTCAATCATTTGATTACAGGATGGCTATATTGATTTATTTCAAGTGCGGCAAGGACACCAACAATATAATGCTAAATGAAAACATTTTGTAAGGTCCCTGATCCACCGCAACCACATTGAAAGAAGGTTAATAATAAATTGTTGCCATTCTGAAGAAATAAACCTCAGTTAGCTAACTGTCCAGTAATTTAAAATTGAAAGACCCGAGCAAAGCTACCTAGCCGATAAAGGATCAGTGAAATTTACTCATTGAATAGCTAACTGTCCAGTAAAGTCGCAATTGAAAGACCGGCCCTAAATTAGCTTTAATCAAATGTACTTTACAGGTTTTGTTTCTGCAGTTATAAACAGCAGAATAAGGCATTTTTGCGGGTTTTTGTTACAGTATTTACAGAAACAAGGCGTACTGAGATAGGCTTTGAAATGCGTTGCAGTATGGTGCAGTGTTGGCTCGCGCGCCTTCCCACTTTTCCATTCTATATATCTCTGTGGATAAGACCCTAGCAACATAGTGTTAAGGTAATTAATAATAACATCAGTAGAGATCTTATGAGTAGGCAAATTAAATGCAGTAATTAGTGATTATTCAATGATTAATTACAATTAAAATTGCAATCACAAAAGGAAATTTTTGGTTTTTTATCTAGCACTGAAGGAGATAAAAATTCGAAAATGTAATCTTTTCTTAATCGTTAACATGTGTAAGATATCATAATATTTATCATACAATGACATTAACGTCAAAAGAAAGATGTAAATCATATCCACACTTATGTAGGGACCTCAGAGCAACAGAATACTAGAGAGAGGTCAAGCCGCCGCCGCGTAAAGGCTGACTGTTGTATGCACAGCGGGCATACACTCCGCTGGTTCACCGTCACTTGCACCCGAGTGAGTATGTGCGCTAGTTTGGGAGAAAATTTAATTTTATTTCCAAAATGCCGTAAGGATTGCGGTCGCTCCATTGTCGACCACATCTTGACAAAGCTGTCTTAATTGTGGTCAAGAGCAGAACCCGAATGAAAGCCTTCATTATTGCGGAGTCAACTTTAGCAGCAACAACTGCAATGCAATCTCTTAGACATCATAACAATGAATTTGGACTATTCTACCACACACTGCAACTACTTAAAATTAAAATGCTGCTTGCCTGTTCCCCCCTTTACTTGTCATCACACCACCCCAGGAGCCCTTTGGGAACCACTGTTCTATTGCGTCGTTGGTCGTTGCGTTCTGGACCGCCCGGGAGTGAGGGTCACGACACATTTATAGACGGTGATCAGCGGTATGCCCATACAATTAGTATGGAAAGCCGTACGCGTCGGACAATGTGTGACCCTGAACCATAGAAATGTGAAAATAATAAATAAAAAGACGTGGCACTCGGAGACTGCCGCGGTAAAGCTATTGCATAGCATTTTTTATCAATACAAAGAGGAGGTGTCCTAACGCCGAAACTCTAAGCAGGCATGAGTCACCAGATTGCGGGGCGAAGAGGGGGATTACGCATGCGCAGTAACGCCGATACAACCAATGCCACCTAGAGGCGATTTGCAGAACTAAAGAGACAAGCGTGATATTTCAAAAAGTCATTAAAAGTTCTGCTATTCATCGATAGATGGCAAAACTAAAAAGTATCACCGCTGTGCCGGTCGGAGTGGGGGGTGTTAGGTTATTTTCGTTACGGAATTTCTAGATTCGGTCTCCACGCTCAAGACCCGCGATAGAAGCTATGCAATAGCTTAAGCGCAGTAACGCAAATACAACCAATGCCACCTAGAGGCGATTTGCAGAACTAAAGAGACAAGCGTGATATTTCAAAAAGTCATTAAAAGTTCTGCTATTCATCGATAGATGGCAAAACTAAAAAGTATCACCGCTGTGCCGGTTGGAGTGGGGGGTGTTAGGCTATTTTCGTTACGGAATTTCTAGATTCGGTCTCCACGCTCAAGACCCGCGATAGAAGCTATGCAATAGCTTAAGCGCAGTAACGCAGATACAACCAATGCCACCTAGAGGCGATTTGCAGAACTAAAGAGACAAGCGTGATATTTCAAAAAGTCATTAAAAGTTCTGATATTCATCGATAGATGGCAAAACTAAAAAGTATCACCGCTGTGCCGGTTGGAGTGGGGGGTGTTAGGTTATTTTCGTTACGGAATTTCTGGATTCGGTCTCCACGCTCAAGGCCCGCGATAGAAGCTATGCAATAGCTTAATAATAAAAATTTGTCAGAATGTGTTGCTATGAATATACTGGGTGTCAGGGAAACGCTCCCGAAACCGAAAGGCTAATACTACCTAAACACAATCGAATACCAAAAACCATTAGCCTCATAGGTACTCATTGTTTTAGTGATTTGGTATTTTGCAAACCCGCAATGTAACGCGTACAAAACTCGGGATCATTGCCGCGCGTATCTAACCTAACGCTCGCTACGACACGGACTGCGTATGCGAGCGGATGTCGTTCACCCCTAGCGCCAGCTGATATCTTATTTGAATTACGTTGCGAACTTTAAAAAATTAAGTAAATAAATGGGGTTTTTTGCAAATCAGTTTTATTTAACTGCCCAAAGCTGGTTATGTATGAAAAATGCATAAAAGAAAATCTCTAAAAATCGAAAATCACGCATTTTTTTTTGTTTGACATAAAATACCATCACGCCTGTATTTCCCCGAAGGGGTAGGCAGGAGTATAATAATAGTACACCCACATTTTATAGTCCCATGTAATAGGGGGCGAGCCTATTGCCATTGACCGGGCACAAATCCAGACTCCGGGTTGCTACTGAGAATTTCCTAATGAAAAAACCCAATAACACTTTGCCTGACCCGGGAATCGAACCCAAGACCCCTTACTCAGCAGTCGCGCTTGCAACCACTAGACCAGCAAGGCAGTTAGTTTTTGTTTGAAGCGGGCCTATATCACATCTGCAGACATTGACATTGAAATATTTTCATGCAATCTCTCATCAAATCTCGCTTCAATCAATAACAAACGAAAAAAATTAATAAGATTAATTTTATTGTTAACTAGCTGTGCCCGCGACTCCGTCCGCGTGGATGTCGGAAAATAACATTGTGTCATAATTATGAACACAATATCTTCAAATATATACATATAAGCGCCTACACAGACGATTACACTATTTACCGGCCATACTATATTTTGTTTTTACAACCAACCGGCTAAGGTGATGGAATTTCATGGAATTAGCCCTAAACTCCCTCATTCTGAGAAGACGCTCGTGCCCAGCAGTGGGAAGTAATTGGGCTGATTATGTTATTCTATAACACTAACCACATCTCTTCTTATGCTGAGAAGAGGCCCGTGTCCAGCAGTGGGCCTGTAATGGGCTGGTAATGTTATGTTATTCTAGAATACTAATAATATCCAGTTCATTAGCTCTTCTCATTTTGAGAAGAGGGCCATACCCAGTAGTGGGACAGTAATGGGTTGACTACGTTATGTTATTCTATATTTTCTAGTTTCTTAACTCTTCTCGTTCCGAGAAGAGGTCCGTGCCCAGCAGTGGGGCAGTAGGTAATGAGCTGATTATGTTATGATAATCTATTACAATAACAATATACAGTTCCTTAACTCTTCTCATTCCAAGAAGAGGGCCATGCCCAGCAGCGGGACAGTGATGGGCTATGTTATGTTATTCTATATTTTCTATAATACTAATAGAATCCAGTTGTATTTTTAGGAACCTGCAACCTGCATCCAACCAACAATCATGACCTCTACTTTGTATGCAACTTAATACAATACAGGGGTCAAGCTGTATCGCTGGATCTACTCAACCGATTCAGATAAAACATACCCTATATTTTAAGTTAGACTAATACCAATACAAATGCTAAGTTTCATTACGATCCGTTCAGCCGTTTTCACGTGATGAGGTAACAAACAGACAGACAGACAGACATAAATTTTTTAAACGATTGATTCGTGTTCTATAGCTTATTTCTAGTCCCCCTAGCCGATTTTCGCGAAAAAAAAACTCAATGTACAGACTTTTCGACCTTTACAGTTTTATTATAGTATAGATAGAAGATAGATAGATAGATTTCAGCCGATAGGAATCTCTTTTATGTTGCTTGCTAAACAGAGACCATAATATTATGATATCGTTCAACCAATAGAACAATGACGTAAAGGCAGTATTTTTTTTCGAAACTAACAGGTTTTCAACACGTCATTGGCTTTAGAAATACAGTGTACAGTAGGGTAGTACAAACGTGCCCGGGCTTGCGGCATAATATGTTTTTTTATAGGATGGCGAAACGAGCTCAAGGCCCACCCGATGTTAAGCAACTGCAATACCATCTAAACTCTTCCCTAAATGGTACTGCAAGTCGGTTCGCCTAACTGAGACATGAAGATGGAAAGTCTCATGTATTTGTAATGGCAACGGCTCCCGTACCACGAGCACCGGAACACAGCAATGCAAGCATTGTTATTTGGCGGTAGAAGTATGTACGGTGGTAGTACTTCCCCGGACGAGCTCCTTCACAAAAGAGCTCTACTACTACTAATGTTATAGTATACGCAAATTTTAAAACTACTAATTTTTCTACTTCTCCGCCAAACAGTGATGCTTGCATTGCTGTGTTTCGGTCTGAAGGGTACGGGTGCCGGTGAAATTACAATCACATCTTCATGTCTCTGTTTGGCGAACCGACTTGCGGTACCATTTAGGTAACAGCCTAGGTGGTATTGAAGTTGTTATGGGCAAAGGTAACCGCTTAAAATTAGGTGGCCCTTTAGCTCGTTTTGCCATCCTATACTAGAATAAAAAAAATAAAAAAAACATACACACAATTGTTTTTTTTTTTTGCTTTACCAGTTTAATTTTGGCCGAAGTCGTAGTGATACGAAGTCGTAGTGATACGAAGTCGTAGTGATACGAAGTCGTAGTGATACGAAGTTAGTACTTGGAGGTTTCGGGTATTTTTAACAGACTATAAAAAGGAGGAGGTTCTCAATTCGGTTTTTTTAGTTTTTTATGTTTAGAACTCCGTCATTTATAAACCGAATTGGTTTTTTTATTTCACAATTAAAATCTTTAAGGATATACAATTTAATTTGATTATTTTTATTGAAGAGTTTTTTCAAATGAGTTGTGTCCTTACGTATGAATATCGATTCTGCTAACGTACCTCACAGGAACAACAGGGTTTTTGTTAAATACTGTATATTACATTAGAAGGATTAAACTTTTAATTTCTTACTCTTGTATTGGCTACCTTGTCTTATAAAGAAGCACTTGCTGCTCTTGCCTTCTTTATATCACTATCCCACCTCTTCTTGTCCACAGATAGACGAGTACAAATCTCAAGCAGAAGAGAGTATGCAAAACGCATTCCGTATCGTCAACCTGCCTAATTGGAACATGGAGAAAAAAGGCTCTCAGAAGGGAGACGTCGTTGAGTCCAGGAAAACAGAACAGTTCGGCAAGGTGTATAGGTTTACTGTAAGTATCTGTGTGTTTGTTACCTAACTCCTCCTATACGGCTGGACCGATTTGGATGAAATTTTGTGTGTATATTTTAATGGGTTCCTGAATCGTTTGAAAATTGGACCCGATAAGTTTCGCTGCTGTCGGTATGTCACTGATTTTCTCCTAAACGGCAAGGACGATTTTAACGATATGTGGCGCTGCTTTTCCGGGCAGGACGACGTCAGCCAAGTCTGCTAGTTTATAGTATTTCTTTTGCATCACCATACAGCCCATAGAGGCCTCATAACATAACAGGTGACGGATTTCTTTAAACACATCTGATTAATAGATCCGAAGCACACCTCGGACACTCATCATTTTCAGCCGAAAGACGTCCACTACTGGACATAGGCCTCCCCCATTTAAGGGGGGGATATTCCATAATCGCCACGCTTGGCAGGCGGGTTGGCGATCGCAGTTGGTTGGTTAAATACTCAGAGAACGCTGCTGCCCATCCTCTGGTGAATCCCTTAGTCGCCTTTTACGACACCCATGAGAAGAGATAAGGGTGGTGCTATTCTTTAAGTCCGGCACCACACGGACTCCTCGGACACTCAAAACATTATAAATGCTAGTACCACTTACATACACAAGATTACATCTGTATACAAACGCACACACACGTGTGGGTTAGGGATGCTCGTCGCTCGATGTAAATCGCCTTGCACAATTGTCGTCAGACTGCGGGCGCGTGCGGGGTGCGGGTGAGGAATCTTAAATAGGCGGGGGGCGGTGAGTGGCCGTTCTGTACGTTAGTACACACGGCTACACATCAAGCTGTACATCTCCAGTATAAACTGACCTCGCATTGTAGAGGTTTTCCGTAAAATGCAAGATCAGCTTATACTGGAAATGTACAGCTTGATGTGTAGCCGTGTGTACTATTAGATATACTTTGGTCGCGGCCTCCATACATATCCTTTCCGATCCGATGCGATGCGAGCCTTTTGGTGGAAATCATCCTTTACAAGAGCCAGACCCTGAGTTTTAACGTTTCTTCTCAAGTGGTCAGCTAGCTAGGAAACGCCGAAACCATCTAGCATAGTGACATGTAAAAGTGTTGAAAACAACCTACTGAATAAATCATCATCATCATCATCCTCCTGCCCTTATCCCAGTTTATTTGGGGTCGGCGCAGCATGTTTTTTTCTTCCATACATCTCTATCAGCCGTCATCTCATTGTTCACTGACTTTCTATTCCTATCATCCTTCACACAATCCATCCATATTTTCTTCGGTCTCCCTCTTTTCTTATAGCCATCAACATTCATACTTAAAACTTTCCTCGTAACATGCTCCTCATTCCTCCTCATCACATGTCCATACCGTGACAGTCTATTGCTACTTAACTTCTCTGTCACTGGCGCTACTTTCAGACTCCCTCTTACATATACATTCCTTATTCATTCATATTTATTTATTTATTTCATAAAATGTGGTACAGTCTGTTACAAAAATATAAACTAAACGTAAGCTAGGGATCGATCTTAAATAGTAGGTAGTAACAAATACAAAAGTACTGGCGTCCTAGTTAGGTTACAAAGTAGCCTGTGTTAAGGTCCGCCAGCCCTTGATTCCCTTAAATGAAGAACAAAAATAATGGAGACTGCTATGGACAGTGAGGTGCAATCTAAGTTCTATCTAAGCTATCTTATACTAAGTGTGTGTAGTATATGTGTAAGTAGGTATGGTGTGTGTGTAGAGAAGAGTGTATTGTAAGTATGTGCATGAAAGTGGGTGTGATGTGTCGGGGGGTGTAAGTAAGTGTGTGAACGGAGGAAAAAGAGGGGTGAGTTTAAGTGTGGAGCGTTATTTAGGAAAGTCTTATCCTAACCTACTGAATAAATATTTTGATTTTAATATGCCTGAGGAAAAATCGCCTAGACAACAAATGATTTTGCAGGAAGTCATTACTAATTTGTTTTTTTATCTTTACTGATACACAGTATCACAATTAATGCCTGCACGTTTTACTGCGGATTAAGAGTTATCAATTATTTAATTTATTAATTCGTGTTTAAGCCGTTTAGATTTATTAATATGCAATATCAGGGTTACTCATCACGAGCCTAAACTTTTCCATCTTTTTGGGTTTTAGATCAACAATCGTTAATTTGATGAGTTGCATTTCTAAAAAGTACTTATAGTTCTTATTAAGGCGCTACAAAGAGCTAAGTGGCGCCTCCATCAGTAAAAAAATTATTACTCGCTGAACTCGGACGAATAAAAAAGGCGGACGGAATCTCGCTAAACAAAGACTGAAGCACTTATTTGTTTCTTAAACCCACTATTATTTCGAAAGCATTTTAACACACCAGATTTATACTGTTATTTTATTTGTGACACTACAACAATGACTACCGTCACACTAGATTTTTTGCGTAATCGCGGCTTTTTGGCATACTATGGATGCTTCACTTATTGTTTAGCGAGATTCCGTCCGCCTTTTTTATTCGTCAGAGTCGCTGAATTTATCTAAAATTCGTTTTTAACAATTGAAGTACAGATACTGTAGTTTAATCAGAAAATATTAACTTTGTAGATAGTAAAAAAATGCGAAAAACGGCCACTTTTTGCACTTTTTCTATCTACAACTAACTACAGCACTTAAGGCCTTAAATTGTTTCCCCCGTGCCTCGGAGAGCACGTAAGCCCGTCAGTCCTGCGCCTGATCTCTCTCCGGTCGTGTCGGATTGCCGTCCCATCGGGTTATGTGAGTGAGGGAACAGAGAGAGCACCTGTGTTTGCGCACACACTTGTGCACTATAATACGTCCCGCGCAGATGGCTAGTCTCTGTTGAGATTGGCCGCCGTGACCGAAATTCGGCCGGGAGGACATTATTATTAAGTTAAACCACACCTCGGCCACTCAATACAATATAAACGCTAGTACCACGTACATACACAAGATTACGTTTGTATACGAACGCGCACACACGTGTAGGTTAGGGATGCTCGCCGCGCGTAATGCCGACTGGGTTCCAAGCGCTTCTCAGTAGTTTTCAGAGATGGCGTGCTTGTATAGCGACTGCCGATTGACATCTATTGCAATCTTGCAGTCCAATTGCCGGTAAACTGTGGGTGGGTGCGGGGTGCAGGTGAGGAATCTTAAATTGGCGGGGGGCGGTGAGTGGCCGTTCTGTGCGATAGTACTGTTACGAGCTGAGGGTTCGTATATGGATAGAAAGCCAATTAACTGCGTAGAGAACACTTTATTACTGAACAATTACACTGAATCGCTTATTAACACACAAAGTTACTAGTAAAATCGCTCCGAATATCGCTTCGATGTCATCGCTTGTATCGCTTGATCCAAACTGAACTCCAACTGAACTTCAACTGTACTCCACTGGCGCTGAGCTGCGCCGTTTATATAGGCCGCGAGTCGTGGTACTAGAAAGTCCTCAAACGTCATCTATCCTTGTCATAAGATAACTCTTTCTCACTTGCACATTCTCGAAATAGACAGTTCTCGAACCTCGTCGAACCTCATCTATCCTCTATCTCACTCACTCACTTCTACAATGGAATGTTCTCGAAGCTTGTCGAATCTCGTCTATCCTTGTCTTATATTAGCTCTATCCTGCTCACTCTCTTCCAGAAGATTCTTCGTCTATCCTTGTCTGATATTTAGCTCTATCTCTCTCACTCTTCAACAATTTTACATGTGGGTGTCAAATGGCCATAAGGGGTCCTGAAAACGCCTGAAAACTGGTTTTCAGGAAGTCGGCATCGGATTTGTTAGCTCCTGAAACGTCCTGAAAACATGTTTCAGGCGCCTGAAAACAACGGCAACTTACTCAAAATTTCGATTCTTTGGTATGTGATAGAGCCTCCTCTGATACGGACTGAAAATGCATTTCAGCCTGCTGAAAACGTCTCTAAGTCCAGGAAAATCGAGGTTGAAGTATTTCAGTCCACTCTGCTTAATCCTCCATCGTAACAGTACTATTAGATATTCTGTGGTTAAAAAGAGTTTGTTACCAAGTAAATACAGCCTGTTTGCACCACGACTTCAACCTGAATTACTGGGAAATACTGATATTCGGTGTATTACTGAACACAAAGAAAAGCACAACCCCATTTCTTCTCGTGGGTGCCGTAAAAGGCGACTAAGGGGTTCACCAGAGGATGGGCAGCAGCGTTCTCTGAGTATTTCACCAACCAACTGCGATCGCCAACCCTCTTGCCAAGCGTGGCGATTAAGGCATATTGAGGGAGGCCTATGTCCAGCAAATGACGTCTTTTGGCTGAAATTATGATGATGATGACTGATATTCGAACCGAGATGGAGAGGTGCGGATATGGTCAGAAGGTCAATTCTCGTAATTAAAAACTTTCAAAATATAGTTCCAATCTAATCTCAATGTTCTGATTGCCGTTTATTGGTGACATTAATGACCTAAGTGTCACAAATAAACGGCAAACAGGAACATGTACTGTTAGGAGATTGAGATTTAAAGCATTGAGATTAGATTGGAACTATACATGCTGAAATTTGAATCGCTTATTTCCCGAAAAGGGGTTATTGTACTCATCATTATGAACAACTTTTACTATGGGACCAACCGTAAAATCGCGAAAAATATCCCAGTTGGTCCCTACATTTGTGTTCACTTAAATCGATAAAATGTAGGGACCACCTGATTTTTTTTTTCGCGATTGCTGCGTTGGTCCCATAGTAAAAGTTGTTCATAATGATGAGTACAATGACCTCTTTTCGGGAAATAAGCGGTTCAAATTTCAGCGTGTATATTCATCAACTCAGCCTATCGCAGTCCACTGCTGGACATAGGCCTCTCCCAAGTTGCGCCACAACACTCGGTCCTCTGCCTTCCGCATCCAGTCCCCCCCAGTCACGTTTTTCAAGACGTCGGTCCACCTGGCGGGGGGGCGCCCTACGCTGCGTTTGCCGATTCGCGGTCTCCACTCAAGGACTCGTCTGCTCCAGCGGCCATCGGTCCTTCGACAGACATGGCCAGCCCACTGCCACTTCAGCTTACTGATCCTACAAGCTGTGTCGGTCACTCCGGTTCTTCTCCGAATAATCTCGTTTCGGATTTTATCCTTCAAAGAAACTCCAAGCATAGCTCGCTCCATAGCTCGCTGAGCGACTTTAAATTTGTGGACTAGCCCAACTGTCAGTGTCCACGTCTCGGCGCCGTAAGTCATGACAGGCAGGACGCACTGGTTGAAGACCTTTGTCTTCAAACTTTGCGGTATAACTTTGGCGTGTATATTGAACGTTTTTAATTACGAGAATTGGCGTTCTGACCAACGAGTACACACGGCTACACATCAAGCTGTACATTTCCAGTATAAGAAAGAAAGAAAAATGGTTTATTGTCCCAGTTAACGGCGCAGTGATACAGAACACTAACAAGTGGGGTTACAAAGAAAGTGAAACAAGGACAGTCAGAGAAAAGAGAGTCAACAGAGATCAGCTTATACTGGAAATGCACAGCTTGATGTACACCACTGACTTTTCGAATTCATGTGCCGATTTATATTCGATTATCACTTGCTTTAACGGTGAAAGAAAACATCGTGAGGAAACCTTCATACCTGAGAGTGCTCCATACAGTTCTCGATGGTGTGTGTAGTCCGCCAACCCGCACTAGGCCAGCGTGGTGGAGTAAGGCCTTAGCCTTCTCGTACTGAGAAGAGGCCCGTGCCCGGCAGTGGGACAGTAATGGGTTGATTATGTTATATTATGTTACAGCTTGATGTGTAGCTGTGCGTACAACTGCCAGTGACAATGAGCCACTTTTTGTACATTTATGGATATTTTATTATTATATTTCAGGGTGTTGTTGAATGCCCACCGAAGTATTTGTATGAAGAATTTAAAGACAACATCACAAAACTGCCCGACTGGAACCCTACCATCTTGAAGAGTGAACTCGTCAAGGTATGTTTCATACATTTTACACATACTATCATGTTTATACAGGTTGTCCATGAAAAAATAAACGGCTATAACACCCAGATGAAGGTTTTAAAAATAGTATTTTTTTAGTTTCTTGTTAGTGTGCCCTTTCAGCCATTAAATGGCAAGTGTCCCATTTTCATGGACTTTTACTACTGAGGTACTAAGTGAGGTACTTTACTACCTCACCTGATGTTAAGCGATCGTGCAGTCATGGTTTAACTCATCATCCTCCGAGCCTTTTCCCAATTATATTGGGGTCGGCTTCCAGTCTAGCCAGATGCGGCTGAACATCAGTATTTTACACGGAGCGACTGCCATCAGACCCCCGCAACCCAGTTACTGGGCAATACCGACATTCGGAGGTTAGACCAGTTGTCAGACTTTCAGGCTTCTGACTACCCGTAACGACTGCCATAGATATTCGTATGACAACCGGGACCGACAGCTTAACGTGCTCTCCGAGGCACGGAGGGGTCTCGATGTGTAACGAAACGGTCACCCATCCACAGACTGACCGCGGCAAGTGCAGCTTAACCTTGCAGATCATAAAATCCGCGCAGTCGTTGCATCGCTACGAGCCCCTCTCATGGTTTAACTGTTACCTAGAATTATTAAAACCTCCCTTACTGCTTACGAAATAAAGACGCTGTCACTGTTTAACTGTTACCTAGAATTATTAAAACCTCCCTTACTGCTTACGAAATAAAGACGCTGTCACTGTTTAACTGTTACCTAGTATTATTAAAACCTCCCTTACTGCTTACGAAATAAAGACGCTGTCAAGGTTAAATTGTAACCTATAATTACTGCTAACGAAATAAAGACGCTGTCAAGGCCAATTTGTTACCTTGACTTACGAAAACCGCCCTTACTGCTTACGAAATAAAGACGCTGTCAAGCTTAAATCAGAGTTGCGGTCGATTTTACAAGATATTAATTAAAGAAAACGATATATTTTTAACTCATTCATTTTTTGAATTTTCACTGTATTTCTCCGAATTCCCTCAACAGGAAGTAGGTCCTGGTATCGACCTATCCTACCAGGTCACAGCCGGTGGAGGACGAGGCATCGTAGCTCCACGAGACTTCGTCATCCTCCGCCGCACGGCGGCAGTGTCGCAAGAAGGGAAGGTGGTGACGTCAGACCCTTATGGATACATCAGCAGTGGGGTCAGCGTGACTGTCCCTGGATACCCGCCGCATAGAGACCTCGTCAGGTTAGTATATAGATTCGGAGTGCAGAGTCGGTGTCTAAGAGTCCTCCTAGCTAGATGAAATTACAAATCGCCCCCCAAGCCTTTACACAACGCCCCCATTTTTTTTCTGGGTCTCTTACCGCTCCCCTTTAGGCCTGCAACGGCCACAGGGGGGCGTTATCGCCCACTTTGGGAATGGCTGGGTTACTATAAGGGTGATTAGGATGCAGGTTGTGACGTCACTGCCTCTGGATACATCAGCAGTGGGGTCAGCGTGGCTTTCTCTGGATATCCGCCGCATAGAGATCTCGTCAGGTTAGTGCGAGGGTGATAAGGGTGCAGGTTGTGACGACACAGCCTTATGGATACATCAGAAGCGGGATCAGCGCACCTCAAGACGCCATAAACAAAGTTTTGCATGAGAACACAGTCGTAAAATGTTGGCGGGGGACCGGGGTTGGACGGTGCGTTATGATTGGTCAGCTCAAAAAATTTGTGGTATAAGGTTTTGGAAACGAAAAGTGGTCATTGTACTCATCATTATGAACAACTTTTACTATGGGACCAACACTGAAATCGTGACAAAAAATCAGCTGTATTTTGACGATTTATGTGAACACAAATGTAGGGATCAGCTGATATTTTTTTCGCGATTTCAGGGTTGGTCCCATAGTAAAAGTTGTTCGTAATGATCATAATCATAATAATTTATTTGCATCTTAAAAAATGACCCCTTTTTACCTTATGATGAGTAAAATGACCCCTTTTAGTTTCCAAAACCAACGTAAATTCACTGTGTATAAGGGGGGGGGGGTGGTAAGATGTCCGGACCAAACCCAGTACAAGTCTTCGAAAAACGCAAATGTACGGCAAATATCCCACCTTTTGTATCCGTGCCACAAAATAGTATAGTTACACGCTTCGCTTGGTTGACATAGCAACGAACGATAGTTGTGAGGTGAAGCAGTTTGCCAGTCCCCCGCCCTCCACACAATATAACTACGCGCGTGAGGGAGCCAAGCCCCGCCCATGTGAAAACTTGGTGTTTTTATAGGCTTATTCCTTCTTCTATCGTGTCGACATGAGCTATACACGCTGAAATTTGAATCGCTTATTTCCCGGAAGGGGGTCATTGTACTCATCATTATCACTGTCCTGGCGATGATAGCTGCGCGACTGGACTGCCCTTACATCAGGCACAGCTGTAAAAGACATGTTGCTGGAAGTGCCTGAATGTTATTATCATAAAGGTATTATACTGACGTAATAGAGACACTGTCACCTCATTATCATGTCACCGAAAACGAAATGAGTATATGTGCGAAATTGACACGTGTATGAGTGATTTTTAGTGATGTGACATGGACGTTTCCGTATTATCGATATAGTTCAACCGGCCTTACTTTTAAGGAGTGGTAGTATTTTAAAACTGCTAAGCTATTAAGTAAATATTGTTTTAAAATTACAGATATTTGAGACATAATTTTATTTATTTTAAAAGAATGAGTTACGCAAATAAGGGCTATATTATAATTACGTTATTAATGTCACGAAGGTAAGGAATACATAAATAAGAAATAAAAAAATCAATTAATCATCATTTCAGCCGTAAGACGTCCACTGCTGGACACAGGTCTCCCCCAAGCATATATTGGAGGGATGTGTCATAATCGCCACGCTTGATAGGCGGGTTGGCGATCGCAGTTGGTTGGTTAAATACTCAGAGAACGCTGCTGCCCGTTCTCTGGTGAATCCCTTAGTCGCCTTTTACGACACCCATGAGAAGATATACGGTGGTGCAATTCTTTACGTCCGGCACCACACGGAACATTTTACAATTAATCATATTAGTTTTAATTAGGTGTATAGAAAGGTTTTCAATCCCGGAACTAAGTTCCTATACACGATTCCGGAATTGGTCAAATTATTGAATTTTTATGAAAAATTACAATATCTATGAACTTAACAAGTTTTCTTGTCCAGTCAACTTAAGTTACACATCAGACTTATCCTACTAATTTATATTACTACATGTAATACTAATGTAAATTTATAGTATATTTATAATTTGTAGTATATTATTATAGTATATCATATTTTTTCTGTTATCAATGAATGAATCATTGTGATTTCCTTCCAATGTGCGGCCGGACTTAATCAACCTTTCAATACTTTCAACCGACTTCAAAAAAAGGAGGAGGTTCTCAATTCGATTGTATTTTTTTTAAAGCAGTGACGGACACTAACTTGTGACATGTATGGTGCTAGGTAGTAAAAAAAATATATAATTGAAACTATCGACATATCGATATATTTTGAGCAATCCATATGCGAAACGGTTTCATTTTCACGTACACAATATTTTTTTATCTAACACATAACTATTTAAAATAACATATTATATAGAAAATAGGGTATTTACTGCATGTTATTAATGTATTACTAAATAATTTTAAGTATAACTTCTATGAAAATAAGCATTATGAAAGTACTATTGTCCTGCAGATACTTACCTGTGAAACGTCTCTTTATTTAGGTTAATGATGTAAATTACACAGCAGTATAACACAGAACACTACACGATTACGATTATGATATTAATTGGATAAAATACAGAACGATCATGAAATAAATCATAAAATAATACGAGATTATATTTTGATGGGACGCTATGGGAGATTACAATTTTCAAAATGGGTTCTATTGTAATTTTATTATGTCTCTTTCTAGCATATAGGTTTTTTCGTAAAGATCGGTATCGCAGTCGCACACTTTATTGGTCTATTACGTCAGTGTAGAAATGTCTTTGGTTATTATTGTAATTATAAATATGTGTTTTGTGTCTGTTTTATGTAATTTTATGTCATATGGGTACATACCTGAAATAAATGCCTTTTTTATTTTTTATTATGAACAACTTTTACTATGGAACCAACCTTGAAATCGCGAAAAAAAAATCAAGTGGTCCCTAAATTTTATTGATTTAAGCGAACACAAATGTAGGGACCAACTGATTTTTTTTCGCGATTTCAGGGTTGGTCCCATAGTAAAAGTTGTTCATAATGATGAGTACAATGACCCCCTTCCGGGATTTAATCGATTCAAATTTCAGCGTGTATAATGATTAGAGCTCATGCCGTGGGAAAAAGATTAGCCAGTCAGCAGATAGGTAGCCGGACTGACTGCTTGCTACATGGGGTACTGGTCAGTGGTTATTACTTTACTAATAAATTCTAAAATTATTCAGTATTCTGAATCGGTGTATCCAAGATATGCTTCTATTGGTTTACCTATATTATTATACACTATAATATATTTTTCTTTTACTTGCAGAGGTCAAAACAAAGTAGGTTGCTGGTTCCTCAGGCCGCGGTCAGTACAGACTTCGGGCGGCAAGATTGAGACCCACACCACCTTTCAATGGTTAATGTGCTGTGATCTTAAAGGTTAGTTATCTATCTTTATAACAGCCCAATAGACAACCATCCCATCCTCACACTACCCCCTGCACTCTGCTCCTTCCCCTGCCCCGTGCACCCTCTCCTAGCACTCGCCTCTGCCCCTGCATCCTTCATCCTGCCTCCTGCCCCCTGCGTCCTCCATCCTGCATCCTCCTCCCCCTTCCCCAGTGTCCTCCCCCTGCCCCGTTCATCCTCTTCCTCCTCCCCCAGCACCGTATCCCTGCCCCTGCACCCTATTTCCTCTCCCTGAACACTTCCCCTCTTTAACTGAACAGGTGCCGGTGTGTCACGTCGTGGCCGGTGTGGGTGGCTCGGGCAGGAGACTCGCAGGGTCGAGGGTTCGGTGGCTTGGCACACGGTGACACACGGAAGTAGGAGGAGAACAGGAACTACAGGAACAGAACTCAGGAACAACAGGAACTAGTGGTACAGGAACTGCAGGAACTAGTGGTATGGAGGTATGGAACTCCTCTGAGGTATGAGGGCACAGAGGGCCAGTAGTACGGAGGGCCGGAGGAGTGGTAGGTCAACTCCGACTATAAAACAATTGAGCTGCTGCTATGTCCATGCAGCTAGCTCGGGCTGGATTCAGGTAGGTAGGTAGGTTGGTAGGTCGGCACAAACAACAAAAACACAACAGGAACGTTTTGGGTATACTGTATCTCACTAACTGGTAACTTGATACATTGACTATTTGTTAATAAAATAATATAATGATTATAAGACAGAGTCACAGACACATGAGTGTCTTTCAGCGTACAATATAGAAACTGAGCTAAAACAGTGGAAAATTAGCCATTTTTGAAAATAATTTTGAATTTTGAATTTGGATTGATTAAAGTATAATAAAGTGGCCAGGAAAACCAAATAGGGTGAGCAGCATAACGAGTTGGACCTCGTTACAGGTGTAATTACAAATCACATGAGACTTTCCATCTTCATGTCTATGTTTGGCGAACCGACTTACGGTACCATTTAGGCAACAGTCTAGGTGGTATTGAAGTTGTTATGGGCAAAGGTAACCACTTAACATCAGGTGGGCCTTTAGCTTGTTTCGCCATCCTACAATTCAATCGTTTATTGCGTATATAGGTAATGTAGGTGTTACATGAATATTGTCATAAAAACAATCTTTGTGCAGCTATATTCTGCCATTTAGCATGCAACAGGAAATACACAATTCTACGTTAAGCTATTAACTGAAGTGTCTAAAGCAATAAAGCATAATACATACGTCCAGAATAGTACAATATCTTAATGTCAAAGTGAATATGAAACCATGTCAAGTGCTTTATCGTGATGTCAAAACCTATTAAACAATGTCAACGTAGATTTAATTTTTCATTAAGATACTCAACCACACTATAATATGCCTTGATAAAAAATTGCCTACACTATAATAGTACATTATGATACAAGTGCGCTGACTACTATACTCGAGGCTGGATTGCATCCCGAGCCGAAGGCGAGGGCGTAATGGAGCCGAGAGTATAATAGTCAATGCTCACGCGTGTCATACGACGTTTTTCAACACACTTGCGAGGAAAAAAACATACAAATACATATTTTAGACAAATATTGAATTTCTGAAAAATGGTGCGCGGATTACATTACTGGTAATCACACGGTGACGTACAGCTATGGGCTGGCAGGTGGTCGAAGGAAACCGCCAAACAGCCTAATATGAAAAATGTAATAAATAGATATTTTTTATTTATAACACAAATTAATGTTAATTTGTTGGCAAAAATAAATAATTTGATGAAATGAATTTTTTATATATCATATTTTAATTAATACAGTTGATTTATTCCCAAAAATGTTTAATTTTGTTCAGGCATAAAAACTCTGCTGCGATTTAAAAATAAACTGTAAAATAAAAAGCGCTAGTGCGATAATATAATGAAAAAAGCACGCGTGCGTGCAAGCTACATTATGAACCTAAAATCGGTGCAATAAGAGCCACTTTACGAGCAAGTGTGTTGAAAAAAATGAAAAATACTCCCAGGGCTAGCTTAACAAAGGAAGTATTTATTTTTATTATAATTTCTTGGGAAAAGGGGTAATGTCTCTGCGAGCCCCTTATGTCACTGTGACCTAAGAGATCTATTGTAACGCCTCTAATAGTAGACTACAGCACCTTCCCAAGCTGCAGACCAACCATAAAGTTGACTATTGCCTTGGGATTTGAGGATTTGATCTCATCAACTGAGATTGTGTGGCCTCCAAGATGCTGACTTCTAATGTGGTGCACTGTATCACATTCGATAAGATATGAGGGCGTTTCCTATCATTTTCGCAACAAAATCTGCAAACTGTGGTATCAGTGAGGCCCATCCTGTGTAGATGTTTGTTCAGTTTGCAGTGCCCTGTGAGGGTTCTAGTCAGGATCATTATGTGATTCCTGTTAAGTGAGCCGTCTAATTGAACTTTTAGCTCCACTCTTCCACATTTTGTTCGTAGGTATACCACCTCCCCAAGCCGCAGAATGACCATAAAGTTGTCTATTGCCTTGGGATTTGAGGATTTGATCTCATCAGCTGAGATT
The DNA here is from genome assembly GCA_949699075.1 of Asteroscopus sphinx. Lineage (NCBI taxonomy): Eukaryota > Metazoa > Arthropoda > Insecta > Lepidoptera > Noctuidae > Asteroscopus > Asteroscopus sphinx. The sequence goes on along the minus strand of OX453029.1, from coordinate 3,804,248 downwards.
GTGTGGCCTCCAAGATGCGGACTTCTCATATTGTGTACTGCATCACATTCGCATAGGATATTAATGGGCGTTTCCTATCCTTTTCGCAACAAAATCTGCAAACTGGGGTATCAGTGAGGCCCATCCTGTGTAGATGTTTGTTCAGTTTGCAGTGCCCTGTGAGGGTTCCCGGTTCTAGTCAGTTTTTTTTTTATAGTATAGGATGGCGAAATGAGCTAAAGGCCCACCTGATGTTAAGCGGTTACCTTTGCCCATAACAACTGCAATACCACCTAGACTGTTGCCTAAATGGTACCGCAAGTCGGTTCGCCAAACTGAGACATGAAGATGGAAAGTCTCATGTGATTGTAATTTCACCGGCACCCGTAACCTTCAGACCGAAACACAGCAATGCAAGCATCACTGTTTGGCGGAGAAGTAGATACGGTGGTAGCAGTGGCGTGCATTGCATATAGGCAATTAGGCAATACCTACTGCCTTCCTCGTTCAAATTCAATAGTGGTGTAAGTTAGTATCTTTTTTTCAGAGTACGATGATTATTTATCTTAAAATAGACCTATTAATGCTAAATTAATCTTCCTACATCAAAAAACCAATAACTTACACCACAATTAAATTCAAGTGAAGTAGGCCAATGCACGCCACTGGGTGGTAGTACTTCCCCGGACGAGCTCTTTCACAAAAGAGCTCTACTACTAATACTGAAGGATCTTAATGTGGTGTTAAGTGAACCGTCTAATTGGACGTTTAGCCCCACTCTTCCACATCTTGTTCGTAGTTTTGTAATACATCTAAGCAGAAAAGCGGCATGACAATATCTACAACACTAACAGCATACCGAATTGATGAAAGCCTTACCCGGCTTCTTCCAGAATATTTTGATTAATAGATGACCATAAGTAAATGACCCTTGATTTGTTTTGGCGTTTGTTGTCAAGTGGTCAGTTAGCTTGGAAACGCCGGAGTCATCTAGCATAGGGACTTAAGACGCTGACAACAGCCAAATACCCCAAATAGGCTTCTTTTAAAAACATTTTAAGCTGTATCTATTCAGTTTGTGGCAGTGAAAAAAATACATGTTAATCTTGATCGTATCTTCTGAAACTGTATTGTGCCCAAAACACGTTTTCTCGAAGTTTTCTCTATAGAAAAGAATTTTAAACTAACCTCTTAAAACATGCTTTAAAGCAAACAATCTCTATTATTTACTAAATATTATAAATAAAATTAAGAAAACATTTGAGAAAGACAATAATCTAAACATTTGTTGTTTCTGTTTTTCAATTAAGCTTTTAGTTTTTTATTAAACAAAAATATTGTTAATTTTCATTCAAGTTGAGCGGCGTATCCGACGTCCCTCGGCTCGTTGCCTCTCTTTCAGTTCTGTACGAAACGACAGTGACCGCAGAGGTCTGATTTTTTTGGTGTTGTCAGCCTCTTAAGGAACAGGGACTTACAAATACAATACAAATCCTAATAATTACTTAGGTTTTCGCGGTCACTACCATTATAATAAAACAAGTTTAACCGGATTACATCGCATATATTATTTAAATTGGTTTTCCTGACGTTTCGAAAGCTTTGCAGCGTTCGTGGTCGCAGGAAGACTAAGATGACAAGTGTCTGCATAGATATTTCTAAAAATTCTTAAATTATACTCGACGCAAACAAGAATAGCCTATCAAATGGTATGCGTTGATATTGACAATTTTCTCACACAGACGGTGAACCTAACCACAAGTTTACGTGATTTTCTGATGATTCAATACCTATTTATCTCGATTCCAGGTAAAATACCCCAGTTCGTGCTGGACGCAGCGTTCGCAACGGTAATGTTAGATTACATAGTACACGTCAGAAAGTTCGTAGCAGACGCCAAAGCGCAGGGACGGTTCTAAACAACCACGTGCTACATACTACAGCAACCAGCAACTACGGTGCTGCAACCATGAACTTCAGTGATACTTGTGAGCTATTTACTACAAAGTTCCTTTAAAGCAACCGATGACAGCAGCAACCAGCTGCTTCGAAGCTGATTGTAGACTAATTTTACGTAAGGACTTAGGCTTGAGTTCACCATAATTCTAATTCTCTGGTTAAGCGACCGTTTACCTAAACTATTTGTACATTTTTTTTTATTCAGAGAATTAACGTTGATGTACACCACCTTAGTCATTTAAATATTAACTTGCTAGGCAGCAACCATCCGCTACGGTGCTGCAACCATGAACTTCAGTGATACTTGTGAGCTATTTACTACAAAGTTCCTTTAAAGCAACCGATAACAACAGCAACCAGCTAGTTCGAAGCTGATTGTAGACTAATTTTACGTAAGGACTTAGTAATTTAAATATTAATTTGTTAGCCAGCAACCATCCGTTACGGTGCTGCAACCTCGAACTTCAGTGATACTTGTGAGCTATTTACTACAAGGTTCCTTTGAAGCAACCGATGACAGCAGCAACCAGCTACTTCGAAGCTGATTGTGGAATAATTCTACCTAAGGACTTAACAATTTAAATAAAACATTACTTGTTGGCTAGCAACCATCCGCTACGGCAGTTGCAGCAACCATTAACTTCAATGGTACTTTTAAAACAATTTACAACAAAACTTCCTTAGAGTATCATATAATAACTGCAAAAAAATCAGCAAGCTGGAATACATTTTTGAGGTTTTTTTTTTTTCTGAGGAACCATGACAATTAATTATAGTAGTCGTAGTAGCTGGTTGCAGGCAACCAAGGACAATATTGTGAGAAATATTTTATTTTGAATCAATATCTGCATACGTAGCTTGGTCAAATTCTTTACAGAATCGCAATGTTGCAATTCTGCCTACCATCGCATGGTGTGATGTGATGATAATACAGGTTTAAGCTATCTTCGTTTAGACGTAAGCTGTAAAAAGTCATTATGAGCGAAAATAATAAAAGCTTTATAGACAAGATGTTATTGAAATAACTGAAAACCTAAGAAGGGGGAAATCGCGAAAAAAAATCTGCTGTTGCCTACATTTACGGCCAAAATTAATATCCAATCTATCCACGATTTGCCCTACTAGAGATAGGAATTTGACATAAGCACCATACAAAATATGTCATATTTCTATCTCTAGTAGGGTAAATCGTGGATAGATTGGATATTAATTTTGGCCGTTAGTCGAGTTATGTGAATATCTATGGAGCAAACTGAACTTATTTACTATCGCTCTCTTTTACTAATAGTATCTAGGTACTAAGAAAGTATACTACTACTACTAAGGGTACTAGGTACTGCGCCTGATCTCTCTCCGGTCGTGTCGGATAGCCGTCCCATCGGATTATGAGAGTGAGGGAACAGAGAGTGCACCTGTGTTTGCGCACACACTTGTGCACTATAATATGTCCCGCGAGATGGCTAGTCTCTGTTGAGATTGGCCGCAGTAACCGAAATTCGGCCGGGAGGACATTATTATTATTACTAAGAAAGGGATGGCAACAATTTTATTGCTGTCAAATTAGTTTATACTTTTTCTTATTTTTAATCGGCACGTTCCGAAATCACGACTAAACTTGTATGAACATTTTAATTCGAACAAATTTGACAGCACTAAAATTGTTGCCATCCCTTTCTTATATCGACTGTTAGTAAAAGAAAGCGATAGTTTAGTTTGTCAACAAGACAATCAACACCATTAGCTATTGAAGGTTTTTAAAAACAAACAAAAATACAATAACATGCATTTATAACAAAAATAAATATTGTATTGTACAAGGTCCAAGGTCCTATTTCTAAGGTTTTTATAATTGAAAAAAAAATCCTCCTATAAAATTGGTCAAAACGGAGTTACGGATTCTGATAACTAAGCCATCGATATGTTAATAAACACCCTGTATACGCAGAGTCCAGCCAATCTGTAAAAACTCGCGCTGTAGTCGCCACTCGACTGACGTACTTAGGTACGTAAGTTCGATACTTGAGTCGAACAAGCTTGTAGAGCTTACCGTAATCATAAATGAAATACATGACAAAATGGATGTCATTCATTGATTGAATGATTGAGGGAGTGAATGGGTATTCATACTTGTTATTATTAACTAATTACCAATTAGTAGGGTGAAAAGCCAAATGTTTTAGGCAACTGAATAATGGTTTTTATAATAGAAGAAAGCTGTATGTATGTAAATAAAAATCAATAATTTATGAACTTTTTAATGTATTTTATTAAACTATAAAATAACGCGGACTGTTATTGGTAACTTCACCCTAATCGTTAGTATTTGTCTAGAAATGCCTTCTAGTCAATGATAGCACTAGTTTACCAAATTAACATTTTTGTCTGTTGCTTAACGGCCAAAATTAATATCCAATCTATCCACGATTTGCCCTACTAGAGATAGGAATTTGACATAAGCTCCATACATTTTATGTCAAATTTCCATCTCTAGTAGGGCAAATCGTGGATAGATTGGATATTAATTTTGGCCGTACGACATGTTATTTTCAAATCTATCCTCAGAAATTTTTGTCCAGCTCAAATTACATAAGCGTATTTGTCCGTTGCTCGGACGAATAAAAATAGGCGGATGGAATCTCGCTAAGAAAAGATTGAAGCACTTCATTTTTTCCTAAACCCACTATAATTTCGACAGCATTTTGATACACCAGATATATATTGTTATTTTATTTGTGACACTACGACAACGACTACCGTCACACGAGATGTGTTGTGTAATCGCGGCTGTTTGTCTTACTATAGGTGTGAATGAGTGCGTGCCAGCCCGTACTTTTAAGCGAGCCGTCTTACTATGGGTGCTTCATTTATTGTTTAGCAAGATTCCGTCCTCCTTTTTTTATTCGTCCATGGTTCGTTGATAACGTGCGTGTTTCACTTTGTTAAAATTAATATCTGAAGTTTTTGCGACATGACTACATCTAGGAGAAGTTGTTTAAACAATCCAAATAATTTTTTCTACATATGTGGAGAATGTGTGTGTATTTTTAATAATTTTTTTCTTAGTAAATACGTGTGTTTTTTCTGTTTTGAATTTAGGTATTTAAAACTCAAAAACCAGATCTGATCATAAATTTCTGAGGCCCGTATTACAGAAGGTTCCTCAAGTACAGTTTAAACTTCAATCACCTGATCACTACTTAAGGATAGAATCGTTACTTGAGTATCGGTCTTATTCCAATACGGTAATTATAAACATGAATTCAACAACATAGCACACGAATTTAACCTGAAATAGAAAAGAAATCTCTACTCAAGCGTGGTCTCGACCACACTAGAGTGATTGCAGATCAAATCTCTTCTCAAATACCGAAACAGGTGACAGTATAAAATAAAGCTAAACTCAGCTGAACTGTGTTCAATAAATCTCTGCTTGAGGCATGTTCTAAAATCAAAACTCAACTCAAAACTAGTTTTAAACAGTGATCAACGCTTGAGAATCGTTCTGTCATACGGGCCTAAGTATTTGTTTGAACTTGATATACATGTATGTATATACCATATGTAGTCTGCAACAGCGAAAATTTTCCTGGCAATAGATGCACTGTAATCTAGTGTAATCATATGAACGAATAAACGAATGGAGCCTTTTTATTGGTGTAAAAATTATATGCATTTTTATACATGTGTAAACAAATGAAAATTAGTAAAATGATGTCATCAAATAATACAGGCTGACTTTTTAGTAGTCTTATAAACGACATGTGCTTAAAAAAACAAGCAATTTTGCGTTAATCCAAAATATTATAACAAAAAAAAAAAAAAAAAATATCATTGATTAAAATAAAATATTCTTGTTCAGAGAAAAATTATGATGAAATTGTGTGAAGAAAAAATACTGACTTAAATAAACCATAGGTCAAAAGATACTCACTTAAATAAACCATGGGTCAAAAGATACTAATGCCTTTGCTAGCCATATTTGTCTAAAGCTGTAATATAGCAACCAATCACATCGCATGACATAAGATTTGACAGCTAATTAGTAACAGTTAATGTTGACAGTTTGACAGTTAATTTTGACTTTGAGAAACCAGGGATTAAACTTACCGAAATTCAAACTTGCGCCGGTTTTAAAAGTCAGTGTGTATGTATAAAAATAAACAATTTTACCTTTGTGATACAAGCATCAAACGCGAACCAGAGGCGAAGAGAACACGCACTTGTTTCGAGAAAAGCGAATTTGTGGTTGTCAGAGCAAAAGTTTTCCTTTGCCACGCCTTCGATTCGCTTTCGCTACAATTTCGGTTCGCTGTCGCTACGCCTTTGTTTCGCTGTTTATGTATCAAGGATTAAGAAAGTACGATCAGTACTCAATCATTTATATTCCTGATGGGGTCAACAGAGCTCCAAGTACCAATGTGCTAGTACCTGTTGTACCAACTACCAACTAATGAAATTATTATAGCAATAAAAGTATCTACAACGTGTTTTTGACATAACTGAAAACCTCTTAGGGGGTCATTGTACTCATAAGTATGAACAACTTTTACTATGGGACCAACACTGAAATCGAGAAAAAAACAGCTGTTCCCTACATTTCGTCGATTTATTTGAACACAAATGTAGGGAACAGCTGTATTTTTTTCGCGATTTCAGTTTTGGTCCCATACCATATTAAAAGTTGTTGATACTGATGAGTACAATGACTCCTTAAGGGGTTTTCAGTTATTTCAATAACACGTATAACTCAGTTGCAACAAAGACCAGTTTTAATAAATAAATAATTTTCACAGTAATTATTGAAAAGGTTATAAAATCGCAAGTTTTCGTCAAATAATGTAAGAACAAGACACAGGAAGGAGATTTGATTATGATTATGTAGATAATGTATAATTAAATCATGTATTTATTAAATCTGGTATATTAATGCAACACAGTACATAGTCGTAATTAAGTTTATATATAATAAATGTAAGGCCAATAAATGATTTTTATACTGTATTGTTAAATTGTTTTTTTCCTCAAAATATTTATATAACACTGGGACAAATAAAAAAGATGGACAGAATCTCGCTATACAATAAGTGAAGCATCCATAGTATGCCGCCTTGCTTATAAGTACGGGCCGGCACGCACACTTTCACATGCCAAAAACCCGCCAAAAAATCTAGTGTGACGGTAGTCTGTTGTATTACAAATAAAAAAAAAAGGACGTGTGGCACTCGGAGACTCCCGCGGTAAAGCTATTGCATAGCATTTTTTATGTAAATACAAAGAGGAGGTGCCCTAACGCCGAAACTCTAAGCAGGCATGAGTCACCAGATTGCGGGGCGAAGAGGGGGATTACGCATGCGCAGTAACGCCGATACAACCAATGCCACCTAGAGGCCATTTGCAGAACTAGAGAGACAAGCGTCATATTTCAAAAAGTCATTAAAAGTTCTGCTATTCATCGATAGATGGCAAAACTAAAAAGTATCACCGCTGTGCCGGTCGGAGTGGGGGGTGTTAGGTTATTTTCGTTACGGAATTTCTGGATTCGGTCTCCACGCTCAAGGCCCGCGATAGAAGCTATGCAATAGCTTAAAATAACAGTATAAATCTGGTGTGTTAAAATGCATTCAAAATTATAGTGGGTTTAGGAAAAAACCTTGAAAATGAGTCTTTGTTCAGCGAGATTCCGTCCGCCTTTTTTATTCTCCGAGATGTAACATACAACCTTCGAATGTCAGTATAACCCAGTAACTGGGTTGCGGGGGTCTGATGGCAGTCGCTCCGTGTAAAATACTGATGTTCAGCCGCATCTGGTTAGACTGGAAGCCGACCCCAATATAATTAGGAAAAGGTTCGGCTTAACACGTAAACAGAGGGGGGAGGGATAGTTGGGATTTATCTCCCCCTGAAATTTGGCGTAACAGACACAGAGACTAACTCTTTTTAAAATATTTTTGGGGTTTTTCTCTTCGTCCTACTTTTTTGTCCTACTAGTAGGACCATGAGGGTATACTATTTCTCGTGGTCCTACTAGTAGGATCACTAAAGTATGCTATTTCTCGTGGTCCTACTACAATTTACTCATGAAACATTTATATCTTACACCCCCTGTATATCAAAATGCTACCGGGTTGTCTACTTTTCCTTAGACAAATCTCCGAGTCAAGTTTATCATAATTGGTTCTGTACTTTAATCGTGAAGAACTCTGAAGAAGTTACAAACAGATTCAAACTCGCTTTCAGATTTAAAAATACGGAGGGTAGATCGTGGTTGTTATTTAATTATCATTTATTGCGTTAAATATGGTACAGATAGGGTATTATAACATAAATGTAGGTATGTTCCACATAACATAACATCACGCCTGTATTTCCCCGAAGAGGTAGGCAGGTATACACCCACATTTTGCCAGTTATGTTATAGTCCCGTGATTAAGGGGGCGAGCCTATTGCCATTGACCGGGCACAAATCCAGACTCCGGGCTGCTACTGAGAATTACCTAGAACAAAACGAAGGTGGATAATAATTGTGATTCAGATCGATAGAAGGCCCGTAAACCAATTTTTATAATTCTGTCCGTGGCTCGGAGAGCACGTTAAGCTGTCGGTCCCGGTTGTCATACGAATATCTATGGCAGTCGTTACGGGTAGTCAGAAGCCTGAAAGTCTGACAACTGGTCTAACCTCCGAATGTCAGTATTACCCAGTACCTGGGTTTCGGGGGTCTGATGGCAGTCGCCCCGTGTAAAATACTGATGTTCAGCGTCAGCCGCATCTGGCTAGACTGGAAGCCGACCCCAATATAATTGGGAAAAGGCTCGGAGGATGATGATGTTCATTATAATTAGCGGATTCGATCCCGGATCTCGGGACCCGGTCATATTTCAGTCCCGAAATTTTTGGGATCAAATTTAATGAAAATCCCGGCAGGCTTTTCGGGATTGATACATTTTTTAAATAAGTCAATAAAAATGTGCGTGAAACGAAACGCACTTACCTTGATTTGACATTTTGACAGCCATGTTGCTTACACAGCTGATTTCATTTGTTTTTGCTAAGGACCGGTACCGGATTATGCGTAAGTGTGTAAAAATTCCCGCTTCACGTCGTGTAAATATTGATATATTTTTTGTTAATTGGCGAGAAAATAAAAATATGAGTACCTATAAACATTGATCTCGTTAGCATATAGTCTTTTCATATAGTTTATCTAAATACCTAAGTCTAAAGAAGTTAATTTTTTGAAGTTTATTTTTAGTTTCATAACATAGAATTAATATTAACAATTCTGTTTCATAAATTATTTACAGAAGTGCCTAGTTTGTTTATTTTATAAGAAGAAAGTATAATTTTGTTTAACCGCCTTTTTGAAGATTTAAAACATAAATATTCTATGTCCTCACAAAACTAAAAGATAAAGAAAAATTGATTTTGATGTTTTACTGTCTTTTTGTTACCACTTTCCAGTACCAATACAATCCCGGTAATATCCCGGGATCCCGAGATTAACTGTAGATAATCCCGAAATCCTGGGATTAGAAAAATCGACCGGGATCAAGACATTATAATGTTTTTGAATACAAGCATAGATGACAGGAAATGTTAAGCTTCGCACTAAGATACCATAGGGTTTCGATTCCCAGTAAAATATGTCTTTTTGTTGTATATTTTATTTAATAGTTTGTCGTTCAGGGCACCAGATGGCACTATACTATTATATTATTACAGATGGTACTATATTATTAATCCGAAACATTTTAAGTCTAGATCTACTCATCATAACAAACAACCTTTACTATGGGACCAAACCTGAAATCGCGAAAAAAATTCAGTTGGTCCCAACATTTGTGTTCACTTAATTCAATAAAATGTAGGGACCACCTGATTTATTTATTTTGCGATTTCAGGGTTGGTCCCATAGTAAAAGTTGTTCATAATTATGAGTAGATTCACCACATATTGAACTAATACGCGACTTGTCGCGCCCAATGAAATCAAAATATAACAAAAATTTTGAATAACCTCGACGTTTCGGTCAAGTTGCATTGGCCGTGGTCACGAGCAGACTGAAGTATGTGGGTGTCACCGTCTTGAGCGGCGGGTGTTTTCTCGAACTACCCGCGGCTGGTTTTTCGTAACGTCGCTGTCGCGTGGCTGTGTTTGCCGTGTGTAATATGAGTGAAATTCGCGAAAGTTTAAAAACTTCTAGATTCACCACTTCAAATATTTCGGATTAATAATATTATACCTTATATACGTATACAAATGTTGAATGACGCCTCGATCTGCCAATATACGTGGGACACTCAGAAAGTTTTGCGAAACTAAAAAAAATTGTTCTATACGTACATATATTTTTATCAAATATTTTCAAAGTACTTTCCACCAGCCTCTATACAAAGATTCATGCGCCTAAACCAGTTTTCAAAACACTTTTTCCAGTCCGCCGCAGACACCTCGTTTACAGCCTGCTCGAACGCAGCCAGCGCATCTTCCGGCGACGAAAATTGTATCCCTTTGAGCTGATTTTTTATTTTTGGGAATAAAAAGAAGTCACACGGTGCTAGATCAGGGCTGTAAGGAGGGTGACCCAGGAGTTTGACTGGCGTGCTGTCCAGGAAGTCCCTCGTTTTGAGTGCGGTGTGCGCAGGTGCATTGTCGTGGTGGAGCAGTAGCCCGCGGAGCCCTGTGTTTGGTCGCTTGTTGCTTATAACAGAGAAAACTTCTGGCAAACATTTGGTAGTATACCATTCGGCATTAATGCTTCTTTGATCCCGTAAGGGAATTGATACCAAGTGGCCAGTCAAATTAAAAAAGCTAGCGATCAAAATCTTACCCCCGCTTCTAGATCGCTTCACTTTGGTAGGCGTTGGCTCATTTTGAAACACCCAAACAGTCGACTGGCGCTTGGTTTCTGGGTCGTATTGATAAATCCAGGACTCATCACCTGTAACGATGTCGTAAACACGCCGAGACGAGCCTGCTTCAAATTTGTTAAGCATATCACGGCACCATTCCACCCGGGCCTGCTTCTGAGCATCGGTGAGGTTGTGCGGCACCCAGCGTGATACTATCCTCCTCACGCGAAGATGGCTGTGTAGAATCTCGTGAACGCTTCCCGATCCAATCTTCAATATGTGTTGAATCTCCTGATATGTAATTCGCCTATTGTCTTGGATTAAATTTTTCACTGCTAGCACGTTTTCTTCGGTAACAGCCGTCAAAGGGCGACCGCTTCTTTCGTCATCCCCCAAAGTTGGTCGACCGCGCTTGAATTCGTTATACCAACGATACACGGTTGCCTTGGAAGGGCCTTCATCCATGAATGCCATTTGAAGTCTATCGTACGATTCATCCGGTTTCAGGCGACACTTGAAATCGTATAAAATCATAGCTCTAAAATGTTCCCGGCGCAGATCCATATTTCAGTGAGACACAATACTTTGAATTAACTCGCAAAAAATGTGGAGGGAAATTTTGAAATTGGAACTTACTTATTTTTACTTATAAATAATCATATTTTCGAAAAACATTATAACTGGCCAGTCTCCCATATATAAAAACTTTTTTTCGCAATACTTTCTGAGGGGCCTGGTAAAAGTTACTCTTTGCGCAGGAGTTTATTGGAGCCGTCCGCGTCCAATGACGATGTAGCCGATACACATCTTCCTGCCCTCATCCCAAATTTATCCGCCGTCATCATCTTTTATACTCCCTTTTCATCCATATAATTTATTTATTTATTATATTCTTTATTGTAATACACCAAAAGAAAACAAAGAAAAGGGATGGCAACAACTTTGGTGCTGTCAATGTTACATTTCTTTGTATTTTAGTGGGCACGTTCCGAGACCACAACTAAACTTGTATGGAAATTTTAGATCCGACTAATTTGACAGCTCTAAAATTGTTGCCATCCCTTTCTTGTATCTACTATTAGTAAAAGAGTGCGATTGTTTAAAAAAAGTTTAGTTCGTGAACAAGAGAATCGACAGCAATAGTTTACAGATAGATTGGTCTTATCGCACAAGGCAATCTCTTCCAGACAACCTTTGGATGGACTAGAAGAATGGAAACCGGTCATGGGTAGTTCACGCAATCCATTCATCTGTTCTTTGGTCTCCCTCTCCATCCACGCACATTCATATTCTCTTTTAGTAACTACTTTCATTCCTCCTCATCACATGCCCATACCAACACATACCTACCGAAAATACCGAAAACTAGTATCTTACCTCAAAAAACCATATAATACCGCAATACCCGTCAGTATACAAAGTCTTTGGCAATACCTCACCAGTTCACCACATCAACCTCAACCTTCGAAGAGAGAAGACTCATACAGAGTACCAACGTTTAGACTCACTGAAGAGGGAAACAACTCATCTTGAATAAAACGATACCTACGTTTGTGACGTCACTCAAGAAACATGCGAAATAATGGTGTCGATTTTCTTGTTCACGAACTAAACTTGTTTTAAACTGTCGCTCTCTTTTACTAATAGTAGATACAAGAAAGGGATGGCAACAATTTAGAACTTTCAAATTAGTCGGAATTTAGATTTCCATACAAGTTTAGTCGTGATTTTGTAACGTGCCCACTAACGGCCAAAATTAATATCCAATCTATCTACGATTTAGCCTACTAGAGATAGAAATTTGACATATTTTGTATGGAGCTTATAGCTTATGTCAAAATCCTATCTCTAGTAGGGAAAATCGTGGATAGATTGGATATTAATTTTGGCCGTAATACGCAGAAATGTAACACGTAAACTAATTTGACAGTTCTAAAACTGTTGCCATCCCTTTCTTGTATCTACTATTAGTAAAAGAGAGCGATAGTTTAAAAGATGTTTAGTTCGTGAACAAGAGAATAGACACCAATGCCCGATTTACATTGGTCAAGTATTTAGCGAAGTCAGGACCACAGACATAGTAAAAAATATAGACTAAGTGCTGCGCACAACCATAGTGAAGCCAACAGAAACCGTGCTCCATGTACAACCAGTGCTCACGTACACACCATGCACCTGAAGGATATTTGTTTTCGCGATGCTTACTGGAAGATGCCGCGACATGTGAACTGAGAGGGGTGAGCACGGTTTAAGGTGCATGTGTGTGCGTGAGCACTGGTTGTACATGAAGGAGCACGGTTTTTGTTTGCTTCACTATGATTGTTCGCAGCACTTAGTCTATATTTTTTACTATGTCTATGGCAAGGACAAAAAAAAACAGAAATAAAGACGGCTTACACTATTCACTCGCCACTGTCCAGGGACCCAATTCTCGCGTTGTAGAGATAAATGTCTAATTAGAGATAATCTCTAATTTTAAATCTCTACGAAAAATGTCGCCGGTAATGTCAACTGCTATGAACCACTCTTTGTATTTCGAGCGCTAGCCGTAGACATATCTCTAATGTGACTTTCTGAGAATACGAAAATTAATTTTTAATCCACATTCGCCATCTTGTTTCGACATTATGTCGAGTTCGAGATAATGTCTACGACGCGAGAATCACCCCCCAGTTAGTTTAAACTAAACTACTTTCCTTACTTATTCACTTCGCTATCACATCATGACCGATATAAATCGGGCATGATAAAAATTGTTACACCTCTACGTCTCGATAAAGACGAATTATGAGGAAATAACACTGCGCCTTGAAAAAGACGATTGTAATCCACGCTCCCTTTCATCGGGGAATTATCTTTCGAGATCTTCAACTGCATCAAGGGTCACGTAAAGAGACATCACGAAGCTTCTTCGGTCTTCAGAAGCAGTAGCAGCAGCAGGTATTGACTGCGAGACGGGCGTGCGGCAAATAGACAGCGCGCGCGCAGCCACGAAGATTTTATAGACTGCGCGCACACACGCACGTTGAATTAAAAAAATACGAAATATTCGCTGATCGCCGCATGCGCATTCGCGGATCAGCAATCAGGAGTTTTAATTTAATGTAGGGATTTTGATTGGTTTAAGGAATTGTAAAAGTAATTTATTCATTTCCACAAATAAATTACTAGTTTAAAAAACTAAAAAACACGCTTTTAGAGGTAGATACGTAGGTCCATCATCAGATCAGCTCGATGGTACCAAATTATTGTGTTGTTATCCTGATTACATATACATGCAAAGTTTCAAATCGATACGACAATTTAGAAGTTGGTTAAAAATTTAAAATCGACTTCCAAGATTTGTTTACTTACATAGTTGGTTACAAATGAAGCTAATAGGTGTACAAAGCGTATAAAGAAATACATAATTATAACGATTTGGCAGATACAGTGTAGAACATAAACCAATTTAAGTATTTCTGTACACCGCTTGCTCCGTCGACATTCATTACAACAAATTGTGGGTGGGTGAGGTGAACACGACGTATCATGCTCGCACCATGTATAATTTTCCGTATACCCTCAAAAAATTGCGAGCTCAAATGATTAATTCACTCGTCACTGCATCGCCTGAGTCTCATTACACTTCTGAAACCCTGGAGCACTTGGCACCCTCCAAATCGCTTTCAGGAAACTGATGAGGTGTCCATTGCGTTATAGGGCATCGAGCATGTTTGCAGCGACAGGTGTAGATAATTTTTACACCACCATGCGCAAGCGCACCGTGTACCTTGTACGAAGATTGTGGAATAGTTCAAACAAAGTCCTAAAAATGATAGCTGATGGGAGTACTTTCCATTTAATTTTTTCAGGATGTAAATATGCTGGCTTAAGGAAATTCTTATTAGGATAGATGAAGTGCTGCGAACAATCATAGTGAAGTCAAAAAAACTATGCTCCTTGTACAACCAGCGTGCAGCGCTCACGCACACACACCATGCGCCTGAAGGATATAAATTGCTTTCGCGATGCTTACTGGACGTTGCCGCGACATGTCGACGTTGACGACCTCTGTGGTCTAGTGGTTCGAGTGTCGGACTGGTCGTGGGTTCGATTCCCACAGGACACAAATATTTGTGTGATGAACATAAGTGTTTGTGTTGGGCTGGATGTTGCTTATGTATTATAAGTAGGTATGTATTTACAAAAAAAAAGTATACAAGTATTATATCCATTGTCTAGTACCCATAGCACAAGCTCTGCTTAGTTTGGGACTAGATGGTGCTGTGTAAAAATGTCCCAAAGATATTTATTTATTTATTTTTATTTGTACTTAGAGGGGTAAGGAAGGTTTCAGGTGCATGCAGTGGACGTTTTCGGCTGAAATGATGGTGATAATGAATACTTGACTTGCCATTCATAAAAATCAGGAGAGATGTAGGATGTCAAGGAACTAATACTTCGGAACATTATTGTAATGTATTACGCGGCTTCTCCCATATAAATGCAACCTAACTTGTAATTATTGTTTGAGTAAATTATACTTTTTTTTATAGTATAGGATGGCGAAACGAGCTAAAGGCCCACCTGATGTTAAGCGGTTACCTTTGCCCAAAACAACTGCAATACCACCTAGGCTGTTGTCTAAATGGTACCGCAAGTCGGTTCGCCAAACTGAGACATGAAGATGGAAAGTCTCATGTGATTGTTATTTCACCGTAACCCTTCAGACCGAAACACAGCAATGCAAGCATCACTATTTGGCGGAGAAGTAGGTACGGTGGTAGTACTTCCCCGGACGAGCTCTTTCACAAAGGAGCGTACAAAATTTGTACAAAATTGTTGTAAAGGCCTAGTAGCGCTACTACTACTAATTTCACCCAAACAGTCTTCTTTTATTCGTAAACGAACGCCCGTCCTCATCCTCACATGGCGACCCTGCCAGTGCTGCTTTGTGGGCAGCGCTGCGGGCCATTAAGTACAAAATCTTAATGTGTTTGAGGTTTTCTTCTGCTCGTTGAGACCAAGACTGACGCCTGAGACTCAAGTCTAAAGTGAATAGCGCGAAATTGAAAAACATGAGTTTCATACTTTCATCATGTTTCATGATATTCATGCATCTTCCTTGGGCACCGGAGCTGGGCCAGGCCGGTTTCGGCCTTGGTTGCTTCGGGCTGAAGGCCGCCTTCGGCAAATACCTGCACAAGGTGGCGAGAGGGGAGGCTACCCCCGTATGTCACCAGTGCGGCTATAGTGAGGACCCTTCATACCCTTGCATACAGTTCTGCTTGGGTGGTGCAGCGCCGTGCTCTAATTGCAGCAATCGAGGGTGACCTTTCGCTGCCGGCCGTGGTTAAGGCCATGGACCATTGACAGTGTGGAAGAGTGGGAGGCGGTCGCATCCTTGTGTGAGGAGGTTTTCTCGCAAAAGGAAGCGGCGCAGCGGGTCAGGGAGGAAGACTCCCTCGCTAATGCAATCCGCCGCAGGAGGATGGCATTTTATCCGTCTCAAAAAAATTTGGCATTGACAAAAAGGAATTTGACGAACTACGACGACGTCTGTGGTCTAGTGGTTTGAGGTTCGGACTGCTGATCACGAAGTCGTGGGTTCGATTCCCACAGGACAAAATATTTGTGTGATGAACATAAGTGTTTCTGTTGGTCTGGGTGTTTTTTTATGTAAGTATTATAAGTATGTATTCACAACAAAAAAAAAAAAGTATTATATCCATTGTCTAGTACTTACCCACAGCACAAGCTCTGCTTAGTTTGGAACTAGATGGTGCTGTGTAAAAATGTCTCAAAAATATTTATTTATTTACTGCACTTGACGAAAAAGGGACTTCACTTCACGAAAAAGTAATTTGACGAAAAAGCGATTTGACGAAAGCCGTTCTAACCGATTCTTTAGTGTTGGCGCTGGGTGAATTTAGTGGTGCTGATGCCACATTCATCTAAGATGACCGCTAATGCTGGAGAGCGGCCTAAGGACCGTTCTTATTATTATTTATTATTCGATTATTAAAGACAACAAAGGGTCCAGTGTGTTAGTAACATTTTAGCTTAGCCTATGTTAGTAACTAATAACTAGAAGATATTTGGTCCGATCGACCAGTGTTCTACATTATCATGTAGTTTATACAACGTGTTGATCTGTATTCGAGCCATATTTAAGGAGATGACTATACCACTGATTCTGTACACGAATCAATAAAAAAAACATTTTTTTTTAATTTTATTTTTAATACCTATTTTTAAACAAACAAATACCCCCGTGTGTCGCGTGCGACACAAAAACGATACGTGCGACACCACCAAAACAATTTACAGGAATTTCCACCCTTTGACAATGCTACCGATGACTTACCTATTTTCCGAGTCGTTCGGGATTTATTCTCGAACCCTCGCTATGTTTCTAAGTGAAAATTTAGGTATTAAATAATCGTAGAATTTTTCAAGTATTTTTAGGTGACTAAGCACATTATTTATCATCAGACCTAGAAATATGGCACGATTACAGATCAACACCTTGTTTACTCCAAATACCATCGACCTCACGTCTCTGGTAGATCTCGAATTACGAAAACCACCCTTACAGCTTAAAAAATAAAGACGCTGTCAAGGTCAAACTGTTACCGCTGATGTGAGGTCAACTGTACTTTCGTCAGGTCATCAGTAGGTAGATCTGGTTGGGGGACTCTTTAGGAAATTGATAAAATTATACATTATAATAAAACAAAGTTTAACCGAATTAAATCGCGTATATTATTTAAATTGGTTTTCATGACGTTTCGAAAGCTTTGCAGCATTTCGTGGTCGCAGGTAGACTAAGATGACAAGCGTTTTACAAATACAACTACCGTACAATATTATTAATTAAAATCGTTTCGATGCACGCAGTAAAAAGTATAAGCAGTTTGCAGTTTGTTTGTTTGTTTGTTTTATTGCAGTTTTATAGAAATATTTGTAAAGACACTTGTCATCTTAGTCTACCTGCGACCACGAAATGCTGCAAAGCTTTCGAAACGTCAGGAAAACCAATTTAAATAATATACGCGATTTAATCCGGTTGAACTTTGTTTTATTATAATGTGTAGTGATCGCGTAAACCTAAGAAGTTATTAAAATTATACATATTACCCATACTGCCCATACGAACTTCCAAGGGCGGATCTGACAGGTAAGGAGTGCCCTCTATGGTATTGCACTCATCACTTAATAATATCAAGCACATATCATTAGAAAATTGTTCAAAAAATTTATTCTTAAAGTTGTGGGAGGAAGAAGCCAGTGTCTGTCACACATATTTTATAGGTACCTACCCTACCTACTTATCTTACATACATACATACATATTATCACGCCTGTTTCCCATTGGGGTAGGCAGAGACTGGATTTCCACCTGCTACGACCTGACACACCTCTTTCGCTTCATCTACGTCCATTAACCTCGTCATGCATGCTCGTCGGTTTAGAGAACTCTTAACCTGGCATTTTTGAGAACATCCGCGATTTGATCGCGATACGTTCGCCGAGGTCGTCCCCTTCCAACTCTTCCATCCACACTCGCTTCGTATACTTATTTCGTCAATCTCCTCTCGTCCATCCTCTCTATATGTCCAAACCATCTTAACATACCTTTCTCAATCTTTGTCACTACATCTTCTTTCACTCCACAACGCTCCCTTATCACGTTATTCCTTACTTTATCTCTCAAAGTTACACCACACCTAGGTACTTCTCAAAGCTCTCATTTCTACTGCTTTCATGTTTCTTATCTTATACGCAAAAATAAACGAATGTTATTAAAGCGTAAAGGTATCATATTAATCTCCCAGCTCCTTGTTTTATTTGAACCGTCTCTGGGGGGATAGCGTGCCCCTGTGCGTCCCCCTGGATCCGTCCTTGTCAACTTCGTTCATCAGAGCTTGAATGAGTTATATTGTGTAAACATCAAAATAACAAATCAAGCTATGCCTGGACCAAATGTGATATTCGAATCATACTACTTATACATGCTGAAATTGTAATCACTTCTTCCCCGAAAAGGGGACATTGTACTCAGTGGCGTGCATTGCATATAGGCAATTAGGCAATCCCTACTGCCTTCCTCATTCAAATGCAATATTGGTACTTACACCAAAAAATAAAATACTAGTACGATGATTATTTATCTTAAATTAGACCTATTAATGCTAAATTAATCTTCCTACATCAAAAAATCTATAACTTACACCACAATTAAATTCAAGTGAAGTAGGCCAATGCACGCCACTGATTGTACTCATCATTATGAACAACTTTTACTATTAGGACCAACCCTGAAATCGCGAAAAAAAATCAGGTGGTCCCTACATTTTATCGATCTATGTGAACACAAATGTAGGGAACAAAGAGGATTTTTTTCACGATTTCAGGCTTGGTCCTTTCGTAAAAGTTGTTCATAATTATGAGTACAATGACCCCTTTTCGGGATAGAAGCGATTAAAATGTCAGCATGTAGATACCTATGTAGGTATTACTAGGTATGAACAAAAGTTGGTGGGTAAGTAGGTAGGTGCCTACCTAAAAGTGTTCGGCAAAAACCGGCTATTCAACCAATGATAATTAATACAAAAGAAACCAAAAACACTTATCTGATCTGTTTATTAATACCTCCCTACCTACCACAGACAACATTCTAAAGTTTTTGTGGTCAACAAACTATCTTTTATCTTATTTATTTATTGTACAAGGTTCGCCCACAGCATACATATTATCACTATTACCAAATAAGACAGTACAGTATTTATTGTCCTTATAATGTAGGTACGCCAATTACGGGTAAACACAACATTGGCTAATCAAAAAGACTTAATGTTAATAAAAAACTAATACTCCTAAAAAACACAACTTTTTTTCTTATTTTTCAACTATCTACTTAAATTTAGGCTGATTTCTTGATACTCAAAGACTTCAGTAATTCAATTCAGTCTGTGCTAACTAGATAGTACAAATTGTACCGTAAAACGGGGTGAATAGCAGTCCGAAGGAATGCAGGGGAGAATAGGCACAAAAGTGGGAAAGGCTTTTAAAATTGAAATAAGATAATTTGTTGCCCACAAACACTTAGAATATGCACCAAATTATGGCAGAACATTTTTGAAGTCTCATATTATTTCAATTTTAAAAGCCTTGCCCACTCAGGTGCGGTTCTAGGTGGGGGGATGATAGCGCTCGATGCGCTCGCGCTTCCTCGTTAATTTGTATTTTGGGCTTCTGTTGTGCTACATTTTTATATTAAGCATATCACTCGGCGCGGATAACAAATGGAATTGAAAATGGTGGCATTTTTATTCGCTGTGTCTCACGCTGACACAATACTTTACTTGTGAGAGAGAGGAAAATACAAATGCCGCCATTTTCAATGTCATTCTTTATCTGCACGAGTAGTACATAGCCTAAAACTCCAAAAAATACACTTCAAAAATTGGTCGATTTCGTATATTATGAAAAATTTCGCGCAAGCTTCGCTCGCGCTTGTACGCGCCGATGTCTTCATAATTGTCAACGCGCCTTTTGGAAGTAACTATTCTGTTGCATATTTAGTATTACTAACCCACTAATTATATATATATATACTACCCAAAAATTTTGGTAGACGTTGTTGCGTAAATTAAAAAAATAATACATATTTTGCTGGTACAATTGGACCTTGAAACTGTACGTAAGCCAAGCTGACCCCCCCCAAAATCTTGGGCTAGAACCGCGCCTGTGCCCACTTTTATCTTTCATCCCCATTCACCCTGTTTTATGGCAAAGGAAACATTTATGTAAGCAATAAGCATGGACAACCAATCAATTAGAAGCGATAGTTTTATGTAGGTACCTATGCACTTATATACATTCACATGGGCTAAGTACCTGCCACATACATACAAGAAGGGTGAGAACAAAGGTCAGTATACATAATATTGGAGAGCTTTACGAGAGTTTGAAAGTACCTACCTACTATAATAATAATTTAATGAAAAATATTTTTTTTATATAGGCACAGACATATTAATTTTTTACTATGTCTGTGAATATAGGTAGGAACGTGTATCAAAAATGTGTGGTCATACAATATTTGAAGAGCTCAGTCAGGGCATAGCATACGACTGTCAACATTTCCTACGGGACCAACCCTGAAATCGCAAACAAGATAACTTGATGAGAAAGTTTTTTTAAACCACGTTTTTAACGCCTGTATTTCCCCGAAGGGGTAGGCAGAGGTGTAAATAGTACACCCACATTTCACAAGTTATGTTATCATTACAGCCGAAAGACGTCCACTACTGGACATAGGCCTCCCCCAATTAAAGAGGGGATATGCCATAATCGCCACGCTTGGCAGGCGGGTTGGCGATCGCAGTTGGTTGGTTAAATACTCAGAGAACGCTGCTGCCCATCCTCTGGTGAATCCCTTAGTCGCTTTTTACGACACCCATGAGAAGAGATAAGGGTGGTGCTATTCTTTAAGTCCGGCACCACACGTACTAGTTATGTTATAGTCCCATGTAATAGGGGGCGAGCCTATTGCCACTGACCGGGCACAAATCCAAACTCCAGGCTGCTACTGAGAATTTCCTAATGAAAAAACCCAATAACACTTTGCCCGACCCGGGAATCGAACCCAGGACCCCACGCTCAGCAGTCGCGCTTGCAACCACTAGACCAACGAGGCAGTTAAAGAAAAAAAAGCGTACAGTTTTTAAAAGAAAGCGAGTTAATATTGCATTGTCATCCAATCCTGAGCTATGTTTAAAAGAAAGCGAGTTAATATTGCATTGTCATCCAATCCTGAGCTATGTTTAAAAAAAAGCGAGTTAATATTGCATTGTCATCCAATCCTGAGCTATGTTTAAAAGAAAGCGAGTTAATATTGCATTGTCATCCAATCCTGAGCTATGTTTAAAAGAAAGCGAGTTAATATTGCATTGTCATCCAATCCTGAGCTATGTTTAAAAGAAAGCGAGTTAATATTGCATTGTCATCCAATCCTGAGCTATGTTTAAGAGAAAGCGAGTTAATATTGCATTGTCATCCAATCCTGAGCTATGTTTAAGAGAAAGCGAGTTAATATTGCATTGTCATCCAATCCTGAGCTATGTTTAAGAGAAAGCGAGTTAATATTGCATTGTCATCCAATCCTGAGCTATGTTTAAGAGAAAGCGAGTTAATATTGCATTGTCATCCAATCCTGAGCTATGTTTAAGAGAAAGCGAGTTAATATTGCATTGTCATCCAATCCTGAGCTATGTTTAAGAGAAAGCGAGTTAATATTGCATTGTCATCCAATCCTGAGCTATGTTTAAGGTTTCAAGTCTAAAATTGATTGCAAAATTTGTACCGAACACATGACCGAAAACATGGTAAAAATCAGCTGTTCCAAGAAAATGTATGGACCAGCAGATTTTTTTTTACGATTTCAGGGTTGACTCCGTAGTAAAAATTGTTCGATAGCATTCCCTAAATGAGCTCTTAAAATATGACCACGCGTTGTATAGGTAGGTGCCTGGGTACCAACCACTGAACAGTCAACAGACTGACAAATCAACATATTTATCATTATTATTGAATATCATAAAATAATTCAATGACGATGGTATTCTAAAAAAACTTTCGCCAATCTTTTTTTACACTACCCTCATCCATAAAAATATTCGTTCGCCGACCTTATAAATATGCCCCGCACACGAACGAGGCCGCACTCATTATACATCTTACCATCGTCAACATATCAGCGAAAAAATGGCAGCATGACAGGTCGTGGCAAAGGCGGGAAATGACTTGGAAAAGGGAGTGCCAAACGTCACAGAAAAGTTCTTCGCGACAATATTCAAGGAAAATTGCCAATATAAATATCTGCCATCGGAAGATTATCAAGAAGAGGAGGCGTCAAGAGAATATCGGGATTAATCTACGAGAAAACCTGCGGCGTGCTAATATTCTCGAAAACGCGATGCGAGATGCTATTACTTACACCCACCGAACATGCCAAAAGAAAAATTTACAGCTATGGACGTTGTTTATGCCTTGACGACCAACCAAGGTAGAACGCTGTACGGTTTCGGCGGGTATTTTTTTTTAGGTTATTTTCGTTCAGAAATGGCCCTTTTCAGGGCCGCAAATTATCAGTTTCTTTATGGACGTCAAACTTATTGTAAAAAGTCCATGTTTTTCATGAACACTGGTTAGGTAGGTTACCTAATAGGTGGTACCTACTGCTTCGGGTAACACATCATAATTTCAGCCGAAAGACTTCCACTGCTGGACATAGGCCTCCCCAAGCATCGCCACAACGACAAAGCCTGCGCTTTCCGCATCCAGCGGATACCCGCGACCTTCATCAGGTCGTCGGTCCACCTTATGGGGGGCCTACTCACGCTGCGCTTTCCAGTACGCGGTCGCCCCTCCAGAACTTTACTGCCCCATCGGCCATCCGTTCTGCGAGCAATGTGCCCCGCCCACTGCCACCAATTCCAAATCCGTTCGGTTCTCAAATCGTTTTGTTTCAATAAAAACTTTTTAACAAAAAATTGAACCGACGAAAACAAACTGAAAAGCGAAAAATAACTAATTATGAGTCGGCGCCAAACCAACTTTTAACAAGCAAAGTGCGTGCAAGTTGCAAGTGGCCGAGCGGAGAATACATTTTTGGAAAGTAATTGTTTATCGTTGAAAATTTCACGTTGTATTTGATGTGACGTTGTTTTTATTATTTATTTAAAGTAATTTAATGATCTTCGTTGATTGGTTGTTTGGCGCCGACTCTTAATTAGTTATTTTTCGCTTTTCAGTTTCTGTTTTCGTCGGTTCAATTTTTTGTTAAACTGTTTTATTTTTCATTTTTTTGTGGTTAAAATCTAACTCCAGGTCTCCATTATGTCGTAGTGTCTACAACTATATTTATGAGTGTCAAGTTTCAACAGAATCAGTTAACAGGTAAGAATTCAGTGGATGAATAAACAATCATCCCCTGTTTTACTACCCTTAGGGGTGGATTTTGATTTTGAAATTTACCACCATCTTCGAGATATACCCTATCCATTTAAAAAATAATCATCAAAATCGGACCACTCTGTAAAAAGTTATGCGTGGTCATACATTAAAAAAAAAAAATTAAAAAAAAAAAAATATTTATACGCGTCGAATTGAGAACCTCCTCCTTTTTTTCGTCGGTTAAAAACAAGTTTAACCGGATAACATCGTGTATTATTATTAAAATTGGTTTTCCTGACGTTTCGAATGCCTTGCAGCGTTCGTGGTCGCAGGAAGTGGTAGTTTTGTTTAGTTTGCCGGTCAAATTTCACTTCGGAAACGGAAAATTTTCGAACGTTTGTGAATCAAACCACAGATTATATTATATTAGTTGAATTGAAGTTTACAATTACCCCATTGGAATAAGACGTTTGAGTAACGATTCTATGTTCAGGTGATTAGAGATCAAACTGTACTTGAGGAATGTTTTGTAATACAGACCTTAAAAGTCCTAACAATCTTTTTATGTTATAGGATGGCGTAACGAGCTAAAGGCTCACCTGATGTTAAGTGGTTACCTTTGCCCATAACAACTGCAATACCACCTAGGCTGTTACCTAAATGGTACCGCAAGTCGGTTCGCCAAACTGAGACATGAAGGTGGAAAGTCTCATGCGATTGTAATTATAAATTATAATACGAATTAACAAAAAAGAACGAAGTAGATAGTTAAATATAGCGACTTATAAATATCTGTCCACACCATCTTTTAAACATAGCTGACGTTAAAGCAAAGCTGCGTTCCTCATCGTAGTCAATTAGCAAATGAAGGATTTTCGTACGTGACATCACTTTTATATTTCAACATTCATCAAAGATGTTTTGAACTACCCACATTTTTTTGACAATGACTCAAATAGGACCCGTTTGTCGTGTCGGTAAAGTTCTCACTCACGTAACCACGAAAACGTTTCACAAAATAAATGTTTATAAAATAATTTAAAGCTTCTACAAACACCCACAATGACTTCAGACGAATCAGAAATCGAAATGAAATCAGCGTTATCGAAAACTTCAAAGAAGAAGACGCCTAAGAGTCCTTTAGTAGATATATTAAAGAAGCAAGAAAAGAAGTTTACGACGAAAATGATGGTAAATGAAGCATTAACAGACTTGAAGAGTCGAAAAGGCGTATCTTTATACGCAATAAAAAAATATATAACAGAAAAATACAGCGTAGACATAGCTAAATTGAACTATCACATCAAGAAATACATAAAATCGGCCGTGGAAGATGGAATTATCATACAAATAAAAGGAATCGGAGCTTCGGGGTCATTTAAACTTGTTCCCGTCAAAGAAAAGAAACTTAAACCGAAGAAACCAGCGAAGGAGACGTCAGAAAAGACAAAAGATCCAGAGAAAAAGAAGAAATTAAAAGAAATATCTAAGAAAACAGCAGAAAAAAGCGTGAAAACAAAAATCAAACCCAAGAAAGACAAAATAGAAAAATCTGAAAGACCAAAAAAGAAGATTGATAAAGAAAAAGTGCCAAAAGAAAAGAAAGATGGCGAAGCAAAGATAAAGAAAGTGAAAATGGCTAAAGGCATGCAGACTCCCACCAAAAAGAAAGCCATGATGAGAAAAAGAAAAAGCATTGGTTCGATTATAAGACCACCGAAAATGAACCCGAGGGCAAAAGTTTAACAGGCTGTATTAATGATTTTTGTATGACTTCTTTTTTTGTTGATTTTTATATATCACTTTGATTATTAAAATAAATGATTGTAATTTTTTAAATGTTATTTTCTTTTCTATTGTCGATGTTGTGCATTGGTTATGCATGGACTATCATTATGTTATGCGGCCTCAAAGGCTCAAAGAACTGCCGGCAGGGCCCTGCACGCAGTCCTTGGCCAAATTGTACCTATAGTGCGTATATTTCCAGGGCCGACATTTTAAATCTGTACTGCGAACACGGACGAATAAAATAAGGCGGACGGAATCTCTCTAAGAAAAGATGATTGATTCAGCACTCATTTTTTTCCTAAACCCTCTATATTTCGACAGTATTTTAACACACCAGATAGATATTGTTATTTTATTTATCTACACTCATATCGTAAAATTCGAATTATGTACTCGAAAGTAATGTCATAATGACATACTTCACGCACATGCACATGTAATGAATTTAAAAAATTTCATTAGGATACACTTTGCTGAACAAAACAATGCAGTATTTTTTTTTTCCATAACTGCACACTTCAGCCCAACTAAGGAGTTTTTAATGCCACTTCGACCCAACCAAGGAGTTTTCAAACCTTTTTTTTAGCAATCGTACAGTTTGGCACCAATGAGTACACAAAATTCAGGGTGGCGCCACTAGTCATACATTGAAAAATGTTATCGTTTAAAATTGCGTTTTTGGAAGAACTATGGATTGTCATATTGCTTTTAATTATATTTAAGTGTTTACAGGCATATTTTTTGTATGATAAAACAGGGATTGACGGAATCCTGACAAGGATAGAAAATTAGTTCCGATTATAATGTTTTCGCCAGACTATATTTTATTATCTGTGTTGACACGCGCTAGGGCACGTGCGTGGCCGCGCGCCATGGTTTACTGGATTTGGTCATGGTTACTAGTAAATTTATTGTAATTGTTTACGTTATTATTATGGTTTTGTATGTCTAAAGTTTTATTCTGGGCAAAAATATCTGACTACAGCAGTGATACTGAACTGAGGAGAATATGACCCCGCCTGAATTTCTGGATGCAGCAACGTAAATGACGAACAATCTTTTACCAGAAAAATCAAGAAAAACTACGACTATGTTACCAAGATTTTGACTTTGGTATTTTATTTAAAATTGTATGAGTTTATATAAAATAGAGTATGAAACTGACATAACTAGGTATTAAAACACTCGTGTGATAATATTAATAACCTCACCTACGGCTCGGTTTTTAAACTCACACTCGTGTTTTAATAACCCCTGTTATGCAACAGTTTCATAAACTACTATTGTGACACTACGACAGTGACTACCGTCACACGAGATTTGTTGCATAATCGCGGCTGTTTGTCTTACTATGGGTGTGAATGTGTGCGTGCCAGCTAGTACTTTTAGGCGAACCGTCTTACTATGGGTGCTTCACTTTTTGTTTATCGAGATTCCGTCTGTCTTTTTTATTCGTCCATGGCCGCAACATGATAAATATTAAAAATATCCTGTACATTCGACAGACTGCATGCAGGGCCCTGCTAGTAACTTATAATTTTACAAGTAATCTGTGGCTCTGCTGGCAGCGCTTTGGGTTGGTCCAGCTGCTAGATATGATTTCAAGGTGATTTACTACTAATGAATAATGTTACTTTTGAAAGTGGCTGCAGTGCTTTTGTAATTATATTGTTATACGAAAGAGATGAAACAAGATTTGACTAGGACCTACCTACCCTCAACCAACACCCACTAAATATATATGTAATTATTAATTAGGTAGGACCTACCGCAATGAGCTGCCCGTATAACAATTTAACGGTTCTTTAGACATTTATTTCACAAAACAGAATAACACTGTTTGTGCTGTTTACTTCACAAAGGGGCTTCTAGGTTTCTACGCACCTATTTGTCAGGTAAATGTAAGGTAGAGAAATAATTTTATTATTTATTTATTTATTTACTTAAAAAAATTTACGCGAGTTACGAACGGTAGGTCTTATATAAAATAAAAAATTTGCAATTTTATAAAATAAATAAATTATTTATCTACCTATACAGTTAGTTACTAATAAAAAACATGAGACTTTCCATCTTCATGTCTCAGTTTGGAGAACCGACTTGCGGTACCATTTAGGCAACAGCCTAGGTGGTCTTGCAGTTGTTATGGGCAAAGGTAACCGCTTAACATCAGGTTGGCCTTTAGCTTGTTTCGCCATCCTATAGGTACCTTCCTAATAATTAAAAATAGATTTGTGAATGGGAATGGGCGGGCCATATCAGCAGAATGCATCCAGAAAGGTGGGCAAGGATCGCTACACATTGGGTGCCTCAGGAAGGAATCCGTCGCCTGACGAAGCCGAGGAAACGTTGGCGGGATGATCTGGATATGTTTCTCAAGAATTGGACTGAAGAAGCTACTGATAGGGAAGTTTGGAAGAATATGGGGGAGACCTTTGCCCAGCAGTGGGACAGTATAGGTTGACAAAAAAAAATTAAACTACGAGTAGGTATAGGTAATATTGATTTTTAAACATTGTGTGTAAATCGAGAAGAATGCACATAGTTCATTTATTACATGCCGAAACATAAATATCCTTATTGCCATTGAAGAAACTGGGTTGGTTAAACTACCAATTTATATGATTATGATTAGGTACGGAAACAGATTGTCAGATGATTGCCAGACAGTGAATGGAAGAGTTGGAAGGGGACGACCTCGGCGAACGTATTGCTATCAAATCGCGGACGTTCTCAAAAACCGACGAGCATGCATGACGAGGTTATTGAACGTAGATGAAGCGAAAGAGGTGTGTCAGGATCGTAGCAGGTGGAAATCCATAGTCTCTGCCTACCCCAATGGGAAACAGGCGTGATAATATGTATGTATGTATGTACGGAAACAGAAAAGAGATTTTGAGTTTATAATGTAACTAGGTACTTACATACCTAGTACGTGTTATTGAAATAACTGAAAACTTCTTAAGGGGTAATTATACTCATCAGTATGAATAAATTTTACTAAGAGACCAACCCTGAAATCGCGAAAAAATAATCAGCTGTTCCCTACATTTTGTCGATTTATGTGAGTGAACTGATGAGTATAATGACCCCTTAAGAGGTTTTCAGTTATTTCTATAACACGTTGTATACTTGCATATGAACCTAACTACCTATCTATTTATTTATTTTCCTTTTTTTTTACAAAATTATTTTGTTATTTATTTAGAATTTCAATGTAAGTATTTTTTTGACTTTACATAATGAGGTATGTTTATCAATGCTCCCCCCACCCCCTACCCCCTACGATACAGCCGATACAGCAGAAATCCTAGTGCAGGGCAACGTATTCCAGAAAAATAAAACATCGATAAAATCGATCCAAAATATAACTATAACATTGATTAATCTATCCAAAATGTTGCGGAAGATATAAGCGAAGTTAATGCTTATTTATTTATAAACATTGTCTCTAGATGCATAGCTATGATAAATAATAGAGTATGAACGATCACCGGTAATTCAGCCAACCCCTCCATTGGCATTAATGGGCGTTTACGCTCAACGGTATGGTATTTCAAAGTCACCCATTGACAAAATAATTACGTAAAAGTCACTCACATTTAAAGGGGAGATAGGGGCAATAATGTACTTTACTTTAAATGTGTACAGTCTAACCAAAATTGATTTATTATACCTAACTTTATAGATCGAATTAGGATCCTTTATGATTATGTATGACAGTTGATTGTATTGTGGTTTGCGGTCATTGGTCATTCAATATTGGACCGTAAGTATATGAGCAGATAAGATTT
This sequence comes from Asteroscopus sphinx, assembly GCA_949699075.1. Lineage (NCBI taxonomy): Eukaryota > Metazoa > Arthropoda > Insecta > Lepidoptera > Noctuidae > Asteroscopus > Asteroscopus sphinx. Next base: position 3,774,931 of record OX453029.1, on the reverse strand, counting down.
TTTTATTGTTGTCAATTAAGTAATGATATCTATTAAATACTATAGGTATTTGGTCTCGGACAACAAACCTTAAAGAATTTACGAGCTTTTAAAAAAGTGTTTTAAAACGAGGTTTTTTTTCATTTACGTTATTTATTTCGCGGAATTTAGATTTTTTTAATAAGGTAGACATAGTGTTATTCTTATTTTTTAAATATTATCACAGGTGTTTTAAACGATCGTCACATTGTTTTTATAACGTAAAATATTGCAACAATTGGCTAAAATTTTCTTCCTCACTCCGAAGTTGCACCTTTGCTGGTCTACAACAAAATATTGGTACCTAAGTACTTACGTGAGAGTATAAAATAGGTAATACTGTGCCTCTAGTGAAGTAGGGGTAGGTATAAGTCTAATTTTCTCTAGTGAAAAAGGGTTTCAGGGAGCTCAGAGACAAAATCGGACTTCAGACCTTTTTCACTTGAAGAAATCGGACTTATACCATTTTCCACAGAGTCACAGGACTAAACATTCAGAAAGTAAAATAAATTAAAATATGCAGAATCAGCACAAAATGAGCAATTCGATTTTTATGAAGTTATTAATATTAGTATAAAATAATACAAGAAAAGAATAAGCAGAAATCTTAAAGTTCATAAGGTAATCTTTACTGTTACTTAGGTTCAGAAAAACTTGACGTTGGTTACAGATAACAATCTTAATTTTATCATATAAAAATTACGCACAGACTACCCAGGCTGCAAGCTATAAAAGAAATACCAAATAGCCTAGAGTTTGAACACTTGCCTTCCGTGCCAAAAGGTCTAGGTTCGAACCCGGCCCACACCTTGTGTCTTCGAATGTATGTATGGATTAAAATATGTCGCGGGGAAACCTGCACACCCGACAGGGCTCGATAGTTTCTTCGATGCTAAGTTGGTAGGGAGGTCATGTCAGTTATGTGTAGATCCACACCAGGGCAGCGTGGTAGATTTATGTTGGCTTAAATTCCCATTCAGAGAAGAGACCCGTGTTGGCACTACTTGGGTAGTCCAGTTTAGTGCTAATTATATTTCTAGGCTGCAAGAGAAATTGTTTGAAAACTTAATTTAAAAGAGCAAGGTACAAAAAGTTCATCAGAAATAAAGAGATCAGCAATTTTGGCCCTAATTGAAATTCAGCAAATGGTTTCAGCCCAGGGTCTAAGAATCTTAAATACGTCCCTCCGAAAAAGTGCAAAACCAGCTTTTCTAAGCGAACGAAGTCTCGTAAATCGTTATGTTACCTCTAGGATGATTACAAAAAAGATTATCTAAATCCTCTAGTTACAAATAATATTGATATTTACCTTTTTCACAATTATTTTCAAGAAAAACTGTTAAAAATAAGATGAAAATCTGACTTTCTACCAGAAATCTTTGCCATAACGTTCCGACGGCAACCTCCTATGTCTATGTTTAACAAATCGATGTGTCCACTGAATAAAAGACGTAGTTTTAACAATTGTATATATTTCAACAAAGCATTGTGGCTCATTCACAATAAATAATGTTTTAACAATGTAACATGAGCCATAAAGTCAGCAAATAGGCCCAAATCGTATGAATAATTTATAATCGGCCATTCTACTACTAGCATGACATCACTATACGGAGAGAACAAAGTAACTAATTGATTATCAACCTTGTTTACCAAAAAATAAAGCTGATTATAAATCCATTACAAGTCAAAAATAATTTCTTAAGTCGCCTTTCCGTTTAAATCCGAAAAAAATTGCATCTATTATCTCACTCAAACTCGAGTTTTAATACCCGTAAGTAAGAAAGAGATAGACGTATATTTGTTGAGCTTACGCGGCTCGCAAAGAGGATATTGGGGTCATGGAACGTGTTTGAATTTCGAAACACGTTCCACCCAATACCGTGCGTTGTTATTCACTGTTTTATCATTGGTTAGGCGACCTCCGTACCAAAATGTGTAGTGTAAAACAAAATCGATACGCATTTGTACGTGAGTATCGCTTTTCTGTCGTTATCTTGATGTCGTTTTGAGTTTTGTGGTATACAAGCTATACACTGTGTCCGTATCTTTTATGTTATTCGTGCAGCCATTCCATTCGGAAAGATGTCCGGAGTAAGTTTAATCGTGACGTTTTGATACGTTTTCTATAGTTTTTTGACGTTTAAGAGGACACCATTGCTGTGGATTTGCGACGGTAAGACGCTTGCACCTTATTTGATATACATGCTCGTATAAAATTGTATTTTAACTTTGTTTTCGAAGGGAAATCGTCGAAAAATTGAATTTTAGTCCACGTACTGTGTTGTAACACTGAAATAACTTCGAATTTCGAGCGTGACGTCACGGCTATTTGAAATAGGAATTCAATTACTGATTCCGTTACTTTTATAATCGATTTGGTTTTTTTAATGCAGTTTTATTCGTGATAAATTGTGTTGTTATAATTATTTTTTTATAAAAATCGCATTTTTTATATATTTATGTATGTTTTTGCATAGATATAGCTGTTATAATAGTTAGTAACATATAATATATGCGTGTAAGATGGCTTCAAATGACAATTTATGCTGACATGGGAATCCGAGCTTCTTATTTCTTCACAGTAAAGGCTAAAATGCTGTTACTGCATATTTTGATTGGAATTGATCTTTTGTCTCTTTCTGACATTGTTTATTGTTGTGGTGCCGTCTCTTTCTTGCCCATGCGACTTATTTATAGAGGAGACGGCGGGTATGCCGTTCCCCTGTGGCGCCCTACATTAGCGATAGTGTTGTCATTCTGACGTGCGTTTTATCGACATAATTTATTATTGTCGATAAGTTTGCTATTTTTAAATAAAGTGTGACATGTGGATTTGTTGCATATATACCTTATCATCGGAGAATCTACACTCGAAGTTGTTGACGATTATGTATACCTAGGACAAACTGTCCAGCTAGGTAAGTCCAACTTCGAGAAAGAGGTCAATCGTCGAATCCGACTCGGTTGGGCAGCGTTCGGGAAGCTACGCAATATCTTCTCGTCCAAAATACCGCAGTGTCTCAAGACGAAAGTCTTTGACCAGTGTGTGTTGCCAGTAATTACTTCCGGTACTGAAACGTGGTCGCTCACAATGGGCCTGATAAGAAGGCTCAAAGTCACTCAAAGGGCAATGGAGAGGGCTATGCTCGGAGTGTCCCTGCGTGATTGAATCAGAAATGAGGAGATTCGCAGGAGAACGAAAGTAACCGACATAGCCCGAAGAATTGCCAAACTTAAGTGGCAGTGGGCGGGGCACATTGCTCGCAGAACGGATGGCCGATGGGGCAGTAAAGTTCTGGAGTGGCAACCGCGTACTGGAAGGCGCAGCGTGGGTAGGCCCCCCACAAGGTGGACCGACGACCTGGTGAAGGTCGCGGGAATCCGCTGGATGCGGAAGGCACAGGACCGGTCATTGTGGCGATGCTTGGGGGAGGCCTATGTCCAGCAGTGGACGTCTTTCGGCTGAAATGATGATGATGATGATGATACCTTATCATACTTTGCGTCTTATGTCAGGTTATATCATCGAATATGACCATAAATGAAAAGGAAGCTTAATAATAATGGTTTTACAAACAAGTTTATGATAGGTACGATAAAATATAATACAAGCTGACTAAGACTGAGAGAAAACTTAGACTGCTGTTACGGAGTTCACTTAGAATATTCTAGAACATTGAATTTTCCATAATCCATTGATATTCATATTACCTACGTCAAATGCAGCAAATAAATACCCGTAATGATTTATTTGTGATCAGTCTTTTAGGCCTAGGCTATGAGGCTGCCAGAAAAAATCGACCACCCTTTTTCTTTCCCTGGGTGTGAAAAAAGACTTCTTGGGAATTTGTCAAGATAGCGTACCAGTATCCTCATAGCATCCTACTTCGATTTGTCAAGTTCCAGTTTTAGGGTTCCATACCCAAAAGGTGCCAACGAGACCATATTTCTAAGCCTACGCCATCTATCCGTTCGTCCATTCGTCCATCTATCTGTCACAACAAGACTTTACCTTTTACCACGTTACTATGTTTTCATTAACTCGCTTTCGTCTGTCTGTTTTTCTGTTCGATACAAATTTTGCTATTGATTTTAAACTAAATTTCTAATAAGCTAGAGACTCGAAACTTAGCTCAGAATTGGATGACAATGCAATAACAACTCGCTTTCGTTTTAAAAACATGGTATACAAAAAAATCTTAACAGGCAGTCAGTTGAGATTTTCACTGAATATGTGTTACTATGGCAAATAACTACTAAAAATAACAAAAGTTTTTTTTTTACAAATATATGTGCTGGTGGAGGTACAGAACCCTTAGTGCGCGATTCCGACTCGTATTTTGGCCTATCCTATCAGGTCGTAAAACCCGCTGTTAAACCTAGGCCTCCTATGAGGCTCCTAATGATGGCTACAATGAACGCTCAGAGGGAAAATTGTCATAATCACCACGCGCGGCAGTCCGATGGGTGATCATGATCACAGTTTGTTCTTACTAGTTAATAGACGGCATCGGCAGGGCGCCCTGCTGCCAATTTTCTTGAGGCAAACCCGTTAGTCGTAATTTATTGCACCAACTACCTATTTTAGGGCTCCTCTTGAAAATAATTTTGATCGATCGGCATTGGACTAATGTCAATAAGTACTTTTGAAAAAAAAACTAGCACTGAATAGGTTTAATATGTCGTGTTTTTAGAATGTATTAATCCTTATTAGATTTGAAATTGTGTATTGTGTATAAATAAATAAAATAAATTAATATATTTTGTATATTTTTTATTAACGAATTAATAAATCTCTTAGAAACCTAGATGTTGTTACTTTTTGACATTGGTATTGGATTGGGATTGGAATTATTTTTAAGAATAACCTAACCCAGTTTTGCTTAGAGTGGTATTCCGCAAAAAGTACCACTCGTGGTGTTTATGGCAGTATTCCCACAGACAGTTCTTTATAGCGGCGGCTGTATAGGGGGTTTAAGCTATCCGGTTTACCAAAAACATTCGGGCTGTTAGTCGTTAATAATTCTGAATAATAAAATTTAGAGTAAATTTTCCTCATAGGAAATGTTATAGGGAAATTAATTAACAGTTAACAGAAGTTATTTTATTGTTTTTATCGCTTTCACGCAAGCAGGGCTAAATCTAAAGTTAGATGTAAATAAATAAAATAAAGTATTTTTAATGTATTGTACAGAAATGGCCCCAGTAAGATAAAATAAAAATGCTTGTGTCAGGGCTGCCTCGCAATTTCCCTTATTTAACAGTATTTTTTATTTCCACAATTTATATCTTTAGATTTGAAAGAAAAGAAAGAAAGAAAGAAATAAAAATAGTTTATTGTCACAGTTAACGACGCGCAACATTTAAAACACAGTGATAAACACAAGCAGGCAACTTATAGGTGGGGTTACATAGAAAGTAAAAACAAAAGACACATAGGTAAAAAATTAAGAAAGGACAGTCGATACAAAATATAAGAAAAGTATAGTTGACCGCATGACAGTGGCAACACCCGAGTCTGAAAATCGCCCTTACTGCTTACGAAATAAAGGCGCCGCCAGAGCCAAACTGTTACCACTGACGTACGGTCGACCGCACCTAAAATTACATAATAAAAATAAAATATCTTCGTTAGTTCTCAAGACAACCGGCCAATTGCACGCCGTAGCCGCGACAATGAGGTTCCCACTCAGCATGTTGCTGTGTAACAGATCAAGCCACTACACAGCGCTGATTGTCAGTGGGCCCCCCAAGAGTGACACAGACGGGAACCCAACATATACACGTCAGATAAAATAAAAATAAATACATTATACTAAATTCATATCATTAAAAATAAAGCTAAATACGATGACGCCAGAAATAAGTACCCTATCGAGGGATGCTTCCCACGCCGGTCGCCGGTACATATAGGTCACAACTGTTACGTAAGTAACTTTTAAATATAAATTGGCTGTTTATTTTTTTGATCTATTAATAGATATTTTTTGAATTTGTATTTAAAGCTTGCATTCACGATTTCGCTTCGCATACGTAAATGTGTTAAATATTAGAATAATTAGTAAGGATAGGCACATCTATTCGACTTAGAAATAACTACAAAGTTAATCGAGTCGGTCTGTTTCTCAATGGTATATTGCTGACGTCACCCCAAAGACTTATTCGAACGTGGAAGTTAAGTTCGATATCACGAGCAAAGTTCACAGTAGCTTACCGGCTAAACGGGCCTTACTGCCGACAGTTTCGAGCTCTGAACCAAATCGAGCTAATGTCAATAAAGAAATTCAGTACGAATTGACACTAACTCTAATTCAAATTCGATTGATATAGCACTCAATCCAGTCGGGAATTAAGGCCCCAGACAATGAACAGAAGTCGCAGGATCAAATTATGCTCGTGAGCGAATTTTTCTTTCCACAATTTGTAACACAAATCCTTATCTAAAATATTTGAAAATAATAAAAACATTATCGACACTCACCACATCACTAACTGCGATAAAAAAATAAAATGTCTGCCGCAGTTCGCGCCAAAGGGATTATTATTACTCTCATCCCTTATATACATAATAAACCTTATTTACTAGAGGCTAAAGTCCATATTCTATTGGTACATACTGATGCCTTTGTGGACGAAGGGATATTGGTGCGTCAAAGGAATTTAGACTTTATGAGGTAGTGTAAGAGTTCAAAATGTTGAAAGGGATGTAATAATAAGAGCAAATGGTATAGTTCTATTGAAATATCTCTGTGTGATTTATGAAGGGCTAAAGATGGTGGAGGTAAGAAAGTTTATTTTGATGTTTTATTCACGTTGGTGTGTTCTCCGTGCATTTCTCCGAAAAATGTGGATTGATTTTTGTTGTCGTTAACTTTTTTCATTGTGAAGTGATGACAAGTTTGTCTACATAACTTTTTTTTTTTGTGTTTTGGTTTTACGAACAATGAAGGTGACTATGTTTTTATTTGATATTTAATTTAAACAATAAAAGGTAGCCTCTTCCTTTGACACATACATCATCACGAGATTGGATACTACGTCACAACTGCTAACGAACCGTTATGCTTCGTGATTTGTAAAAATATTAAAATTGTCTTACGTAGATCTATCTGGCTATCGCGGGAAGAAAGAAGAAGAAAACCTTTATTATTATTAAATACCATGAACTATTACAATAACCATTTTTTCTGCTGCCTCTATGGCGATATCCTCTATTCAGTGAAGCAAAAAACTAAATGTAAACAAAGGAACAAATTATTCTATGTCAACGTCAAACGTCAAAGTAACCCGGCCGAATACAAAAGTATGCCTTGCAATGTGCTTTGGTAGTTTTTGTAGTACATCCTAATTTGTTACCTTAAAAATTACGAAATCTGATCTGGATGTCTAGGTTTTTGGGGTTCCGTAGTTCCTACAAGGAACCCTTATAGTTTCGTCATGTCCGTCCGTCTGTCCTAATCCTTTACAGCTTAATAACTTCTACAGTTATAAACATAACTAAATGAAATTTGGTAAAAAATAGTCTAGATATAGATCCCAATTTTAAAAGAATAAAAAAATCGTGATTACGTAATTTAGGGGTGGCGCCCATACATGTGAAATGGGGATGATTTTTTTTTTTTCGCTGCACTCGCTCATGTGGGGTATCATTGAATAGGTTTACTAAAATGAAGGTAATGTTTCATACACAACTTTTTTATCAGGTGTACCATCTGCGAAATATAGCTCGCCAAAGTGGCTCACAATGTGTCCCCCCCTGTCATTTCTAAACTATGCAAGGTAGAAAATATTATTCTTCCATGTTGATAGACCTTTATAAAAACTCTCTTAAAATTATTTTGAGTACTTATATAATGTGATTATAAATTTTCGAGTCATAGAGAGAAAACTGACAAATACTTAAGACGTCCTAGTTCAAAGGTCATTGATCTTAGACAAAAATGATCATAACAAAGAATGCTCCTTTAGTTTTTTTCTATTTAAAAAAATCTCAAAGAGTAACTTTGTGTTATGTTGACATGACACACTTCTTAAATATGGCCGCTATACAGCGCCATCTAGCAGTTATTAACAACACTGTCTGAGTCGCCAATGCTACCGTCTATTTCAAAAACTAAAATAGCCATGATTAATATTCGATTTGATTTGTTTGTAATTACACCTACTTAAGGAACCCTATAATACTGAGCATGGCCCGACATTCTCTTGGCCGGTTTTTTTCTTTTGAGGACATTGCCCATTCACAATTAGAACTTTTTCGCGTGTTCAGATTGCGCGCGCTAGTAACATATCCATACTTTTAAATATCATTGGCAATTAAGTAGTTCCTCCATATATCCGCTAGGGGCCCGACTAATTTACGAATAAAAGTCGACGAGTTCCATTTATTCGTCCTAGAGACAGAATCGGACCGTTAACGATAGGCTGGAAATGAGTAGAATTGGCCCTCTGCCTTTGTCTGCCCGTCCGCCGTCCCCTTGACCGAGTTATTCTCAAGAATCGAAAACAAACTATCAGACGCGACTGACAGTCACGACTTAATACTTACACTTCTACTTAGACTGCACATCGCGACAGACGCTGGGCGAGTTAAGAAAACATCCGGAGAGCTAGATATTCGTCGGACGTCCGAGTGTTCAAGATCACGTCCGTGACTTATCGCTCATAGTTTGCAAACATAGGTGTAAAGTTATTGACCAGATACAGCACAGCATCAGTCACTACCGTCGGTCGCGACTGTAAGTCGAGTTGGCGATCTAGATAGTCGTCGGACGTCCGAGCGCTCAAGGTCACGTCCGCGACTTATCGCTAATAGTTTTCAAACATAGGTGTAAATTTATTGACCAGATACAGCACAGCATTCACTACCGTCGGTCGAGACAGAAAGTCGAGTTGGCGACCTAGATAGTTGTCGGACGTCCGAGCGCTCAAGGTCACGTCCGTGACTTATCGCTTATAGTTTTCAAACATAGTTGTTTATTGACCAAATACAGCACAGAAACAGTCACTACCGTCGGTCGCGAATGTAAGTCGCGTCATTTGTTTATAAATATATAGAGACGTATCTAAGCGTGAACTCATGCTTCCAACTGTCAAAATGCAATGCTATTTGACAGTTGGAAGCATGAGTTCACGCTTACATTTGTTATCTTTATCTCTGTCTCCCCCAATAGGTCAATATTCCGGTTGGAGCATCAAACATTATAAACTCGTCAGGGTACGATAATACAGAGCGCTACAGAAGGTCACTCAATAAGTCACATGACACATCACAGAAATAGATAGAAAGGAAAAGTAGGCAGGGCGTGCATACCAACACTCTGCACCATAGTACAGGGCATTTTAGATCCTTTCTCAGTACGCCTTATGACTTGTTTCTGTAAATACTGTAACAAAAACCCGCAAAAATTGCCTTATTGTGCTGTTTCTAACTGCAGAAACAAAAGCCGTAAAGTACATTTGATTAAAGTTAATATTTAAAAATTAATGACGTCAATATGTAAGGCGTAGTTTCTTCGAAAGTTGCCACGTATGAATCGCAAGTAAAATTGTGATTACAAACATTCTACTCTACCTATTTCTGTGTGACACAGTATCCCAAGATATCACGTTACCGCAAATCCGCACCGCATTCGTCGCTCGCGTAGGACAACGGGTTAAGGAAAACTTGTTCAACCAGATAAATATGTAGGTACCTAAATAATAATGTTATTAACATTTATTTGTTTTTGTTAACAGATGCAGCAACCAATGAACCAACCAGAACCCATTGGGTAAGTGTTTTTTTATTTCACGATTTCAGGGTTGTCTCTTTATTAAAAGTTGTTCTATGCTATGGCCTGAATGAGCTCTTCAAATGTTGTTCCAGATCAAAGTGAGATTTATAGCTGTCGAAGCACTCATGACACTGGAAAAGTCCTTGTAAGGAACGTTTTCTGGTCAATTATTTGTTTGAAATCAATTTTGAATTGGCGGGGGGCGGTGAGTGACCGTTCTGTACGTTAGTACTATTAGATATTCTGTGCTTCTACTTCAGGATCTCTTGAAAATTGGGTTGTGATAGTCTCATTACAGCAGTATCTACGTATACATTATCTGTCTCAATAGGGACATGGTGTGATGATATTTTTGTCTGCAGGGGCCAGCAGGCGATGTCACAGCAGATGGTACTGTGTCCAGTGCGGTTTGTGTACGAGACGCAGGTGTTGGTCCAACCTGGTGAGTGTTGTTTATCTCAACTTATCTCAACTATGCTGGTTGGCTTTCACTCTAACCAGATGTGAATATTATCAGTATTTTACTCAGAGCATTTCGGCAACCCAATTACTGGGAGATAATGGTATCCTGTCCCAAGGCCGGAATATTTGTCAGTATTATAATTATTCTAATGCCGGGTACAGAGCAAGCGAACGAAGACAAGCGAAGGCGAACAGTGATTTTTGCCGATGGACACCGCACGCTCATTCGCCTTCACTGTTGTGTCCACATAATGTGATCGCCAGCTAAAAACACGGCTGAACCTTCGTTCGCTTGGTCTGTAACTGTATAAGAAACTTCATAAAAGAAACAGCTCATTATGTACCACTTATAGGAAGATGTTTTACAACCTAATTTAAGATCAAATATTAGGTAATGTAATTGTAGCCCATTAATTTCAGGAGACCAGATCACACCGAACCAAACCTTCTTTCTGAATCCTCAAAACACACCACCATGGATGCAGAACCGACCTGCAGCACAACCCAACCAAGTGGTCTACGTGCAGCAGATGCCAAACAACATGATGCACACGGTCCAACAGCATATGGACCAAAATCAATTGTACCTACAACAAAACTTCGCCAACTTCCAACTCCAACAACACATGTTGGCCCAAAACCAAGAAATGAGACCCGGCATGCAATTGGCGAACATTGTGCCAAATATGGTGCAGAATGTCCAACAAAGTATACAACAAAATATACAGAGCAACGAAAGAAATGTGAACCAGAATGCTACAGTACAGATGCAAGCAAATACACAGCAGATACAAAATCAAATGAATGTCAGACAGATTCAAAACCAGGGTAATCAGAATGTTGAATTACAAAGACACTTACTCATGAATACAAGGCCGCAAATGACCCAACAAATGCACATATCAAGGCCTGTTATGTCCCTAGGTCAATTCCAGAACTTGGGCAACATGCAGAATGTACAAATACAGCATACAAATGTTGGTCCTTTCATGCAACAAATTGGACAGCGTCCACTCCCTCAAAATGTGAACGCTGTAAGACCACAAGTTGTAGCAAATAATGTAATGAACGTACAACCAATACAGTCCGTAGCTAAAGTTAGAGAATTACCACCTGCAGAAGTCAATAAGCCCATGAGCAATACTGCTGGACCACCAGTATCAGCTGTACCAAATGTTAGAAACTTTGCACAAAATTATAATTGTAGACCCATACAACCAAGGCGGAGATTCCCTGACAATACAAACAAACAAAATGTTCCGGTACAAACTTCACAAGCTCAACATATACCTATTCAAACGGCACCAACTCATTCGACACCTACTCATTTGGCACCAACTCATTCGGCACCAACTCATACGGCACCAACTCATACGGCACCAACTCATACGGCACCAACTCATTCGGCACCAACTTATTCAGCACCAACTTATTCGGCACCGACTTATTCGGCACCAACTAATTCGACACCAACTTATTCAGCACCAACTCAAACGGCACCAACTCAACATATACCAATGCAAACGGCACCAAATCATATGGTACCAACTCAAACGGCACCAACCCAAACGGCACCAACTCAAACGGCACCCACTCAAACGACACCAACTCAAACGGCACCAACTCAACATATACCAGTTCAAACGGCACCAACTCAATATAACCCTGAGAAGAGCAACAGCCATCAGATGATCACAAACATTGCTGCCAACACAACCTTTCTAAATAACCCAAATGTTAGTCGAAAAAGAAAGAGCGAATCGCCAGACGAAACACAAAATAAAATGCCAGCACAACCAATGAAACCAATTTATAAAAATCTTCAACAGGGTATTATAATAACAAAATTATGTAATGAAATAGGTACAAATACAAGTCCTGTACATAAACCAAATATAAACGTCAATAATCCAGCATTTCAAATGAATTATAACCCACAAATGATGATGGTTGAAAAGACAGAACAAATAGGTCAAAATTTAAATAAAAATACCACTGAAGCAAGACCTGTAAATACTCCGGTACAAAATGAAAGCGATAAACTAATAAGGAATACAGTGTATACCCAAGCTCGTGGTAGATTATTACAAGACAAAATAAGTGAGAATGTAATACCTACACCGATACCACCACAACCCATAGAAAACAAAGTACCTGAAAATGTCCAAAACATAACTGAGAAACCGATAACCACAGAGGTGACTGAAACCGTTCCCATGATGATTGACACACAAACTGAAAAAGCTAAAACAGTTACTGAAGCACAAACTGAAAAACCTACAACAGTCAAACCTGAAACAGTTGTAAGTAAAAAGATTGAAACGCCTGAAAGTAATCCAAAAACAGTAGTAACAGAGCAAGAAAAAGTTAAGAAAGAAATCAAAATAGAAAGTAAAGAAAGTAATGTTAATGAACAAGCTAGTCAAATTAAAGGAGATAAGTTAGAAGCAACGGAGCAAGTTAGCGAAGTAAAAGATGAAAAGGTAGAAGTGACTGATAAAATTGTTACAAAACAAGATATTTTAACACATGTAGTAGACGGATATGTCATCCAAGAATCAAATTTTGCTTTTCCAGTGAGTACAAATACTTAATTGTAATCTACTTTGTCCTTGCCTTTTCACAATCATGTTGAAACGCCAATATCTATTGCGACGCCTTTAGACATCATTTCAGCTAAAAGACTGCGGACTGCGATAGTCTGAGTTGATTGAGCAGGATTCGAACCTGCGGGTCCTGCGACTCCTGGTTCAGTACACCAGTGCTTTAGCCGCTCAGCTATCGCGATCTCTGCTAGTGGTATCGAATTTAACTTCCACTTTGATACGTCTTTGGGTGACGTTTCGTTGACGTCCTTCGAAATTTAATTTTGAAATTGATTGCTTCAATAAATCAACTCAGACCATAGCAGTCTACTGCTCCAGATCTTCTAAATAAAGCACTTCCTTAAATTCTTTCATCTTTTCACTCATCTAAAATGCCACAAAATAGAAATAATTCTAATAATATTTAATTTACAGATCAGAAAACCGCTTAAAGAAAAAACGCTATACGCGAACCCGAAAGCAGAATCAGAGTCCACGGATGCTCTAAAAGAATGTATGAAAGAAGAAATGAAGAATACAGCTGTTGACGTACAGCTACTACCTTTCCATTATCTCCTTCTGCATTGCGAGAAGAAGGTTGAAGAAGACGAGAAAGAAGAAAGTGGGAAACCTAGTCCATTTTCTGATTTACCACATACTACTGTCAAGGCTTGGACGGTAAGTAATTAAACATACATACATACAATACAATGAAGAGATTCGCAGGAGAACGAAAGTAACCGACATAGCCCGAAGAATTGCCAAACTTAAGTGACAGTGGGCGGGGCACATTGCTTTCAGAACGGATGGCCGATGGGTCAGTAAAGTTCTGGAGTGGCGACCGCGTACTAGAAGGTGCAGCGTGGGTAGGCCCCCCACAAGGAGGACCGACGACCTGATGAAGGTCGCGGGAATCCGCTGGATGCGGAAAGCGCAGAACGGTTGTTGTGGCGATGCTTGGGGGAGGTCTATGCCCAGCAGTGGACGTCTTTCGGTTGAAATGATGATGATGATGATGACATACAATACATAACACCCTGTCTCGATCGTGTCTCGTTTCATCACTAAGCTTTATGAAAATAGCTCATGTAGTTAAGTCACCAAAGTTGGTAATAGGGCTGACGGCACAGGACGTACTAGACATAATATATTTCAATCAGGAAGTAGTAGAGCATGTAAAGGAGCTCGTCAGGGGAAGTATTACCACCGTACCTACTTCTGCCGCCAAACAGCTAATGCTTGCATTGTTGTATTCCGGTGTGAAGAGTACGGGTGCCGGTGACATTACAATCACATGAGACTTTCCATCTTTAAGTCTCAGTTTGGCGAGCCGACTTGCGGTTCCATTTAGGCAACAGCTTAGGTGGTATTGCAGTTGTTATGGGCAAAGCCTAGTATCAGGTGGGACTTTACCTCGTTTTGCTAGCCGATGCCATAAAAATTTAATCGGAGTGTTTTTTTAAACAGCTGCTTCTGAAAACTAGAATTAGCTGAAAATTATAAAACACTACAAAAAAAAAAAATAGTGATCGCAGTTTTTTGTTATTAGTAGACAGACGCTTCGGCTCATTCCTTTCAGAATATCACTTACGGGAAGAGATAGCATGTCCTATTATTTATCTTACTCCAGCTTATGTACTACCTAATTTACTTTTCAACATTTCCACAGGTCGAGGACCTATCAAGCCATCTGTTGAAATTCGACTGGAAAGACACAGCATTAGTTTTCCAAGACCATGAAATAGATGGAGAGTCTCTATTCCTTGTCTCAAAGACACAACTAGTAAGCATTGGAGTGACGGAAGAAAATGCAGACGCTATCTGCGACTTCGTTAAGAGCTGATTGATACAAGCCTGGGAGGAACCTTTAGATTATAATAGGGTAAAAAAATCCACTGTTATCCAGCTATCACCCTCCAATCGGTCCTCCGATAATCGATTACACAAAAATCGGTGCTTTTATACTCGGTTAGCTAATCAAAAGTCCAATTACTTAAACACATGGCTTTGCAATTGTCGTTCCTCAAATCGGTCATACTATAATCGGTTTTGTGCCCATGTTAAGAGATCTGTTCAACATCCAGTTGCTCAAATGAACGCTGTAAATAGAACAGATGATGATATGATGGATATGTATAGTATAGAGATACTAAGAAATACTAGTATTAAAAAATCTAGGATCTTTACTCAATACTGTGACTGCAAATCTATAAAAATGAGGCTCCTGAGGCGTAAATACATTCGCGATAATACTACCGTACCAGAAATACGAAGCAAATACACCTTAGTCCATATGCCAATTGATAACCAAAGAGAAATTGTTAAACGGAAAAACGTGACACTTAAAAAAATACCTGAAATTGTTGAAAAGACTGAAGAGAATATTGAAATCAAGATTGAAACCAATAATAACAAGCTTAAAATTAATGAAAAGACTGAAGAACTAGAAACATCTGATGAGAAGGTTGAAATAGATGAAAAAACTCAAGAAAATATTGAAAATCCTAATAAGAAACTTGAAGTGAAAGAAAAAACCAAAATCAGACAAGACAATGATGAAATTAATATTGTCCAAAAGTACAATAAAGACAAACAAATCAGTATAGAGAAAGACCAAAAGTTACAAGCAATTGCTAAAATTGTTTTGACACGAACTAATGTTAATAAACGTAAATTTATAGAAAAAGCATCGAAAAGTAATAAGACTAAAGAAATAATAAATACTAAGACGCTAACTGTAAACGTTAGACGGATTGATATAGATAGAGATATCGTTGAAAATGAACCAGAAGCTATAAAAAATACTAAAGATGAATATCAAAACAAGCTAGCAATAGATAGAAGCAGTGTTCATGAAAAAAATTATAAAGAAAATGGTAAAAAATGGGAAGAAAATAAACTTGTATCAAAAGAAGAAACACGATTCGTTTTAACTCATGTTGTGGACGGATACATTATTCAAGAATCGAATTTCGCTTTCCCTGTAAGTATAAAACATTCTATTACTCTGGAAAAATATTAAATAAACTATTTTCTATGTTTTGTTTACCTTGAGTTCCTTAAAAGGCAATTGAAAGTTTATTTCAAGAGCATTTGCAACAGCAAAAACCTTGGATGCTAAAATAATTTTGGTAGCCAAGTCCGCGAAGCCAAATCAACCGAAAAATGAAACGTATGGTGTTGACCCGACAGAAGTGAAGCTCTCTTTTGTAATCTGTCGAAACCCAAACGCTCATTAAAAAATCTTCGTTCAAAAATTCTTTCTCTAAGATATTAATTAGATCTGGAAGAACGGCACTCATCTTCAGCCGAATTTTTATCGACTGGAATGGAACCATCCTAAACAAAAGGAAAATTTGTTGATGACGACACATTTTAAAAAGAAAAATATGTTTTTCAGATCAGAAAGCCAAAACGAAGAACACCATCTAAGACTACAAAAAGAGAAGAATCTGCACCAATAACGAGTGAAGAAGATAAAGGTAATGAAAAAGATACAGGCGGAAAAGGGAAGAAGATAGTTGATGGCAAAAATGGTGGGAAGACCAATCCTCGAGCGGGTACAGCATTCTACTGTCAAATATTGGACGGTAAGACAGTTCTACTAAAATTATAGTCAGTGTTATCCAAAAAAAAATTGATATAATTGCCACTTACACAAATTTGAACTTTACTCTCATGTTAACTAAGTCGAATTCAGAATAACAAAAACTGTTAAAAGGTCTTAAAAATATTTAGGTACGTTGCAAAGGAAATGGATGTTTTTGTCTTGTTATGTAGGGTCTCTAATCCGAAATCATTAATAAATTGTAAATTAGATTGACAATATTTGACATAGACTTTAGAAACTTTTTGGAAAGAACATCATAGGCGCCCAACAGTATATTGACGATTTTAAACCTTAATACATTTGCTTTTAGGTAGTTTTCTGTAAAAAATACAGATTGTTGTTTGTTACTTTTCTTGAAAAACCTGGAATTCCTCTTATTCAGTACAATCATTATGTAACACAAAACTTTGAATTACTGTCAGTTAGTGGTGTGAACCGGTTCTCAAAAAACCGGATAATCACCGGTTAGAGTGAGTACCGGAGACTAATCGGTGATTGCACTAAACTACCGGTTATTTCATTTGTTGCATAAAGCACCCAAATGTGCTGTGAAATGTGCCTTTTTTTTCTTTTTTTAGCGTGTTTTTTTCTTCTCACATGTATATATTTAGAGTATTTTGAAAAACCGGAGAATATCCGGATAATCTCCGGTGATTCAATAAAATCTCCGCATAATCTCCGGAGGCTGAAAATGCCTCCGGTTCACACCACTACTGTCAGTCCTTAAAATACATATTACCCACAGTGGCCTGGGGCCCTTGAATGTCAAGGAGGCAACACCAATACCTGCTGTCTTTTTCACTCAAAGCGACTAGCGAAAAAGACAACGGGTATTGGTGTTCCTTTTGCAAACAAAAACATCCTATTCATTGAACCCACCCGATCCATTTTTGCCACCGAGACCATAATAAGGTTCCAAAAAAGACAGCTACTAGCTACGGCCCTGATTACCCAGACATCAATAATTCGATCTTCTTCGTTATAGCCTTTTGACCTTCCATCCCGAATCATCATCATCATCATTTCAGCCGAAAGACGTCCACTGCTGGACATAGGCCTCCCCCAACCATCGCCACAACGACCGGTCCTGCGCTTTCCGCATCCAGCGGAGTCCCGCGACCTTCAGCAGGTTGTCGGCCTACCCACGCTGCGCCTTCCAGTACGCGGTCGCCACTCCAGAACTTTACGGCCCCATCGGCCATCCGTTCTACAAGCAATGTGCCCCGCCCACTGCCACTTAAGTTTGGCAATTCTTCGGGCTATGTCTGTTACTTTCGTTCTTCTGCGAATCTCCTCATTTCTGATTCGATCACGCAGGGACACTCCAAGCATAGCCCTCTGCATTGCCCTTTGAGTGACTTTGAGCCTTCTTATCAGGCCCATTGTGAGCGACCATCCCGAATAGGGTTACCATATTTATATTGAATTGATTGCCTCGTTGGTCTAGTGGTTGCAAGAGTGACTGCTGAGCGTGGGGTCCTGGGTTCGATTCCCGGGTCGGGCAAAGTGTTATTAGGTTTTTACATTAGGAAATTCTCAGTAGCAGCCCGGAGTCTGGGTTTGTGCCCGGTCAATGGCAATCATAACTGGCGAAATGTGGGCGTACTATTACACCTCTGCCTACCCCTTCGGGGAAATATAGGCGTGATGTTATGTTATGTTATATTTATATGGCAGGCATTAGCCGTCTGTGACAGGCATTTTAAGGGTTTGATAGGCTAGCAGTGATCTGAGACAGGCATTTTTGAATTTCATGAGCGTACCTAGGTAATCGCGCGTAAGTTTTTTTTTCATTATACTGCGTTTTACCGGGTTTTAGCTTAGACAATATTGTTTTCCCGGGACGTGCCCAAGGCATAGCACTAGAGGGGCACCGGCGCGGTCCAATGGAGTTCCCCGAGCTCCTCTATTTTGTGCAGAGGATGGCCACCGTGTGGTTTTAGCCGTTAAGAGTCCGACATACCCCTCCGCCGTCCCCAGACGGAGGGTAACCATGAGGATTTCCACCCGATAAAAAAGGCCTTTTTCTACAAAACCTGGCATTGGCACCCTCACAGACCAGTAAGCCTCTAGACGCTGGTTAGCCGGATACCCGGGGATCACAAAGCATATGCAGTAGTACTGTACGCCATACGCCTCGCCGCCAATCGGGACGCGTCACTCTGTCAACGAGCGGCACCAACCATACCACCGAACTTTTGAGCCGACCAATCATAACGCGCCGTCCGCCCCCTTTACCCCGCCAACATATTTTACGACTGTGTTCTCATGCAAATGTTTATGCGGTGTCTTAAGGTTTACTGGTTTACACCCTAGATAGTCATCCCTTTTTAGGGTTCCGAAGTCCTACAAGGAACCCTTATAGTTTCGTCATGTCCGTCCGTCTGTCCGTCTGTCCGTCTGTCCTAATCCTTTACAGCTTAATAACTTCTACAGTTATAAACATAAGTAAATGAAATTTTGTTAAAAAATATTCTACATATAGATCTCAATTTTAAAAGAATAAAAAAATCGTTTTTACGTATTTTAGGGGTGGCGTCCATACATGTGAAATGGGGATGAATAATTTTTTTTCGCTGCTCCCCCTCGTGTGGGGTATCATTGAATAGGTCTACTAAAATGAAGGTAATGTTTCATACACCACTTTTTTATCAGGTGTACCATCTGCGAAATATAGCCCGCCAAAGTGGCTTGCAATGTGTCCCCCCCCCTGCCATTTCTAAACTATGCAACGTAGAAAGTTATAATCTTCCACATTGATAGACCTTTGTGAAAACTCTCTTTTAAAATTATTTCAAGTATAATGTGATTATAATTTTTTGAGTTATAGAGAGAAAACTGAAAAATACTTAAAACGTCCTAGTTCAAAGGTCATTGACCTTAGAGAAAAATTATCATAGCAAATAATGCTCCTTTAGCTACTTTCTATTTGTTAAAATCACAAAAAGTAACTTTGACACTTCTTAAATTTGGCTTCTTGAATTTATCGCTAGATGGCGCTACTAACAACACGCTCTGAGTCGCGAATGCTGCCGATTATTGCAAAAACTAAAATAGCCATGATTAATATTCGATTTGATTCGTTTGTTATTACACCTACTTAAGGAACCCTATAATACTGAGCATGGCCCGACATGCTCTTGACCGGTTTTTTTGAAATGGTAACCTTGATCCCGAAGATCATAAACTCAGCTTATCGCAGTCCACTGCTGGACATAGCCCTCTCCCAAGTTGCACAACACTCGGTCCACCGCCTTCCGTATCCAGTCCTTTCCAGCTACCTTCATCAGGTTGTCAGTCCACCTACAGCCCCACGCGCCCTACGCTGCGTTTGCCGATTCGTGGTCTCCAGTCAAGGACTCGTCTCCTTCGACAGACATGGCCAGCCCACTGCAAGTTCCGATCTCTATCCCCTCAGCCAAAATTCACATAATTCTAAACCATTTCTTCCTTTAGGTGCGCCACAATACTCGGTCCTCCGCTTTCTGCACCCAGTCCTTTCCAGCTACCTTCATCAGATTATCAGTCCACCTGGCTGGGGGGTGTCCTACGCTGCGTTTGCCGATTTGCGGTTGGTCGGTTCTTCGACAGACATGGCCAGCCCTCTGCCACTTCCGATATCTATCCCGAAGAACACACCGAAAATTCACACAATAAGGATATTTTTTTTTTGTTCGTAGGTATTTATTAGAAATCTCGAAGCTTTTTCAAGAAAATTAAGAAACAGTGAAGAAATCAATAAAATATTTAATAAAGTGTCCAAGTTATAAGCGATTTTTTGTTCACTAGACAGAGACAGCGCTATCAAAGTATGACGTCATTGTTCAAAACCTTCATAGTAACTTGACATCTCTGTGAACATCAATGTTGGTTTGGAACAAAAATACCATTGCCAATGCCAAGGGGGCATTTTAAATAAGGGGGCAATAAATGTATTATTATTATTCCATTTATTAAACTTATCCACTTATTGATTACATTTTTAAATATTTTTAAAACAAAAAAAAAAAAACTTTAAAAAATATAAAAAATAGTAACAAATCGGGAACAGGGTCCAAGCTACCGGCGGTCAGGGCCTCAGAGAGAGGAACTTCCTCACGATACGCGTCGTGTCAAGAAGTACCGGTTTCTGTATCAAGCCCTTGACCCAACCACCAACGAGAGCCTCTGTAGGTGTGTGTCGAGGCTCTTAGCTATTAAGCCATTGGCCGTAATGACTATCGGCACGATGACTGCTGACTCAACATCCCACATGTCGACAACCTCGTGTGCCAAGTCAACATATTTAATTTCTTTATATTTTTCGGCCTTCACGAGATTCCCGTCATGCGGGACGATGACAATCATCGTGCGGCGCTCTGATCGATCTATCACCACTATATCAGGCTTGTTGTGAACAATAGTCTTATCAGTGATGATAGACCGATCTCAGTACAATGTCACATGACCATTATCAAGAACTGTGTCGGGCAGATACTTGTAGTAAGGTACTTCTGTGTCCACAAGGTTGTACTTCAGGGCAAGTTGCTGGTGAATAATCCTGGCCACTAGGTTGTGTCTATGCAAATATTCACCGTTAGCAAGACGAGAACAACCAGAAATAATGTGACGGATGGATTCCCCGGGACAGTGGCATGCCCGACATATGTCAACTGTGCCGTCCTTAACAATATATTTCCGGTAATTGTTCGTCATGACAACTTCGTCCATTATCGCACAGACTAAACCTTCGGTCTCTCCGAAGACATCACCGAAACGTAACCAGGACACGGACGCTAGAAAGTCTACATCAGCCCATGAAGAGCCCGGTAGAAGCGTCCGTGAAGCTCCTTGCTCTGCCATACCACCCTGCGGCCATTGGTATCCAGTACCACAGGTTTGCGCCAGTTCTCCTTAGCCAAAGAGAGCGGGGTGAGTCCTTTGTCCACTGCGACTACATCTCGGTGCATCCCCCGGTCGGCTTGGGTGAAATACTCCCTAAGACTGCACACCTCACGGTTGTAAGGGTCTTAGCATTAAGAAAGCCTCGGCCCCCACACTTCCGCGGGATGTACAGCCTCATTACCGAAGAGCGTGGGTGATGCATTCGATAAGCTGTCAGCAGTGTACGAACCCTTCTATCTAGGGCGTCAAGTTCCGTCTGAGTCCATTTAAGTATGCCGAAGGAGTACATCAAGACCGGCAAGACCCAACCGTTGAAGGCGCGCACCTTATTTCCGTCCGACAAAAGACTTATTATATTATTATTAAAAAGCGTGTATCTCTTCCATTTTTTCATGGATTTTATGATTTTTTTCAACAATGTTGTCATTTTTGTACCTTCTTTTAAATAATATAACTATTTTGGTATTTTTTAACAGAAGTAAACTACTGAATTCTAAACCATTTCTTTCTTCCATCCACAGGTTGAAGATCTAACGAACCATCTTCTGAAATACAACTGAAGGACACCGTTAACAGTTCTCCAAGATCATGAGGTTGATGGACGTCTCTACTCCTGGTAACGAAGACAGAACTGATCACTATAGGAGTGAGTAAGGAACATGCTAAAGTTATCTAGAATTTTGTTCAAGATCTTTTTCTCAGTAGCAGCCCGGAGTCTGGATTTGTGCCCGGTCAGTGGCAATAGGCTCGCCCCCTATTACATGGGACTATAACATAACTGGCGAAATTTGGGTGTACTATTACACCTCTGCCTACCCCTTCGGGGAAATACAGGCGTGATGTTATGTTATGTTATGTTGTTGTTCAGAGCGGGTCATTTGGTGAAAAGTGAGGGTCAAGTGGACTTTGGAAAAGCTGAGGCAGGTCAATTTATCGAGCGATCTTTTAGTGAGGGTTTAAATGTTGGTAATAAAATTATCCGTGTATTTATGACCATTATCAGAGACAAGGGTAATATTCGAGATATAGAACGATTATGCTTGGAATGGGTAATAACTTCTTCGTTAAATATACAACGTGTTATTGAAATAACTGAAAACCTCTCAAGGGGTCATTGTACTCATCACTATGAACAACTTTTATTATGACCAACCCTGAAATTGCGAAAAAAAATCAGCTGATCCATATATTTTTATGAGATTCATGTGTCAGCATATATTTTTTTCGCGTTTTCAGGGTTGGTCCCATAGTAAAAGTTGTTCATAATGATGAGTACAATGACCCCTTTTCGTTTCCAAAACCAACGAAAATTCACCGTGTATAGAAAATCGGCCAACAACCGATGTGAATCGACCTATCGACTGCTGTCGAGAAATTTATAGCTTTCAGTACAAAATCGGTGACTGATAAAAAACTGGATGATTCGACGATAACATAGTATAAATTGAAGGACTGAGACAGGCCTTTTTTGGTGGACTGTGATAGGTTGATTGGATTTATCATACCAGTGTTGCTAGGTTGCTACCTATATATACTACTATTATGGCGTTGAAAGGAAATAACATTTAAAAAACAATCTAACAGTCTATGGCTCGATACCACTTTTGGATTGGTATCACTGACCTTTATTAAGTACAATAGAGGTTAGTGATTGATATCGATACAAATCACTTGCATAGTTACATCACAGAAATAGATACATCCCTATTAACTCGACTAAAGAGTAATTGAGACCCAATAATGTGCATGTGGATTTTATTTTCGTAGTTCTACAAAAAGGCCAATTTTAGTGTGATTTATCTCTCCCTATTTCTGGAAGGCAGAAAAACTTACAGCTATAATTAATATCCTATCTATCCACGATTTGCCCTTTATACTAAAAATAGAAATTTTACATTTATACTCCGTACAAATTATGTCACATTTCTATTTCTAGTACAGTCGAACAAAGCAATTAGTATACAGGGTCACCAGATATAGATGAAGATTTCTCAGGAAGTTATTATAGAGTGATTTGATTAGGGTTTTGTATAAATACAGTTTAATTTTGTCCGTTATTAAAATGATATTTCACTCGAAAACATCCATAATCTTCTGAGAAAACTTCATTTATATTTCTCTACCCTGTATACCAATTGCTTTGTTAGACTGCACCTACTTAATCTAAAATCATGGATTATCTATCCATGATTTTATTATGATTAATGAGGGTATTAATTTTGTCCGTTAATCTGTTGTAAAATCTCAATTAAATTGTCAACTGCTGTAACTAGTCGTCAAAAATACGAAAGTCGACTCCACAATTCCGCAATACCAATTTATGCATGATTTTACGTAAATATCACCTTTACGACCGTTATGTCAACAAGCTTGGATTAATTTGAAGTTTTTGTAATGGCAAACTAGTTCGCGGAATTGCGGATTTTACTTAAACACAGACCTTAGGGTGGTATGCCACTCGTCGAATTTCTTTGTCCAATCCAATTTATTTGATGATCAGTGATAAAATACATACAACATTTGATGATAATCATTTAATTTCTTTGATCAAAGTCACATTTGGATAAAGAAATGTGACCAGTGGCATACCACCCTAACTTAAACAACCAATCGCTTGACACGTGATTTGACAGCAATTTCTTGAGTTGACCAGACTATCAGAAACCAGGATTCAACCTTTTCTTTTAATCCCGGATCGAAATAGGATAGATATAAAACGTGTAACAGAAAAGTGTAGTCATATTTGGGGAGCTCATTCAGGGAATGCATCAAACAACTTTTACAATGGGGTCAACCCTGAAATCGCATACATGATAAGTAGCTAGATTTAAATTTCTATGACCTTCTTATAGGACAATTCTATTGTAAATATTCAGGCCACTAGCGCCCATCTTTTCGTCAATCTTAAAACTTGCAGGATCTTGGCATGAAGTGTAAAAACAGAATACATTTTTAATTTTTGACGGTTCTTGTTTTCTTAGGGTCAACGCAGACCTAGCGGAGAGCAGAGCAGATGATTTTCTGCTAACACTAAAAAATTAACTCTTTTACCAAGTTCATAAAGTCCATAATTGTCCACGCGGCCGGAGACGCTCGCGCAGTCTCGAGCCTGTATCGCTAAAATAATTTAGCACTTTATGAATTTGGAACTAGAGTTCATTTTTAGTGTTAGCAGAAAATCCTCTGCTTTGCGCTCCGCTAGGTCTGCGCTGACCCTTAGGCAATAAAATGAAATTTACTATTACTTAACTATAAAATGGTCTGCTAGCAAAATTATTTTTACATTTTATAGGTAATGTATGCCTTAATTTTTTGCACAATTTTTCAGTCAAGCTGTACATAATAGACAGGTTTGATTTCTAGGACCTTTAAATAGGCCAAAACTAAATAGGTTTTAAGCATTTTACGTACCTAACACATCATTATTCGTCGTGAAATCGATTTCAAATTTTTAGATACAAATTTATTACGCACTGACTCCACTCAAATAGGCAAACTGATTTTGCGTCGAATAGTGTGGGGACACGGTACTTTTAGTCGATTTTATAAATAAATGTTTAGTTGATAAGTATTTAACAGTTTTAATTGAATTGACTGCAATTTAAATGAAGGTATTTTAAAAATTGATGTTTCGTTAAGTATAAATTTTTATGATGGAGTCGATTTAATCGTCCAAATTTCAATGTTTTCTTCGTAGAATACGAATAATTGTATAGTACCTATCTGTAAGCGATTTAGTTATTTATATTTTATTGAATTATTTTAATCTAACTGTATTTTTGTATCGAGTGTAAATATTAAACGAAATAAAAAAATGTAAATAATATTTTTGAAACTTTTATTTAAACTCTGTTACAAAATATTATTTTTTAACCCGAGTGGTTATTTCTAATATTACAAGTTAACCTTGATGTTACGTTCCTTCATACAGACGACAATCATAATCCTCTACAGTCCTTGTAACAACATTATAAAGATAAAAAGTAACTTTTAAACACATTTACCGCTAGTTCCAAAAAGGACATCACTATTAGATACAAATACAACAAAAACTACAAAAAAATAAACGAAAAAAAATCGACTAAACTACCAATTAAAGAATAGTCGGTCACCGTAGCACAACACTAATTTCTCCTGGTCGTCTTCCCCATAAAATTTACGACTTGTGCAAATGGCGCGAACTTGCCTCGTCTCGTACGTTTTTTTAGGCCTAATTCCTGCAGCACATCGTCAGATTCAACGACGGACGAATCCATATTCTTCGATGCAATATCTTCGGAATAGTCTTCACTGTCATTTTTTTCTGTATCGGATGCTTCTCTATACTTTCTACTATATTCTATTTTACTTCTTGCTAAACTCGGGTCTCGTCGTTTCATTGATTTTGGTGAGCCGAATTTCGGATGCTCCGGCGGCTGACACATTAGGGTGTCGTAGAAGTACCTGTCGGCTCGGCCGTCGGCTTTCGGCCGCGGTTTTTGCTCTTCATCTGAACTTTCGTTTGACGAGTGCAGTTGAGGGGATCCAGGCGCTGACTTCTTGTGCACCCGTTGGCTGTAAATACATGGCAAAATTAATAAAGACCAGTTTATTCATGTATGTAAGTACGCATGGGTTTTATGATTTAATTGCATTATATTTCACCTAGATGCATTTTAAATTGATGAGATGGGCAATCCTTTTTACAAGCTTTTATTTAACTTGCAATGTTTGTTAGTTGGTTTAGGTTAAAATTTAAATCTTGCAAGCCAAATTTAAACTAGTTCCCATCATCATAATCGGCTGAAATTTGGTACACATCCCGACGACAATGCAATATTATAATGTTTAGGAGCTGATCTGTTAATGGAGCCGGAAGGTGGTCACAGGATCTCTGCTGTAGTTACCGTTGAAGACACACCAAGTTTGGGTTACAGTAACAAATCCGTGTCTTATAAAAAAAGATTGTCTTGAAAAATAGATTTAACAAAAAAGCATTTATATCTTTTTAGTCATGTCACAAATTTTGCAATCGATTTTAAACTAACTTCCCGATGAACTAGATACTTTAAACTTTAAACATAGCTCAGGACTGTAGGCCTAGTACGAGTTTGACACTTACCGATACTTCCATCGAATTCGACGACTTTCTCTATCATTAATCAGTAGCGCCCCTGGCGGATACGAGGAGGAACTAGTAGTTTATGAATGAAA
This sequence comes from Asteroscopus sphinx, assembly GCA_949699075.1. Taxonomy (NCBI): domain Eukaryota; kingdom Metazoa; phylum Arthropoda; class Insecta; order Lepidoptera; family Noctuidae; genus Asteroscopus; species Asteroscopus sphinx. The sequence continues at coordinate 3,748,400 of OX453029.1, read as the reverse complement.
ATCGACGAAAACTATGAAAGTATTATAAAGTGTCAAACTCGTACTAGGCCCCCTGAATGACAATGCAATAAACTCGTTTTTTTTTAAACGTGGTTTAAAAAAAACTATTTCATCAAATTATTTGTCAAACATTTTTTTCTTTTAGGCCTATATGTATACATCGGTTTCAGTATTTTAAACGCCATTGTAATTTAAAAATTATTAAGGTATTTTTAGTTAGTCTTAAAAGCATAATATCCTAGTTAACAGAAAGTCCATATATCAATTAGTATATGTATTTTTTCCGTGGGGAAAATCCTCATGGACGCACTCCGCCCGGGGAAGGCGGAGCCAGTGTCGGACTCTTAACGACTAAAAACCACCACGGTGTTCCTCTACCGACCCTTGGCCGGGGGCGTGGGAAATACTCCCGTATTCGCCCAACCATCCCCGGCAGGTCCCGGCTCGCCACTGGCAGGCGAGCTCCTTCTTCCCGTGCGGCAACCACAACGGCCGCACCCTCCTCTTGACTGGCGCGCGCGGAACACGACGCGCCACCGTCACGGGCCTTGACTGGACGGGCGGCGGGCCACCCCGAGTCCGCCGCCCGCAGGCCCACACCTAGGGTGGCTGGAGGTCGGCGTACGCCCTCCTACGACGCCCAGGTCGTCTCCTGCGGGTGGGAAGAAAGGTCATCGCCTCTCGAACCCTCTCCGCCGCCTCCTTAGCGAGCATCACCTCCTCGCAGAATCTATGCCTGCTACTTCGCCCGCGTATATTTCGGTTTATCACAAAAAGACGCGCTTTATCACGCATCCCTCTCGGATTGTTTGTCTTCCCGGGACAAAAAATAGCCTATATTTTAATCCGGCTTATAGTTTATCTGTGTGCCAAATTTCATACAAATCTAATCAGCTATTTCAGCTTGTTCGAAGGAAAAACAAACAAACATCCATACTTTCGCATTTTTAATATTAGTAAGAGTAGGAAGCAGGATTAACTATTATAAAACTGTTCACAACAAAGAATTTTTACCCAAGATATAATGTGGACGGTGAAATTTAAGAACTTCAAAAATGAATAATATCCCGTTCATATAACTAAGGTCCAAAATCTTTTATCAAAATCAGGGAGAAAATACCGGGAGAGCCCGGTTTTCTGAGATAGCATTACCGAGAGCCCGCAGTCCCTTTCCTGCATGTATGGACACCCTATAGAAAGAGACAAAGGGCTCCCCAATCATCGGACCGAATTTTAGTCAGTCGTCCGCTTTCCAGCTTGATATATAAGTTCCTTGGTTCACAATGTACGATACCATTTTGAGGAAAAAAAATGAATTAAAGCAGTATAAAAAAAAGCTGGCAGGTAACAAGTAACAGCTGTGAGGGTGCGTCCCTTTGTCCCTTTTCGGCGAGACGGCACGTGCCGGGGTGTTACCAGATCCATAGGGTAGGCCATCGTGGCAGTAATTAATTTTATCACGGGTTGTAAAATACATAATATAGGCACAGTCTAGCCACTACAAGTCCAAACAGTCGTCCAGCGCAATAATAATAATAATAAAACATTTATTTCGAACCATACCGTCCATATTAAGTTAAACACAAAACATAAAAAAAAAAAAAAAAAATATGGAGACCAAGTTGGCCGCTGGCTGTTGCAAAGTCAGCCAGTGTGTCAGATGACTGCCTAAACAGTCTTGAGCCACGACGGAACGCAGACTGTTGGGACTGCCCCTCACCCGACGCAACAGGGATGTAATTCTTTTTCGCATGATTACATAAAAGTCATCTATGCGGGCTTCAGCGAACATCCCTGACGCGCTGCAGAAGCGAGGCAGACCCATCAGTCCCCTGTATCCGTTATTGTAATGGACCCGTAAGGCACCATAAGCTTTCTGCGTATACCGGACCCACAGGCAGCACGTATGAAAAGGCTGATAGTACGCTCTTAATAAGGTATCTTTGACTTGTTTTGAACAACGTGCAAACCTGCGAGCCAGCATATTGCATCTAACTGATAGTGCCCTACGTTCCCTCTCAATGTCCATATCATCACGTTGGTTAATAGTTAAGTGCAAGGCTCGGAACCGGTTTGAGAAATACCGGTTAGTACCGGTTTATATCGGTTTAGCTCTGAACTTTTCTTGAGAACGTGAACGTTTAAAGAACTTTATTTAACCTAAATTAACCGGTTTAATCGACGAGCGCCAAGTAAGAAAGCAAAGAATAGTAGATACTTACCCATTTTTGGTTTTTTTGCAGCGGATCTAAATCTGATTTGATTGAAGCAGTGAAATAAACCAACATACAACACACGTACACTGCGGACCGACGAGAAGCTTGTCGAACTCGAGGAAGAATTGAGCAAGTTACGATGGGATATCGTAGGGTTATCTGAAGTCCGAAGAGAGGGGGAGGACACGATAATCCTCAAATCCGGTAACTTGCTCTATTTCCGGGAGGGCGATCAACTTTCCCAGGGCGGTGTCGGGTTTATCGTCCATAAGTCTCTTGTGAACAACATAGTGAAGATCGAGAGTGTTTCGACCAGGGTGGCATACCTTATACTCAGAATAACCGAAAGGTATTCGTTGAAGGTTATACAGGTATACGCCCCGACCTCGAAACACTCCGACGATGAGGTGGAGACCATGTATGAGGATATCTCGAGAGCCATGCATGGCTCTAAAACTCACTTCACTGTTGTCATGGGAGACTTCAACGCGAAACTGGGCAAGCGCTACGATGATGAGCTGCGAGTGGGGCAATTTGGATATGGATATCGGAACCACCGGGGTCATCTACTGGCCGGCTTTATGGAGAAAGAGGGGCTCTATATGATGAACTCTTTCTTCAGAAAGCGTGAGCACAGGAAGTGGACCTGGTTGGGACCTAATGGTGTAACAAAAAATGAGATTGACTTCATTATGTCGACGAAGAGGCAAATATTCAATGATGTCTCTGTAATCAACGCGGTCAAAACCGGAAGTGATCACCGTTTGGTAAGAGGCACATTGAATCTGAACATCAAGCTGGAAAGATCTCGACTGATGAAGTCTACGCTCCGTCCAGCACCGATCCAAATCCAAAACCCCGAGAGCTTTCAGCTCGAACTTCAGAATCGTTTCGAATGCCTAGGGAGCTCAGTGGACGATTGCAACGATGGGTTTGTGGAAACTGTCCATACGGTCGGGTCTAGGATCTTTAGGACCCGTCGTACAAATAGAAACAAGAAGCTCTCTGACCACACTCTCGAGCTCATGGCGGAAAGACGCAAGAAGATTCTGCAGTCCTCGGATGATGCGACTAAGTACCGGCAGCTCAATAGACAGATCTCAAAGTCCTTGAAAAGTGACCTACGCCAATTTAATACCGAACGTATTAAAGACGCGATAGAGAAGAATAAGGGCTCCAAAGTCTTCGCAAGGGACCTGTCTATTGGGCAGAGCCAGCTTGCAAAACTGAGGACCGCCGATGGCAGAGTCGTTTCCTCCAAGCCAAAGCTATTGAAGGAGGTCGAGAAGTTCTATGGACAGTTATACACGTCCACCCGGAAACCCGCTGTAAATCGGGCTAATGACCCAAGAGCTCGATTGACCCGACATTATACCGAAGATATCCCGGACGTCAGCCTGTACGAGATTAGGATTGACCGAAATTTACAGGTTTTGCGTCAAGTACATAATAACGGTTTCAAAATTTAACCGGTATCCGAGCCCTGGTTAAGTGTAACAAGCTGCAGGGCTCGGATACCGGTGAAATTTTGAAACCGTTATTATGTACTTGACGCAAAACCTGTAAATTTCGGTTACGTTCGAATAAACCGGTTTTTTTAACCGGTATTTTGAGGGAACTTTACATAAAGGTTTTTTCGGATTAACCGGTTTAGAGCAATAAAAACCGGTTAATACATACAAACGCCGTTTAGTTTTTATTTTTCTTTAGTAGAAAGACAATTTCTGTTTCGCGACGAACGTTTATTTCACTGCTTCAATCTGCGGCCTGATTCACAAACGTTCGAAAAGTTTCCGTTTCCGAAGTAAAATTTGACCGGCAAATGAAACAAAACGACCACTTCCTGCGACCACGAACGCTGCAAAGCATTCGAAAGGTCAGGAAAACCATTTTTAATAATAATACACGATGTAATCCGGTTAAACTTGTTTTATTAAGAAACAAAACTATCTGAGAACCGAACGGATTCGGAAAAGCAAAGCGAAATTTACGGTAACTCTTCCGAGAGCCATTTGCTGTCGGAAAGCACTCGATGTAAAATTAAAGAACTATGAATAGCGTTTCCGAATCCGTTCGGTTCTCGAATCGTTTTGTTTCTTAATAAAACAGTTTTAACCGGATTACATCGTGTATTATTATTAAAATTGGTTTTCCTGACGTTTCGAATGCTTTAAAGCGTTCTTGGTCGCAGGAAGTGGTCGTTTTGTTTCATTTGCCAGTCAAATTTCACTTCGGAAACGGAAACTTATCGAACGTTTGTGAATAGCACCGCAGATCTGCTGCAAATAATCCAAAAATGGGTAAGTATCTACTTTTCTTTTCTTTCTAACTTGGCGGTCGTCGATTAAACCGGTTAATTTAGGTTAAATAAAGTTCTTTAAACGTTTACGTTCTCAAGAAAAGTTTGGAGCTAAACCACAATAAACCGGTACTAACCGGTATTTCTCAAACCGGTTCCGAGCCTTGCCAACTGCCTTCAAAACTGTCAAACAATGTCCCGAGTTGCTTTTAAAAACTGTCAATGTCAATTTTCGTTGAACCACTGTATGTAACAGATCTTTACACTGTGATAATAATATGATACTTATTATCATATTATTATGCCAATCGATTGATGTACAGTCAGAATTATTTCCAGTGAACGACCACTAAGGCTAAAATCGCTAGCACTCAGTGTTCGATGGCAGCCGTAGCTATGTGTAATGTAGCAGGATTCGTTCAAGGGATTTTGTCGACAAAATGTTCACCCGGGAAGGATCGTGACCATACCTAAGTCAAATTATTTTGATTAATTATGATTACAATGTGTTATTGAAAATTTGAAACAACTGAAAACCTCTTAAGGCAGGGGTACCCAAACTTTTTCAGTTCGCAGCGCACTTACAAGTTTAGTATTTTGTCTCGGCGCCCTAGCTAGTTAAATTGTTCATTTTGTAACTGTGTATGCCTAAGTTTCGTTTCCGAAGAATGGTAAACAAGAGCGCCTCACGGCACCCCTCTTTACTCTACCCACCAGGGTGCCGCGGCGCCCACTTTGGGAACCCCTGCCTTATGGGGTAATTGTACTCATCATTATGAACAACTTTTACTACGAAACCAAACCTGAAATCGCGAAAAAAAAATCTACTGATCCCTACATTTTGTCGATTCATGTGAACAAAAATGTAGGGGACAGCAATTTTTTTTCGCGATTTCAGGTTTGGTTTCGTAGTAAAAGTTGTTCATACTGATGAGTACAATGACCCCTTAAGAGGTTTTCAATAACACTTTGTGTAGTGGCAGAATTTCTTGTACGCATTATATTCAACATTAGGCGTCTATTAGGCTGTATGGTCGATGCAATAGACCCTTATGTGATGGTTTTCAGAAGAATGACACAACATCTTACCATCTTTTGACGTCACCAGCAATCATGGTAGGTCGAGGAGACTGCGGCTGAAAGGCGCCCGGGACTCCACCTGCCTCATCTCCACCCACCGCCTGTTTTGAAAAAATGTCGATTCATCATCATCATCATAACCTAATGTTCCATCATCTGATCGGTTTATCACATACTCACCCTAATCACACCCCACACACGTACACACACACCTTTCACTCATTCCTCTCTCACACAAGTCACACAACTCACCCCCAATACACCACAAACGCCAAAACACATAATGCTTGTTTTGTAAATGTAGGGAAATTGTAATTACGCAATATACATACTGTTAATATCTAAACTGTAGTACACGGGTTGTGCTTTGAAATAGCAAAACACGGTCTCTCAAGATACAGGTTTTTTACTTAGTTTGAGAGACAGTAGACAATGTTGACTGTTTCTAAATTGCCTTATTAATTAGTTATTAAGATTTCTTAAGTAATTTGTATGGCTGTGTTTTTAATAAATTATTATTATTATTATATTTATTTATTATCATCATTCCAGCCGAAAGACGTCCACTGCTGGACACATGCCTCCCCCAAGCATATGTTGGGGGGATATGCTATAATCGCCACGCTTGGCAGGCGGGTTGGCGATCGCAGTTGGTTGGTTAAATACTCCGAGAACGCTACTACCCATCCTCTGGTGAATTCCTTAGTCGCCTTTTACGACACCCATGAGAAGATATAGGGTGGTGCAATTCTTTACGTCCGGCACCACACGGAACAAATGAGAAATTTCGATTAAATGCACATAATGTATCATTTTAAAGAATAATCATCATCATCAGGTCTTCACCAACGTCTTTCGGCTGAAATGATGATTTCCGGCATTCTTATACAAAGACATGTAGAAAATCAGTCATTTTGGGAAAAGGTGATTTTGAGATTTGTCAATATGAGATCAGTACAATATAGGAATCGGACCTAACAGACCGAAAGTTTTTTCAATTACCCTGTATATACCATCATGAACTGTATGGAGCACTCTCAGGTGTGCAGGTTTCCTCAAGATGTTTTCCTTCTATAATCAAATTCTGCGTGGGAGGGGCTCGTAGCGAAGCAACGACTGCGCGGATTGTACGATCTGCAAGGTTAAGCTGCACTTGCCGCGGTCAGTCTGTAGATGGGTGACCGCTTCGTTACACATCGAGACCCCTCCGTGCCTCGGAGAGCACGTTAAGCTGTCGGTCCCGGTTGTCATACGAATATCTATGGCAGTCGTTACGGGTAGTCAGAAGCCTGAAAGTCTGACAACTGGTCTAACCTCCGAATGTCAGTATTACCCAGTTACTGGGTTGCGGGGGTCTGATGGCAGTCGCTCCGTGTAAAGTACTGATGTTCAGCCGCATCTGGCTTGACTGGAAGCCGACCCCAATATAATTGGGAAAAGGCTCGGAGGATGATGATGAATCAAATTCTGCGTGGGGTCCTGGGTTCGATTCCCGGGACGGGCAACGTGTTATTGGGTTTTTTCATTAGGAAAATTCTCAGTAGCAGCCTGGAGTCTGGATTTGTGCCCGGTTAATGGCAATAGGCTCGCCACCTATTACAAGGGACTATAACATAACTGGCGAAATGTGGGTGTGCTATACACCTCTGCCTACACCTTCGGGGAATTACAGGCGTGATGTTATGTTATATGCTTCTTTTAAAAACATTTTTAGCTGTATCTATTCAGTTTGTGGCAGTGAAAAAAATATATGTTAATCTTGATCATATTTTCTGAAACTGTATTGTGCCCAAAACACGTTTTCTTGAAGTTTTCTCGACGGAAAAGAATTGTAAACTAACCTCTTTAAACATGCTTTAAAGCAAACAATCTCTATTATTTACTAAATATTATAAATGAAATTAAGAAAACATTTGAGAAAGACAATAATCTAAACATTTGTTGTGTCTGTTTTTCAAATAAGCTTTTAGTTTTTTTTTTTTTTTTTTAATTGTTAATTTTCATTCGTATCCGACGTCCCTCGGCTCGTTGCCTCTCTTTCAGTTCTGTACGAAACGACAGTGACCGCAGAGGTCTGATTTTTTAGGTGTTGTCAGCCTCTTAATCAAATTCTGAAAAAATAATGGTAGGTTAGTCATACCTTATTGGCAAAATGGAAGTAGCAGTGAGTGACCCTCTCGACGTCGGCCCACGCGACGATGTACCGCGCCATGCTGAGCGGTATCTTGGGCAGGAAGTTGGAGTGAAACTTGCCCTGGCAGTAGATCGTGATCACGTCTGTATCCTTGATCTCGAATATTATGCGGAATATTGTGCCTGTGAAAGAAATTATTATAATATTGTGCTTGTGGAAGAAATTATTGGAATATTGTGCTTGTGGAAGAGATTATAGCCTAGTGGTTGAACGCTTGCCTTCCATGCAGGAGGGTGCGAGTTCGATCCCGGCCCGCACCTCTGCCTTTTCCGGATTCATGTGCGGATCAGAATTTGATTATTAATTATCACTTGCTTTAACGGTGAAGGAAAACATCGTGAGGAAACCTGCACACCTGAGAGTGCTCCATACAGTTCTCGATTATGTGTGTAGTCCGCCAACCCGCACTAGGCCAGCGTGGTGGACTAAGGCCTTAACCTTCTCATACTGAGAAGAGACCCGTGCCCAGCAGTGGGACAGTAATGGGCTGATTATGTTATGTTATGTTATGAAGAGATTATCCGGAGAAGAACTAGACCGACATAGCTTGTAGGATCAGTAAGCTGAAGTGGCAGTGGGCTGGCCATGTCTGTCGAAGGAACGATGGCCGTTGGAACAGACGAGTCCTTGAGTGGAGACCATGAATCTACAAACGCAGCGTAGGGCCCCCTCCAGCCAGATGGACCGACGTCCTGATTAAATTAGCAGGGGGGGACTAGGTGCGGAAGGCAGAGGACGAAGTGTTGTGGCGCAGCTTGGGAGAGGCCTATGTCCAGCAGTGGACTGCGATAGGCTGAGATGATGATGCTGATGTAGTTATCCAGTCCTGAACAGGCATTTCAACAAACCTGGCACAAACATGTTATAGTTGGTATCGTAGTTGCCGCTGCCGATCCAGATGCCGTTCTTCCGAGATAAGGAGATGATGTTGTCACGATGGAACCGGACGTCGAAGTGGAGCACCACGTCACGAGGCTCCTCGCCCTCCTGGGCGCACAGGTTCACCGACATTCTGGCGATAGGATTGGGAAATTAAATATTTAGAATGAAAGAAAAAGATTTTATTCTTGCGCTCCATTTGGCATTTCCATTTATTACATGATGAGAGACTCCCAGGAGTTGGAAACGCAAACAATAGTTGCTCAATGTTTATGAATTACTCCATGTTTACTTATTTTTAAAACTCAAGTGTCTCAACATCCAGACAAAGTTTTTGTGATGTGAGATTTGTGTTATAGTATAGAATGGCGAAACGAGCTAAAGGCCCACCTGATGTTAAGTTAAAGTTACCTTTGCCCATAACAACTGCTGCTGGCTGTTGCCTAAATGGTACCGCAAGTCGGTCCGCCAAACTGAGACATGAAAATGGAAAGTCTCATGTGATTGTAATTTCACCGGCACCCGTAGCCTTCAGACCGAAACACAGCAATGCAAGCATAATACAAGTTGTTGATCTGTAACCGTACCATATTTCTAGAGCAAATGATAAATAATGTGCTTAGTCATCTAAAAATACTAAACAAATTCTACGATTATTTAATACCAACATTTTCACTTGGAAACATAGCGAGCGTCTGAGAATAAATCCCGAACGACTCTGAAAATAAGTCATCGGCGGCACTGTCAAAGGGTGGAAATTCCTGCAATTTTTTTTCGTGGTTTTGCACGTGGTTTTTGTGTCGCACGCGACATACCGGAGGAATTTGTCTGTTTACAAATAAATAAATAAATAAAAATTGGTGTTGATTTTTTTATTGATTCGTGTTCAGTATCAGTAATATAGTCACCCCCTTAAATATGGCACGAATACAGATCAACACGTTGTATACCTATTTCATTCTCTTTACGCTGTTTGAAAGATTTTGGGTAGGAATTAGGTGTGGCAACCATGGCCTGTCGGCCATCCAGGTGAGGTTGACATTTGGTAAATAAAGATGCAGTGTACTTCTTTATAACACCCTAATATCCTAACCACGAAATAAAGAAAACAATTGGAAGTAAGATAGCTACGATTACTAAGTACGGGAAAAAGTTTCACCAAAATCACATATTGACAATTGAAATAGTACATTAAAATACACAAAAACAACTATGTGATTGGGTTTATTTCAAATTCAAAAATTCGCTGACGTCACCCAAAGACGTATCCAGGTGGAGGTTAAATTCAATACCACGAGCAGTGTTCACGGTAGCTTAGTGGCTAAAGCACTGGCGTACTGAGCCAGGAGTCGCAGGTTCGAATCCTGCTCGTGAGCGATTTTTTCTTTCCACAATTTAAATCGTTAGATTTCGCTTCGCATGCGTAAATACGTTAAAAATAATAAAATAATTAGTAAGAGTAGGCATATCTATACGACTTTTAATTAACTGCAAAGTTAGTCGAGTCGGTTAAGAAACACTGTTCCTGAATAAGATATCGCTGTCGTCACCCAGAGACGTATCCAAGTGGAGGTTAAACCGTGAACACTGCTCGCGAGAAACTAAGCGCGATTAAGTTAATGTTGCGCATCAGCTATTCGTGCGGCAGCCGTATGCCAGTTCCCCTTCATCATCATCAACTCAGCCTATGGCAGTCCACTGCTGGACATAGGGCTCTCCCAAGTTGCGCCACAACACTCGGTCCTCTGCCTTCCGCATCCAGTCCCCCCCAGCCACGTTCTTCAGGTCGTCGGTCTACCTGGCGGGGGGGCGCCCTACGCTGCGTTTGTAGATTCATGGTCTCCACTCTAGAACTCGTCAGCTCCAGCGGTCATCGGTCCTTCGACATACATGGCCAGCCCACTGCCACTTCAGCTTACTGATCCTACAAGCTATGTCGGTCACTCCGGTTCTTTTCCGGATAATCTCGTTACGGATTTTATCCTTCAAAGATACTCCACGCATAGCTCGCTCCATAGCTCGCTGAGCGACTTTGAACTTATGGACTAGCCCAACTGTCAGTGTCCACGTCTCGGCACCGTAAGTCATGCCAGGCAGGACGCACTGGTTGCCACTTCCCCTTAGTTTTCTTTATTCCGTGATCCTAACCACCACAGCACTTGCCACGATCTACCCAACACAACACAAATCAAATCTTACTTGCGTGCATTCTCTTTAATTTTACCACCAATTTCGATTCTATCACCAACTTTGAGGGTTCCTGGTATGTTAGCAGTAAATACGGGCATTTTCTCCAAATCTTCTTTATTATATATCTATATATGCCTGCCCCAAAGATCACTAAGTCAGGGACAGTTGTGTATATGGACATTTTGAACGACAAATTTATACATTACACTATTTTGTATATGTGAAGGTTTTTGAAGGCTCAGACAATTTTTATGGTTATATATTGACGTATGCCAACGTGACGCAGTCTGGCTTCCTTCTTAATCTTAATACTTCTTTCTTATAAATATATTTTTTATTGGCGTCTGTTTTTGATAGTGCTTTTTAACGTTAAGTTTATCGATGATGCATTTTTGAAGACACGTTAAGTCGCTTGAATTTTTCTAAATTGTGTTGCAGATATTGTTTTATTGGCACGTTGAAGAACCAAATCGTAATAAATTAAAAGGTTTATTTTATTAGTATCCTTCTGCCCTTATACCAATTTATTTGGGGTCGGCGCAGCATGTCTTTTTCTTCGATACATTTCTATCAGCCGTCATCTCCGTGTTCACTTTCTTTTCATCCATATCATCTTTCACACAATCCATCTCTTCTTTGGTCTACCTCTTTTCTTAGCCTCCTCATTTCTCCGCATCACATGATACCATGACAATCTACTGCATCTCAACTTTTCCGTCACTGGCGCTACTTTCAAACTCCCTCTCTCATACTCATTTCTTATCATATCCATTCTCGTTACACCACACATTCCTCTTAACAGTCTCATTTCAGCTGCAGGTAATTGCCGTTCATTCCTCCCTTTCGTAGCCCAACATTCCGATCCATACAAGACAGCAGGTCTAATCGTGTTTTTGTATGTTTTCTCCTTTAGTTTAAAGGGAATTCTGGGGTCACAGATAGTGCCAGTGACCTGCCGCCATTTATTTTATTAGTATTATTTTATATATTTTTATTTCATTTTTCATTTTATTAATGACTAGGCAATTAGCCTTTCATTCCTCCCTTTCGTAGCCCAACATTCCGATCCATACAAGACAGCAGGTCTAATTGTGTTTTTGTATGTTTTCTCCTTTAGTTTAAAGGGAATTCTGGGGTCACAGATAGTGCCCGTGACCTGCCGCCATTTATTTTATTAGTATTATTTTATATATTTTTATTTCATTTTTCATTTTATTAATGACTAGCGGCCCGTCCTGGCTTCGCACGAGTGGACATGAAAATATAACCTATGTTACTCAGGGTGAATGTAGCTTTCTAAAGGTGAAATTTAAATTCGAGTTAGTGTCAATTTGTACTGCATTCCCCAGTGGCGGTTCTAGGGGGGGGGGGGGTCGTAGGGGTCATGACCCCCCCAAAATCGTACACTTCAAATTGACAAATCTCTTAAAAATGGACAATTAACAAAAATAAATAAAATAAATTATTGACTTCCTGCTTAAACGTCCAAAAGTAAACAATGAAATCAAAATTAGTTTTACTCACGGCATCTACTCGTACGTCAAAAAATACCTAACATTATTTTAGAGTTTTGTTTATGTATTGAAGTTAAATTTACAGCATAGGTATTATTTTGCTCAAAATAAAGTATGAATGATATTTCCAGTTTAATGACAAATAATATCTCATACGACGGCGGTAGGTAGTTAATTTTGTTGATCGGTTTGCGCTACTTTACATGAGCCTACACACACAAAGACACAACACACACACACACACACACACACTCAAAGGCGCAACCGATTGAAGCTTTGGTGGTGAAAAAAAAATTCACGCTCGCTTCTCTCGCGCTTCTTCATTAACGTACATGGCCTAAAACTCCAAAAAATACACTTAAATTGAAGTCAACTTTTCGCATAAATATGAAAAATCCGCGCTCGCTTCGCTCGCGTTTGTTCCCAACGTTCCTTTCCTCTTTGTTGACGTTCATTTTGTAAGTAACTATTCTGTTACATAATAAACTAACTCCAAACTTTACCTTGTCAAAGCCAAAAAAAAAATTGGTAAATTTGGAACTTGAAACTGTACGTAAGCCAAGTTGACCCCCCCCCCCGAAATCTTGGGCTGAAACCGTGCCTGTCATTCCCAGAGACTTTGTGTGCATTCCTCTAGGAATTGACGTTAGCTCGATTTTATTCAGAGCTCGAACCAGTCGGGAGTAAAGCCCCTGTACCGTATAACTGAGTTGTAAGGACTCCCAAACAGGGGGTCTACTCGAACGACAAACGAAGAACGACCTTTCGTACCGACTGATACCTAGGTACACAATAAAGATAACCTAACCTAAATTTAAGGGGCTCGTGGCTAAGCAGCAAGCGTGTGGATTGTACGATCTGCAAGGTTAAGCTGCACTAGCCGCGGTCAGTCTGTGGATGGGTGACCGTTTCGTTACACATCGAGACCCCTTCGTGCCTCGGAGAGCACGTAAAGCCGTCGGTCCAGCGCCTGATCTCTCTCCGGTCGTGTCGAATTGCCGTCCCATCGCATTATGAGAGTGAGGGAATAGAGAGTGCACCTGTGTTTGCGCACACACTTGTTCACTATAATATGTCCCGCGCAGATGGCTAGTCTCCATTGAGATTGGCCGCCGTGACCGAAATTCGGCCGGGAGGACATTATTAAAGATAACCACACAAAAAAGGCACAATAAAGATAGACTTTGGTTCATAGTCGTATGAAAATGACCGAAGATCAGACAAACAATAGTCAAGACACGAGCATCGCATGCGATATGGGAACGATGTATGACCGATGTATTTCGGCCGCTATTACGCACCTGTGTGGGCGAGCCTAATATAAATCCTTGCAGTGAGAGCTCGTCGCACAGTGTGATAAGATCCCGGTTTTTGTGTCATCGTGTTTTTATTGAGTTAATCGATAGAGTTTACAATTCCGACGGTTAGACTAAAACTCCGGGTTCGCTCAAACTTGAGGTTTTTTTTTTAAAAAATGTCAAAGTTTCGCAATATCCGACTCTTGAAAAATGAAAAAAAAATCATTATAATTTTATGGAAGTACTTATTACAGAATTTATTTATTCTATCGAAAAATGGTATAATAGCCGACCGTTCTACCAATTCCTGTTGCATTAGTATGAATGGGTCGAGAGATATGATTTTTTTTCTCATTTTTCGTTTTCATTTTTTTATTCATTTAAACCGCCGTAGTAGGTGGTCATTCCTACATCAAAAAATTGCTGATACTTTCTATTATGTGTAGTATTAATTCCAAAACCTAACTCATTGGTTTCCAGGAGTTATTGGAGATTCAAAATTTTCCTTAGGGTTGACACTTTCATGTATCCGAAAAAAAACCAATAAGAATATATTTTATCTGAAAAAAAGAAGGTGTTTTAAATACTTTTTAATAATTAATATGGAGTTGGCTATTTGAAAGAAATAAAAAGAAAGAAAGAAAAAATATTTATTTGCTTCAAAAGTGACGCACAAAATTACCAAAAAATTCAAGAACAGAACAAATACAGGTACAGAGCCAAGAAGTGTCGTAAGATATGTGTCACATCCGCGCAAAACGGCCACCGCTCAGTATATAGCTATGCTTCATGTACGGAGCAAAGACACAGCGCTGGTTTTCAGCGACAGCCGGCGTCGACACAAATTCACAATGCAATAACGAAAGGAAAATGTATATAAATTTGTAACATATTATGTAGGCTAACCGAACTAAAATTCATCTTCATTGTTAGTTACAATTAATTCAACATGAGAATAATTATCGATGGCTAGATTTTGTTCATTAACAGGTCTCAATAAAGACAATGGCCGGTGGCAATGGGATTTTTTTAGCCTTTTTTTTCTCTAAGAGGTTGAGGTTGTATACAAAATAAATGATTCTAAAGAATTGTTTTAAATCAAAAAGTATAATAAAATTGATTTAAAAGAATTGTAAAATATAAAAGTATACTAAAATTTATTCAAAATAAGTTGTAAAATAAATAAAACTTTTTTGAGTCGGCGCCAAACAAACGAGCAAAGTGCGTGCAAGTGATCCATTTTTGGAAAGTTATTGTTTATCGTTGAAAATTTGACTTTGTATTGTATTTGATGTTATTTTGTTTTTGTTATTTCTTTAAAGTAATTTAATGATCTTCGTTGATTGTTTGTTGGGCGCCGACTCATAATTAGTTATTTACATTAGTTTAGCTAGGAAAATAGTTACTAAGACTAAAAGCTACATTTTAATTTTCGCTTTTCAGTTTCTATTTACGTCGGTTACCTAAAATACTAAATAAAGAAATAACCTTACCAATCTTATTTGCGGATGATATATCTATACTCATAAAATATGATAATACCATCAAACCTAATCCCATTTTACAAGAAACTTTACAAACAGTAACACGTTGGCTCCACGACCATAACTTAGAGATACATTATAGCAAAACAAAAACAATACAATTTAGATCATATAAAAAACCCTCTTTAGTCATGGACACAAATTTTCGGAATAATACCTTAGAAACAGTAGAAACATTTAATTTACTCGGCATAAACATTGATACACACATAAATTGGAAAAAACATATTGCACATATTAAGTCTAAATTGTCCAAATTCACTTATGCTCTTTTTCAAATAAAATGTAGCACAGACATAAAAACATCGTTGTCTGCCTATTATGCGTATGCGTACTCATGGCTGAGATACGGTGTGATGCTGTGGGGAAATAGCGTGGACGTTCATGACTTATTTGTATTACAGAAGAAGTGCATTAGAATTATAGCTCAAATCGACAATTTAGAAAGCTGCAGACCCTTTTTTATTGAATATAAATTATTAACACTCCCATCAATATATATACATGACTTGTGTCTGTTCGTATTTAAAAATATTAGTCACTTCACAAAAGTAAAAGACATACATAACATAAACACACGCCACAAAGACAGTTTATACTTACCACCCTCCAGGATCAAAATGCTAAACCAAAGTCCCTATTACATGGCAGTCAGAATATTTAATAGTTTACCATGCGATATAAAACTAGAAACATAACTGACAATATTTAATAGAAAATTAAAAACATTTCTAATCCAAAAATGCTTCTATACAATTGAAGAATATTTGGAACATAATAAGTACAAAAAATAAAACACAATAATAATAATAAAACATATACAATAAAAATAACTTTTATTCAATCAGACAGCTTTATTCCACTATGTGTTAGTAACATTTAAAATACTATATAAGTTCAAAATAAACCTAAATAAAATTAAATCGTAATAAATTATATTAAAATATAATGAAATAAATTAAAATTGCATAAATTAAATAAAAAATACGTATTAAATCAATTAATAAATGTAAAAAATATTTAAATGAAATTAATAAAATTGGACATATTAAATCAAATTTGAATAAATTGAATTAAAATAAGATAATTTTGCTACTATATTCATGATGGAAATAAAAACTTTAATTAATATGTTATACTTTAAAATTATCCAGTAGTTTTTATATTATCTAAATAAATTTCCGCCAAAATTAATACGGCGATCTACTATGTTTATTTTAGATGTATAAGCTTAATACTTATCTAATATTAATATATTAAATTGTAATTAATTAAGTCCAATAATTTTGCAATGCCTGAAAAAGGCGACTAAGTTTGTAAGAACTATATTTATAACCTACCACCAATATGTACACTTAGTTGGCAAAATAAATCTTTGAATCTTTGAATCGGTTCAATTTTTTGTTAGAGTTTTTTTTTTTTTTTTTTGTGGCTTAAATCTAACTCCAGGTCTCCATTATGTTGTAGTGTCTAGAACATTTATGTGTGCCATGTTTCAACAGAATCGGTTAACAGGTAAGAATTCAGTCGGTGAACAAGCACTCATCCCCTGTTTTCCTACCCTTAGGGGTGGATTTTGATTTTCAAATTTAAATGGGAGCAACTTCGAGATGTACACTATCCATTAAAAGAAGAATCATCAAAATCGGACTACTCTGGAAAAAGACGAATTGAGAACCTCCTCGTTTTTTTCGTCGGTTAAACAGTAAAACAAAATTGATTTAAAAGAATTGTAAAATTAATAAAAAAGAACTAAATTGACTAAAAATATTTAATAAATTGTCAAAGATGTTGATATATTACTCATGTTTAATGTTGATTGATATACTTATGAGACATCGGAAAGGATTTTCTATTATTTACTATTAGTTGAGTCTTTTGGGTTAGAATTTATAGATGGTTTACAAAAAACGTGTATCAGTCAACATGATACCAATTTCTCCATTAGTTTTTTAATTTCCTTTATAAAATTACTCAATCTTTGCTATCTAAGCCACAAAATAATGATATCTTGTTATGGTCGTGATAAGGAAGCTAAAACTTAATAAAAATATACAAATTATGTTTTGGTTGAAGTGGCAGCCCTAAGTGCGGATATTTCGGATATTACTAAAATTTCCAATAACTCCTGGAAACCAATGAGTTAGGTTTTGGAATTAATACTACACATAATAGAAAGTATCAGCAATTTTTTGATGTAGGAATGACCACCTACTACGGCGGTTTAAATGAATAAAAAAATGAAAACGAAAAATGAGAAAAAAAATCATATCTCTCGACCCATTCATACTAATGCAACAGGAATTGGTAGAACGGTCGGCTATTATACCATTTTTCGATAGAATAAATAAATTCTGTAATAAGTACTTCCATTAAATTATAATGATTTTTTTTTCATTTTTCAAGAGTCGGATATTGCGAAACTTTGACATTTTTTTAAAAAAAATTTTTCAAAAGAATTTTTCATATTTATGCGAAAAGTTGACTTTAACTTAAGTGTATTTCTTGGAGTTGTAGGCTATGTACATTAATGAAGAAACGCGAGCGAAGCGAGCGCGAAAATTTTTTCACCGCCAAAGCTTCAATCGCTTGCGCCTTTGAGTGTCCAATCGCAACGGCAGGCTGCATGGGGTGCATTAAAAAAGCCTCCACGAGTGACGATATTTAATTGATTGTCCGGCGCTCCCTGGGCAGTCAGCCCCGCTACCAACCTGCTGACTGACTAATCTTTTGCCCACGGCATGAGCTATTATCATTATGTTGCTCATGTCGATACGATAGAAGAAGAACGGCAGGCTCATGTAATGTAGCGCAAATCGTTCAACAAAATGACCTACCACCGTCGTATGTGATATTATTTGTCATTAAACTGGAAATATCATTCATACTTTATCTTGAGCGAAATAATACTTATGCTGTAAATACACTGTAAATTGAACTTCAGTACATAAACAAAACTCTAAAATAATGTTAAGTATTTTTTGACTTACGAGTAGATGTCGTGTGATGTAAGTAGGTAGTACTTACCTAGTTTTGATTTCATTGTTTACTTTTGAACGTTTAAGCAGGAAGTAAACAATTTATTTTATTTATTTTTGTAAATTGTCTATTTTTAGGAGATTTGTCAATTTGACGTGTACGATTTTGGGGGGGGTCATGACCCCTACGTCCCCCCCCCCCCTAGAACCGCCACTGGTGCCGAGACGTCTTAGATTATAGTGCGAGACGTGGACACTGACAGTTGGGCTAGTCCACAAATTCAAAGTCGTAATGAGACTATCCGGAGCAGAACCGGAGTGACCGACATAGCTTGTGGGATCTAATATTTCATTTCTGGATTTATTTAGGGATTTAGGGATTTCTAATATTGCATTTCTGACATAGAACTGCAACGTGTATGAACTGCTTACAATTTTTAATAGGTGATTAAAATGTAAAATGTAAGTATCATGTGGCCATTAATGTTTTTTACAGTAATTCTATATATTCCTGCCCATTTGTTGTCTAGCAGTATGAGTCTGTCATGCTCACTTAAATGTCATGCTGATGGTGGCGTTAGTGTCGGGTCGTTAAGTTCCCTTCAATATGGTTGAGTTAAGCGATGGCTGATGCTCGCGTCATGCTCGTGAACGGGTGCCGTCTGTCGGGACAGGTCAGCTTCTACATACTATGGCAACTCTTTTTACGTTTATTTCTAAAGGCAATGGTGTCGATTCTCTTGTTCACGAACTAAACTTATTTTAAACTATCGCTCTCTTTTACTAAAAGTAGATACAAGAAAGGGATGGCAACCATTTTAGAACTGTCAAATTAGTTTACGTGTTACATTTCTTTGTATTTTAGTGGGCACGTTCCGAGATCACGACTAAACTTGTATGGAAAATTTAATTTCGTCTAATTTGACAGCTCTTAAATGGTTGCCATCCCTTTCTTGTATCTACTATTAGTAAAAGAGGGCGATAGTTTAAAATAAGTTTAGTTCGTGAACAAGAGAATCGACACCATTATACTCACTTTTAAACTCTTGTTTATTTCTGACATTAACCTACATTATACTCACATTATTTGAATAAATTTGATGTAATAAACAATAACCTATTTTAAAAAGAGTTTATCCATGGAGTTTCTTGCCGGTTCTTCTCCATAGGACCCACAATTTGGAACCGTGCAACTAGAGCCTGACCTTTCAAAAGTGCCTGTAATTAGGTTTATTTGAAATAAAAAACATTGAAATTGAAATTGAAATTGATCAGTAAGTTGAAGTGGCAGTGGGCTGGCCATCTGTCGAACGAAGCACACTACCTACTGCTACTTTACTTTACTAGGGTGGAAATGGAAACTAAAAACTAGGCTTAAAGGCAACGAGGCCATAAAACTACCAAAAAAAAAAAAAATATAAAAAAAAAAAAAAAAATAAAAAAAAAAAGAAGAAAAAAAAAAAAAAAAAAATTTTTTCAGTGTTGCCGATGCTACGGTAATTACCATGATCTACGGTTTTCAGGCCAAAAAATTACAAAGTCCACGGGAGGCGCGGCGGCGGCCGGCATATGGCCGTAGCAAAATCTACGCCTTTCAGAAAATTTGACGGTAATCATGTTTTCGATAAATATATCACTGCATGTATCCAAATACATCAAAAGTGCGTGTTTATCTTTGCTTCTGAATTAGAATTCCAACCTTGCAAAGTTGACGGGTATTTTCAGATTAGATGACCAATTTTAAATTCAATGTTGTTAATGTAATACTTTTTTAAATAATGATTCTAAGTTATTTGCCATCGCTGTTTCCATATAAACACGGCTTTTCAAATTCTAAGAACGTACACGGCCACTTTGGCATTTTCATTGGCAACACTGTCATTTTGAGTTTGACAGTTCTGTTCTGACGTTCTGTTCGTAGTTAACCTATTCCAATTTGAATCTATTTTCGCAAAATAATCAGGTTTTCTGTGTCTATTCATCAAGTTTTTCGTGTGAATAACAACTAAGAAGTATATTGTAACAATTTAAAAGTAGTTTCCGGTAAGTTGAACATATAAATCATGTACTTAATACGTTATGGATGATGCAAGTTTATTTCTGGAAATTGCAACGTTTTAGCAATAACATTGGTTGTTTATCCTTATCTCAGCCTACGTATAATAATTTCAAATTATTTTGTGAAGATTCACTGCTTAAATTATTTATTAGAAGCCAGAATTTCCCTTAAAAACGTTCGTAGAAAATCGACACGTGAAATAGCCGCAAATGTTTACACAAATGTTGAAATTCCATCGAAAACTTTTTGAAGATAAAGTTTATTTAACTGATAACCTGTAAGCATCCGTTTCGTCGCAGTTTCTTTGATAACATTGTATCTGTATTCATGTGTATTTATTTTGAGTTACATTGATAAAGTTTGTAATTGCATCAGGCTAGGTGATGTCATTTAAAGTAGGTAAAGTACCCATTGATTGACTGTTGCAACTGTGTGTTTATAATTAGCACTTTATCTTTGTGATTTTGTCACACATATTGTAGCAATTTCAAGCTAGTATTATCACTTAACAGATAATAAATAAATAAGAGCCACTGAATATACAGCCCATATACACAGTAAAGATAACATACAGTACGGAAACTATGTAAAAATGCTCAAATGGTGGCACTCACAGAGAAGCACGCGTCAACAAGACCCCTAAATATTGTGTATTAAAATATATAATAAGCTTCCAGCCCAGATCAGAGAGTTACCAATGACACGCTTCAAGCAAATTTTGCATAAATAGCTCATTGAAAAAGCCTTTTAATCAGACAATGAATATTTGGAAGATAAACATTTAATCATCATCCTCCTGCCCTTATCCCAATTTATTTGGGGTCAGCGCAGCATGTCTTTTTCTTCCATACATCTCTATCAGCCGTCATCTCCGTCTTCACTTTCTTTTTATCCATATCATCTTTCACACAATCCATCCATCTTTTCTTTGGTCTATCTCTTTTCTTATAGCCATCCACTAAAGAGATAAACATATAAGATAAACATTTAATACAGGCTAGAATTAATTCTACGGATGACATTTCTAACAATTCTATTTCGTTTCCCGCTATGGTACTTTAATATAGTTTCTTGTAGTATGATTTTTTTATTATATAGAATTAATTCTACCATTGATTCTTTTAAATTTAATTTTATTGTGAACTCTAATATTTGCATGTCATTATGTTATGACAAAATATGCTGGACTACCTACTAAATATATTTGTAACATCAACTGTAACCATATTTAAAAGCAAATAAATGTTTGAATTTGAATAAGAGGGTATTTTCACTGAAAGCACTGCAATGTCCACTTAGGTTCTTGTTTGAGGTTTGTGTGAGTGTTTCAATCCGGAGTGTTAGGACGTAGTTTCTTTACTAGTTTAGTTTAGTTTTAGCAGTGGCGTGCATTCCATATAGGCAAATAAGCAATGCCTACCTCGTTAGAATTTAATATTAACTATTACTAAATCAATTAATCAGCGTATTAAAAAAAGACAATTAACATATGTACTCAATAATAATGTATGAATTCAATGCAAAACGTACCTCAATGTGCAATGTGCGTTCGCACGATTGCCTGTCACGTTCACACACACAATCAAACCTCTTTGGTAACCATATACACTATTATACACACACACTACTTTAGGCTAATACCCGAAGTCATACGACAAAAAAATGAATCACGATATGGCTATGCGTAAATAACTAACATTTGACATTTCGCAATTTAGCCATCTTATCAAGCGTCACCTGCTTCTGAAAACGTCGCAGGTGACATAACTGAACGTAGCCCTAGTGGCAATAGTCGTGGGTTGTCCGTAACGTTTTTTACACGTAACTGTTATGCGTTAGTAGTTTTGAATCCTATTATTTTGTAACTAGATATTTACATACAAAGTGATCGTTATAATAAAACTAAACCCAACATTTGAAAAATAGCGGCGAAATAAAGACAATTATTGTTTTATTTAAATTACTGCATTTAAGTGTTCACATTTATAATTTGTGAATGGTATTCGAAGGGTCGAATAAAAAGATTACAATATTTATTATTATTTTGATGATTGTTTGTACATTGCTACACATTCATCGTAAAATAATGAAGCTCAATATATGCTCATAACAAAATAACGATAAATAGATTTATAACGTTATTTAACTAATGTAATAACGAATGGTGTATAATAATTGTAGAAAATCTATTGTTTTCGTGCTCCGAAAATCTATTGTGTAACTTTGTACGTAAAATAATCGTTATATTACTATGCCAACGTACTACGTATTCGATTATCACCCTCGTAAATATTTTCTCAAACCGACGTTAAATAACGCCCAACTCATAGATTTACTATGGCCCAACTCTAATTGGCTGTTGACACTTGACAGAACTTGATATATGCGTGACGAATTGCATAAATCGTGTAATAATTAGTTCGTTTTATTGTGAATTGTGAAGTTTTTTGTAAAAATATTGATGTAAACATGGATAAATTACAGTGCTCGGTTTGTGGGGAAGACTATGCTTAGAGAAATTACAAGAAACCCATTCAATCAGTTTTCGTTTGTTGACAAAACAAAAAAGTGCATTTCAGTAGACAAACACATCAAAATCTGTATTTGACTCAAGAAAAGGTAAAATGTTATGACTATTACATAACACGTTAATACAACTGTAACTGGGTGTCGTCATTCAAATTTAATAGTATTTTGCTAGTGTCTCTTACTTTTAAAAGTCGTTGTTGAAACGTCATGTTTTCATGTCTGTTTTGTATGAAATGTGTGTAGGTAAGTATGTGTGTAGGTATGTGTGTAGTATGTGTGTTGTGTATGTGTGTAGGTGTGTGTGTGTGGAGTCTGTGTTGTTTAAAATTGTATATTATTGTTATTGTGTGCCTCTGGCTGTAGTAAATAAACCATTTTTCTTTCTTTCTTTCTTTCTTTCTTCTTCTATCAGATTTTTTAATAATTTTACACTATAGTAACTTGCTCCGTCTGCTTAGTGACTGCCTACCTAGGCCAAAAACCAATGCACGCCACTGAGTTTTAGTTTCGTTTGTGCCATAGACACCTCATAACAGGTGACCAATGTCTGTCAACACATCAGACTAATACATCTGATGTAGGTCGCGACTATTCGTTACTTGAAAAGTTTAAATCAGTTTCAACCACTTACGTGAGCCGTAAATACTTTTGCAATAGTGAATACCTAATAGCTGCCTTGGTAAGCCAATCGGATTGCAGTACCCCACGTCCGATACAGATTGCAGTACCTCAGCTAGTTGACAGAATTAATTTCATTTCATTTATTTATTCATTAACAATTTCAATTGTACGCATTATATTCATCAATAGCTGTCTATGGTCTGTATAGTCAATGTTATACCATCGCTATTTTCTCATGTCAGATCTCATCACAAAATGGGAGTGACAGAAGAGCAGCCAGCTGCGATAGAAGGTGATGCGGCTTCCAGTAAGAAGGCTGCCAAGAAAGCTGCTAAGGCTGCAGAAAAACAGCAGAAGAAGGCTGAACATAAGGTATGGAACTATGTTTCATTAGTCAATTATTTTTAATGATACATGCTGAAAAAAAAACACTTTCGTTAGTGATACTGATACTCACACAATCCGAGTCGGTCATCACGGTGTAGCATAAGTCATCCTTTAAAAGTGGGAAAGGAGTAATGGCTCACCTCCAGGGGCCTAGCTACATCAGCCGTATCAATGATACGGGCCCCCCAGCTGCAACCTGCTGCTGCCCCGACGTGTGTAAGCAAAAATTAAAATAATATAACATGTATGAAAAAAATTGTATACCAGTACCTGGTGGAACAAAAAATGTTTTGTGACACCTTTGTATAGATACCGGCACGAGTCGTGAGCACAAACCTCACCTGCGCAGAAGTTCATTTATAGATCTGTTTGGTGGAATGACAGGAGCGCGGGGTGCCAACGCCGAATATTGCATTTACGCGATTGGTCGACAGTCG
The DNA here is from genome assembly GCA_949699075.1 of Asteroscopus sphinx. Taxonomy (NCBI): domain Eukaryota; kingdom Metazoa; phylum Arthropoda; class Insecta; order Lepidoptera; family Noctuidae; genus Asteroscopus; species Asteroscopus sphinx. The sequence continues at coordinate 3,724,175 of OX453029.1, read as the reverse complement.
ATGCTCGTCGTCTATTGGACAATTAGGTGTCATTCGGCTACCGTACACTTTCGGTTCAACTTTATTGACTCACATTTTCGAATTTAAAACAGTTTATTTTTCTTTTGTTGTAATTAATTTATATTTAGATTTTTGAGTGTTTAATGTTTTGAATTAAAAATTGTTTTTTTCTTCTTCATCTTCCTTTATTTATTACAAGATTGTATTTAACTTGCAATGTATGTACGTATGTAAATATATTTGTTAGAGTGGAATCTTGCAACTCAATTTTGAAGCAGATATCTTCAATTCAATTCAATTTTATTTATTTGCTAATATGGGTACAAAATGGTGTTATAAATTTTATAATAATGTAAATCATCGCCACATTATAGCTTTCGCCATGCAAATTTTTTACAAATCAATCAATTATGTCATGTTATTATGTTATGTTATTATTATTATTTATTATATTTAAATCTTAAATCAATTATGTATTAGTTATTTCTTAAAAAATATATTAATATTATCATATATTGTGAAATATTAAAGATATCACCTACAACTATTTATTACACAGAAAAACACACGAATAAGTTAAAGTTCAAGAAACTCTGTAACACTGTAATATGCTTTTTCTTTAAGTAATTTTTTTAGTTTATTCTTGAATAGATTGTTACTACAAATTTGGAGGAGAGAATTAGGCAAATGGTTGTACAATCTAGTAGCCATGCAAAACACACTATTATTCAAGAGACTGGTTTTGTTCGGTATGAAACTTATTTTCAAATGATGTCTTTTGCTTTTTAGTTTATTAAATATACCAATGTTACTCTTAACAAATGTTACAATTTCCAGTATATAGATACACGGCAAAGTCAAAATGTCTAACTGCGGAAATACAAGTCTACAACTATCTGTCTGTTTCATTCTGAATATAGCCCTCACGCATCTTTTTTGGGCCTTAAATACGGTTTCCCTTTCCACTGAGTTACCCCAGAACATAACACCATACATTAAATGGGGGGTAACATTTCCATGATACGCCGTTAGAACTGCCGATGTATTGACCGTTTTTGACAGCATATAAAGCGCATATGAGCATTGATTAAGTTTTGAACACAATGATTCCGTATGCGATTTCCAGTTAAGATTGGAATCAATATTTAAACCCAAAAACCTTGTCGTATCTACTTCTTTAATTTTCTTTTGTAAGTAATTAATATTCATGTCTGTTAATTTATTCACCCTATTTCTAAATGTCATAAAATACGTTTTATCGAGATTAATTTTTAAATTTTTTATTGTCAGCCATTCAATGATATTATGCAAGGTATTTTTTATGTCAATTTCTATATGTGCTTTTTCTTTACCAGTAAATATGATAGTGCCGTCGTCGGCAAATAAAATAGTATCATGATTTGTTATTTTAGGGAGATCATTAATATATATTATGAAAAGTAATGGACCCAGTACACCGCCTTGTGGCACACCAAAGTTATTATTTTTGTATTCAGACTCATAAATAAGTATATTTTTAGTGATAGGGCATAATCTACTTATGTGAGTTGATTGCTTTCTATTCATAAGGTACGATTTGATAAGGCTTAGTGAATTTCCCCTCACTCCATATGCGGATAGCTTATCAAGTAAAATATTATGGTCAACATAGTCATCTTCAACCTATTGAGCTGAAATTTTGTACAATATGGGTATCAAATGAAAGGACTTGCTGAGAATACGAATGCGAGTTAAAAAACCTGTCCATCGATAACTAAATAGTAAAAAATAAATTATAAGTCAAAATGTTTTCTGTTTATTTATCTGTGCGAAAAAAAAGTCCCAAAATCATAATATATGTGCAATTCGAGAAAGTTTGTATTGTCTATAACTACCCATAATCCTTATAAAATGCTAACGGTGAAATTTAGTTAACAAAGATACTAAATAATTTTGGTCGAAAGTGTACATGCGCGAACTTGCCCCCACTACTGTCCATCTGTGCTCACGACTCATGCCGGCTACTATACCATGTTTGATACAAATAAATACTATTCTAAGATTCGTTAATTGTTATGCACAATGTCAAATTCTTATTGATAAGAGGCCCGTAATTAATGAATAATGAAATGGTAGTTTTTAGTCTTTAGCAATTGGATCAAATTAATCAATATTTTTTTTTTTCAATTTATTTAACTTAAAACATATACAAAAATGATTATAAAAAAACATCACAAAAACCTTACACAGGTTTGTCTGGATGTTGAGACACAAGTTTAAAAAATAAGTAATTAATATACAAGTATCAGTAATTAATTTGCAATAATAAGTAATGCATAGGTAGACACAAAAACGTTGAAGGAACGTTTTAGATAAGCAGCCCGACACGGGGCGCAGATGGCCGGCCGAAGCGAAGCAAATGGAATGGACGGTTCAAACAGGGTGGTGCAATTTTAGTGTTTAGTTAGTTGTTCAATTGGTTTACAAAGAATTAAAGTATTGTTTATATTTATTCTTATAATTTTTATCTCATCATCATCATCCTCCTGCCCTTATCCCAATTTATTTGGGGTCGGCGCAGCATGTTTTTTTCTTCCATAAATCTCTATCAGCCGTCATCTCTGTGTTTACTTTCTTTCTATTCATATCATCTTTCACACAATCCATCCATATTTTCTTCGGTCTCCCTCTTTTCTTATAGCCATCAACATTCATACTTAAAACTTTCCTCGTAACATGCTCTTATAATTTTTATCTGTTATTTCTAATTGTGTTTCTGTTGGTATTTTATTTACAAGATGGGACTTCTCTGGTGTCATCAACTCAGCCTATCGCAGTCCACTGCTGGACATAGGCCTCTCCCAAGTTGCGCCACAACGCTCGGTCCTCTGCCTTCCGCATCCAGTCCCCCCAGCCACGTTCTTTAGGTCGTCGGTCCACCTGGCAGGGGGGCGCCCTACGCTGCGTTTGCCGATTCGCGGTCTCCACTCAAGGACTCGTCTGCTCCAACGGCCATCGGTCCTTCGACAGACATGGCCAACCCACTGCCACTTCAGCTTACTGATCCTACAAGCTATGTCGGTCACTCCGGTTCTTCTCCGGATAATCTCGTTACGGATTTTATCCTTCAAAGAAACTCCAAGCATAGCTCGCTCCATAGCTCGCTGAGCGACTTTGAATTTGTGGACAAGCCCAACTGTCAGTGTCCACCTCTCGGCACCGTACGTCATGACTGGCAGGACGCACTGATTGAAGACCTTTGTCTTCAAACTTTGCGGTATAGGCGACGAGAAGACTCGGCGAAGTTTGCCAAATGCTGCCCAGCCCAGACGGATCCTTCTGTTGGCTTCTTTCTCGAAGTTGTGTCTACCAAGCTGAATTGCCTGCCCTAGGTAGACGTATTCCGTTACAACTTCGAGTGCCGACCCTTCGACGAATATATTCTCTGGTGTGGCAGACATCATTTGAAATGAAGAAAAAAGCCCCACCCCCAACAAATTTCGATGTAGGGCCCATTTAGGACTAGCTACGCCACTGCTCACCCCCCATTTAAGTTACAGAAAATTAACTGACAGAAATAAAATCTTTGAAAATAGGTGTAATGTTACAATGTATTTTTATTGACTATTTCCCTATCCCCAGGGTACCTCAGGCCAACCGCAAGGAGACTCGGCTGAGCCAGATGTGTCTGTTGGCCGGTATGGAGTCCTGAAGATGATCCAGTCTACCGGAGAGAACCAGGGAAGAGTCTACACAGATGTAAAGGACCTGACTGTCAAACTGAACGGACAGAATGTGTGGGTCAGAGGTAAGGTTTTTAAGGCATTGGATAGCGAAATGAACTAAATAATATTAATAATTATTCATTTAATTCAGGCACCAAGGCCAATACCAAATACAAAAAATTATATACAATAATATTAAATACTACAATAATGTCCTCACAGCCGAATTTCAGTCATGGCGGCCAATCTCAACGAAGACTAGCCATCTGCGCGGGACATATTATAGTGCACAAGTGTGTGCGCAAACACAGCTGCACTCTCTATTCCCTCACTCTCATAACACGATGGGATGGCAATCCGACACGAGCGGAGAGAGATTATGCAAGGGAGCGACGGCTTTACGTGCTCTCCGAGGTACGGGGGTGTAGCACCGTCAACATCCTGACTCCGGGCTACTACTGAGAAAAATCCTAGTAACATTTTTTGGAATTGAAACAAAGAAAAATGGTTTATTGTCCCAGTTGAATTGAACCCACGACCTCACTATCTGCGGTAGAATACGTTACCGCTATACCAACGAGGTAACTTAAATGTCATGCTGATGGTGGCGTTAGTGTCGGGTCGTTATGTTCCCTTCAATATGGTTGAGTTAAGCGATGGCTGATGCTCGCGTCATGCTCGTGAACGGGTGCCGTCTGTAGGGACAGGTCAGCTCCTACATACTATGGCAACTGTTTTTACGTTTATTTCTAAAGGCAATATTCTCACTTTTAAACTCTTGTTTATTTCTGGCATTAACCTACATTAAACTCACATTATTTGCATAAATTTGATGTAATAAACAATAACCTATTTTAAAAAGAGTTTATCCATGGAGTTTCTTGCCGGTTCTTCTCCATTGGACCCACAATTTGGAACCGTGCAACTAGAGCCTGACGTTTTAAAAGTGCCTGTAATTGGGTTTATTTGAAATAAAAAACATTTGATTTTGATTTTGGTAGTCAAAAATACTATACATCCTATCCTACTTCCTACTTTTTTTGAGAATGTATGGATGTGTGGAAGTTTGTTACTCTTTCAAGCAAAACTGAGAACTGTTCATCTTGCCGGGGTAAAAAGTAGCCTATACTGGGTGTCAGGGAAACGCTCCCGAAACTGAAAGGCTATTATTATACTACCTAAACACAATCGAATACCAATAAAAAAAAAGACCTACCTACGCTCGCTACGATACGGACTGCGTATGCGAGCGGATGTCGTTCACCGCTAGCGCCAGTTGATATTTTATTTGAATTACATTGCGAACTTTAAAACATTTAAGTGAATAAATGTTTCTTTTTAAATCAGTTTTATTTAACTGCCCAAAGCTGGTTATGTATGAAAAATGCAAAATAAAATAAAAAAATCTAAAAAAAGAAACGCATTTTTTATTGTGGTTTCGTATCAGTAATCACCAGCACTATCACCTATCTTCGTTTTCGGAAGCGTTTCCCTGACACCCAGTATGTTAATCCGGGTTTGTTCTATCTGTATGCCAAGTTTAATTAAAATCCATACAGTAGTTTTTGCGTAAAAGAGTAATAAACATCCATACATCCTCACAAACTTTCACGTTTATAATATTAGTAGGAAAGTAGGGAGTAGGATTAGTAGGATTAATTGAAATAAAACAATACAACACTAGGTATATGCACTAGGTAGCCTTACGAAAATGTTTGTGTACGTTGGCATTAAAAAGCCGTTTGGACAAAGGAGAGACAAAATAGTACATTATGATACAAGTGAGCTAAGTTGACTATTATACTCGAGGCTGGATTGTAGCCGGAGCCAAAGGCGAGGGCGTAATGGAGCCGAGAGTATAATAGTCAATGCTCACGCGTGTCATACGACGTTTTTCAACACCAAAACACTTGCGAGGAATAAAACATACCTACACACATTTTAGACAAATATTGAATTTGTGAAAAATGACGCGCAGATTACTGTATACTGCACAGACTACATAGAGATACTACGGATGTATTCTGTAATCCACAGATTAGTAATAGATCTGTGCTGTAATCGCACGGTGACATACAGCTATGCGCGCGCAGGTGATCGAAGGAAACCGCCAAACAGCCGCAGTATTTTAGTAAAAATATTATAGTAAAAATATTATATTAAAAATATAAGAAAGAAAAGAAAAGAAAGAAAAATAGTTTATTGTCACAGTTAACGACGCGCAACATTTAAAACACAGTGATAAACACAAGCAGGCAACTTAATATAATATTTTTATTTATTTATAACACAAATTAATGTTAGTTTGTTGACAAAAAATAAATAATTTGATGAAATGAAATGTTTATTTATCATATTTTAATTAATACAGTTGATTTATTCCCAAAAATTTTTAATTTTGTTTAGGCATAAAAACTCTTGGCTGCGATTCAAAAATTAACTGTAAAGTAAAAAGCACGCGTGCGTTATAAGCTACATTATGAACCTAAAAGCGGTGCAATAAGAGCCACTTTACGAGCAAGTGTGTTGAAAATTAAGTTATGTAATAGCCCTAACGCGTCTTAAGAAGTGGTCTCGCTCGCCAGTCGATGGCAACTTAAGGGGCCGAAACCCGTAAGTCAACAAACGAATGCGAATCCCGCTCAAAAACTACTCGCTCTATGGTACTGAAATTAAAATACGTGTTACTCAAGTATAGACATGACGACATTATTGAGTCCAAAACATGAATGCACTTATTCGATTGATTGATTGATTTAGCTCGATCATTAAAAATTCCAATCATACCTCGGAAACTGTTTATTTTCAAACAGTTTCCTAAATATATCCAACATACGTGGGACACTCAGAAAGTTTTGCGAAACTAAAAAAAATTGTTCTATACGTACATATATTTTTATCAAATCTTTTCAAAGTACTTTCCACCAGCCTCTATACAAAGATTCATGCGTCTAAACCAGTTTTCAAAACACTTTTTCCAGTCCGCCGCAGACACCTCGTTTACAGCCTGCTCGAACGCAGCCAGCGCATCTTCCGGCGACGAAAATTGTATCCCTTTGAGCTGATTTTTTATTTTTGGGAATAAAAAGAAGTCACACGGTGCTAGATCAGGGCTGTAAGGAGGGTGACCCAGGAGTTTGACTGGCGTGCTGTCCAGGAAGTCCCTCGTTTTGAGTGCGGTGTGCGCAGGTGCATTGTCGTGGTGGAGCAGTAGCCCGCGGAGCCCTGTGTTTGGTCGCTTGTTGCTTATAACAGAGAAAACTTCTGGCAAACATTTGGTAGTATACCATTCGGCATTAATGCTTCTTTGATCCCGTAAGGGAATTGATACCAAGTGGCCAGTCAAATTAAAAAAGCTAGCGATCAAAATCTTACCCCCGCTTCTAGATCGCTTCACTTTGGTAGGCGTTGGCTCATTTTGAAACACCCAAACAGTCGACTGGCGCTTGGTTTCTGGGTCGTATTGATAAATCCAGGACTCATCACCTGTAACGATGTCGTAAACACGGCGAGACGAGCCTGCTTCAAATTTGTTAAGCATATCACGGCACCATTCCACCCGGGCCTGCTTCTGAGCATCGGTGAGGTTGTGCGGCACCCAGCGTGATACTATCCTCCTCACGCGAAGATGGCTGTGTAGAATCTCGTGAACGCTTCCCGATCCAATCTTCAATATGTGTTGAATCTCCTGATATGTAATTCGCCTATTGTCTTGGATTAAATTTTTCACTGCTAGCACGTTTTCTTCGGTAACAGCCGTCAAAGGGCGACCGCTTCTTTCGTCATCCCCCAAAGTTGGTCGACCGCGCTTGAATTCGTTATACCAACGATACACGGTTGCCTTGGAAGGGCCTTCATCCATGAATGCCATTTGAAGTCTATCGTACGATTCATCCGGTTTCAGGCGACACTTGAAATCGTATAAAATCATAGCTCTAAAATGTTCCCGGCGCAGATCCATATTTCAGTGAGACACAATACTTTGAATTAACTCGCAAAAAATGTGGAGGGAAATTTTGAAATTGGAACTTACTTATTTTTACTTATAAATAATCATATTTTCGAAAAACATTATAACTGGCCAGTCTCCCATATATAAAAACTTTTTTTCGCAATACTTTCTGAGGGGCCTGGTATATTGGTATTTTGGTATGATATTTTACCTAAATATTGTTTTACTATTTTACGAGGGGCTCGTAGCGATGCAACGACTGCGCGGATTGTACGATCTGCAAGGTTAAGCTGCACTTGCTGCGGTCAGTCTGTGGATGGGTGACCGTTTCGTTACACATCGAGACCCCTCCGTGCCTCGGAGAGCACGTTAAGCTGTCGGTCCCGGTTGTCATACGAATATCTATGGCAGTCGTTACGGGTAGTCAGAAGCCTGAAAGTCTGACAACTGGTCTAACCTCCGAATGTCAGTATTACCCAGTAATTGGGTTGCGGGGGTCTGATGGCAGTCGCTCCGTGTACAATACTGATGTTCAGCCGCATCTGGCTAGACTGGAAGCCGACCCCAATATAATTGGGAAAAGGCTCGGAGGATGATGATTGTTTTACTATTTTGAAATAATTTTACTGAGCCATTTTATCGAAAATACACATATTTTCTGAGTAATATTTATTTTTTCGCTTATATGCACTTTCATTCGGAGTGGCGTCAACTTCATGCCGCACTACTTCCCGGCAAGCCTCGTATTTTGCTTCGCGCTCACTCTCATTCCGCGGCGTTCTGGGCCTTAATAACTGTTCTAATTTTGTCTTCCAGCTCGTCTCCAAACCTCCCGCGCTAAAGGGAAGCAATGCTTCGCGGTGCTTCGACAGAGTAGCAGCACGGTACAGCTGCTGATCAGCGTCAACGAAGAGCGAGCGGTCAGCAAGCAGATGGTCAAGTTTACTGGCAAGTTAGTATTAAGACAGCTCAGATATTTTCCTACTAACCAAAATATTCTAGATAAGTAGTTGTTGACTGATTCGGTTTGTTATCTCTTTTTCTCTCGTTACGTGAATCGTAGAGGAAACGAGATAACAAACCGGATCGGTCGACAGCAGCTTATAGAAAATGTTTGAATCAGGGAGCCCGTACCGACTCTAACCAGATATGATATTATATTTTTTCGACGTCTGTGGTCTAGTGGTTCGGGTGTCGGACTGCTGATCACGAGGTCGTGGGTTCGATTCCCACATCACACAAATATTTGTGTGATGAACGTAAGTGTTTGTGTTGGTCTGGGTGTTGCTTATGTATTAATAAGTATGTATTTACAAAAAAGCAAGTATAGAAGTATTGCATGGGAAGCGAAAATCTAAAGATATAAATTGTGAAACCTTATTTGCTTCTACATATGACTGAAATTTCAATAGCGAAATAAACTCATACTAGGAGGCCCAAACTGACTGACTGCCTTGTTGGTCTAGTGGTTGCAAGCGCGATTGCTGAGCGTGGGGTCCTGGGTTCGATTCCCGGGTCGGGCAAAGTGTTATTGGGTTTTTTCATTAGGAAATTCTCAGTAGTTGCCCGGAGTCTGGATTTGTGCCCGGTCAATGGCAATAGGCTCGCCCCCTATTACATGGGACTATAACATAACTGGCGAAATGTGGGTGTACTATTACACCTCTGCCTACCCCTACGGGGGAATACAGGCGTGATGTTATGTTATGTTAGGAGGCCCAAAGCGCCGCGAAGAGAAGCGGCCACAAGCGTCCATAAGATCCGGTAAATAAGAGTCAGTTTGCCTTGCAATCAATTAACTGCTCTTCGCCGCCACTCAGTCGGTGTGTGTTGACTCTTAAACAGGATCTGACAATTTTACATGATGTGACGATTAGACTGTGTGTGACCATTATATTTTATTTTTATTTATTGAGGGATAATAAACAGCTACAACATAAGAAATTATCCACAGATAATACAATAAAATTAAGCAGTGGATGCCACCAGGTGGCCAGTAAAATAATAATTAAATTTAATTACCTACATAACCTACATTACATTCAATCAAAATATTATATTTGTATACTATAGAACCTCTGACTTTTCGGATTCATGTGCGGATCAGAATTTGATTATCACTTGCTTTAACGGTGAAGGAAAACGTCGTGAGGAAACCTGCACACCTGAGAGTGCTCCATACAGTTCTCGATTAATAATTATTTCTAAAATTACAATAAAATAAAATTACATTACAAAAAAACTAAAAAAGCATCGTCTATACAGCGCATATCAGAAACGCGCAGCCACATCTGTAAAGCCCATCCAGGGTATAGCACAGAACAACCTCTACTAGGGGAGTAACCCCGAAACCACGAAATATCAGCCGCTCCCCACTAAATCATCGTTGTCGCTCGACAAAATGTATGGATCAGCTGACCCTCCCCTCGCGATTCCAGGGCTGACCCCACAGCAAAAGCTGATCGATAGCACCCCCCGAATAAGCTCCCCAAACAGGACTACGCATCTCCGTTACACGCTGCACAATCAAGACACCAAGCGACGGCTTGATAAAAGTTTAATTACATGTGATTTAAATTTCACTTTCGAGCATGCAAACATCTGAAATTTCTATTATAGGATTCCAACATCCGATGAATAAGGCAACGTAAGCCAGAATTTGTCCAACATGCGTATCAATGCGTGACCATTATATAATGTGGTACCATTATACAGTGTGTGACCATTATACAATGTGTGACTATTATACAATGTGTGACCATTATACAATGTGTGACCATTATACAGTGTGTTACATACAGGACGATTATTAGCAAAAAAGAATTTAGCAAGTAAAATAAAATATGAACTCATGTCAATACCTATTAAATATTGGCATTGTGTGAGTAAATGTTCCCTACATGTTGCGTCTCTCCTTTTCTAGCATAACTAAAGAGTCTATAATCGACGTGTACGCGACGGTAGTGAAGACAGCGACGCCCATAGAGTCGTGCACAGTGAGTGACGTGGAGCTCGCCGCTACCGAAGTGTGGCTGGTGTCGGCGGCGCGCGCGCAACTGCCGCTGCAGATCGAAGACGCCGCCAGGCCCGAGAAGACCGATGTAAGTTTTCATAAACTTATATCTTATAAATATATTGCTTTACAGAGTTACGAGTCTTCCTTTAAGCAACAATATGCTTGTGTTAGGAGAAACCGCTCTTTCGTTGATGTATCTTCTAATACTGGGTGTAAGGAGAACGCTTCCGAAAACGAAGATAGGTGCTGGTGATTACTGATACGAAACCACGAAAAAAAATGCTTTTTAAATTTTTTCATACATATTTTTTGCATTTTTCATACATAACCAGCTTTGGGCAGTTAAATAAAACTCATACATAATGAAAAAGGCAAAAAAAAATGAAAAAATCGCATTTTTTTTCGTGGTTTCGTATCAGTAATCACCAGCACTATCACCTATCTTCGTTTTCGGAAGCGTTTCCCTGACACCCTGTATAACATAAGGCACTGAAGTTTTAATAAGATACCTATACAGCCTTAGAAGAAGACTGTCTTCTGGCATGATAAAATTATGAATTGCGAAATGATAAAATTATAAATTGCGAAATTATGTATGTATATACCTATATTTTGTGTTTTCCATTGTAATGGAAAACTAAATACTGGGTGTCAGGGAAACGCTTCCGAAAACGAAGATAGGTGATAGTGCTGGTGATTACTGATACGAAACCACAAAAAAACATGCTATTATTTTTTATATTTATTTTTTTGAATTTTTATACATAACCAGCTTTGGGCAGTTAAATAAAACTGATTTGCAAAAAAACCCTATTCATTTATTTAATTTTTCAAAATTCTCAATGTAATTCAAATAAAATATCAGCTGGTGCTAGGGGTGAATGACATCCGCTCGCATACACAGTCCGGGACGTAGCGAGCGTAGGTAGGTTAGGTACGCGGGTCATTTTCAAAAAAAGTGTACACTATTAAAAATATGCTACAATTTTTTTATTCGTTCTTTATCCTTTTTATACTTCTAATTTACAATTGGTAATCTTTTAAGAATCGAAAAATAACAATAAAACGGCTTAATCTGGATTACTTACTGAAATAGAACTCATTTAATGCCCGTAGGGAACAAAAACTATTCCATTCCGCAACCAATAGTTTTTTTACTATAAAAATAAAATAAAACACGTCTGGATTTTAAGAAATAGTTTATTTTGTGCAAAGTCTATCGTTCTTTAATAAAAAATATATAAAAAATTAAATCAACCATAGCAAAATATGTATTCATCATTTTAATTTCCATTACGTTACTCTTTGGACCAAATTAGTTTAATAATTTTTGTTATTTTTTCTTAATTACGATACAACATAGGAACTCTTTTTTGATTATAATAATCATACGATTACCTACACTATAAATTATTAAAAATGTATAACACATTATATTTCGGAATAAAAATAATATTTAAAGCAAAATATAAAATGGGACAGTCACGGAATAGACTGTTCCTTTAACGGAAAAGAATTCTTAAGAATAATACACATTGACAAGAAAATGAGACCAAATTATTACAACATACACTTCTAATATAGTTATTTTAATTACTTAATTTTTCACAAAAATATAAAGGACTAATAAAAAAGTACCACAAATTTACGTTAAGAATTAATTTAAAGTCCGGTACAAAAATTAAATATTGTTTAGTTCGATAGAAACTTAATGTATAAACTTCCTAAGAATTTCATTCCGAAACTTTTAAATTCCAATTCTACGTTACCTGCGTTTTGGTTACGGAACGGAAGTATCGGAAGCCTAACTTTATACTGTTTTACTATTTATTATTTTAAACACACATCACATCAACAAGCTTAGTATCAAATTGGGTTCACTGAAAGCTAATAGACATATCAAAATAATTTTCAAGAAATAAACTTATATACTTACTTCGAAATTTGTTGCGGTTGCTGAACGTCGAAAACAGACCGTTACGAAGGTGCGTGTTGGTAAGTCCCCGAACGCCGTCAAAACGGACGAAAAAACTACGGAATCCGTTTGACAGGATTTAAAATTATGCCCATTAAAATAAAAAAATGCATAGCAGTAGTTTTATTGCATCATCTCGCTAATATTTGTGGTTTCGGAAGGGAATTTTCCACTTTAACTAATTTATGTCCTCACAAATTAAAATTATTTTAAATATTTTGATCGACATCACACCGTTCCTGTAATTGTGAAAACAATCATACTTAACTATACTTTCCGAAATATCAAACACACCAGTATATTTAAGTCAACAAAATACATTAAAATAAGGTCAATTTCTGAAATTGGTAGTGGGACAGCGCTAAAATAGACACTTTCTACCAATTTTTTTGAAAATTAAGTTATTAAGACTGTGTTTTTAGGCATCAAAATTATAGATTATTCTTAGGAACTGACCACAGATCATAATTTTTAATATTGTTTTTCTAAAAAGTAAATATTATTCTTTGAAAATTTATCCAAACTCGTGGGACACACCCGAAACACGGATGTACACTTTTTCTGAAAATGACCCACGCGCGGCATTGATCCCGAGTTTAGTACGCTTTACATTGCGGGTTTGCAAAATATCAAATCACTAAAACAATGAGTATAAGGTTGATGGTTATTGGTATTCGATTGTGTTTAGGTAGTATAATAATAGCCTTTCAGTTTCGGGAGCGTTTTCCTAACACCCAGTATAAGAGAATGACGAAAGAGTTGACACATTAGCCACAGAATATCTAATAGTACTAACGTACAGAATGGCCACTCACCGCCCCCCGCCTATTCAAGATTCCTCTCCCGCACCACGCACGCGCCTTAAATTTCACGGCACTTGGACTGCAATCAATAAATGATAAATAAATAATCGTGCAATGGATGTCAATCGCCAGTCGCTATACAAGCGCGCCATCTCTGAGAACTACTGAGAAGCACTTGGACCCCAGTCGGCATTACGAGTGGCGAGCATCCCTAACCTACATGTGTGCGTTCGTATACAGACGTAATCTTGTGTATGTAGGTGGCGCTAGCATTCATACTGTATTGAGTGTCCGAGGTGTGCTTTAGCAGTTTGATCTAGGTCGAAATGAGCCAGATGTCGTATAGACGTGAAGGATACCGCCGAAATGAAAAGATATAGATTTTATTTCTATTACAGATTTTTCAAGGATATTCAGTAGTTCATTTCGCGATTTCCCGCTCTCGAACGCGTACACAGTCCACTTCATTTTTCGTTTTGGACGTCATAGACACAGTAATAAAGAATTACGTAGAAGCTCATCAATTTAGACTTCACCACCACGTGAATGTCGAGGCAATCCAGCTCCTTGATAACACGGAAATAGTGCGAAGACTAAAACGGACAAAGCCATTTGAATTAGTGTAGTGACAGACAACATGTAGTGATAAGTGCTGAATATAAAGAACACATGAACAAAGTGTCTTCCTCTTAAGACGCTGACAACAGCCAAATACCCCAAATAGGCTTCTTTTAAAAACATTTTTAGCTGTATCTATTCGGTTTGTGGCAGTGAAAAAAATATATGTTAATCTTGATCATATTTTCTGAAACTGTATTGTGCCCAAAACACGTTTTCTTGAAGTTTTCTCGATAGAAAAGAATTGTAAACTAACCTCTTAAAACATGCTTTAAAGCAAACAATCTCTATTGTTTACTAAATATTATAAATAAAATTAAGAAAACATTTGAGAAAGACAATAATCTAAACATTTGTTGTTTCTGTTTTTCAAATAAGCTTTTAGTTTTTTATGAAATAAAAAATATGTTAATTTTCATTCAAGTTGAGCGGCGTATCCGACGTCTCTCGGCTCGTTGCCTCTCTTTCAGTTTTGTACGAAACGACAGTGACCGCAGAGGTCTGATTTTTTAGGTGTAGTCAGCCTCTTAACTGAAACTAAGAAAAGTTATTGGACGCATTCTTAGAACATTTTTACATAGCAATTTAGGTTAAAATTAAATTACTTATTAGCCTCATGGCAAGATTGTAAAGATTGATAAGATTGTATTCAAATAAAGTATCTTAAAGGTAATTTAAAGTAAAAAAAAATCGTTTTGATACAGAAATAATGTGTCAAGCCTTTCTTTGCAATTGATGCTTATCAACTTTAATAAGTTTGACAAAAAGGTCGGTAAAGATGAACATTTGGCATCTGCACATTTAAAAAAAATGCGGTGCAAATAAAATGACCTGGGACACAAAGACGCTCGATTTGTTGGTTTTTTTTTGCAAGTTAGTCGAAGCATATGTGCGTTCATCATCTGCTGGACATAGGCCTCCTCCAAGCATATGTTGGGAGGATATGCCATAATCGCCACGCTTGGCAGGTGGGTTGGCGATCGCAGTTGGTTGGTTAAATACTCAGAGAACGCTGCTGCCCATCCTCTGGTGAATCCCTTAGTCGCCTTTTACGACACCCATGAGAAGAGATAAGGTGGTGCAATTCTTTACGTCCGGAACCACACGGAATATGTGCGTTAGTTCCAAGAAATTTAGAAAGTGTCATAAATAACAGATAATAAATACGCTCGACTCTCGCTTATAGAGGTATAGGGCATGGCAGTCTCAGCTATAGAGGAACATACGTGAAGAACGACTCTCATATAGAGGTTTCTGTTTCTCGCTTGTAGAGGTTTTCGAGGCTTTAAATAACGGGACCTGGCAATTACTCTCACTTGTAGGGTTTTCTCTCTTATACAGTTCTCGCTCACCCAGGTTTGACTGTACCAGCATTTTCATACAGTCCACTCCTTTAATTTATTTACTTCGAGGATCCCCAAAAATTCCCAATCAGGTTTCTATTGGCTGTTTCTTTCCCACAGGACCCTGAAGCCTTAAAAATCCGCGTTAACCAAGACACTCGGCTGGACAACCGCGTGCTAGACCTGCGCACCCCCGCCAACCAGGCCATCTTCAGGCTGGAAGCTGGCGTGTGCCGACTATTCAGAGATATACTCACCAAGAAAGGTATAGTATGACACAAAAAATAAGGCGCGTTGTCAGTCTTCGTTTTCGCGGACACGAAAAGAAGATCGACGAAAACACCCGAAACAATAAAAATCAACCTTATGTAATAACCCATAAGGTGTTAAAATTGATTGACGTGACGTCTTTTTCTATTTCGCTCACCCGCTTCCGTGCACTAGCGGCAGCGGCTGAGACTTTTGGCGCGCAGCGATGGTGTTTTCTAATTGGCTAACTATTTTCCCGCGTATTTAAATCCGGTAGTTGACTACAGTCAAAAATTACCAAAAATTTATATTATTTAAAAGAAGGTACAGAAAGGACAACACTGGTGCCGATTCTCTTGTACACCCACCTAAACCTAACTATAACTAAAATTTACAAATTTTAGTTTAGAAAATCATAAAACTTATTCTGTGTTTATCTTTTTCTTATTTTAGAAAACTTGTTGACAGCTCTAATAATTGAGTTTGACGCATCTAATTTTTTTTTTTTTTTAAATTTATTCATGACCATGGATACTTGTCCTTCAGTCGAAATCATTGAACATATTAACATTGTACTTATATCCTAGTAAAGTGATGGAAACTTTACTAGGTTTATGAGGGGATGATGAGATAATACGAAAGTCATGTTTTTCAACTTTGTACCATTTATCCACACATGTACACGTTAACGAGCACTTAATATTTAATAATCCACCATTATTACACATTAACACTCGAAGAAACACAAATTTAGGAAAATAATACAAAATCCACAACACGATCTTTCCGAATTTTCCCGCCAACCCTCTGACGCATCTAAGTTGAATTGGCGGTGTTACCAGTACATCTTGAAAAAAAATATTACAGAGTGAATGGAATGACCGAAAGTTCACAAAAACAGAAGGAAATTAAATAATAATTATATTTGGAATTATTAGTTTATCATTAAAATTAAGAAGAAAAAATCATGTCACGAAATAAAGTACATTTTTGTTTTATATTTTCAATAAAATATATAAATTGGAATAATGTGATCAGATTAAAGAGCTAGGTTATTATTTTCTACGGCCCGTGTTACAGAACGATACTCAAGCGTTGATCACTGTTTAAAACTAGTTTTGAGTTGAGCTTTGATTTTCCTCAAGCAGAGATTTATTGATCACAGATTTGATCTGTAATAATAAATCACTCTGGTGTGGTCCAGACTACGCTTGAGTAGAGATTTCTATTTTAATTCAGGTCAAATTCGTGTGTTATGTTGTTGAATTAAAGTTTATAATAATCACCGTTCTGGAATAAGACCGATACTCATGTAACGATTCTATCCTTAAGTAGTGATCAGGTGATTGGAGTTTAAACTGTACTTGAGGAACCTTCTGTAATACGGGCCTAAGAGTACCTATCAAAGGAGATATATTGTTATTATTGCAGCGTATCATATGTATATCTTAAACAACGAGAAACAGAGCTATTTGCAAAAAATGCAAGGTCCTTTGAATTCCATGGGCAATCACAATAATAAACTATTTCTTTAATTTTAAAAGCTGGAATTTCCCTTTTTAAAGACGTGGTTAAAAAGTTCTAGCACCCAGGCCACGAAATTTTTCAAAAAAGTTGAATAAGTTAGAATCATTGAATTAAGAAACCTATGGAAGTGGCACATTCACATCCACCTAGTTTATACAAATATCTATTAAATCATTATTGAATTATGAAACTATTCTTTGTCTCTTGTTAACCAACGTGTTATGTCGTCTGGTGAAAGAGATCGCATGCTATTTGTATATTCTCTGTTTGGCAACATCTTTACGGGATGTCAAAATACCTACGCCGCGTGGCAACCCCGCTTACCCCGCAATGTGGCCCATAGTACATGAGCTGTCAAGTAAACAAACTAGGGCTGTTGATATTTTTTAAATATCAGATTTTCGATCTATCGATATTTTTAAATATACAATCGGAGTTCGATATATTGAAAAAAAAAAAGATATTTCGATATATTGGCCAAATTTCATGATTCTAGGTCAATGCGAAGTACCCAATAGGTTTTTTATGTGAGTTTGCGAGTATCAAAATGTGACATAGCCGTATTTTTTATGTCCTAGGGACAGCCGAACTTAGTATTTGATATAATTGCATTATTTATTACTACTTGAAAATGATTTTCATCAGCACACATCTCTGGTACTAAACACGAGCATCGATATCGATACTTTTTAGTTTTGATTACTTACTTCCCTAGCTATGGCCACCATAACGGTGGCCCGGATATTGTAGGTATACCACGCTTATTTCGTAGGTATTACTGGTCCATAGGTACAAGTCAATGGTTAGAATATAAGCTAAAAAGTACCACGCAGGATTACAAACTTGGAGACTTTCTCCCCAAAAGAGGGAAAATTTGTGAATTCAGGCTTTTTAGGGATACATATTAGCATAAAAGGATAGAATTGAATGTCACATAGTTTTTTTTTTCCCATTGTATGGATTTATGTACTTCTTATCCTCTTCTTATCGAAATTATAAATTTCTTTTTGTATTTCTATGAAAAATTTGCCTTTCTGCTGAATCTACAACAGCTGCAACCACATAGTAGGCATCCATTATTTATTATAAACTACCTAAAAATTATAAAAATGAATAAAATAAGCTTTGCAATTTTAGTTGTTGATAACTAATTATAGTCGACATGTATTTTGATGCCTTCTAAAAATAGTCGGATTTAGGTTGACATTTCTAATATTAGGTGAAAAACGTCAATTACAGAATAGCAAAATGTAAATTTTTACTAAGTTGAATAACTAAACTAATTTTGGTCCTGTCAAACCAAAAATTAGTTTTAAAGTGAATTTCAGAATAGAAAACGTCGTTTGACAGGACTAAACTAAATTTAGGTGATTTTTAGTTTAGTTTAGAGAATTTTGTGACAAGAGAATCGGCACCATTGTAGAAAGAATAAACAAAATCCATGAAAAAATGGGAGAGATACACGCTTTTTAAGTTTTTGGAAGGGGCATTTTCTGTCCTTGTCGTGCGAAACGGACATTGTTCAGAGATATGTCAAGTTACTATGAAGGTTTTGTACAATGACGTCATTCTTCAATAGTGCTGTCTCTGTCTAGTGAACAAATTTAAATCGCTTATAACTTGGACATTTTATTAAATATTTGATTGGTTTTTTCACTGTTGCTTATTTTTATTGAAAAAGTTTCGAGATTTCTAATAACAAAAAATAGTCACCTTCCCTATTGTGTCATCTGCGCACATCGGTGGGCCATATTAAATGTGTACTACTGTACGATAAGGACCACGGAATAGAAAACAAAGGAGAACATTCAGCGTTCATACATTTTTGGGCCTTTTCTCAAAGTAGTTAGAACTAGTCATTTTGAGCAGTTGTTTTATGAAATGCCCCGGCACATCATGATATGCCACATTCTTTGATCGGACTTCGCCAGATAGATGTCAATGAAAACTGCCTGCTTTTAGTAGCCATCCGATGCAACTAAACTCTCATGGATAACTAATAAAAGAAATCTAAACTCACATCCAGTGATATCTTTGAATGTCGCTGTTCTGCTCACTCTCACACTGCACACTGGGGCGGAGCAATCAGAGAAACCGATATATAGTCCACAGGTAGCATATTGTGTACTTGAACTTGCGTTTATGCGTTGTTTGTGTCTTAATAACAAAACCCGCCGCTCAAAACGATGACACCCACATACCTCAGTCTGCTCGCGACCACGGCCAATGCAACTTGACCGAAACGTCGAGGTTAGTCAAAATGTTCGTTATATTTTGATTTAATTGTGCGCGACAAGTCCCGTAAACATAGTTCAATATGAGTGAACTTCGCGTTAAAAATAAAATAATTCTATTTATAGCCTCTGACTACGGAACCCTACCCTGCGTGTAGTTAGTCAGACACGCACTTGACCGTTTTTTTTGTAATATATCATAACAATTCTTAATCCCTAGGCTTCGTCGAGATCCACACACCTAAGATAATCTCTGCGGCATCAGAAGGCGGTGCTAATGTGTTTACCGTATCATACTTCAAGTCGTCCGCCTACCTCGCTCAGAGCCCGCAGCTGTACAAGCAGATGGCGATCGCCGCTGACTTCGACAAGGTGTGGTGATTATGCAGTGTGCGGTGATTATATAATTGCAATGTTCGGTGATTGTCAAATATTTTGTGATTATGGTAATTTTGGGGAAAATAGGATTAAAAGAGTTACCTAAAATCTATTAATGATTGCTTGTTTGTTGGCAATGCTTGGTGATTTTGCAATGTCCTACGGTTGTGCTCATTTTGATAAAATATCCAAAATTGAATTGAAATTAGTGGTATTAGGAGTTTTATGCGTGATAGGTTTGCGTTTTAGACATATTGCAAGTATGGTGATTTTGATTGTGACTTTCTATTTCTAGATCGTTAGAAGGTATTTGATTAGGTGAAGTGTAATTGAATTGGATGAAACTAGTGAATTATGGTCATTTTTCTGACCTTATTTTTATAGAACCCTGTCTTAAATAATCTCTGCGCCATCAGAAGGTGGTGCTAACGTGTTAACCGTATCATATTTCAAGTCGTCCGCCTACCTCGCGCAGAGCCCGCAGCTATACAAGCAGATGGCGATCGCCGCTGACTTCGAAAAGGCGTGGTGATTATACAAAGTTCGGTGATTATGCAAAGTTCGGTGATTATGCAAAGTTCGGTGATTATGCAATGTTCGGTGATTATGCAATTGGAATGTTCGGTGATTGTCAAATATTTTGTGATTATAGTAATTTTGGTGAAAATGGAATTAAAAGAGGTACCTAGGTAGGATCTATTAGTGATCGTTTATTTGTTGGCAATGTTTGGTGATTTTGTGATTATAGTAATTTAATATTGTGATTTTATGATTATGGTGATTTAATTTTCTGATTATGGTAATTTTGGTGACAGTAGGATTAAAATAAATTGGTGGTATTAGGAGGATGTTTGCATGATTGGTGTGCGTTTTTGACATTTTGCAAGTGTGGTGATTTTGATTCTGTCTGTGATTTTGTAATTCTAGGTCGTTAGAAAGTATTTGATTAAGTGAATAAAACTTTTTATCTTATTCACTAATTATACATGCTAAAATTTCAACGGCTTCTTTCCTGAAATAGGGTCATTGTACTCATCATTATGAACAACTTTTACTATGGAACCAACACTGAAATCGCGAAAAAAAATCAGGTGGTCCCTACATTTTATCGATTTAAGTGAACAAAAATGTTGGGACCAACTTTTTTTTGCGATTTCAGGGTTGGTCCCGTAGTAAAAGTTGTTCATAATGATGAGTACAATGACCCCTTTTCGGGTAAGAAGCGATTAAAATTTCAGCATGTATACTCTACAGGTATTCACAGTAGGAGCAGTGTTCCGCGCTGAAGACTCCAACACACACCGCCATCTCACTGAGTTCGTTGGGCTTGACCTTGAGATGTCCTTCAAGCAGCACTACCACGAGGTCCTGTTCACCATCGCCGGCTCCCTCACTGATATGTTCAGAGGACTGAGAGACGAGTGAGTAGCTTATTAAAAAAATGTTTGGCCACTTTAGTTTGAGTAAAGAAAAAATCGCTCACGAGCAGGATTCGAACCTGCGACTCCTGGCTCAGTACGCCAATGCTTTAGCCACTAAGCTACCGTGAACACTGCTCGTGGTATCGAAATTCTCATCCACTTGGTACATCTTTGGGTGACGTCAGCGATATCTTATTAAGAAACAGTGTTTCTTAACCAACTCGACTAACTTTGCAGTTAATTCAAAGTCGTATAGATATGCCTAGCCTTACTAATTATTTTGTTATTTTTAACGCATTTACGCATGCAAAGCGAAATCTAACGTTTTAAATTGTGGAAAGAAAAAATCGCTCACGAGCAGGATTCGAACCTGCGACTCCTGGCTCAGTAATAATTAATATTATATAATTCTTTTTTTTTTTCTTTCCACAATTTATATCGTTAGATTTCGCTTTGCATGCGTAAATGCGTTAAAAATAACAAAATAAATGAGTAAAGAAATTTCATAAATAAAAAGTTTTCAGTAATCACCACAAGATGATTTGTTTGTCAATATTATAACCCTTAATTAGGCGCATTAAGAAAATCACAGTTGCATGGGGTCTCAAGTGACCCCAAAGTGAATAAATTCCATCCATCAACTCATCACACAAAATTCATGATTTTTGAAGGCTTGTCACATGTGGTCACGTTTGTGTGACCCCCCCGACCACCTTCACGTGTGACGTAATTTATGGATGGTCCCCTAAAACTTTGTTTCCAGGTTCGCATCAGAGATCGCGACAGTTGGCCAGCAGTTCCGCGTGGAGCCGTTCAAGTTCCTGGACCCCCCGCTGCGGCTGGAGTTCCCTCAGGCCATACAGATGCTCAAGGAAGCAGGTAACCTGCAACACACAACATTTAATAATAATAAATAAATATCTTTGGGACACTTTTACACAGCACCATCTAGTCCCAAACTAAGCAGAGCTTGTGCTATGGGTACTAGCCAATGGATATAATACGTATATACTTTTTTTTGTAAATACATACTTAAACACCCAGACAAACACAAACACTTATGTTCATCACACAAATATTTGTGTCCGTTGGGAGTCGAACCCACGACCTCGTGATCAGCAGTCCGACACTCGAACCACTAGACCACAGAGGTCGCGATATAATCCGGTTAAACTTGTTTTATTATAATGTCTTGATTTTTTACAGCGTAGCATGCTGTTTGGGACTTGATTATTTTTAGAACTGGGTACAGCACTACTACTGGATACTGGGTTGGGTGGGAACAACTACCACCTGTTTGGAACCCAGTTCTAAAAATAATCAAGTCCCAAACAGCACGCAACACTGTAAAAGATAATGATAATGGTGTCGATTCTCTTGTTCACGAACTAAACTTATTTTAAACTATCGCTCTCTTTTACTAATAGTAGATACAAGAAAGGGATGGCAACCATTTAAGAGCTGTCAAATTAGACGAAATTAAAATTTCCATACAAGTTTAGTCGTGATCTCGGAACGTGCCCACTAAAATACAAAGAAATGTAACACGTAAACTAATTTGACAGTTCTAAAATGGTTGCCATCCCTTTCTTGTATCTACTTTTAGTAAAAGAGAGCGATAGTTTAAAATAAGTTTAGTTCGTGAACAAGAGAATCGACACCATTGTGAGTGATTACTGCGTGCATCGAAACGATTTTAATTTAAATAAAAATTGTACAGTTTTTTTTTTTTTTTATATCTGTAAAGACCCTTGTCATCTTAGTCTTCCTGCGACCACGAACGCCACAAAGTTTCGAAACGTCAGGAAAACCAATTTAAATAATATACGCGATGTAATCCGGTTAAACTTGTTTTATTATAATGTGCAGTGATCGCGAAAACCTAAGAAATTATTATGAATGAAACTATCACATTCCACAAACAAAATTTGAAATAACCACATCTATTACTGAGACCTACGACGCAAAAAAGTAGCTTAAAACGCATATTTCTTGCGTTTTTAGCAATACGGCTCTTAACATCAGGGGGCCTTTAGCTCGTTTCGCCATCCTACCACCATCCTAAACCACCTTCCTTTCTTCTTCCAGGAGTAACAGTAGGCGAAGAGGACGACCTGTCGACTCCTGATGAGAAGCTCCTCGGTAGACTGGTGAGAGCAAAATACGACACCGACTTCTACATCCTGGACAAGTACCCGCTGGCCGTCAGACCGTTCTACACAATGCCGGACCCTAACAACCCGGTGAGTTGATATTGTTGATAATCGCAATTATTTAAACCCCCCCCCCCCCCACACACACACACCCACCCCCACACATACCACCCACATACACATCCACCACCTCACACATCTACACAACCCTACATATCTACACCACTCCACACATCTACAACACCCAACACATCTACACCACCCTACACATATCTACACCCCACCCACGCACACACACATTAATATTTTCTTTCCACAATTTACCACTTCAGATTTCGCTTCGCATGCGTAACAGAACATAACATAACATCACGCCTGTATTTCCCCGAAGGGGTAGGCAGAGGTATATAGTACACCCACATTTCGCCAGTTATGTTATAGTCCCATGTAATAGAGGGCGAGCCTATTGCCATTAACCGGGCACAAATCCATACTCCGGGCTGCTACTGAGAATTTCCTAATGAAAAAACCCAATAACACTTTGCCCGACCCGGGAATCGATCCCAGGACCCCACGCTCAGCAGTCGCGCTTGCGACCACTAGACCAACGAGGCAGTCAAAAAAAAAAAAAAGCGTAAAAGTTTCAAAATAATATAATAATAATTATGGTTTACATAACCAGCCCATTACTGTCTCAGTGCTAGGCACGGGCCTCTTCTGAGAATGAGAAGCATTCAGCACAGGGTTTAGTAGTAGTAGAGCTCCTTCTGGAGCTTGTCCGGGGAAGTACTACCACCGTAACTACTTCTGCCGCCAAACAGTGATGCTTGCATTGCTGGGTTCCGGTGCTCGTGGTATGGGTGCCGGGGACATTACAATCACATGAGACTTCCATCTTCATGTCTCAGTTATGCGAACCGACTTGCGGTACCATTTAGGCAGCAGCCTAGGTGGTATTGCAGTTGTTATGGGCAAAGGTAACCACTTAACATCAGGTGGGCATTTAGCTGGTTTTACCATCCTAAAAAAAAAAATGTAGTAAGTATTAAATTATTATTGTCTAAAACAGTAACATGTTTCTAATTACAGAGAGTGTCCAACTCGTACGACATGTTCATGCGAGGCGAGGAGATCCTGAGCGGGGCGCAGAGGATACACGACCCTGAGTTCTTGACGGAGAGGGCCAAACATCACGGCATCGGTGAGCTAATACAACAGTCATCATCATCATCATCAACTCGGCCTATCGCAGTCATCTGCTGGACATAGGCGTCTCCCAAGTTGTGCCACAAATCTCGGTCCTTTGCATTCCGCATACAGTCCCCCCCTTCCGCATACACACACCCTTCCGCATACACACCCCCCTTCCGCATACACACCCCCCTTCCGCATCCAAGCCACCAGTCCCCCCTTCCACAACCAGTCCCCCCTTCCACAACCAGTCCCCCTTTCGCATTCAGTCCCCCAGTCCC
This sequence comes from Asteroscopus sphinx, assembly GCA_949699075.1. Lineage (NCBI taxonomy): Eukaryota > Metazoa > Arthropoda > Insecta > Lepidoptera > Noctuidae > Asteroscopus > Asteroscopus sphinx. Next base: position 3,699,330 of record OX453029.1, on the reverse strand, counting down.
CCTTCCGCTTTCAGTCCCCCAGTACCCCTTCCGCTTTTAGTCCCCCAGTACCCCTTCCGCTTTCAGTCCCCCAGTACCCCTTCCGCTTTCAGTCCCCCAGTACCCCTTCCGCTTACAGTCCCCCATTCCACAACCAGTACCCACTTCAACTTTCAGTACCCCAGTCCCCTTCCACAACCAGTACCCCCTTCCGCATTCAATCCCCCAGTCCTCCTTCCACAACCAGTAACCCATTCCGCATTCAGTCCCCCAGTCCCCCTTCCGCATTCAGTCCCCCAGTCCCCCTTCCGCATTCAGTCCCCCTTCCACAACCAGTCCCCCAGTCCCCCTTCCGCATTCAGTCCCCCAGTCCTCCCAGCTACTTTCATCAAATCGTCGGTCCACCTGGCTGGCCTACGCTGCGTTTGCCGAATCGCGGTCTAAACTCAAGGACTCGTCTGCTCCAGCGGACATCGGTCCATCGACAGACATGGCCAGCCCACAGCCACTTCAGCTTACTGCTCCAACAAGCTATGTCGGTCACTCCGGTTCTTCTCCGGATCTCGTTACGGATTTTATCCTTCAATGAAACTCCAAGCATTGCTCGCTCCATAGCTCGCTCAGCGACTTTGAATTTGTGGACTAGCCCAACTGTCAGTGTCCACGTCTCGGCACCGTAAGTCATGACAGGCAAGACGCACTGGTTGAAGACCTTCGTCTTCAAACTTTGCGTTTGCCAAATGCTGCCCAGCCCAACAGTCATAATAAAAATCAACTTCCGTCAGCGGTTTTCCTGAACAAATTCGACATGGGAGCCTTCAAGAAAAGAGCATATATCTTTTTAAAAGGTCGGCAACGTATTGGCGACTCCCCTGGAGTTGCGGATGTCCATGGGCGGCGGAGATTGCTAACAATTAGGTGACCCGCTTGCTCGTTTACCTCCCTTAATTAAAAAACAACTATCTTGGTTAAAATATTACTTGTTATCAACTTTGTTTATTTGGTAAGAGGACTTAAGGTCAAAAGTTTTCATTTGGAGTTTGTCTTGCAAGTTACTTGATCAATAATAATTTATGGCCGTTTTCTTTTTTTACAGATATCACCAAGATTGCTGCGTACATCGAATCCTTCAGACTGGGATGTCCACCTCATGCAGGTAAATATAAAAAAAAAACATTCTCGATTATTTTGAAAAGGGGAAAAGGTCAGCTAGCATATTCGAATAATTAATTTAAAAAAAAAAAATATAGCGAAATAATGAATGACGTCAATGTGCGACGGTTTTATTGATGAATGAAGGACGTCAATTTACGACCGTTCCATCAATAAATGACGTCAATTTACGAAGGTTCTATTAATGAATGACGTCAATCTACGACCGTTCTATTAATGAATGACGTCAATTTACGACCTTTCCATCAATAAATGACGTCAATTTACGAAGGTTCTATTAATGAATGACGTCAATCTACGACCGTTCTATTAATGAATGACGTCAATTTACGACCGTTCCATCAATAAATTACGTCAATTTACGAAGGTTCTGTTAATGAATGACGTCAATTAACGACGGTTCTATTAATGTATGACGTCAATTAATGACGGTTCTATTAATGTATGACGTGAATTAACGACGGTTCTATTAATGAATGACGTGAATTTACGACGGTTCTATTGATTTATGACGTCAAATTACGACGGGTCTATTAATGAATTTCGTCAATTTACGACGGTTATATTAATGAAAGACTTCAGTTTACAGAAACACTTCTGAGTCTCGATTTGTGAATAGCGTTTAGTTAGAATGTTTGGTAACTTTTCTACCTGAAGGAACCCTTTTACCATGACTCCATACTCCATAGTTCGCTGACCTGAGAGTTCTCCATACAGTTCTCGATGGTGTGTGTAGTCCGCCAACCCGCACTTGGCAAGCCTGGATTAAAACCTTAACCTTCTCATTCTGAGAAGAGGCCCGTGCCCAGTAATGGGCTGATAATGATAGGTCGCTGGTTCAAATCCGGCTCGAAGGACCATGTAAAAAGGGTTCCAATTATTATTACTAAGGGGTTCTTTACATCTGAGTGGTGATGTGATGGGGATCAATAACAAAATTATTACTAAATTCGTTTTTAGCAATTGCAGTACAGGTACTCTATTTTAATCAGAAACTATTAACTTTGTAAAATATAGTTCGCTGTAGTTGTAGATAGAAAAAATGCCAAAAATGCCCATTTTTCGCACTTTTTCTATCTACAAAATTAATATCACCTAATAGGTTTGCTCGCTCCATCGTCGACCACATCCTGACAAAGCTGTCTAGATTGCGGTCAAGAGCAGATCTACATAACATAAAAAAAAAAAAAATTAGCATGCTTAGCTGTACAAAAAGTAACAAATTTAACCTTATGGTCATTAGGATTATAACTGTTTTTGAAAAGACACTACTCACTTGTCCAACACGGGAATCGAACCCGTATATCATAAAAAAAAAACAAATACAGAAAAGTATAATTTACACAGTTAATAGTTTCTGATTAAACTACAGTATGTACCTATCAAATTGGAAACAACTGGTCCAAGTTTTCCCATAAAAAGAGGAGTAAGACAGGGCGACCCACTATCCCCAAAAATTTTTATCGCTATATTAGAATCCATCATAGGCAAGCTAGACTGGAAAAAATGCGGCCTGAACATTAATGGTAAATACCTGAGCCATCTAAGATTCGCAGACGATCTCGTAATAGTATCAGAAACCAGCTGCAATCTACAATACATGTTAGAAACGCTTCACGTAGCTAGCAGACATGTGGGATTAGAAATGAACCTCTCCAAGACAAAAACCATGACAAATAGTATCAAGAAATGTATTATGATAGAACATGAACCATTAGAATATGTGGAGCAATATATCTATCTTGGTAAACAAATAAGTTTCAATAGTAACAGTAATGGACAAGAGGTAGAGCGCAGATTGAAAAAAGCGTGGAATAAATATTGGAGCTTAAAAGAAGTATTCAAAAGCAAAATGTCAGTAGAATTAAAAAAGAAGATAATGGATTCATGTATTCTTCCTTCTCTAACGTACGGATGCCAGACGTGGAAATTTACGTGGAAGATTAAAAATAAAATTAGTACTTGCCAGAAAAGTATGGAGCGTAGTATGCTAAATATAAAGAAAATACATAAGATTAGACACACAAAAATAAGAAATTACACAAATGTAATAGACGCACTGAGTTACGCCCAAAAATTAAAATTTAGATGGGCTGGCCATGTTGCACGTCAAACAGATAACAGATGGACTGTAGGTGTAACCATATGGAAGGGCCCGCCAGGCAAACGACGCGTAGGGAGACCGTGCACAAGATGGGAGGATGATATACGGAAGATCGCAGGAGCAAAGTGGATACAAACAGCAAAACTAAAAGAAAAATGGAAATCTTTGGAGGAGGCCTTCACCTGAGAGGGGTCCGTGCTATTAACATATTGTCAATCAATTATAAAATCTTTTAAACATAGATTATTACAATAGATGCATAAAAATTCAAGAAAAAAATTAATAAAAATAAAAAATTGTTTATATGTCAAAAATTCATATGTAACTATTATTGTAGCAGCTGTAGCACGGAATAAAAGGCTTTTTTATTTTTATTTATTTTATTATGTACCTATACTTCAATTGTTAAAATTGAATTTTCGATAAATGATGTACTCTGCGATTTTATTTTTTTACTGATGGGGTCACCAATGAGCTGTAGGGAGCCCCTTAATAGGATACTTTCGTTCATCAAAAACTTACCGACTTTTTGTTCCCCAGGCGGCGGCATCGGCATGGAGCGAGTAGTGATGTTATACCTGGGACTGGACAACATTCGCAAGACGTCCATGTTCCCGCGTGACCCCAAGCGGGTCACCCCCTGATTTGTATTTAAGAGAAATAAATTGTACTGATATCAGATCAATATAATTGAATATTTAGTATATAAAGTTTCGTTTGATTTTAAAAGGATCTCCCTAGTTTTCATCCTACTAAGATTAAGAAAAAAAAAATGAAAAAAAATTAGGAGTTTTGCAGGAGAACGAAAGTAACCGACATGGCCCGAAGAATTGCCAAACTTAAGTGGCAGGGGGCGGGGCACATTGCTGGCAGAACGGTTGGCCGATGGGACAGTAAAGTTCTGGAGTGACGACCGTGTACTGGAAGGCGCAGCGTGGGTAGGCCCCCCACAAGGTGGACCGACGACCTGGTGAAGGTCGCGGGAATCCGCTGGATGCGGAAGGCACAGGACCGGTCGTTGTGGCGATGTTTGGGGGAGGCCTATGTCCAGCAGTGGACGTCTTTCGGCTGAAATGATGATGATGATGATGAATATTATGAATTAGCCTGTGCCCGCGTCCCTCGGGAACTGTTCATCTTCCCGGGATAAAAAGTAATAATAATGTCCTCCCGGCCGAATTTCGGTCACGGCGGCCAATCTCAACAGAGACTAGCCATCTGCGCGGGACATATTATAGTGCACAAGTGTGTGCGCAAACACAGGTGCACTCTCATAATCCGATGGGACGGCAATTCGACACTACCGGTGAGTGATCATATAAAAAAAGAAAAAAATGGGATAAAAAGTAGCCTGTAGGTATTTTTTTTTTTTTTAATCTTTATTTAAGGGGACTTTATCAGCCTTGATTATGTCGCCCCGTAACAATAGTGTACAATTTATTTAAAAACTAACAACTTTATCTTATATCTAATAAATAATGCAATTCACCCTAAGTATAATCTGTGTTCACTGTATCAAAACTTTTGAGATACAATGAACACAGATTCCCGGCTTCCTCCGAGAATGGTGATGCCAGAATGCTATTACCTAATCCTACGTTGTGATTTAATTTAATGACCTGCCGGCTCATGGGCTCGTACCGGGCACATTCAAACAAAATATGATGGATATCATCCAGAACCTGGCACACTTCACAGTTCGGCGATTCCATCTTTCCCATTAAACCGAACCTCCTTGTTACCCATGGTTCCAGGAGATGGATGCAGATAGACTGTGTATTGTTACATTGTTAAGACTACGCTCCGGGCATATTCCATCAAATAAATTAGCCTGTACCTATGTTAATCCGGGTTATGTTCTTTCTGTATGCCAAATTTCATTAAAATCCATGCAGTAGTTTTTGCGTGAAAGAGTAACAAACATCCATACATCCTCACAAAATTTCACGTTTATAATACTGGGTGTCAGGGAAACGCTTCGGAAAACGAAGATAAGCGATAGTGCTGGTGATTACTGATACGAAACCAAAAAAATGCGTATTTTTAAGCTATTGCATAGCTTCTATCGCGGGCCTTGAGCGTGGAGACTGAATCCAGAAATTCCGTAACGAAAATAACCTAACACCCCCCACTCCGACCGGCACAGCGGTGATACTTTTTAGTTTTGTCATCTATCGATGAATAGCAGAACTTTTAATGACTTTTTGAAATATCACGCTTGTCTCTTTAGTTCTGCAAATCGCCTCTAGGTGGCATTGGTTGTATCGGCGTTACTGCGCATGCGTAATCCCCCTCTTCGCCCCGCAATCTGGTGACTCATGCCTGCTTAGAGTTTCGGCGTTAGGGCACCTCCTCTTTGTATTTACATAAAAAATGCTATGCCATAGCTTTACCGCGGCAGTCTCCGCGTGCCACACGTCTTTTTTTTTCTTTTCTTTTTGCATTTTTCATACACAACCAGCTTTGGGCAGTTAAATAAAACAGATTTGCAAAAAAACCCTATTTATTTACTTAATTTTTAAAGATCGCTATGTAATTCAAATAAAATATCAGCTAGCGCTAGGGGTGAACGACATCCGCTCGTATACGCAGTCAGTGTCAAAGCGAGCGTAGGTAGGTTAGGTACGCGCGGCACTGATTCCGAGTTTTGTACGCTTTACATTGCGGGTTTACAAAATACCAAATCACTAAAACAATGAGTATAAGGCTAATGGTTATTGGTATTCGATTGTGTTTAGGTAGTATAATAATAGCCTTTCAGTTTCGGAAGCGTTTCCCTGACACCCAGTATTAGTAGGATGTGGAAGTTTGTGAAGATGTTTGGATGTTTATTACTCAATCACGCTGTAAGGGCTGAATGGATTTGGATGAAATTTGGAAAATAGAACATAACAAGGATTAACATATAGGCTAATTATCCCGGGAGATGAACAGTTCCCGAGAGATGTGCGATAAATGATATCTATGCGGGCGAAGCCGCGGGCATAAGCCAGTCTTTATATATACAACGTGTATCAGAAATGCGTGGTCATATTTGAAGAGCTTATTCAGGGAATGCTATCGAATAACTACGTACGTAGTACTACGGGGTCACCAGGGGGCCTAGTACGAGTTTGACACTTACGAATACTTTAATAGTTTTCGTCGACTTTCATTCATAAATCAGTAGCGCCCCTGGCGGATACAAGGAGGAACTACTGATTTATGAATGAAAGTCGACGAAAACTATGAAAGTATTCGTAAGTGTCAAACTCGTACTAGGCCCCCTGAAATCAATCGCTAAAAATATTCCTTCCATACATTTCGGTCGAGAAGTATTGCACTTTTCTATGAAACAGCTGTTTTTATTTCCACGATTTCAGGGTTGTTGCCATAAAAGTTTCATGCTATGCCCTGAATGAGCTCTTCAAATATAACCACAACCGACAATTGTTAGTATTTATTTTACTATTTTTTAACGCATTTACGCATGCGAAGCGAACTTATTATACATGCTGAAATTTGAGTCGCTTAATTCCCGAAAAGGGGTCATTGTACTCATCATTATGAACAACTCTTACTATGGAACCAACCCTGAAATCGCGAAAAAAAAATCTGTTGGTCCCTACATTTGTGTTCACTTATATCAATAAAATGTAGGGACCACCTGATTTTTTTTTCGCGATTTCAGGTTTGGTCCCATAGTAAAAGTTGTTCATAATGATGAGTACAATGACCCCTTTTCGGGAAATAAGCGATTCAAATTTCAGCGTGTATAAACGGGGAGAAAAAGGACTAAAAATAAATTTAAACCTTATGAACATATCAAAAAAGTTGGTAATATTTTAGTTTTGTGTTAGGGTTGGAATTCTAGTTTTAATCATCATCATCATCATCATTTCAGCCGAAAAACGTCCACTACTGGACATAGGCCTCCCCCAAAAGGGGGGATATGCCATAATCGCCACGCTTGGCAGGCGGGTTGGCGATAGCAGTTGGTTGGTTAAATACTCAGAGAACGCTGCTGCCCATCCTCTGGTGAATCCCTTAGTTGCCTTTTACGACACCCATGAGAAGATATAGGGTGGTGCAATTCTTTGCGTCCGGCACCACACGGACACTAGACTAGTTTTAATACTCTAAATTTATACATGTGACGTCACGAAGCTTATAAATGTCACACTTTGATGACACCCTCCCTCCCCCTTAACGTGTGACGTAATTTATAGTAAAAAACTTGAAGGAAACAGCATAAAATAAAAATAGTTTGAAAATTATGAATTCGAATTTTATTATATTTTATAACAATATAATATAGCAAAGTATGTCCAAGTTTCATTTATATCACACTTCTCGCATCGCGATCACATTAACAAGTTTCCCTTATATCGGCGAGGACTGAGCAAAACTGTCAGTTTAGCTTGACAGCCCACTTCAATCCGCACTGACATTCACACTCAACATCTAACATGATTTATTTTGTAAACACCAATGAAATCAAAATCGCTTAAAAATAACATATGAAATTACTCACTTAAACAATTCTGCGTTTTAATAATATTCTGTCTAAAAGACTATTTTTATATCATTTGTTTATGAACATGTGAAAGATTTTTTGGCAGTGGCTAATATATAAATATGCTAAATTTAGCCATGATCAGTTTGATGGGGTGGTAATAAAATCTCTAAAAGATTGCTGCAATATGTTAAAATTATCATCAATTTTATAAGTTATCAAAAATTAGGCTGCTGGGCATCACAGAAACGAAAGAAAAAATCTTCCTAATCAAATTCGGAGCTAAGCTACATCCACTATTCTTTGTTTTATCTTGTATTAGCAATATTTTTAGTAAAATACATAAACAAATAATTATAAAAAAGAATTACTCAACGCATTCAATGGTCTATATCATTTTAAATAAGTTAGCCTCAATGATAAATACAGATATGCCAATTACCAATACCTAATTTTGTACCATACCGGTATTTAACGAATCGACATTACAATACTCCTTTCTGTCCTCCATGACAATAACTGACTGCCTCGTTGGTCTAGTGGTCGCAAGCGCGACTGCTGAGCGTGGGGTCATGGGTTCGATTCCCGGGTCGAGCAAAGTGTTATTGGGTTTTATCAATAGGAAATTCTCAGTAGCAGCCCGGAGTCTGGATTTGTGCCCGGTCAATGGCGATAGGCTCGCCCCCTATTACATGGGACTATAACATAACTGGCGAAATGTGGGTGTATTATACACCTCTGCCTACCCCTTCGGGGAAATACAGGCGCGATGTTATGTTATATAGTTAGTTTGTGTGTTTTATAGTTGGTGTAGTTTTAAAAATTAGGCCGCTGGGCATCACAGAAATTAAAAGAAAAAATCTTCCAAATTAAATTCGGAGCCTTTTTTGTTTTATCTTGTATTATCAATATTTTTAGCAATGTTCATAAGCAAATATTTAGAAAAAAAATATTCAACGCATTCAATGGTCCATAACATTTTAAATAAGTTAGCCTCAAGCCTTAGCCTTCTCGTACTGAGAAGAGGCCCGTGCCCAGCAGTGGGACAGTAATGGGCTGATTATGTTATGTTATGTTATGTTAGCCTCAATGATTACTTCACTATCGACACAGATATACTGGGTGTCAGGGTATGAATCGGAGCTGTGAACCGGCTCACGGATCAGCTCAGCTTTTTTCTTTCCACAATTGAAATCGTTAGATTTCGCTTCGCATGCATAAATGCGTTAAAAATAATAAAATAATTAGTAAGGGTAGGCATATCTATACGACTTTGAATTAACTGCAAAATTAGTCGAGTCGGATAAGAAACACTGTTTATTAATAAGATATCGCTGACGTACAAAAGTGGAGGTTAATTTCGATACCACGAGGCTAAAGCACTGGCGTACTGAACCAGGAGTCGCAGGTTCGAATCCTGCTCGTGAGCGATTTTTTCTTTCCACTATTTAAATCGTTGGGATCCTAATACTCTCACTATGCTATCCGCCCGTACGTCTGTCTGTCACAGGGCTGTATCTTTGTAACGGTAATAGATAACCAGTTGAAATTTTCACAGAATATATGTTACTTTAGTGCCTATCACGACAAATACTAAAAACTAAAAAAGTATAAAACCAAAGGGGGTCCCCATACAAGAAACCTCGCAAAACATGCATTTTTTTCAACGTTTTTATAACTACTCTATCATCAAAACGGTGATACATACCAGCGTCAAACTTAGTCTGATAATAGGGCAAACATGGACATATGTGGTGGTACAGACAACCGCACGTCAGTGGGAACAGTTTGACCTTGACAACGTCTTTTTTATTTGTAAGTAGTACCTACAGGTGATTTTCGTAATTCAAATGTTACCAATGACGTGCGGTTGACTATACCTGCGTAAGAAAGAGATGCAAAAATTCATATTTCGCGCACGATGCGTTTATTTATTTATTTATAGTTAATTAACAGGGTACAAAAACCAATTACATTGCGAGTCGGACTCGCACAGTAAGGGTTCCGTACCATCCATCGACCTGATACCCCATAGAAACTGATTTAATTTACGAGAGGTCATCAGAAGACATCAACGTACAGTGTGCGAAATGTGAATTTTTGCATGTCTTTCTTATGCAGGTACCACCACATATGTCTATGTTAGTCATATTTTTAGTATTTGTTGCTAAACTACATAATATGCACTATAATCTGACCAAGTTTGACGCTGATATGTATTACCGTTTTGAAGATAGAGCAGGAACAAAAACGTGGAAGAAAATGCATGTTTTTTGAGGTTTCTTGTATGGGGCCCCCTTAGGTTTTTTTTTTTTTTTTTTGTATTTTTCGTGATACACCTCATAGCAACACATATTCTGAGAAAATTTCAACCGGTTAACTATTACCGTTCAAAAGATACAGCCCTATGACAGACAGACGGACGGACAGCGTAGCGAGAGTCCCGTTTGGCACCCTTCGGAAACGAAACCCTGAAATAAAACGTTGAAAACGTTTTTGACAACGTTTTTGTTTCTGCTCTATCTTCAAAACGGTAATATATACCAGCATCAAAATTGGTCAGATTATAGTGCATATTATGTAGTTTAGCAACAAATACAAAAAATAAGACAAACATAGACATATGTGGTGGTACCTGCGTAAGACATGCAAAAATTCATATTACGCGCACTGTGCGTTGATGTCTTTGAGAGTCACTTTTGAACTATTAATTTTATGCAGTCTCCTTTAATAACTAATTAGATGAATAATACGAGATAACAAATAGTTAGGCTAGTTAGGAATTAATTTTATATTAATTATGAATAAAAATCTCCTTAAGTATATTGAAGATAACCTTCCGGCCGCGTGGTCCGATCGCACAGTTCGATTAATCGAACGACGAGGAATTAAGATCAATGGCAGTACTGATCGTGACGTAGCTTGGAGACATCGCGCTGTCATCGCGGTAAGAGAATACCTGGTGAAACATCTTATTAAACCATGCTTGGAATGATATATTACATATCCAATCTTTTACCAGAGTTAGTTAGCCCATGTCTACTTGAAACTTTAAACATAGCTCAGAAGGAAACATTGTATAAAAAAAAAACATTTTCAATTCATTATTAGCTATATTTTCGTAAGACACCATACGAAAGAACCATTTTAAAATATACATTTAATTTTATTTATTCTTAAACATTTTATTATCGGCTTACAATAATAGTAATAGTAAATAATATTCGAGTTAAAGATAACACAATAAGAATTTTCGTAGTAGCATTATCACAATTTATTTTTTAATTTATTTACAATTAATAAGTACCGTCACTGAAATTGTTTTGCCCCTTTAAATAGTAAAAATACAGCGGATTCATTTTATTTAAAAAATAAAAGCTTTTAAAAATAAATGAAAGGGTATAGGATGTATTACCTTATTTTTAAAGGGGGTATTTGCAATAATGAACTGCAGGAAATTATGAAAAATCGCAAAAACTACTGAATTACAGGTGACATTAATAGCACCAAGAATAGTCAACAAAAATTTAAGTAAATTCGAGATCTAGCGGTTGAAGACATTTTTCAAAAAATTCACTATTATTTTTCTCTCTATTATTCACTTTTTCTGTACACTTTTTAAGGTAAGTTTTGCTTATAGCCACTTAACTTGCGAATCAAGCCATCACATTTTTCAAGTCCAATTGGCACTAAACACTGGGTTAACCCGTAGAGGGTTGTAACGTTTTACACATAATTCACTTTTTGCACAGGTTTTTGCCACTTTGCACAGGAGTTTGACGTCATTAACCAAACAAGTTTTTAAGGTCTTGCTCGTAGAGGGCAATGACCAGCATTATGCCAATGCCTGTTGCCAGCCCCATCAGTTGTAGTATACACTGGCATAATGTACCTTCTTTGCTGTGGGATGTACTTAGTTCTGGCATCTGCGGAACAAAATGGGAATATTAGTATTGTTATAAAATTTACAAAAATCCCAGATCAAACATACACAGCATATCCACCAAGCAGGTTTTTCTGTCTAATTTCATAGTGGGTCTCAAGCTCAAGACATTTCAATAATTTCCCCGGGACAAGTCAAGATTCATTGTTTCAGTTTGGTTGATCACTATTCGAGATCTTGGCTTACAGAAGTTGCATTGGACATATATACTAAATAAATATTTTCAAGACAAAATGTTAAAATAACATACCACCATCTAGTCCCATACTAAGCAGAGCTTGTGCTATGGGTACTAACTAGACAATGGATATAATACTAATATACTTTTTTTTAAATACATACTTATAATACATAAGAAACACCCAGACCAACACAAACACTTATGTTCATCACACAAATATTATATATGTGTCCTGTGAGAATCGAACCCACGACCTCGTGATCAGCAGTCCGACCGTCGAACCACTAGACCACAGACGTCGTCGATGTATGGCGCGCTTATCCCAATACAAAATTAAGATTCAACAAATCTTAAAACTATTATAAATACAACCTTATTCTTAGTTTATACTAAACCTCTTAAGGGGTCATTATACTTATAATCATGAACAACTTTTACTATGTGACCAACCCAAAAATCGCCAAAAAAAACAGATTTCTGTTCACATTAATCGACAAAATGTAGGGATCAGCTTTTTATTTTTTCGCAATTTCAGGGGTGAGTACAATGACCCCTTAAGAGGTTTTCAGTTATTTCAATAACACATCGTAGACGGCAGTGTTTCGAAGCGTGTTAAGAACACCACATTTATCAGTAAGGATGTAGAAATGACAACCACTTATCATATTAACACCACACACACGAAAGAGTAAATCTCTCTACTACATCCACAAGAATGCACAAACCTGCGCCAGAATGCACACAAACCTGCGCCAGAATGCACAATCACGCACCAGAATGCACAAACCTGTGCCAGAATGCACAAACTTGCGCCAGAATGCACAAACCTGCGCCAGAATGCACAAACCTGCGCCAGAATGCACAAACCTGCGCCAGATTGCACATAACACCTCCACTTACCATATCAACAAGCGCGATGTACAGGAACATGCCCGCAGCGGCCGCGAACAGCCATCGGGTGGCGGACGGCGCGTGTCCAGCCAGCACTCCGCAAACCATGCCGATGAGGCACAGCCCCGATGACAGGATGTTGTAGCAGACTGCGCGTTTGACCGACATGCCTGCTTTGAGGAGGACTGCAAAGTCACCTGAAAAAAAATCGAAACATAAATTATATTATGGATTTTTATTCATTTTTAACAGACTTCAAAAAAAGGAGGAGGTTATGTATTCGGCGGGTTTTTTTTTTTTTCATGTATGTACACCGATTACTCCGAGATTTGTGGGCCGATTTACGTGGTTGTTTTTTTATTTGGTAGAGGAAGCCCGCGCGGTGGTCCCATATAAATTTTATTGACTTAGGTTGAGCAGTTTTTTAACCAGCTTCAATAAATCAGTTTATTTTAGCTTCGCCTATCTAGATGATCTGCTCATTGGTTCGTTTTTCTGAGAATTCTTGGCCGATATGCGTGTTTTTTTTCACTATAGTGATTGGACGTTTGGAAGAACATGAGCGACACCTTTGCCCAGCAGTGGGATAGCAAAGGTTAATAAAAAATATAATCTCAAATTGGTTATATAAACATTTATGAATCAACCCTCGCAATTATCAACTAAAAAGTATGAGATAAAAACTTTTTAACAAAAAATAAAACCGACTTCAAAAACCTTAACTAAAAAGTAAAAAATAATCATTGTATGTATTTTAAAATCTTAACATAAACCAACATTTTGAAGGCGGCGCGTGATTTTCATGTACGCTCACATAAACTGTTTTTTACTATAGATATGCGCTCGACTGTACATTATATTTACATGACGCAAAGGGTCAATCACGCGCCGCCTTCAAAATTTTGGTTTATGTTAAGTTTTTAAAATACATACAATGATTATTTTTTACTTTTTAGTTAAGGTTTTTAAAGTCGGTTTTATTTTTTGTTAAAAAGTTTTTTTTTTAATACGTTGGGACATTTTTACACTATTGTATTTTTTACGGTATTCCGTCTAGCGCCAAACTAAGCAGAGCTTGTACTATGGGTACTAGACAATGGATATAATACTTTTTATTTTTTTTATACATTTCGGTGTTGTAGCATATGCTGAGATGGGGGCCTTTTTTAGTCTCATACAGGCATGTAAATTTTAAGTTTATTGTTAATATACTATTTTTAGTTTTTTTTTTCTCGCCTGTACCGAGACTGAAATAAAAATTTTCTTTCTTTCTTTCTGAGTGAGTGAGTTTTGAGTGATATAATCACTTTCAATTCACAATTAATAATGATTTAATATTTAGTTTTATTATTTTTATTGAAGAGTTTTTACAAATGAGTTGTGTCCTTACGTATGAATATCGAACCTGATAACGTAGCTCACAGGAACAACAGGGTTTTTGTTACATACTATACAAGGTGTTGTTCTGTAATCGTGCCATATTTCTAGACCTGATGACAAATAATGTGCTTAGTCACCTAAAATACTTAAAAATTTCTACGATTATTTATTACCTAAATTTTCACTGCCTCGTTGGTTTAGTGATCGCAAGCGCGACTGCTGAGCGTGGGGTCCTGGGTTCGATTCCCGGGTCAGGCAAAGTGTTATTGGGTTTTTTCATTAGGAAATTCTCAGTAGCAGCCCGGAGTATGGATTTGTGCCCGGTTAATGGCAATAGGCTCTCCCCCTATTACATGGGACTATAACATAACTGGCGAAATGTGGGTGTACTATACACCTCTGCCTACCCCTTCGGGGAAATACAGGCGTGATGTTATGTTAAATTTTCACTTAGAAACATAGCGAGGGTTCAAGAATAAATCCCGAACGACTCGGAAAATAAGTCATCGGCGGCAATGTCAAAGGGTGGAAATACCTGCAAATTGTTTTGGTGTCGCACGCGACGCAACACTCGGGGGGAATTTGTTTGTTTACAAATAGGTATTAAAAAAAAAAAAAAATTGGTATTGTTTTTTTACTGATTCGTGTTCAGTATCAGTGGTATAGTCACCTCCTTAAATATGGCACGAATGCAGAGCAACACGTTGTATAATGTCAATTTGATATTTAATGCCTGTTAAGTTTGGAAGCCGACACCAACATAGTTAAAAGGCTAGAATAACAACACAGTTAATAACATACCTAATTCATGGGGCAATTCGTGACACAACACCGCTATGGCTGTGGAGAATCCGCCTGCTATGTTAGAAGCGAAGGCGGCACCTGAAACGTCAAGGTTGTATATTAACTCGCTGTTATATAGATTTTTTAAATTTATTTCGCTGTTATATAGATTTTTTAAATTTATTTTTTATAGTATAGGATGGCAAAACGAGCTAAAGGCTCACCTGATGTTAAGTGGTTACCTTTGCCCATTACAACTGCAGTACCACCTAGGCTGTTGCCTAAATGGTACCGCAAGTCGGTTCGCCAAACTGAGACATGAAGATGGAAAGTCTCATGTGATTGTAATTTCACCGGCACCCGTACCCTTCAGACCGAAACACAGCAAGATTCGTGGTTTCCACTCAAGGACTCGTCTGCTCCAGTGGCCATCGGTCCTTCGACAGACATGGCCAGCCCACTGCCACTTCAGCTTACTGATCCTACAAGCTATATCGGTCACTCCGGTTCTTCTCTGGATAGTCTCGTGTCTCTGTGCCTTACTTTAAATCCTAAAAGTTCGCTCACAAGCAATGCCATAATTAAAGTTGTCCAGTCCGTCCCCCATGATGACTATCGCGACGACTGACAAGGGGACACGTGCCCTACTTTAAATTCTAATGATTCGCTATGCTATAGCCATGCCAGTACTAAAGCTGTGCAGTCCGTTCTCCATGATGACTATCCCGGCAACTGACGACATGTGCCCCTGTGCTCTACTGTAAATCTTAAACATTTGCTCACCTATAGCTATGCCATTAGTGAAGTTGTGCAGTCCGTCGCCCATGATCACAATCCAGGCAACTGACGAAGGAACACGTGCCCTACCTGGGGACACTTGCCCTACCTGGGGACGCTTACCCTACTTGGGGGCACTTGCCCTACCTAGGGACACTTGCCCTATCTGGGGACACTTGCCCTACCTGGGGACACTTGCCCTACCTTTACTCCTAAACATTGACTCACCTATAGCCATGCCGTCGGTGAAGTTGTGTAACCCGTCGCCCATGATGACCATCCATGCGACGGACGCGATGGAGGAGGGCGGCGCGTGCACGTGGCCGTGCGCGTGCGAGTGTCCGTGGTGCGCGCGCGAATGCTCTCTGCGGATTGGTGGAAAGTTAATAATGAGATTTTTGATTATGTTTAAACCTCGAACGAATAAAAAAGGCTGACGGAATCTCGCTAGACAAAGACTGAACCACTTAATTTTTTCCTAAACCCACAATAATTTCGAAAGCATTTTAACACGCCTTTTTTATTCGTCCGAGGTTTAAACTATCTTCCTTTATCCTACTAATATTATAAACGTGAAAGTTTGTGAAGATTTTTGTATGTTTGTTATACATACAAAAATACGCGCACGCTACGTATATCACGCTGTAAGGGCTGAACGGATTTGGATGAAATTTGGCATGCAGATAGAAAATAACCCGGATCAACATATAGGCTACTTTTATCCCGGGAAGATGAACAGTTCCCGAGGGATGCGCGATAAACGACATCCACGCAGGCGAAGCCCCGAGCATACGCTAATTCATAATAAAACACAAAGATTTCTATAAAATTATCGAGAGTGATTATTTTTGCAGACAGAAAGCTTCTCATGAACAAACGCTCTTTTTGTAAACAATTAAAATATTTGTTCAGAGTTAATATTAAACCGGTAGAGCAGCCTAATCGAAGTTTGATCCATCCATTAATTTATTTACTTTACGTAGGTACACACGAAAACAACTACATATATTTAACAATACATAGGAATGAAGAGTACAATCGACCTCACGTCAATGGTAACAGTTTGACCTTGACAGCATCTTTATTTTGTAAGCAGTAAGGGCGGTATTCGTAATTCAAATGAAGTGAGGTTGACTGAATAATGGCACATCCGAAAGTCCATCATCTTGACGCTTTCTTTGCGCCTTTTACGACATCTACGGGTGGAGAGGCTATTACCGTGAACCAAGTAGAACTTTTCACCATCATTCATCATTTCAGCCGAAAGACGTCCACCGCTGGACATAGGCTTCCCCAGTAAGTTTGGGGGGATATGCCACACTTGCAGGCGGGTTGGCGATCGCTGTTGGTTGGTTAAATACTCAGATAACGCTACTGCCCATCCTCTGGTGTATCCCTGAGTCGCCTTTTACGACACCCGTGAGAAGAGATAATGGCGCAGTAGTAGAACTTTTATAGTAGATTAGTAGCCAAGGGCTGTAAGGCATCAATTGCAGCCCGAGATATTTCAAAAACCCGGCATTACAAGAATAAAACATTTTATTAGTTAAAATTTATAGTGAAATGAGAACAATTTTCAAATTTTAGGGACAGGTGTTTTTTAATTACAACAAAAGAAAAATAAACTGTTTCAAATTCGAAAATGCGAGTCAATAAAGTTGAACCGAGAGTGTACGGTAGCCGAATGACACCTAATTGTCCAATAGACGACGAACATCGACTGTCGACCAATCGCTTAAATGCAATTTTCGGCGTTGGCACCCCGCGCTTTTTTCATCTTTTTTAAAAAAAAAATTTTTCAAGAACGATTTTTAGCTTCGCCGTTCAATATTTAAAATTGATGACTAATATACTCATACGAAGACAAGGCAGAATTGCGAAGCGACCTCTTTTGTCATTGGGCTGAATGCATGATGTCTATTGCCAGTATGATGGTTAGATGTACGCGAACTTTTTGAAAGAGTGAAGAGTTTTTTTTTAAATTACTTACCGCCCTAGGGCTTTTCTAGCTACATTATTACCCTAGAGCGCTAATTGGTTACCTATAAGCCCCATTTGGGGGTAATAAGGACCTACTTACCGAATATGAGAGATGTAAAATAATTAAAAAAAGCCAACTAACCTCAGAATAACAGTATAACTATCACCATCCTTGAGATCTTTAGTGCCATCCTCCTTATGCTTAATATTATTCATTTCCACCACAGCCGGCTGAGACTCTGCCTTCAACAACCAATCCTTGGCAGTAGGTTCTTCCTTACCCTCAGGATTGAGGGCATTGGAAGACACTACACTCACAGAGTTATTGTGCTTCTTTCCATGTTTTGGAGACGAAGGTATACCATCCCTCAAGTGATGGTCGTCATGGGTATCAGTGTCAATCTCGTCATAACAATAAGGGTATTCAGAATACTTGTGTTTGCAAGTCTTTGTTGTTGGATCTCCTTTCTCGTCTCTCTTGAAGATTTTGAGCAGAGAATTTGAGTTGGAGTTGTTGCTAGCTGTTTTGGAGCCTCCTGAACATCCTCCTACAGTCTCGTCTTTAAGCACACGAACTCTTGAAGGGAGTTTGTCTTCTTCCAACTTTTGGCGACGCTTCCTCCACTCAACAACAACTGTCAGGCCCTTTTCGGTGAAATAGAAGAATACTACTCCTAGCATAGCTGCGAGTCCTTTCCACATTCCATCGTCGTGGGAAGCTCTTACTTCTAGCTCTGTTTCGCCATGACTGTCGTGGTCATGGGCTGGACTCATTGCATGTGGCATTAGATGCAGTAACGCATCACCACATAACGTTCCAACTGCCAACGCAACAAAAAATTGCAGTAAGTGGTTATAATAAGTCTTATGCATGATAGGGATCACTGCCACGCCTAGTAGACCACACGCACTGATTGCAAATATACTCAAAGATGAATATAACCAGACTGCATACATATTTTTGACATACGCCATTTCTTTTGGGACATGTTTTGCTCTGACTTCGCTTTCTCTCCCTATACTGGTTTCTTTGACACAGCCAGTCCGTTCTATTGAAGTGTTGGCTAGTTTCTGGTATAGGAGGATAGGGCATATAGTCTGGAGTGTGCTCTCAGTGATAATTGCGTCTGAGTCATGGTGATTGTGGTCTCCATGGTCGGAATGGTGGTCGTGTGGTGGTTTTAATCTTGTGTTTACTGTTGTGATTAGGTCTGAGCTGTTCATACACTGGAAAAATAGAAGTATTAATGGTTTAGATATTTGTAGAAACTTCTGCGAGGTCTTAAAAGATTGGTTGTATATTAAGAATCTTAATACCGATTACTTAAATCAATACCGAAGAATTTAACCGGTTGTTATATTTGGAAGAAAAGTTAGGGGCCAAAACACCTAGAACAATGGGTCTTGCAGAAGGTTTGACCATACTAAGCACAAACCCATTATCCACACATGAATTCGTAAAGTCAGAGGAGCGGGCTGGGTTTGAACTCAGAACCTTCTGCACGGAAAGCCTTCTGCTTAATAATAGCTAGACTTGATAAAATGATAAAAAAACGTTTCCGCGCGTTTATGTTTATGACAACGACAAGTACGACAGTCCATCCTTTGCTTGCACAATTGGAGTAGGTATAAGTTTTTTTTTCTACACATTTTAGCATCGTGACACGTCTCACCGCTAGCGCGGTCGTGAAGCGACTGAGAGCGAAACTGTGCACGGTGCACGCGACTGATTATTGCAGTTTTGATGAGGCCGTTTTTCGAGCGGAGATCGTGCATCTATGATATATTTTATTCTTGGCTATTTATTTTCATTTCGGTGGTATCCCTCACGTGTACAACGTGTTATTGAATTAACTTATAACCTGAAACTAGTTTTTTCAGAATCGAGAGTAGAATCCATTACAATTATTTTTAACATAGGTTAATTTTTACAAAAAAAATATTTTCATACCATGCCGAGTCTAAAAGTTTCATACGACGACACGGTGCTGAGCGCAAAGGCGAGCGAGACCCATTAAAAAAAATGTGATGAAAACCTTCGTTTCCTAAAACAATTAAAACTTAATTTTAAGAGGTTATTCACCTCCCAACATATTAGCGTCGCGGCACGTTCGTTTTTGAATCTAGCGCTATGAATCGATTAGAGTAACCATGATAACAAAAATTACAAATATCTTCTACAATAATATATGAAAATGAATCATTAATTTCCATATCAATTTATTATAATAAAAACTAGTTGGGGTGTCTGAGGTTTTGAGTTATTCCAATAACACGTTATATACGACATCCGAAAGTATAGATTAGTTGTCTCATTTCGACTTATATCAGACTGCTAAAGTATCAACTCTTTCGTCATTCTCTTATATTTCTTAACACATTAAAGTATCAAAACTACTCACATTAACAACTTCATCCGGTTTCTGTCCATAAATGTATAATCGGCTCTCGCTCTTCTCTCCTCCTTCCACAAGCTTATGAAGGTCCAGTTCCTCGAGCATCTTGTTAAAACCGGTCAGGTTCATCGTCATACTCCCGGCATCACCGTACAATCTGAATATCTGCGCCACGTACGTATCAGGGTCAACTTTGACCTCCCTTTTCGATTTCCGCTGTCGAATTTTCTGTAGCTTCTGATTGTATCTCGAAGGTAGTTTTCTTTTTTCCTCTAAATCTATATTTAAGTGATCTACATCGTTAATATTTGCATCGTACGTAAGTACACCGTCGTTTTGTATGTCTATGTGTGAGCCGCAGACATGTGCTGCACATAGCAGACAGAACATGCATACTGTTACAAGATGATGCGACATCTTGGTTATTCTTAGTCTAAATCTGATTGGCTTATATTATAATATTAGGCTAATCCATTTGTTGTGTAGCGGCACTCGATTGGCTACCTCTGTTGATCTGTGGACAAGAGAAACGGAATATGAGTTATATTTTATTTGAAAAATGTTGGAAGCAGGGTTTACAAACATTCACGTCTTTATAATCGTTGGTGCGTGTGTTAGTGATTGTGTAACTTCTGAACGATTTGACCCATTGAGGTCGTATTCATACAATATACATGTTATTTTGTTGAGACGATGGTTCATAGCTAAAAATTCTATATTTATGGACCATTATGACTCATAATGTTGGTTTACAGCCAAAAAAATAAAATCACTAAATTTGGACCAAATCCACACCTCTGACACTCAATACAATGTAAATGCTAGCACCACCTACATCCACAAAATTACGTCTATACGCGCATGCACACACACGTGTAGGTCAGGGATGCTCGCCGATCGTAGTGCCGACTGGGTTCCAAGTGCTTCTCAGTAGTTGCAGTTTAAGTGCCGTCAAACGGCCGGTGCGTGCGGGGCGCGGTTGAGGACTCTTGAATTGGGGGGTGAGTGGCCGTTCTGTACGTTAGTACTATTAGATATTATGTGCCCGATAGGTGGTACTGTGAGCGAAGCCACGGGTATCAGTTAGTATTTTATCATATTAGTGGGATGCACCTATAAGTATAAATTGGCGTGCCTTAAAAAGTTTCGACAAGTGATGATGCTTTTATACTTGCGACGCGTCATGGGCAGTCAGCGAGAAGACAATACAGCACGTTTGATAAACAATTTAAGGCTTACTTTGCTTTACTAGAGAGAGAGAGAGAGAGAAAGATGGAAAATATTACACACCACACTCCAGTGGGGAAGGGTCCATATAACACGATTCCCACCGGCTTCCCTTTAGGCATTGCTTAAATACAGGTCAACGACATTTCAATGCAAATTTATTGTTCCAAGTATAAAAAAAGAATGGAGATTAAATTAAAAGTTGTGAAATTGTTTGACGACTTGACACAACTTGACATTAACTTAGTTTTCATTTTGACTTTATCTTGTTTTTTATTTTCTCTTTTTGTTTGCTTGCATGACTTTTCCATAAATGGGTAAAACATACTGTAACGTTAAAAAATAACAAATTGTATTCTTTAATTCGAAGCAAATCATTGGCTGTGTATCTACAACGTGTTATTGGAATAACTCAAAACCTCAGACACCCCAACTAGTTTTTGTTATAATAAATTTATATGGAAAGTAATTATTAATTTTCATTTATTATTGTAGAAGATATTTGTAATTTTTGGTATCATGGTTACTCTAATCGATTCATTGCGCTAGATTCATTCACAAACGTGCGACGCTCTCGACGCTACTGTGTCGGGAGGTGAATAATTTCTTAATATTAAGTTAAGTTTTTATAGTTTTAGGAAATTACATTCTGCATTTAAAAATAAAAACATCACCGTGAATAAAATAGTCTAACACTTACCAAATTATAATTAACAATGAGATTAAATAGAAATTTCTTGAAATTATATACTTATTCGGAATTTCGAGGGTAAAATGTTATTTTTTTTGTATTTTTGGATGGTAATAAGCAAAACAGAGTCAACCCACAAGACAAAATGAGATGTAGCTTTTTTGATCGCTCAGCAGACTGAGAACAGATTTTGCAAAAAAATACTGAGATAAACGCTTCAATCCTTTATATAGTGTAAGAAAATACAAAACTTGGCTACGTATTTTTTTTTATAAAGGCTGTTTTTTAGGTTTCCGAAGTCCTACAAGGAACCCTTATAGTTTCGTCATGTCCGTCCGTCTGTCCGTCTGTCCTAATCCTTTACAGCTTAATAACTTCTACAGTTATAAACATAAGTAAATGAAATTTTGTTACAAAATAGTCTACATATAGATCTCAATTTAAAAAGAATTTAAAATTTAGTTTTTACGTATTTTAGGGGTGGCGTCCATACATGTGAAATGGGGATGAAAATCATTTTTTCGCTGCACCTCCTCGTGTGGGGTATCATTGAATAGGTTTACTAAAAACTTTTTAACAAAAAATTGAACCGACGAAACCAGAAACTGAAAAGCGAAAAATAACTAATTATGAGTCGGCGCCAAACGAACTTTTAACAAGCAAAGTGCGTGTAAGTTGCAAGTGGCCGAGCGGAGAACGCATTTTTGGAAAGTTATTGTTTATCGTTGAAAATTTCACGTTGTATTTGATGTGACGTTGTTTTTATTATTTATTTAAAGTAATTTAATGATCTTCGTTGATTGGTTGTTTGGCGCCGACTCATAATTAGTTATTTTTCGCTTTTCAGTTTCTGGTTTCGTCGGTTCAATTTTTTGTTAAAAAGTTTTATTTTTCATTTTTTTGTGGTTAAAATCTAACTCCATGTGTCTCCATTATGTCGTAGTGTCTGGAACTATATTTATTTGTGTCAAGTTTCAACAGAATCAGTTAACAGGTAAGAATTCAGTGGGTGAACAAACACTCATCCCCTGTTTTACTACCCTTAGGGGTGGATTTTGATTTTGAAATTTAAATGGGACCAACTTCGAGATATACCCTATCCATTAAAAAAAGAATCATCAAAATCGGACCACTCTGTAAAAAGTTATGCGTGGTCATACATAAAAAAAAAATAAAAAAAATATACGCGTCGAATTGAGAACCTCCTCCTTTTTTTCGTCGGTTAATAAAATGAAGGTAATGTTTCATACACCACTTTTTTATCAGGTGTACCATCAGCGAAATATAGCCCGCCAAAGTGGCTTGCAATGTGTCCCCCACCCTGCCATTTCTAAACTATGCAACGTAGAAAGTTATAATCTTCCACATTGATAGACCTTTGTGAAAACTCTCTTTTAAAATTATTTCGAGTATAATGTGATTATAATTTTTTGAGTTATAGAGAGAAAACTGAAAAATACTTAAAACGTCCTAGTTCAAAGGTCATTGATCTTAGAGAAAAATGATCATAGCATAATACAACATGATAATGCTCCTTTAGCTACTTTCTATTCGAAAAAATCACAAAAAGTAACTTTGACATGACACACTTCTTAAATTTGGCTTCTTGAATTTATCGCTAGACTGCGCTACTAACAACACGCTCTGAGTCGCGAATGCTGCCGATTATTGCAAAAACTAAAATAGCCATGATTAATATTCGATTTGATTCGTTTGTAATTACACCTACTTAAGGAACCCTATAATACTGAGCATGGCCAGACATGCTCTTGGCCGGTTTTTTTTATAATATTTTATGATTTCAATCTTCTTGTGGCTACGGTCAGTCAGGCAATAATTTCGACAGCATTTTAACACACCAGATATATCTTGTTATTTTATTTGTGACACTACGACAACGACTACCGTCACACGAGATTTGTTGTGTACTTGCGGCTGTTTGTCTTACTATGGGTGTGAATGTGTGTGTGCCAGCCCGTACTTTTAAGCGAGCCTCCTTACTATGGGTGTTTCACTTATTATTTAGCGAGATTCCGTCCGCCTTTTTTATTTGTTCATGCGGTCTGTTTGATCAAAACTTCGAGGTTACTTAAAACGATATTTTGTATAAAATTGATTTTGGATACAGTTGCAACTTTTCACACGCCATTTTAAAACGAAGTTAATGGACGTAGATATAAATAAATAAATATCTTTGGGACATTTTTTTACACAGTACCATCTAGTCCCAAACTAAGCAGAGCTTGTGCTATGGGTACTAGACAATGGATATAATAATTATATACTTTTTTTTTTGTAAATACATACTTATAATACATAAGAAACACCCAGATCAACACAAACACTTATGTTCATCACACAAATATTTGTGTCCTGTGGGAATCGAACCCACGACCTCGTGATCAGCAGTCCGACCTTCGAACCACTAGACCACAGACGTCAGATGAAGCGAAAGAGGTGTGTCAGGATCGTAGCAGGTGGAAATCCATAGTCTCTGCCTACCCCAATGGGAAACAGGCGTGATAATATGTATGTATGTATGTATTTTAAAACGAGAGGTCATGTTTGACACTGTGTTGCTTACTACCATCCAAAATGTTTTATGTTTACATAAAAGTTAATGATATTGATAAAATTCGTGCACAACGTGTTTTAAATTTGTAAAAGCCGTATATTTTCTTAAGTCATGTGTTGCTTATCGCTCGCAATGTGAACTAGGCTAATAGGTTAAAGAAATACTTGTAGATTTAGCAACCTAGGTGAAGACACGAAGATGGAAAGTCTCATGTGATTGTAATGTCCCCGGCACCCGTACCACGAGCACCGGAACACAGCAATGCTAGCATCACTGTTTGACGGCAGAAGGAGGTACGGTGGTAGTACTTCCCCGGACGAGCTCACTCACAAGGAGCTCTACTACTATTGAATTACCAAATACTTGGTAAACATAAAAATCCGTTTTTGGATATAGGAACAAAACCAAAGACAAATAGTGCACGCCTGCCAAGCCATCAGTCATCTTTACAAATACGTTTAACCAATGATATTTAAAAGTACAGTTATGTTACTAGCGCGCGTGATCTGAAGACTCGAAAACTTCCTAATTGTGACGTTTTCATATTTGTCCTGTACGGTCAGGGGACCCCCGTCAGGCACGAAGTTCCTCACGCCCACAAACACTCAAACACACTAGAAAGAGAAATAAAGAGAGAGCGAACCGGTGTGCGTTAATGCCTGCTTATAACGCAAAAAATCTTACGTGACTTTACATTTTATCCTGAATCACACCTACCGCAAGCCGCGTTCAGGAACTTTGTTCTAAAAACAAAAATGCCGTCGTGTGTGTACGGAAAAGAGTGCTGATATGACGCAAAAATAAGTTCAAGTCACTATGTCACTATGTCACTTACGTGGGACACTCAGAAAGTTTTGCGAAACTAAAAAAAATTGTTCTATACGTACATATATTTTTATCAAATCTTTTCAAAGTACTTTCCACCAGCCTCTATACAAAGATTCATGCGCCTAAACCAGTTTTCAAAACACTTTTTCCAGTCCGCCGCAGACACCTCGTTTACAGCCTGCTCGAACGCAGCCAGCGCATCTTCCGGCGACGAAAATTGTATCCCTTTGAGCTGATTTTTTATTTTTGGGAATTAAAAGAAGTCACACGGTGCTAGATCAGGGCTGTAAGGAGGGTGACCCAGGAGTTTGACTGGCGTGCTGTCCAGGAAGTCCCTCGTTTTGAGTGCGGTGTACGCAGGTGCATTGTCGTGGTGGAGCAGTAGCCCGCGGAGCCCTGTGTTTGGTCGCTTGTTGCTTATAACAGAGAAAACTTCTGGCAAACATTTGGTAGTATACCATTCGGCATTAATGCTTCTTTGATCCCGTAAGGGAATTGATACCAAGTGGCCAGTCAAATTAAAAAAGCTAGCGATCAAAATCTTACCCCCGCTTCTAGATCGCTTCACTTTGGTAGGCGTTGGCTCATTTTGAAACACCCAAACAGTCGACTGGCGCTTGGTTTCTGGGTCGTATTGATAAATCCAGGACTCATCACCTGTAACGATGTCGTAAACACGCCGAGACGAGCCTGCTTCAAATTTGTTAAGCATATCACGGCACCATTCCACCCGGGCCTGCTTCTGAGCATCGGTGAGGTTGTGCGGCACCCAGCGTGATACTATCCTCCTCACGCGAAGATGGCTGTGTAGAATCTCGTGAACGCTTCCCGATCCAATCTTCAATATGTGTTGAATCTCCTGATATGTAATTCGCCTATTGTCTTGGATTAAATTTTTCACTGCTAGCACGTTTTCTTCGGTAACAGCCGTTAAAGGGCGACCGCTTCTTTCGTCATCCCCCAAAGTTGGTCGACCGCGCTTGAATTCGTTATACCAACGATACACGGTTGCCTTGGAAGGGCCTTCATCCATGAATGCCATTTGAAGTCTATCGTACGATTCATCCGGTTTCAGGCGACACTTGAAATCGTATAAAATCATAGCTCTAAAATGTTCCCGGCGCAGATCCATATTTCAGTGAGACACAATACTTTGAATTAACTCGCAAAAAATGTGGAGGGAAATTTTGAAATTGGAACTTACTTATTTTTACTTATAAATAATCATATTTTCGAAAAACATTATAACTGGCCAGTCTCCCATATATAAAAACTTTTTTTCGCAATACTTTCTGAGGGGCCTGGTATTTAATTTATACTAGTTTATGTGTATTTGTGATGCCACTGCGTACGGAACACTTTTTTCGTTTGTTTTGTTAGGGTATAAATTGAACTATATTTGCGGGACTTTTCGCGCACAATAAAATCAAAACAAAACGAAAAATTTGACTAACCTCGACATTTCGGCCAAGTTGCATTGGCCGTGGTCACGAGCAGACAGACGGCAGACGAGTTTAGTCTGCTCGTGACCACGGCCAATGCAACTTGGCCGAAACGTCGGGGTTAGTCAAAATGTTTGTTCTGATTATATTGTGCACGAAAAGTTCGGTAAATATAGTTCAATATGGGTGATTCGCGAAAGTTTAAAAACTTCTAGGCTACAAGTTCTAACTTATAACCTATCTATACTTTTGAATATCATTGCGTTTAACTAACAAGACAGGCACGTTCCTTTTTTGTCCCGGTGAGTCAACCCAATGGCTGATTATATGAATGTAAAAAATATATTATTTAAATTACCTGAACCTAGATCAGTTTTTCGTAGCCTTGTACTCGATAGTCATTGTTATATTCATGTTCCCATTAGAACTTGTTGATAGCGCCTTTTATTTATTTGTTTACATTGTGAACTAGCTTCCGCTCGCGTATTTGTCCGTGTACTTTGAACCCGTTTTTCATTACTTATAGTTGCCGGCACGAGTCGTGAGCACAGATTCCACTGCGTAAGTGGTCGAATCTCTGTTCACCGGACAACAGACCAGAAACAGGCACATGCATTGGCTTAACTATATGATAATGCATAATTGAACATACGTAGAAAACGGAATACTAGAATACAGTGACGACAGAGACTACCACGCAGGTACAATTTGTGCTCACGTCTCGTGCCGGGAACTATACGAAGTTGTATCCCAATAATTAGTAGTGCACCCGAATCACTCCATGTATGTTCCGCGGGTTTTATAGTTTTCGAGTAATGTTTTTTTTTACTAAAATCTAGACCAGTGAAATTTTTGATAGTGACGTGGTTCTGAATTTAATTCGCTTACATAACAAACATTGAAAGTGATGCAACCAATGTTACGTAGGTTTTTGGCTTAAGGCACCCATTATCTTATGCACAATAGTCGCATGCAGCATTACAGCAAGTCTGGAGCAGTGGCAAACTGCCAGTGAAATTTTTTGTTATTGAGAAAGATATTTGCCTATACCGCAAAGTTTGAAGACAAAGGTCTACAACCAGTGCGTCCTGCCAGTCATGACTTACGGTGCCGAGACGTGGACACTGACAGTTGAGCTAGTCCACAAATTCAAAGTCGCTCAGCGAGCGATGGAGCGAGCTATGCTTGGAGTTTCTTTGAAGGATAAAATCCGTAACGAGATTATCCGGAGAAGAACCGGAGTGACCGACATAGCTTGTAGGATCAGTAAGCTGAAGTGGCAGTGGGCTGGCCATGTCTGTCGAAGGACCGATGGACGTTGGAGCAGACGAGTCCTTGAGTGGAGACCGCGTATCGGCAAACGCAGCGTAGGGCGCCCCCCTGCCAGGTGGACCGACGACCTAAAGAACGTGGCTGGGGGGGACTGGATGCGGAAGGCAGAGGACCGAGCGTTGTGGCGCAACTTGGGAGAGGCCTATGTCCAGCAGTGGACTGCGATAGGCTGAGTTGATTGATTGATTGAGAAAGATATTTACGCTGATATCAATTCCTTGAAATTCCACGTATACAGTGATATATAGAAGAAAAAAAACATAAGGTCCGCGTGGTCCTACAAAAATGTGTCACAATTAACAATTACCAGTGATGTCAACTCAGCTACTTTATAGCTAGATCTAGCTATTTTTCAACCCCGTCAGCTACAACTTCAAAAAAATTGTAGCTAAAAGATTTTAATTTTATATTGAAATTAGTTTCATATTTCTAGTATTTTTTTACTTCAGCTACTTTGCAGGGTAAAATCGGGTGATCTGGCAACTTTTGCAAAAGATCTAGAAAGGTGATGGTGCAGTTGGCAACACTGCAATTACCTAGTTGCGTTCAGTCACCCCAGGACAGCGGCTTGACTGCACGTGTTACGCTCATACATTGGTTAGGTAGACGTGTTTTACTCATACGTTTCTGTCGTATACATGATACAACGTTACTTCAATTATAGCTGCGTGAGTCTGTGTATGTAGTGGTGCACCGAGCCCACATTCTGTTCACGTAATGTAAGAACTTATCGTGTCTTCCTCTTTTAAAACGTCATTGGTCACAATCTTAAATTTTACCACAACGATCAAATATATCATAGACGCACGATCTCCGCTCGAAAAATTGCCCCATCAAAACTGTGCAATAATCAGTCGCGTGCAGTTTCGCTCTCAGTCGGTTCACGACCGCGTTAGCGGTGAGACGTGTAAAAATACTAAAATGTGTAGGAAAAAAAACTATACTCCAAATACGGAAAGCACAGGACCGGTCGTTGTCGCGATGCTTGGGAGAGGCTCTTTCGGCTGAAATGATTATGATGATGATACTCCAAATATGCAAACGAAGGATTGAGTGTCGTACTTGTCGTTGTCGCAAACATAATTACTAGTAGGTACCTACATTTTATCGCGGAGACGTTTTGTTGTGTTTGATTTAGTCAAACACAACAACGACGACGTCTGTGGTCTAGTGGTTCGAGGGTCAGACTGCTGATCACGAGGGTTCGATTCCCTCAGGACACAAATATTTGTGTGATGTATATAAGTGTTTGTGATGGTCTGGGTGTTTCTTATGTATTATAAGTATGTATTTACAAAAAAAAAAGTATATAATTATTATATCCATAGTCTAGTACCCATAGTACAAGCTCTGGTTTCGGACTAGATGGTGCTGTGTAAAATGTCCCAAAAATACTTTTTCATTTATTTATTTTGTACAAGACCGTGCATCTATAGTATATTAGATCGGAGTTTTACCGCTAAAGACGATGCACCTCCACAAAATTAAAATAAGAACTACATCTTCGGTACAAAGATGAACCAACCAATAATTAGTCATGGATCTTTAGCAAACGAATCGATTCGAAACGGTGTCGACAATTCGACATAAAAACGCGCATCGGTAGTTTTATTTACACTAATAATAATGCTGAAACTGCAAACACCGACCTACTCTTGAAGATGTACCTATTAGTTGGGGGGAAATTCGAAACCACAGTATTTTTGGGTTAGAAAAGTGCTTCATCATTATCAGCCTATATTAGTACACTGCTGGACATAGGGCTTTCCAATGGCACGCCACTGACATCGATCCTCAGCCACTCGCAACCAGTTGCTACCAGCTACCTTGCCAATATCATCGCCCCGCCAAGCCTGAAGGCGTCCTACCATACGTTTACTGAAAAGCAGGGTTGATAAAAATCATGTTTTTTTGTTTATGACAGTTTTTTAGATTTTTTTAAATTTTCATGTGTCTTTGAAGTATTTAAACTTGTTTTTTTTTACATACTCATAACTGATCATATTCTAAATATTGTCTAAAAAAATGAGTAAAAAAACATTTTTTTTCTCCAAAACTAGATATTATTTTTTAAACAGTTTCCATAAATACAAAACTTGAGGAAGACCACTCTTTATTTATTTGAAACTCTTACGGCCAAAATTAATATCGAATCTATCCATGATTTACCCTACTAGAGATAGAAATTTGACATATTTTGTATGGAGCTTATGTCAAATTCCTATCTCTAGTAGGGCAAATCGTGGATAGATTGGATATTAATTTTGGCCGTTAGTCATTCGTCGATTTTTTTATGAAAAGTTTTAGTAATACACTCCTATATGCAACTTTGTCATATTAAAAAAAGTTGTAATTAAGTACAGAAATGTAGGAAATAGTAAATTCATACTTCCAAACTTTTTACTGGTCTATAATCAGTTCCGAAAAATAAATTCTTATTTTCACCACCGTATTTTATTTACATCCCACTCGTAAAGTCAAACTTACGGTTTCACGGTCAATGTCGTATTTTATTAGTTTTTCCACCCAAGGACGCGGATGATACATGTTGGCGTGTATTTAGGGGTTCAAAGTCACGGTACATCGATTTTTATTACGGTACAAGGATGTAGAAAAAAGTTATATTTACCATTGAGGTAATATGTACTACGTACTGGAGCAGACATCAGGAATAAAAAAAATTGCACAACTTGCTGTCCGCGGAGCACGCGCGGCGCGAGCGTGGCTAAGCGAGTGAGAGTGCAGGAGCTCTAAAATGTGCTACAAACATTTTGTTCGAGGTGTCTTCTCTAGTACGTAGTACATATTACCTCAGTGATATTTACAGAAAGTTTTTGGAAAATAATCAGTCCATTTTTTTTAGAACATCGGAGCCAAACGATCATGTGATTCACCTGAAGGTAAGTAATCTCCCCAACCATAGTCATCCGCAACACCAGGGGAGTCGCCAATGCGTTGCCGACCTTGCACATTGCGATGGCATTGACATCACGTGCCCACTGTTGGGCACGGACTTTCTCTCGAAACTAATCTTTTTATGGGGATCGAGTCACCCACGTCCGTAGAAGAGTACACCTTTTTCCGAATCCCTACACGTGATCCCTGGGTGGTGCAAATCAGGTGACATACTGGTGGTAGACCACGGCCGACGGCTTGCGACCACCCACCGGGCAAAGACGTGCCGCCAAGCGACCTAGTCGTGCTCCGGTACGATGCCCGGTGTAGCCACTTGAGAGGATGGGTCGAAATATTTCATTGCCATCATCTCACCTTCGCTGGGCAAGCGTGAACCATCGTCGACCACACCATCGCTTAACATCAGGTGAGGTGGCGGCAGCGGCGTGCATTGCATATAGGCAATTAGGCAATACCTACTGCCTTCCTCATTCAAATTCAATAGTGGTGCAAGTTATTATCTTTTTTTCAGAGTATGATCATTATTTATCTTAAAATACACCTATTAATGCTAAATTAATCTTCCTACATCAAAAAATCAATAACTTACACCACAATTAAATTCAAGTGAAGTAGGCCAATGCACGCCAATGGGTGGCGGACAAACGCAAGCCCGTTAAGTATAAATTAAAAAACTATATTGAGGCTTAATGCTAGGTTTTCATCAGAGGTGTGCGTGGACGCTGAACGAGGAAAAAAATCACCAATAAGAGAATTGCGCTGGCGAGGCCGCGAGGCTAGGAAAATGAAGCAATCCTGTAAGTGCTTTTTTTTTCGCTTACAGCTTCCTCACACAGCTCTGGTGGAAAGCCACCCTTAGTCCATCACATCCAGTTATGGACGCTTGGAGGTTCTTTACCTAACTCTTTACAGGCAGACAGTAAACTAAGTTTTATATTTACACATTAATATGTAATGTACGGCCTTGTGGCCTTGGTCCGGCCCAAAAATAGTATCTACATAAATAATGGCTATCGATTCAGTTACGGTTGAAGTTTTACATTTTACCTAGGCTTGAAGTTAAATAATGGAGTGAAAAAGGCATATTGTAACCGACTTCAAAAAAAGGAGGTTCTGTATTTACAAAACAAAACGACGAAATAAGACTTACTGAGTATCGTGTCGTGTTTAAGAAAGTCAAGCATCCGTCAGTCGCGGTAGAATTCAGACTGTAATAGAAATCCTATGCCGAAATCAAGTGACCGTTTACCAGGGATTACACTGTTTAGATGGACGGCATCGGGAGATGCAGTGGAATCCTCACAGAAAACACAAGGAGCGAGCGAAAGACCGAGCAAGATAGCTTATTACAGCTCGTCGGAATTTGGACAAGATTTGCGCAAAATA
Source organism: Asteroscopus sphinx (assembly GCA_949699075.1). Taxonomy (NCBI): domain Eukaryota; kingdom Metazoa; phylum Arthropoda; class Insecta; order Lepidoptera; family Noctuidae; genus Asteroscopus; species Asteroscopus sphinx. Next base: position 3,666,851 of record OX453029.1, on the reverse strand, counting down.
AGAGAGGAAAGCAGTATGGTAAAAAAATAGAAGAGGTAGGAAAAATCTTGCACTGCAGTGGATTAACAGAAGCTGTGAAATATTTAACTATTTATTCACAAAGACAGTTACAGAACGAAAAAATATGTTAAAGAAAACAAAGTACTCATGGCTATATATCAAGCTTTATATTAAGCTGACCTCAGACCTTCAGTAGCAGTAGAGCTCCTTTGTGAAAGAGCTCGTCCGGGGAAGTACTACCACCGTAGGTACCTACTTCTCCGCCAAATAGTGATGCTTGCATTACTGTTTCGGTCTAAAGGGTATGGGTGCCGGTGAAATTATAATCACATGAGACTTTCCATATTCATGTCTCAGTTTGGCGAACCGACTTGCGGTACCATTTAGGCAACCGCCTAGTTGGTATTGCAGTTGTTATGGGCAAAGGTAACCGCTTAACATCAAGTGGGCCTTTAGCTCATTTCGCCATCCTATACTATAAAAAAAACCTCGCATTGTATAGGCTTTCCGTGCAATGAGAGGTCAGCTTATACTTAAAATGTATAGGTGGATATGTAGCCATGCTTACAAAGGTATTGCTTATTTGAAATATGATGATGCTCAAGTCTCCTGTTCGTCAGGAACGTAGATTTGGCTCTGGGGTCCTGAGTCATGACCCTGCGGTCGCAAGTGACCGTAGCACATTGAGGAGCCCTTTACCAACTTATCAGAAGCCTTTATATATTCGGAGGCCCATCAGTAGCTACGGCTTTGCTGTTCACGGCAAATTAGAGCTCCATTTTTTCCTACTCCATGTGCCTAGGTATGTCGAAACCTTGAGGGTTTGAGGCGCCAGAAATACTTTTCCGCGATATCTCTGCTTCGAACTTGAACATGCATGTATGTACGTGTTATTTAAGGATATGTTTATATGATATAAAAGGGTCTATTAAACGGAGTACACAATACGAAGGTGAGTATGTTTGTTGTGTACACAATTAATTGAAGTGTGATTTCCGGTAGAGAATAGACGAATAGTACCTTGGCCTTCTTATGAGTCGTAAAAGGCTCAAATCAAAAGGATAGGTGACATCTATTAAGTAAATCATAATTTTATTATCACTTGCGTTCAGGGACCGTACACCCCCGGTTAAGAGTTAGGCCTTTCGAAGAGGTAAGCCGTTTATGAAGTTACCTTTATCACGACGTAACTCCTTGAATGGGTATGCTTGAAACCCAGTAAAAGGTTTACCATTATGTAAGGGTTTTGTTCGGGTTACCATATGGTTATTAAATAAACTTGTGCGAAGTAGGTGGTGGAGAACCACGCACCACCGAGCATATGCCATTTTGCAACCTATGCCCATAATCGAGCGATCATATAACATTGCTCCGAGTCGGAATGTTACCAAAACACCAGAAAACCGGCGACGGTGACTCGTAGCGTCTATAGCGTGGTTTCGAGAGCTACAAGCTTGGAGGAGATAAACGAAGTAATAGGCTGATTATAGGCAGTTTTATAGAAGAGGTTCATATTTGCCAGTGGGTGATGGAATTATACCCAAACTGCTTGGGGAGGCCTATGTCCAGCAGTGGATGTATTTCGGCTGAAATTATGATGACGATGATCGAATGATGATGTTGAGGGCCCAAAACTTAGCGTATTTTCTAATAAAAATATGATTCAAGCAATTAGTTTTGGACTCTCACCCCCAGTTTTCGAAAGGCTGATAAACGCAAAAATTAACTAATCAACTGTCAAATCTCAGGTCAAGCGATGTGATTGGTTGTTAACATTTTTGCCGGCCAATCACAGAAGCTGACATTAGATTTGACAATAGATCAAATTGATCAGCCTTCCAGAAACTGAGGGTCTGTACATCTCATTTCATTTAAGTCTTGTATAAATGACTCTTTTTAAAACATCGACACTCTTTCAAGAGCTCATAAGCGTTGGCAATGATGGCATCTTCGAGTGTTGAATTTCATGTATCAGATGGCAGTTGTTCCAAGTAAAATATTGGTATTCAGTGCATCTGGCTAGACTGGAAGCCGACCCCAACATGCATTTAAAAGGCTATGAAGTTTCGTCTTTCTCATCAGAAAAAGATAGATGGGATGGGTCGATAGATGGGTGTAACCACAGAAATAAATAGAATGGCCATGTGGGCAGGGCACGGGTGGCAGCACTATTCACCATAGTGCAGGATATTTCAAACCCTCTCAGCACGCCTTATGACTTGTTTCTATAAATACTGTAACAAAAACCCGCAAAAATGCTTTATTGTGCTGTTTCTAACTGCAGAAACAAAAGCTGTAAAGTACATATGATTAAAATTAATTTTTAGAAAATAATGACGTCAAAATGTAAGGCGTAGTTTGTTCGGAAAGTTGCCACGCATGAATTGCAAGTAAAATTGTGATTATAACCATTCTATCTATTTCTGTGGGTGTAACAGAAGCCCTGAGTGTAGTAAATTAAATGAGAGTCCAAAGTTTTTGCTTCGAATAAGCATTTACAAGCACTTTCAAAACGTTAATTATGAATCTAGTTCCACGGTTCCATAAATTTGGTCCTATGGAGAAGAGCCGGCAAGAATCTCCATGGATATACTCTTTTCAAATAACAAATGAGGCTCCGGAGAGGGTGCCATTGCATGCTACTCTACTCACGATGACCGATAAGAGACCGATATGGCGCGAAAATCGTCGTTTGAAGAAAGACCAGATTTTGTTACAATTATCCGAATTTTACCGTCGCCTATACAGCAAAGTTTGAAGACAAAGGTCTTCAACCAGTGCGTCCTGCCTGTCATGACTTACGGTGCCGAGACGTGGACACTGACAGTTGGGCTAGTCCACAAATTCAAAGTCGCTCAGCGAGCTACGAAGCGAGCTATGCTTGGCGTTTCTTTGAAGGATAAAATCCGTAACGAGATCATCCGGAGAAGAACCGGAGTGACCGACTTAGCTTGTAGGATCAGTAAGCTGAAGTGGCAGTGGGCTGGCCATGTCTGTCGAAGGACCAATGGCCGTTGAAGCAGACGAGTCCTTGACAGGACCCCGCCAGATGGACCGACGACCTGAAGAAGTGGCTGGGGAGGAATGGATGCGGAGGGCAGAGGACTGAGTGTTGTGGCGCAACTTGTGAGAGGCCTATGTCCAGCAGTGGACTGCGATAGGCCGAGTTGCTTGATGATCCGAATTTTATCCGGGAAATTATTGTATTAATTACCCGGTATAAGAAAAAACAGTCTGTGTGGTGCCGGACTTCAAGAATAGCACCACCCTTATCTCTTCTCATGGGTGTAGTAAAAGGCGACTAAGGGATTCACCAGAGGATGGGCAACAGCGTTCTCAGAGTATTTAACCAACCAACTGCGATCGCCAACCCGCCTGCCAAGCGTGGCGATTATGGCATATCCCCCTTAATTGGGGGAGGCCTATGTCCAGTAGTGGACGTCTTTCAGCTGAAATGATGATAAGTAAAAAGCCTTAAGTCGCAAATAATCGAATAATTTTATTTTATTACGCGCTTACCTTATGGAAGCAAGCGTGAACGTAATAATTAAGTAATAAATAATTAGAAATGTTTACTATCCAACAAGGCCGTAGAGACAGTACGAGTTCAAGGTGACTGGAATAAAATATTCGCGACACGAAACAATGTCCCTTGAGATGCCGTGACACTGCACACACATAAATCAGCTCATTACTGTCCCACTGCTGGGCACGGACGGCTTCTTAGAATCAGAAGGGTTTAGACTTCTTCTTCTTCGTGTCGATGATTCGAGTTTAATTATATTATTGTGGACCAAAATGTAGCCACGTCAACAGCACTATCAGTAGCCTCGGATAGGTCTTTAATTGTGCAGGTGGGATTGCACAGTGAGCAGGCCAACAGGTGAGGCATCTTCTGTGGTAGACTCCACAGTCACATTGTAACTCGTCTGTGTATCCCCATCTAACTAAAGACCCGCAGCGGTCCATCTGGCTTCGGAGTCAATTCAAGGATTTCCAGATGGGCCACAGTAGTTGGTGGCCTGCTGGGAGCACTTCGGCAGGCTCAATTTAGTCAGCAGGAGGTGGGTGTTTTTGTAGCCACAGTTCCTCTCGTGCCTTATTAGGGCTGCTGCCTGTTAATGGTTTTATTACCTTAAGAAACCTTTTTAGACCTTAGTTCACTACGTCACCACGCTGGCCTTTTTTGTTTTCGGATGGAAATCCTGTCTGGGGAAGGCAGAGGAAGATGTCTGACTCCTACCGACTAAAACCACTCGTTAACCATCCTCAGAACAAAATAGAGGAGCTCCGGGAACTCCAATGGACCGCGCCCGTGCCCTCTAGTGCTACGCCTTTGGCACGTCGCGGGGAAGCAGACGTTTCGTGTTTAACGGTGTCGGTTTGCGGACTACACACGTTATCAATAACTTTTTGTAGCATTCTCAGGTGTCCTTAAGATCCATTAGTATTTCAAAAAGAAAATGTATTGAACAATGCCCTTTTTTTTAAAAGTATATTATATCCATGGAGAACTGACTGACTGGAGAAGAGTCGCAACAGACAGAAAGCAATGGAAACTGTTAGAGGAGGCCTTTGCCAGGAGGCACACTGAACTCAGAGACATTTTGTAACAAGCAAACAACTGCATAGAGAGTTCAGGATAGGGAGGGCTTATTATTATATCCATGGAGTTTCTTGTCGGTTCTTCTCCATAGGACCCAACATTTTGAACCGTGCAACAAACGTTTCAAACGCGCCTGTAATAAGGTTTATTTGGAATAAAAATAATTTGAATTTTGAACGATAAATTACGTGAACGATCTACAATGAAAACTTTATATTGAATAGAGGTCAATGTTCAACAGTGAAATCTTTACAAAGAAATGACTTTGAACTACTTTTTATGACAATTATTTGTGAGCCACACCATCAGAGCAACTAAGCGTGAAGATAAGCATTCTGAATAGTTATTTCCTCAAGAAAAAAGTAGAAAAGAAATCGAACATAATGTCCACGTAAAATAGGAAGCTAAAAACTTTTTACAATACTGAAAAAAAAAAAGTTTCACAGGCCGAAAGCCGACACGACACGCCCGAGCAAATAACAAAAAAAGAAATATTGACTTTACACTAACATCCTTCGCTTTAAAAAAAGTAGCGAAAAACATCGGAAGGAAACAGATAAAATAAATTGATATATCGCGATGTTGTATCGATTAGTTTTGTTTGCTTATTCGATTATAAGTTGACAGGTTCGATTTAGGCGCTTGAGGTGTGTTCTCGTGATAAGGGAAAGTAGAAAGGATAAACGTACTTGTTGAATTTTAAACTGTTTTGAGCAAATAAACATTGTCTATCACTATAAAATATTGTTATTTATTTATTATATTCTTTATTGTACATTACACCAAACGAAAATAAAGACAATAGTTTACAGAAAGAGAGAGAGAGAGTTTAGTTTACAGAGTTTATAATTTTTGTTTTCGCTTTTCACACCATACACACACCATAAAGAGCTTTAAGTCCAAAAGTTAGATACATTTTGAAGAGACAATAGGCTCAATGGCTAACGTATGATTGAAATTGTGAATAATAGAAAAGAGGTATTTCTGTAGAGATGAATAAATCGATTATTTACATTATTTTTGATGCCGAAGGCCGAGAACCAAGGCCGAGGCAGCACCCTAATGTTTTTGAGTAGAGGTCCCCTATGTTCCAGCCCTTTTATGAGTCACATATACTACTTTTTAACAAAAAAATTAACCGACGAAAATTGAAACTGAAAAGCGAAAAATAAAATGAAGCTTTTAGTCTTTTCCTAACTAAACTAATTTAAATAAAATTATGAGTCGGCGCCAAACAAACAATCAACGAAGATCATTAAATTACTTTAAATAAATAATAAAAACAATATAACATCAAATACAACGTTAAATTTTCAACGATAAACAATAAGACCATGATAAGACCTGCTGTCCTGTATGGATCTGAATGTTGGGCTACGAAAGGAATTAATGAAAGGCAAGTGCATGCAGCTGAGATGAGAATGTTAAGAGGAATGTGTGGTGTAACGAGAATGGATAGGATAAGGAATGAATATGTAAGAGGGAGTCTGAAAGTAGCGCCAGTGACAGAGAAGTTAAGTAGCAATAGACTGTCATGGTATGGACATGTGATGAGGAGGAATGAGGAGCATGTTACGAGGAAAGTTTTAAGTATGAATGTTGATGGCTATAAGAAAAGAGGGAGACCGAAGAAAATATGGATGGATTGTGTGAAAGATGATATGAATAGAAAGAAAGTGAACACCGAGATGACGGCTGATAGAGATGTATGGAAGAAAAAAACATGCTGCGCCGACCCCAAATAAATTGGGATAAGGGCAGGAGGATGATGATGAAACAATAACTTTCCTAAAATCCGTATCGTTATCTGCTCGAACACTTGCAACTTGCACGCACTTTGCCTGTTTTTTTGGCGCCGACTCATAATTTTTATTTAAATTAGTTTAGTTAGGTTACTGCCTCGTTGGTCTAGTGGTTGCAAGCGCGACTGCTGAGCGTGAGGTCCTGGGCAAAGTGTTATTGGGTTTTTTCATTAGGAAATTTTCAGTAGCCGTCTGGATTTGTGCCCGGTTAATGGCAATAGGCTCGACCCCTATTACATGGGACTTACAACATAACTGCCGAAATGTGGGTGTACTATACACCTCTGCCAACCCCTTCGGGGAAATACAGGCGTGATGTTATGTTATGTTGTTAGTTAGGAAAAGACTAAAAGCTTCATTTTATTTTTCGCTTTTCAGTTTCTATTTTCGTCGGTTCAATTTTTTGTTAAAAAGTTTTATTAATATTATTTTTATTGAAGATACTCGTAGAAGTGATAACTTCTATCGTTCTGTATCAAACGTTAATTTAAAAAAAAAAAAAAATTGGTATATTTTCACTCAACACCATCTAGTCCCAAACTAAGCAGAGCTTGTGCTATGGGTACTAGACAATGGATATAATATATACTTCTTTTTATTTTTGTAAATACATACTTATCTATATACCAGGCCCCTCAGAAAGTATTGCGAAAAAAAGTTTTTATATATGGGAGACTGGCCAGTTATAATGTTTTTCGAAAATATGATTATTTATAAGTAAAAATAAGTAAGTTCCAATTTCAAAATTTCCCTCCACATTTTTTGCGAGTTAATTCAAAGTATTGTGTCTCACTGAAATATGGATCTGCGCCGGGAACATTTTAGAGCTATGATTTTATACGATTTCAAGTGTCGCCTGAAACCGGATGAATCGTACGATAGACTTCAAATGGCATTCATGGATGAAGGCCCTTCCAAGGCAACCGTGTATCGTTGGTATAACGAATTCAAGCGCGGTCGACCAACTTTGGGGGATGACGAAAGAAGCGGTCGCCCTTTGACGGCTGTTACCGAAGAAAACGTGCTAGCAGTGAAAAATTTAATCCAAGACAATAGGCGAATTACATATCAGGAGATTCAACACATATTGAAGATTGGATCGGGAAGCGTTCACGAGATTCTACACAGCCATCTTCGCGTGAGGAGGATAGTATCACGCTGGGTGCCGCACAACCTCACCGATGCTCAGAAGCAGGCCCGGGTGGAATGGTGCCGTGATATGCTTAACAAATTTGAAGCAGGCTCGTCTCGGCGTGTTTACGACATCGTTACAGGTGATGAGTCCTGGATTTATCAATACGACCCAGAAACCAAGCGCCAGTCGACTGTTTGGGTGTTTCAAAATGAGCCAACGCCTACCAAAGTGAAGCGATCTAGAAGCGGGGGTAAGATTTTGATCGCTAGCTTTTTTAATTTGACTGGCCACTTGGTATCAATTCCCTTACGGGATCAAAGAAGCATTAATGCCGAATGGTATACTACCAAATGTTTGCCAGAAGTTTTCTCTGTTATAAGCAACAAGCGACCAAACACAGGGCTCCGCGGGCTACTGCTCCACCACGACAATGCACCTGCGCACACCGCACTCAAAACGAGGGACTTCCTGGACAGCACGCCAGTCAAACTCCTGGGTCACCCTCCTTACAGCCCTGATCTAGCACCGTGTGACTTCTTTTTATTCCCAAAAATAAAAAATCAGCTCAAAGGGATACAATTTTCGTCGCCGGAAGATGCGCTGGCTGCGTTCGAGCAGGCTGTAAACGAGGTGTCTGCGGCGGACTGGAAAAAGTGTTTTGAAAACTGGTTTAGGCGCATGAATCTTTGTATAGAGGCTGGTGGAAAGTACTTTGAAAAGATTTGATAAAAATATATGTACGTATAGAACAATTTTTTTTAGTTTCGCAAAACTTTCTGAGTGTCCCACATATATAAAAATGAATCCCTATTTCCCTTGGTCACGGCATCACGCATGAACGGCTGGACCGATTTTGCTAATTCTTTTTTTGTTGTTTTTGTTACTGTCAGGAGATGGTTCTTATGAAAGAAAAAAATAAGAAATATTCACGGAAAATTAGAAAATTTAAGAATACCTAACCACCATATAAAATTTTCTAATGATTTTCTAATGTAACCGTATGGCGTTTGACATAACATTGACAGAATGCGTGCTGCAAATAAAAAAAAACAATGTAAAAAACTGTATATCGTTTAAAACAAATGCTTTCGTCCGAGATATATGTTGATAAATACATCATTACATACCTAGCATAAAACAAAGTCGCTTCCCGCTGTCTGTCCCTATGTATGCTTAGATCTTTAAAACTACGCAAAGGATTATTTTGATACGGTTTTTTTAATAGGTAGAGTGATTCAAGAGGAAGGTTATATGTACATACTGTAGTATATTTAGTATCAGCATTGCACCCGTGCGAAGCCGGGGCGGGTCGCTAGTAATATATAATAAATTAACTTCCTTCTTAAGTAGTATTATTCTTAAGTAGTAGTAGTAGTAGTATTGTCCTAGAGCCTCTCTGCCACAATGTTAGCTATCATAAATATGTTATCTGTAACGGAATCAAAACAAGGTGATTCTGTATATGTGTAGACTGTAGATAATAGACAGACGTTTTGTCTAGTTGTCCTAGATTAACTGTTAGTAATATAACTGTGCCGCTCAGAAACCAGGCTTTGCGAGGGGCCGCGCACTTGCACGTGCACTTATTACGCGACTGTACTTACAGTCGCGTAATAAGTGTGAGCAGAGCATAAGGATGCATCGAACATTAACGAAGGACTGAAACAGCGAAAACATGCTGCCCTCCGCCATTTTGCCACTCAGATGAACAACTTTTTGAAACCGTTCGAAATTCGAAATAAAAACTTTTGACTTTGACTTTGCAAATGGAGGACCAAGTGTTGTCGTACAATTTAGAAGAGGTCATTGTCTAGCAGGGGACAACGATAGCCTGAGTTGATTGATTTACACAACGTGTTATTGAAATAACTGAAAACCTCTAAGGGGTCATTGTACTCATCAGTATGAACAACTTTTACTATGAGACCGACACCGAAATCGCGAAAAAAAACAGCTGTTCCCTACATTTTGTCGATTTATGTGAACACAAATGTAAGGACCACATAAGAGATTTTCAGTTATTTCAATAATACTTTGTAGATATTAAATAAATAAATATTTTGGGACATTTTTACACAGCACCATCTAGTCCCAAACTAAGCAGAGCTTGTAATATGGATACTAGACAATTGATGAAAATACTTTTATACTTTTCTTTTGTAAATACATACTTATAATACATAAGAAACACCCAGACCAACACAAACACTTATAATAACTTCTTAGGTTTTCGCGATCACTACACATTATAATAAAACAAAGTTTAACCGGATTAAATCGCGTATATTATTTAAATTGGTTTCCCTGACGTTTCGAAAGCTTTGCAGCATTTCGTGGTCGCAGGTAGACTAAGATGACAAGCGTCTTTACAAATATTTCTAAAAAATTATTTTAATCTACCGTACAATATTATTAATTAAAATCGTTTCGATGCACGCAGTAATCACTCACAATATCATTATCTTTTACAGTGTTGCATGCTGTTTGGGACTTGATTATTTTTAGGACTGGGTTCCAAACAGGTGGTAGCTGCCAACCATCTTCTCTATTAAAATTAGGATGTTTTTCAATTTCAATAGCCTCACGGAGCATTCTAGGTACATATCGGTAATAATATACGCGATTTAATCCGGTTAAACTTTGTTTTATTACAAACACTTATGTTCATCACACAAATATTTGTGTTCTGTGGGAATCGAACCCACGACCTCGTGATCAAAAGTCCGACACTCGAACCACTAGACCACAGACGTCGTCATATTGACAACGAAACCGTGTGACCTAATTCGTATCAACAACTTTAGCACCGCATATCATGTTGTGGAGTAATAACATACACTCCTAGTTTTTTTTTTTATCGTTTCAATCGAGAAAAACATTGATAAGTTTACGTTTGCTAGTTATGTAATATTCGCGTAGAGTATGACCTCAATACAACGGGGTCAACGAACTATAATCACGTGTGAGCTGTTTACTGTTTAAAGAGCTACCTACTGTGATTTTGCAATCACAAAACCAGCGTTAACTTACTCGGGGAGCGTGAATACTATGGGCTAGATAATTTTGAAGTAAAACTTCTTTAGGCATGCTAGACTTGGGGAGTAAGCTGGTGAATGCGTTACGATTACGAGTCGTGAGGCGAACGGAGGGGGTAGTGCAGGACGCGGGGAACGAGGCGCGGTACGGCCACGACTCCACGACACAGCGCCCGCAGAAGTGTCGCGCCGCCATTACTTTGTTCTCATTGAAATAGTATTGAGGGAGATATAAGTTACTGAAGTTTTACTTCAGTCGTGTGCTTCTAAAGCACTCGTTTTTAGGGTTCCGTACCCAAAGGGTGCAAACGGGACCCCATTACTCTCGCTACGCTGTCTGTCTGTCACAGGGCTGTATCTTTGTAACAGTAATAGGTAACCAGTTGAAATTTTCACAGAATGTGTGTTGCTATGAGGTGTATCACGACAAATACTAAAAACAAAAAAAACAAAAACCAAAGGGGTCCCCATACAAGAAACCTCAAAAAATATGCATTTTTTTCAAAGTTTTTGTTCCTGCTCTATCTTCAAAACTATTACCGTTTTTCAAAACTATTATCGTTGAGAGGTACGGAACCCTTACTGGGCGAGTCCGACTCGCACTTGGCCGGTTTTAATTTTTAAAGGCTACGTTTCCACCTGAAGAACTTCTGCTAGAAATGACTGAAAATCTGTCCGACAGGTTCCTTAAGTACAGTTTGATCTCCAATCACCTGATCACTATTTAAGGATAGAATCGTTACTTGAGCAGCGGTCTTATTCCAATGCGGTAATTATAAACTTCAATTCCACAACATAACACACGAATATAACCTGAAATAGCAAAGAAATCTCTATTTAAGCGTGGTCTCGACCACATTTGAGTGATTACAGATCAAATCTCTGCTCAAACACCTAAACAGGTGACATTGTAGAATATAGTTAAACTCAGCTGAACTGTGATCAATGAATCTATGCTTGAGGAATGTTCTAAAATTAAATCTCAACTCAAACTAGTTTTTAAAATTGATAAAAGCTTGAGGAATGTTCTGTAATACAAAATTGGTAGGTAAAATTAAAAAAAAATAAGAGGTGAATAATAAAAAGGCTAACATACATTATTATATCATAAAATATATGGCATGGCTTATAATATCTATAGATAAAAGTATATTTGTCCGTTTGCTCTACTTAAATTAAATCAGTTGATAACAAAGGTTCCGGTAAAAAATACATGTAAAGGCTACAAGTAAATACATGTAAGGCAGAGTTTCAGAAGGAAAAAAATATTAGATATCCCTATAAATAAAGTTTTCAAAGGAAAATATGGCGAGAAACCACAGGGATTTATGCAAGCTGGTTTGTTAGTATTAGAAAAAATCTCATTAAAAAGGCTTTGATTAATTTTATTATTTTTTTGCAGACCGAATGGCATCTTATACTCTGCAATTTCATTAGAATTTAAGATAGAAAAATATCATGTACTTCAAGTATTTAATAAAAAAAACAATTTAAAATATTATGTAGATAAGTTGAAGAGAGCTTCATGGAGTGAATTAAAAAAAAACATAAAAAAATATATTAAAGATTAAAAATTAAAATAAAAATATTGTAAAATACATACCCTCCTTTTTCGAACTCGGCTGTCTTAAATATCAACAAGACAGTGCAACAACAATGACTATATTAAAAAGATAAGGTTTTATCTTTGAAAGATAAACGAATATTATCTACAACACTATCTGTAAGTAGCGAACGCCGCTAACGGATAGCGCCCGTTACGTGAAATACATACGGCGAAATGAGCACACAGAGAAAACGCTAGAATATTCAAGTTTAGTACACTTACCAAACCAAAATGCACCTTAAACCAACTGCACACAGTCTATTTTAACACTAAAATTAAACATATACAAATAAAGAACAAAAAACGACGTTAAACATTTAAGAATAGAACACACATTCTAAATTCGAACGCTCGAATTATGATTTACTTGGAAAAAGAACGATTTGAAAATTTGACATTGAATCGCGAAACTGAAATCGAAATTTGAATTGCGACTCTGTGTGAAGAGCACAGATTATATATTCGTGCGTTTAGTTAGAACAGGAAATGTTTTTGATTGCGTCATAGCTATTTTTGTGTGCGCATGATTCAGCGTCGTTAAACGAAATAACGAAACGCGGCGTGATCGATTCGTTAGGGCGGAAACAGACCTAGCACATTGTCATGCAGCGCAAATGCTCGGTGGTCAATGTTCATTGGTCAATTTCTGTTCATCGACCAATGAGAACGCGTGAGGTAGCATTTACTGATTGAGGTATTATACTACCTTTTATGCGGGGTTATTTTAGCACATTTTCGCCACATCACAACATTTTATGAAACTGTAATATGATATGACTATAGATAATTTACAAAGCGTATCAGAAATACGGCCGACAGAAGGATCCAGTTGGGCTGGGCAGCATTTGGCAAACTTCGCCGAGTCTTCGCCTATACCGCAAAGTTTGAAGACGAAGGTCTTCAACCAGTGCGTCCTGCCTGTCATGACTTACAGTGCCGAGACGTGGACACTGACAGTTGGGCTAGTCCACAAATTCAAAGTCGCTCAGCGAGCTATGCTTGGAGTTTCTTTGAAGGCTAAAATCCGTAACGAGATTACTGGAGAAGAACCGGAGTGTCCGACATAGCTTGTAGGATCAGTAAGCTGAAGTGGCAGTGGGCTGGCCATGTCTGTCGAAGGACCGATGACTTTTGGAACAGTGGGGTCCTTGAGCGGAGATCGCGATTCTGCAAACGCAGCGTAGGACGCCCGCCCCCCCCGCCAGGTGGACCAACTACCTGATGAAAGTAGCTGGGGGGGACTGAATGCAGAAGGCAGAGGACCAAGTGTTGTGGCACAACATGTGACACAGAGAGGCCTCTGTTCAGTAGTGGACTTCTTCTTCTTCGTGTCGATGGTATAGTATTTATGTAATCTCTTGGGTCAGATTTGGCAAGCCCAAAACTTTGCCACTTCAACGGCGTTATCAGTGGCAACGCAAAGGTCACCCAGGCTACAGGTTTCGGGACACAAAGGGCAGTGTAAGAGGTGACTCATCGATTGGGGGTCAGTGCCACAACCACACCCTGTCGCTGTTTTTTGAATATAGCCCCACTTGGCGAGATTGGACTTGCTTCTTCCCACTTGAGTTCGTAGTCGATTTAGTGACTTTCAGGTTGACCAGGGAAGGTTATATCCCGCAGTGGACTGCGATAGGCTGAGTTGATGATCAGAAATACGTGATCATATTTATATAAAATACCTCTCGACCAAATAGAAACGTTATCTGAACCGTTTTTGTGAACTTCTATGTGTTTTTTCAGAAACTGTTTCCGAAACATTGTTTCCAAGTGAATACATGCCTTTACCTCGTCTTTGGTAGAGAATAATAATGTTATGTAGTTGCCTTTAAGTATATAAAATGATGTAGATAACGGGTAATATAGAGGTCTAATTTGAGTCAAAGTGTTAATAGAAACCACTTTTGGCACAGATATACTTATACTTTACCATTAAAATTATCATACTCGCCGCTCCTAAGTAGATAACCAGTCTTTTTTGGTATTTTCCAAAGCCTTCGTTTTGCATTTTCGCAAGACCAAGACTGGGCAACACTAGGCTTTTGGCCTGAGTTTCTCAAGGTCGGAGATTTAATGCTCATTAATTGATAAAGGAACTACGTCTGGAAAAGAGAGCTACACCAGCTTCCAATCTAGTTAGTCATATCATAGATAGTAAAAGACTTTGTTTAGGGTATTAAATAATATGTTAGGGAAGTGCAATGCATATAAAAATATGCTACACAATGTCATTCTTGCGGTCTTTCATTTAGATCTACCAAGACTGGGCAGCACTAGTATTTTGGTTGGAGTTCCTCAAGATCGGGGATTTATTATTAATTGAAGGAACTACGCCTGGAAAAGAGTGCTTCACCAGATTCTAATGAGAAGAAGCCTTATCCATACGGGTAAACTGAATGCCATGGAGCAGAAATCGGATTGTTACTTCTTCATACTGAACCAATTTTGTTCAAACTTTGGCACATAGATGGCCTGAAACTGTTTTTATTTAGATATACACAAACAAAACCGCAAGCGAGCAAGCCAATCGTAGATGAGAAGAGCTGTCTTCTAGATGAATAGAAGTAGAAAAGGAAGGACGGAAAATAGAAGACAAAGAGCTTATTTTAGCCTTACTGTAAGAACTATAACTGTACCAGCATCCTCCGATATGACGTCACCGTCTCGGTTAATTATATCTAGTCTAGACCAATCAATTTAGTAACATCTACACCTATTCGAGTTTGAATGACTGACTGAGTTATTATCTGAAGTGGTGGATCAAAGTCCAGTCCTATGTAGAATCACTGAGGTATCAAATAGCAGTACCCCTTTTATTTTTGTATAAAATCACGATATCTGCCATATTGAAAACCAAATAAAATAATTAAAAATATGTACTACGTGTAGAACTGAAGTTTTCTTGAAGAGATGACTTTGATTTATGGGGAATTGAAGTTATCTTGAAGACGAGCATAATGCTAATATTAACAGGAAGATAATCGTCAGAAACCAATGATATTTAAAAGTATAGATATGTCATACCTTAACAAAACCAACAAAAATGTGTTCCGTACGCAGCGGCAGCACAATACACATAAACGAGTGCAAAGTAAGTAAGTTACTTACTTTAAGTTAGTTTTGCGTCATAGTTAGGTACAGTTTCTGTACACACATGAGGGCATGTTTATTTTGTCACACGTCACGCTCGGCGCTTTGCTTGATAGAGACTAGTAGCAAAACGTCCCAATTAAGACGTTTTCGAGTCTTCAGATTGCGCGCGCAACAACATATCTGTACTTTATCATCGTCAGAAACCGTAAAGTTAGACAATAGGTTTATATTCATAGAAATCAAAATTAATGAGTTTTGTACGTTAGGAGAGGTCAACAGTGCTATTCTATAACAACTCGCGAGTAAGCAAGCTATTTCTGAATATGCAGCGCAAAATAATACGTAATTAGAGGTTTTACTACGGATTCAGAAACCAGCTCGACAGTGAATTCTTACGGCCAAAATTAACAAACACATAACATAACATAACATCACGCCTGTATTTCCCCGAAGGGGTAGGCAGAGGTGTAATAGTACACCCACATTTCGCCAGTTATGTTGTAAGTCCCATGTAATAGGGGGCGAGCCTATTGCCATTGACCGGGCACAAATCCAGACTCCGGGCTGCTACTGAGAATTTCCTAATGAAAAAACCCAATAACACTTTCCCCGACCCGGGAATCGAACCCAGGACCCCACGCTCAGCAGTCGCGCTTGCAATCACTAGACCAACGAGGCAGTCAAAATTAACAAAATCAAATTCAAAAGTTTTTTTTATTTTCAATAAGCATTTATGCACTTACAAAACGTCAAGAATCGAGTTGCACGGTTCCGAAATGTTGGTCTATCTAATAACCATCTGCCCACGATTTGCCCTACTAGAGATATAAATTATTGTTGGCCGTTACAGAATAGCCAACCAGATAGTCTGCTTTTAGGCCCGTATTACAGAACGATACTCAAGCGTTGATCTCTGTTTAAAACTAGTTTTGAGTTGAGCTTTGATTTTAGAACGTTCCTCAAGCAGAGATTTATTGATCACAGTTCAGCTGAGTTTAGTTTTATTTTATACTGTAACCTGTTTCGGAATTTCAGCTGAGATTTGATCTGTAATCACTCTAGTGTGGTCCAGATTACGCTTGAGTAGGGATTTCTATTCTATTTCAGGTCAAATTCGTGTGTAATGTTGTTGAATTAAAGTTTATAATTACCGTTCTGGAATAAGACCGATACTCAAGTAACGATTCTATCCTTAAGTAGTGATCAGGTGATTGGAGTTTAAACTGTACTTGAGGAAGCTTCTGTAATACGGGCCTTAATATTATTACCACCTCGCTTTCAAAAATAAGTAAAAATCTTTTGGGTCTTTTATCGAGTCCCTAGCCATAACTGATGTTTTAAGAAATGAGTTTTGCACACTGAGCAAATTAAAACATGACGCCTAAGGCAAAAACATACAGTTCTTTTTATACAGGTACCTATCATAAAACAAGTGATCTTTAAATATTCTACAAAAATATACTTTCACCTGTTGAAATAATAAAGTGCTTATTTTGATTACACAAGTGATCAATGATTCTCAAACTGCGAACCAATCCCGATTATAAATGCTAATGTACTTTAAATATCAGAAAATGTAAACGAAATCAAATCAACAAACAATTCAATGGCTTTGTAAAGAGTTTTTAATGCATGAATGATAGGATTCATCAGAGTGCAATAAGAAAAACGTGTTCGAAAGAATGGTAAGCGATACTCTAATGCAGTGCTTTTTAGCGTTTTCCATAACGCGACCCCTTTGGTAACAAAAATACCCACGACACACTGGCCCTTTGGTAGGCATATGATTATGTGAGGCGGTTTTACACACACCCCCACCGCTTTGGTGTCCAGTGTTTTTTTTACCAAGTTTTTATTTTACAATTGATTTTAAACTATCTTCCCGATGAGTTAGAGATCGTAACTTAGAACTACAATATTAACATCGCTTTGTTTAAAAAAACGTAGTTCTTACATTATAAATAATTTATATAAAACTTTTTAACAAAAAATTGAACCGACGAAAACAGAAACTCAAAAGCGAAAAATAACTAATTTTGAGTCGGCGCCAAACGAACTTTTAACAAGCAAAGTGCGTGCAAGTTGCAAGTGGCCGAGCGGAGAACGCATTTTTGGAAAGTTATTGTTTATCGTTGAAAATTTCACGTTGTATTTGATGTGACGTTGTTTTTATTATTTATTTAAAGTAATTTAATGATCTTCGTTGATAGGTTGTTTGGCGCCGACTCATAATTAGTTATTTTTCGTTTTTCAGTTTCTGTTTTCGTCGGTTCAATTTTTTGTTAAAAGGTTTTATTTTTCATTTTTTTGTGGTTAAAATCTATCTCCAGGTCTCCATTAAGACGTAATGTCTAGAACTATATTTATATGTGTCAAGTTTCAACAGAATCGGTTAACAGGTAAGAATTCAGTGAAAAACACTCATCCCATCTCATGTTTTACTACCCTTAGGGGTGGATTTTGATTTTGAAATTTAAATGGGACCAACTTCGAGATATACCCTATCCATTAAAAAAAGAATCATCAAAATCGGACCACTCTGTAAAAAGTTATGCGTGGTCATACATAAAAAATATATATATATATATACGCGTCGAATTGAGAACCTCCTCCTTTTTTTCGTCGGTTAAAAATAATAAATTATTTTATTAAGTGACTGAGACCACCTGGGGGACGCCACCCACACGTTGAAAAACACAGCATTACTGTGTACTAAAATAAAATAATGATAACCATTTAAACTTTGAGAAACACCCTACGTTTAACAACATAATGCACTATACAAACATGATACGAAATAGTTCTCCGAAATACGTTAGCCACTACATCAAAATGTGATAAGGATTCGATGCAAATATTACGAGTCTACACAAAAATAACAAAAAAGGTTACACGTTTAAAATATACTAAGAAGTGTCATCATTAAACACTGCAGTAGGTTTTGTAGTTCTTTATAAATCAAAGATAGCAGGATAAGGATCGGCCTGAACTCTAGCTTTGGCAGACCAGTTTTTCCAAAAATCGGAACTTAACTAGTACGTAAAAAAGGGGCAGGGGCGGGTCAGTCACCCGCACCCATCGTGTGCTTCTTCGCTGAGCGATTCTTTTAAATACCTACTCCGCCAAGCTGGATACTTAGATCAGAAAGCGGGATTTCAGGCATCCTTCTCAGGGTCCTGGCGTACAGCGGGACGCGTCCTGAGGCCTGAAACACTGACGCCAAGCGGGACATCTGGCAACGCTACTGAACACCGAAGGCAATGCAAATCTTTATTAAAAAATTATGGCTGGGTGAATAGCGACTTTTGGCTGGTAACAGCTAGAATTGTTTTCAGTGCGAAAGGATTGGCTGCGGACACAAAAAAAATCCGTTGTCTCACCAGAAGCCAGAATGTCTAATAAAACATATTTGGCCTTAATCATCATGGAGAAGAACCGGACTGACCGACATAGCTTGTAGGATCAGTAAGCTGAAGTGGCAGTGGGCTGGCCATGTCTGTCGAAGGACCGATGGCCGCTGGAGCAGATGAGTCCTTGAGTGGAGACCGAGAATCGGAAAACGCAGCGTAGGGTGCCCCCCCCAGTCAGGTGGACTGACGAACTGAAGAACGTCGCTGGGGGAGGACTGCATGCGGAAGGCATAGGACCGAGTGTTGTGGCGCGGCTTGGGAGAGGCGTATGACCAACAGTGGACTGCGATTGGCTGCGTTGACGAGGTCTAGCATATTAGCCTCATCTCCCTTGTGCCAATCCTCACCAGTTTAAGCCTAATGCATTCGCAATTTCGCTTTCAGATCTTTCCTGTGACTTCGTTTTGACCATAGGTTTTGACTTTTCTTTCATTCGTTTCAATACAATCGAAATTTTCGGAAGGCCTCTGTCCAGTAATGAATTCTGATAGCTTGTTGATAAAACCACTTCAGATATAGTCCATACAGCCAAAGAATATAATTTTGCGAGCACAGCGCATATTTTCACATGCATAATATTTATATTCGTACTATCAACATAAGATAAATCGTACGATTCGTTGCCTACCTCATTGCATGCGGAATGTCATTTCTTATGCGACAATCGATCAAATTGTATTAAGTAAGATAAGGGTCAATCAACTCGGCCTATCGCAGTGCACTGCTGGGCTGGACATAGGCCTCTCCGAATTACGTCACGAGAAGAACCGGCAAGAATCTCCATGGTCTTGTACGGACAGCCCAATAAAATTCACCGTTGTTGGATTCCATATGCTAAAATTCGATACATATCAAATTCAAATATATATCAAATATAATTCAAATATATCTGGCCATAACTTCAAATAAGTTACACAGGAAGAGACTATGAACATATTTCCCAACGAAATTGCATTTTCAGACATCTATCTCTTTATGGGAGCTTATGGTACTGAGTAGAATCATCCGTAAAAGCAATTTTATTGGAAGAAATACGTAATATATTTTATCGACCAGTTGTATGTCTGTCACGATTCTGTTGAATATTCAAATTTCTCGAGGAAACGTCTCAAGAAAAGGCAGGAAGAAAGGGTAGTTTTCATTCTGAAAGCTTATTTCCCTAGTTTATATTCAGTACTAAATTAAATCCAGCGCGATGACGGTAGAATGCGATTAGCATCTGGCTGGAACAAGGAAAACGAAAAGGCAAAGAGAGGTCTACTCTACAAAATAAGTATTTGTACTTTGTACTTTCCCCACCTAACTCTTAGCATTATGGAAGTCTGTATGGCATATATCCAGCAAACGCCTTTCAGTCTATATTATTATAGTATTAATTACAACAGAATCTAATCCGAAACGATCCGACAAAGAACCAAAGTTGTCGACATAGCCTACAGAATTAGTAAGCTGAAGTGCCAGTGGGCCGGCCATATTAGCCGACGAACCGATGGCCGTTGGGGTGAACGGGTTCATGAGTGGAGACCGCAAATCGGTAAACGTAGGGTAAGAGGCCCTCAGGCTCGGCGGAGCGATGATATTGGCAAGGTGGCCGGTAGCAACTGGATGCAAGTGGCCGAGGATCGATGTCAGTGGCGTGCCATTGGAAAGGCCATGTCCAGCAGTGGACTAATATAGGCTGATGATGATGAACTACAACAGATATAAAGCTAAATAAAAGAAACTGAATATATTTTTTTGACAAAAAATGGCCCACAGACATCATCAAAAAAGTTCGAGAACCGCAGTTTATTTTTATAACGTGCACATTAAAAACAAAATACATTAAAGCAGACATCAGCGAATGACTTGTAATGACAAAAACTCTTATATTCAAACAATCACGTACTATATATGAAACAAGATAATAATTTATGTATGAGTATTATGTTATTACGAATCAGATTTATTTTTAGCTACCTAGTATGGAAGAAGATATTGTTTTGAATATCAGCAGTTTTATAATGGTATCACTGAAAAGGCCTTATGGCAAGGTTAATATAATAAGTCATAGCACGATCAGGCTTACGTCACAGAATATCTAATAGTACTTACGTTATGAAAGGCGCATCTTCTCAGAATGAGAAGACCTGAGTGCGTGTTAGCGGACTACACACCATCGAAAACTTTGAGCCCTCTTAGGTGCTATTCGTGTAGTTAGTACCTAATTACTCGTAAATAAGGTCGCTTTGTGTAAAATAGGTACATTAGAAATATTTGGATGATTTAAATTACTTCCAAAAACGTGCCGCAAGTTCTGGGTTTTTGTGAGGCCCGAATTTTATAATTTGAGAAACACTGAAATATTATTATATTTTTTCTATTTTCAAATTCATACACCTACAGCCAGAGACTAAAAAAAATCCAACACAGATCCTCCTAAGCTGTGTTTAGTAAAATAAAACAATACGTTTAGCGACTTTTTTTTGTGTTTTGATACATCTAAAGAATTTGACTTCCAAAAAGACCAGGGTCGAACGTGGGCCTAAACAAAGCGTTATCTCAGCGGAGAATCGAATCCCGGGCCGCTGCCAAGAACTGAGTTAGTGTCGTCTTTTTATTAGTTTCACTATTTTGTTGTTATAAATTTTATCACCATATTTTGTGAAGATATGTTGAATGCGAATAACGAACTCCTGCGAATCATAGCCACTAAACTAACGAGGAGAAAATTATAATTGAATCTTATTAAAATACCATGATAAATGGAGCAACCAAAAATTCTATTTAATTTGATGCAAAGGAACGCAGACTGGCGTCTTCGAAGATTAATTTTGCAGACAGCTAATTAACAAAAAACCTTCTGGACAGTTTTCAAAGAAACTGCAGATATCATGTCGGATCTAGAAGAGCCAAAATAAATATAAAATGTCTTATGTCATACGTTGTTTGTTCTTGATATTGACGACGTCTGTGGTCTAGTGGTTGGAGTGTCGGACTGCTGATCACGAAGTCGTGGGTTCGATTCCCACAGGACACAAATATTTGTGTGATGAACATAAGTGTTTGTGTTGGTCTGGGTATTGCTTATGTATATTAGAAGTATGTATTTACAACAAAAAAAAAGTATCTATGTATTATATCCATTGTCTAGTACCCATAGTACAAGCTCTGCTTAGTTTGGGACTAGATGGTACTGTGTAAAAATGTCCTAAAATATTTATTTATTTATTTATTCTCACTATACTTTTATCACAAGATTACAAGCAATGGTGTCGATTCTCTTGTTTACAAACTAAACTTATTTTAAACTATCGCTCTCTTTTACTAACAGTAGATGCAAGAAAGGGATGGTCACAATTGTAGTGCTGTCAAATTAGTTGACAAATTAGACTCGGCATGGTAATTATGAAAATATTTTTTTGGTAAAAATTACCCTATGTTAAAAAGTAGTGTGATGGATTCTACTCTCGATTCTGAACAAACCAGCTTCAGGTTTTGTTAATTCAACAACACGATGCATATGTACTACGTTTATAGATGCGCTGTTTAGTAGAACAACATGGTTACACGAGTTATGGTTCCGGAACCACACTGTCATCTGTCATTAGTTCACTTGACAGCTTTCTCGTGAACACACTGCTTATATGAGAATGGGGAACATGCTGCTTATATGAGATCGCATGTCTATTTATTGACGTCGTTGTCCCGAGGGATGCGTGAAGCCGAAATATAAGTCTAGTTTGAAATAATAATAAAAAAGATTTTGAAGGCAGATATATGCCTCAACGTCACACAATAGTCACACTACTGAACACGAGGCTCTTTTTAGAATGAGAACGATTTTAGTCTAGTAAACACAAAGCACGCGCATAAAAGAAATGCCAATATTGTATTTATTGCAAATGAAGTAGGTAACCTCCTTCAGAAATCAAATATTGCATGCTTGCACTATTCAGTATAGGATGGCAAAACGAGCTAAAGGCCCACCTGATGTTAAGCGGTTACCTTTGCCCATAACAACTGCAATACCACCTAGGCTGTTGTCTAAATGATACCGCAAGTCGGCTCGCCAAACTGAGACATGAAGATAGAAAGTCTCATGTGATTGTAATATTGTAATAGTTAAATACAAGCCTCTAATATTATTAAATAACAGTATTTTACAGTATTAAAAGAAGGAAAAAAAACTCACATCACAACCTTGTGCACGAAAACCACTTAATTATCACAAATGACCATAAAAGATTATTACAAAACTTTAAATTTCAAACTGCGCGGCGAGTGTGCGTCTGCGCAGGTACTCAGGTACGTTCCAACGACGCGCCCGATAAGCTATCGGCGATAACGTGCCGTTACATTCGTTTGCTAGTACTCGCTCTAACGATGTCGTTACAATACCATAGAGTAAGTGCATTGAGGTAAAGAGGTCACATTTCAAATAAAGACTTTGTGACGCAAGGTTTCTACCTTATGTGTTTTGTTACTTGATTCTGTATCGTGTTGGATTTGAAGCATTTATAGGCCATTTTTGTACCAACCATGACTAAGATTTTAACTTTGATAGCACCACCTCTCAGGCGCCGCGGTTTCGCGCGGTAAAACTCCCTCAGGCACCACTGCGTATGCGCTGTTCAATAGAATTTGAACCTTCACGGATCAAAAATAGAGTCTAAAAAGACTTGCGTTTCACTGGGACGTTTTCAACCCAGCGGTGCTTAAGGGTATTAACGATTTTCTTGCTGAAAAACGTCCCAGCGGCGCTTGAAAGGAGACTTTATAAATTGACAGACACATCTCCAGTTTCTGTAAAGCTGATCAATGCAAAAATTAACTAATCAACTGTCAAATACCACATCAAGTGGTGTGATTGGTTGTTAGTATTTTTGGCGACCAATCACAGGAACTGAGATTAGATTTGACAACAGATCAAAATGCAAACATTTGTACGTTGTTGGCGTTAAGTACAAGTACTAAACGCCAATTTTACGCGTTTATGATTTGGCGCAACGTTAAGCAGCAACCTGGAAAGTCCACCCCACGTTTCCCTGCTTTAAAACTCCTGTAAACCGATATCTACATAATAATAGTGACGAACCAGAAAAACGCCGAAACAATCAAGTTCAAAGTGTCTCAGAAAAACGATTGAACTGTCTAAAAATAAATTAGGATAAGCGAGAAGAACATTAGTTTAAATTTACCTTTGTATACGAAACGTTAAGTTATAGCTACAGACCAGCAAGCCTCTAGACGCCAATTAGTCGGACATTCCCGGTCACAAAGCATATGCAATAGCACTACATATTATTCGCCCCGCCGCCAATCAGGAGGTTACTCCTTCAGTAAGCGGCACCAATCATAGCACCGAACTTTTGAGCCGACTAATCATAACGCGCCATCCACCCCCCGGTCCCCGTCAACCATTTACGACTGTATTCTCATGAAAAACTTTTTTTATGCGGCGTCTGGAGGCTTACTGGTCTGTGGTTATAGCGTACACAAATAGACAAGCAACAAGACTATGTTTTCAGTAAATAAACAAATAAGATAATACAACCCGCCTGCTCTCGGGAGGATTTGATGCAGGTTACAAATAGAGGCATAGAGTGTACCACTTTCTGGTCAAGGTCCATCAGAGCCAAAGCCACTGACACGATAAGAAGATAAAAAAAGAAGAAGAAGAGAGATAGAAGATAAATTGAATAAATTGAAATTGAAGATAACATATAATCAGCCCACTATAATACTGTCCCACTGCTAGGCACGGGCCTCTTTTCCGAATAAGAAGGTTAAGTCCACCAAGCTAGCTTAGTGCTGGTTGGCTGGCTACACACGGTGTCGAGAAATGTATGGAGCAGTTTCAGGTGTGCAGGTTTCCTCAAGATGTTTTCTTTCACCGTTAAAGCAAGTGATAATAAAATTCTGCTGATCCGCACTTTTTTTTTCATGAGATATAGATCTGCTCTTGACCGCAATCTAGACAGCTTTGTCTAGATGTGGTCGACGATGGAGCGAGCACCTTAGGTGACGATACACTCCAGCTTTAAAGGCGTTAGGGTTGTAAGTACCCGGAAATACAGACTGCAGTGAATTCCACAATTTCGCTGTGCGCATTATGAAAGAGTTCTCAAAGCGCTTGGTCCTGAATGTAGAGATTTCTACCAAATGTGGATGATATCCTGCAGTGCGACGTGTAGTCTGATGAAAGAAAGGAGTTGGCGAAATAAGCTCATGGAGCTCATGAATATAACATAACATGGATTCGAAGTCAGAGGTGCTGGCCGGATTCGAACTCAGATCCTCATGTATGGAAGGCAAGCTTTCACCGTTAGGCTATAACGGCTTCTAGTCTGACCTAAGCTCATGGAACTCAGGAACATAACATAACATGAATTCGAAGTCAGAGGTGCTGGCCGGATTCGAACTCAGAACCTCATGTATGGAAGGCAAGCTTCCACCGTTAGGCTATCACAGCTTCTAGTCTGACCAAGTCCTTCCAATGTTGAATGTCCCAAAAGTGATAATATCACATTTTCCGCAAAAAAACTGAAAATAAATCTTTCGTCTTTTTATAGTTCTCGAGGTCGTATAGTTAAACTTATCCTCAATTAATAATGTTTCTATTTCAAAACTCGGTGAGTGTGTCTTGTACTGAATGCTTTGGCTCGCACCCGGCAGTATTGTCAAATAAATCATGCAGTTTGTTAGTTAGCTGTTGACGCTCGCTGGGAATATCTTACGTTGATTATGGTAGTTAAATTGATCTATGAAAAGGTAAATGAAGCAAATATAAAAAAAAATATCTATGAGGAATTGAGGAGTCTATCTTGAATTTTTCATAAGAAAATAATTTAAGTAGGCTTTGCTTCACTCCGAATCTATTTTGTGCTTACTTGCTAAGAAATGAAACTTTAAGGATTTTTTTTAAGTAAAACTTCTTTATGCACGCTTGACTTGGGGAGTAAGCTGGTGAATGCGTTACGAAAAGTGTGATCGCGTTACGAAAAGTGTGATCGGGTGAAGCGAACGGAAGGGGTAGTGCGGGACGCAGAGAACGAGACGTGCGCTAGGCCGGCTACGACACAGCGCCGGCAGATGTACGCGCGCCGCGCCGCCATTCCTTTGTTCTCATTGAAATAGTATTGAGGGTATAAGTTAGTGAAGTTTTACTTCAGTCGTGTGGTCTAAAGCACACTCGTTTTTATCGTTTGTAAAAAAGACATAAAGAACCAGGGATATTTATCAAAATTGTTGCACAAATATTTGTATAGTTCCTTCATAGTTTGTAATTTTCCTCTCAGATGCATCACACATTCCTACCTACTTGCCCATCTACGGATATTTGCTCAACACGTGACGTGCTAAGGAAAACGCGCAAGCCCTGTGTATACTCTATAGAGGCCGTGTAATATTAATTCAATGCTTCAAACGTCTGTTTTAATTATTTTATTTTTAGCACAACATTATGATGTGTGACAGAATTAGAACGAAGGCTAATTTTAAGCATGTTTTTATTTCATTAATTCCTACAATAAATATAAATTAAATGAATTTTTGTAAAACCATGTCATGAGGACACGAAAAAAAAACAAAGAATGATGATTTTATGTGAAAATCGAAACTACTTACAATGAGAAAAAAAAAATACAGCCACTACCTACCTACTTACAAAAGACAATAAAAGTATTCTTATACGGTTATATTCAGCAGAATATACAAAACGTATTATTACGATTGTATAACATTTTTATGCTTCCACGGTAAGTTGTCTAACAAAAACATTTTCTGCGCGTCTGTCCTTCAATGGAACAAAAAATTAGCGATCAGTTCGTCGACCCGAAGAGTTCCGAACGATCGCGAAAATATACGAGGTCAGTCGAACGGCGTCGTTAGACAACTAGTCGTAACTTGTTCTAAAGTTACGAATGGTAATGATGCTCTACAGGTTTTGACATATTTAAGACTTAATAATGATGGTGATTTCCACCACGAGGCCATATTTTAGTCCTTTCCGGCCCAGGGTCAAGTTAACCTTAGACAAACTTCTATAGATACAAAAGATCCATTGAATAAACATTAACGGCCCAAATTAATATGCAATCTATCCACGATTTGCCCTACTAGAGATAGGAGTTTGACATAAGCTCCAAAATTCAAATCAAACAAAATGTCAAATTTCTATCTCTAGTAGGGTAAATAGTAGATAGATTGGATATTAATTTTGGCCATTAGACAGACCAAATCTAGATAGATAGATAGATGTATGCCATGTTATCCAATCTAAATTTGGATGGAATAAGTTCATGTACTTATAGATTACATGATTACGTAATGTTTGCAGAAATAATAATTACAATAATCTAGGTTAACTAATAACAAATATTTTACCTACTCCTCGGTAAAATATTTGTTTGTACCTCTTATTTAAAGAGTGGATCGAGATTTGATCCCTGACGGGTGGGTCACTTTCAGGGGGTAACAAAAGTTTCAAGTGATTTTAGGGTCCGTGTATCAAAAAAGTTTGAGAAACACTGTCTTTTAAGGAAATTAGCGTGTCGAAATTTTCTAGTAAACGAAGTTTACAAACATTTTCTTTACCTCTAAGGGCCCGATTTACAGAGATACACATTGATTAGTGTGATTTTTAGCCGACTTCAAAAAAAGAGGTTACGTATTCGACGCGTTTATTATAAATAACTTTTTTTATTCATTATTGATTGGAAAAAGTAGGGTAACCAGGATCTGGGGAAGTTTTTTTAAATCTCAGCAACAAAATCGATATTTAATCGATTGGTGCAGAAAATATAGCTTTAAAACATTTCTAAGAAAGTGTGTAAATTAATACTCGTATGACATTCTATTGCCTACGTTGTAAAACTTGCAATAATATTATCATTATTGAATTCCTAATATTTCAACATGCTTTATACGACTACGAGCAGTGCAAACGTGTAAAATAATCATTGACTAATCAATCATTATCATGAATTATTTCTTTATTTAAATTAGGCAGTGCTTTTCAACGCGTGGGTCGCTCTCGCTAGCCACTGGTGGTCTCTAACCCTGTACGGGGGGTCATAGTCACTTAAAAAATAAAAAGTGTTATAGGTCTTAATACGTTCATTGAATAGCCTTACATAATCCCAATGATTTATACATTTTATAATACGTCATTGCATAATTCTACGTCCAGCGAATAGTGAGGCGGTCGCGGGTTTTTTTTACCGACGTACAGTCGACTGCATGACAGTGGTAACACTTGAATCAGAAAGCCCTTACTGCTTGCGAAATAAAGGCGCTGTCAATGTCAAACTGTTACCAGAGCTCAGTAGTGGGACAGAAATGGGATAATCATGCTTATACTAATGAAAATAACGATCATCTTAACATAACATACCACTGAAATCATACCCCACTTTGACAATCCATATTGGTTTAATACGAAACCCCTATCAAATCATTATACTTAACAGCTCACGTGACCGTATTCACGATCTATTGTTATAATAACTGCACTATACGTTATAATGATGAGGCTATTAGAGGATCATTTGACATATAGGTATTTACACATGCCAGCAATGCGACCACCACAGCTGAACTTAGTTTCCTTTCCAGTCAGTCTGGAAATGTCTACAGCTGATTTATCTCCCGGCGAAATTTCGGCCACGGCAGCGGCCATTCAACAGAGACTAGCCATCTGTGCGGGACGTGCACTAGTGTGTCCGCAAAAGCAGGTGCATAACCCTAACTCTCATAATCCGATGGCACGGCAATCCAACATGAACGGAGGGAGATCAGGCGCACGACTGAGCTGTATACAAGTCTCCTAGACCAGTGTTTCCTGAAAAATCTTGATCTACATAAGAATGAAGGGAAAGAGAAATCTAGATGGTATTAGAAAGAAGAATCGAGAAACATGGAAATCTAACTCCTGTAGGTTCATTAATAATCCTAGTATCATCATCAGTTTGCTTGAGACAGAGCTCAGAACAGAAAGAGTTAAAACTACGAAGGCACTACAGCCTACCTCAAGAATTGGGGAGTTGACCAAAGTGTTAAGCTTTGAGAGATATCTCCAGGCCAAGCTCACTCTAAAGCTCTTCTAGTAGACTTCAGGAAAAGGTTTGCGAAAGAAGCGCTTTCATTGAACAGGAATAAACACATTCACAGAATGGGCCGTAGTGTCCACAGTTTGCAGGTTCTGTCGCGAAAAGGATATACGCCCATCCATATCCTATGCAAATGTGATGCAGAAAACCACATAAAAAGCCAGTACCTGGGAAGCCACATACATCATCTCAACTCACGAGATCAAATCCTCCATCCAAAAGGCCATGGGGAGGTGCTATAAATATGTAAAAGGTGTCACAACAGATCTTTTCAGGTTGTGGTGGCTTAGGAGCGTCCAAGACCCTCTTTCCAGTCCAAGACTCTTTACTTAAAATGATAACTACGAAGTCCTTTTTAGTAGGCCTTGAAGGCAAATCAAAGACCTCAATAAAGGTTGCTACTCATGAGCATTCAGACCCATTAAGAAATCTATTGGCTCATCATACATGTATATTTATGTTTTATATGAAAAATAGCGCTCTGCGGCAAGATAAATAAATAGCGTTTCTTTAAACCTGGCTTTGGCAGGCATTGCCTTTTTCAGTACACCCTGAATAGGCTATGAAGTGATTTTATTTTGAGATTTGGATGTAGCTTTATGTGAGTTTGATTTGATTTGTGTTCCATAACGGGCTGGTTGCAAATTAAATACAGTTTCTCCACCATAACTGTTGCATTTTTATTTTAGAAGAAGTAATTTATTTGATTAAAAAAGGCTAATGACTTTCGTTTCCACTTAAGATAAACTTATATAATGTAATAGAAAGTTTACTCACCCAAACTCGATCAAATCAGTGAAAGCAATCCAAGAATCACTACTATACAACCTCAAGGGATGACCGTCATCCCGAGACTAGCGATACTACGTCACAAATCGCCATTTTATACATAAAACTCGCGGGAAAAACGAACCGACCAATACGGAAGCAGGAAGGATGCGTTTTTATTCAGTTCCAATTTGAAATTGGAACGCTCCATTAGGCAAATTGTTCCCGCCCTTTGTTGAGTGAAGAATAACTTTTTTATCGCATTCTAATTGAATTTGAGATCGGAATAAAAAGTTCTGTCATATTTGCATGTTTCTTTGTGATTTTTTTGTGAGAGAAAACGTTACTTTTGCAGGAAAACGACGCATTGTTGGTTTACAGGCAGTTGCTACTTTGTCGCGATAACGGTTACACGAAATCGGTTCGTTCTAAATAAAAAGTAGATTTTGGAGCGATTTCAAAGTCTTCTTAACAAATTAGTCAAGTAATTTGGCAACAGCTTAGCAATTTAGGAGAACGGATCTAGTGAGAAAAGACTATATTAAGACTTCAGTAGCGTAGGAATTATCTACAAATTTCGTGCGAAACTTTTACCCAAACGTGGAGTATTGTGGGCTAAAAAGTGTGTGATAAGGAAAGATAGTTTAAAATGACGTCATTTGCTGCCAAATTCTTCAAATATTTGTGCAAGATCTGGAGGCGGGAAGAAGACGACGAAGAAGAAATTATATGGAAAATTGAAATGTGTAAGTAGTGCTTATTTATTTTGTATGAAGTAGCTTCTTCTTGGTTTTCTTCTAGGCTTCAGAAGTTAAAGACTCAATATTGGAGTGGTTTACTGAATCTCGACACTAGCATGCTCAAATACCACATTTTAATATACTTATACTTTGGGACATATACTTTTGGGACATTTTTACACAACACCATCTAGTCCCTAACTAAGCAGAGCTTGTGCTATGGGTACTAGACAATGGATATAATACTTATATACTTTTTTTTGTAAATACATACTGTATTATACACAAGAAACACCCAGCCCAACACAAACACTTATGTTCATCACACAAATATTTGTCCTGTGGGAATCGAACCCACGACCTCCTCGTAATCAGCAGTCCTACACTAGAACCACTAGACCACAGACGTCGGCAGTAATAAAGAGCGGCAGCAGGATCCCCAGCGCAATAGAACTGTCTCTCCATAGAGACCATTTTTTGGTGACCATTCACCAAAAAAGAAGAAAAGAAAGAAAATGTGTTTATTTGCGCCTAGCTAGGTGATGCAATAAACCATCAAAAATAACAAAAGTAAAATTTAATGTAATACAAAGAGTAGAAAAAAGTTTGGGAAGATGATGCATCACTTCCACGCAAATCTGTCATCGCTCAGCAAATTGCTAAGGCACATGCACGGAGCAGAGCCAAATCGCTGGTTTTCAGCAAAGTAACGAGTAAACCGACTTTAGGCATTCCTTTGCAAGGAGCTTTCAATCTTATAAGCAAGCTTACAATTACTAAAAAAACTTACTACACTTACTTACTTAACTTACTTACTACTGATAGCTTACTTAAAATTTTGCATGTCAACTAGGCGAAATGACGGATTTTTATTTTATGATAGCAACTATATGTAACTCATTTCTAGCAAATAAACATTCTTATTCTTATTTTATTATTATTAATTAAAGTTTTCTCATACAAAGCTTGTAGTATTTGGGGATTCGCATATCATAGGTACGAAATACCGTAAAAAAAAAATGAAGCCACCACGAATGAATGAATGTGCATGGTATAAGATACACAAGTTTTTAACCGTGTCATCATCATCATCATCAATTCAACCGAAAGACGTCCACTGCTGGTCAAAGGCCTCCCCCAAAGGGGGGGAGATGCCATAATCGCCACGCTTGGCAGGCGGGTTGACGATCGCAGTTGGTTGTTTAAATACTCAGAGGACGCTGCTGCCCATCCTCTGGTAAATCCCTTAGTCGCCTTTTACGACACCCATGAGAAGAGAGTGGTGCAATTCTTTACTTCCGGCACCACACGGAAAACCGTTTCAGCTTGTACTATTTATTTACTTTATCGTCAACACCAGTAGATACTGGTGTTGACTGTCTTACGGCCAAAATTAATATCCAATCTATCCACGATTTGCTCTACTAGAGATAGGAATTTGACATAAACTAAACTAAACTTAATTTAAACTATTCGTATCTTTTTCTAATAGTGAAAACAAGAAAGAGATAGCAAGAATTTCAGAACTGTCAAATTAGTTGACGTGGTATACACACACACACACTTACACACTTACACTTCTTCGTATATTAACTGCCAAAATTAATATCCAATCTATCCAAGATTTGCCCTACTTGAGATAGGAATTTGACATAAAATAAACAACATTCATTTTCATTCATTTCATTTCATTCATTTTCATTTTATTTTATTTATTTTTTTCATTTTCATTTTTTTTTTCATTTTTTCATTCATTTTGACATTCTACGCAAATAAATGATTCTTTCTTTCTTTTTTAAGCTCCATACAAAATATGTCAAATTTCTATCTCTAGTAAAGTAAATCGTGGATAGATTGGATATTAATTTTGGCCGTTAGTTGGCACGTTCCGAGATCACGATTAAACTGGCATGCAAATCTTAATTTGAACAATTTGACAGCACTAAAATTGTTGCCATCCCTTTCTTGTATCTACTATTAGTAAAAGAGATCGATAGTTTAAAATAAGTTTAGTTTATGAAAGAGAATCAACACCACTATCTACTGTTTTTCCCTATCTAGTAACGGCCAAAATTAATATCCAATCTATCCACGATTTGCCCTACTAGAGATAGGAATTTGACATAAGCTCCATACAAAATATGTCAAATTTCTATCTCTAGTAGGGTAAATCATAGATAGATTGGATATTAATTTTGGCCGTAAATGAACTTCCAATCATACTTGAAGCAACTTTAGCCTGAAAAACACAATTTGGACAGCCATATTTGCTTGCACGTCGTGTATCCAATCGATCTTTACGGATTAGATATAGAATCATTTAATTTAAAACTAGACTTATCGATTGACCTAGCTTTGATTTCCAATTTTGGACCATTGTTTTGTACATCAGCTGAAATTATTTTTGCTAACGGAGGGCTCGTGGCTAAGTAACAATCACGCGGATTGTACGATCTACGAGGTTAAGCTGACCTAGCCACGGTTAGTACGTGGATGGGTGACCGTTTCGTAAAACTTGAGACCCCTCCGTGCCTTGGAGAGCACGTTAAGCTGTCGGTCCCGGTTGTCATACGAATATCTATGGCAGTCGTTACTGATAGTCAGAAGCCTGAAAGTCGGACAAGTTTTTTTTTTTCTTGGGGAAAATCCTCATGGACGCACTCCGCCTAGGAATGGGAGAGCCAGTGTCGGACTCTTACCGACTAAAAACCACCACGGTGTTCCTCTACCGACCCTTGGCCGGGGGCGTGGGAAAATCTCCCGTATTCGCCCCAATTCCCCGGCAGGTCCCGGCTCGCCACTGGCAGGCGAGCTCCTTCTCCCCGTGCGGCAACCACTTCGGCCGCACCCTCCGCTTGACTGGCGCGCCCGGAACACTACGCGCCACCGTCACGGGCCTTGACTGGTCGGGCGGCGGGCCACCCCGAGTCCGCCGCCCGCAGGCCCACACCTAGGGTGGCTGGAGGTCAGCATACGCCCTCCTACGACGCCCAGGTCGTCTCCTGCGGATGGGAAGAGAGGTCATCGCCTCTCGAACCCTCTCCGCCACCTCCTTAGCGAGTATCACCTCCTCGCAGAAAGAGACGACGCCTTCCCAAACGCTCTCGCTCCCGACCATGGACAGAATCACGGCCGGAAGCGAGAGATCGCTGCCGCCTAGTGCAGTAATGAGGTCACGGCGCTGAGCGGCCCAAGCTGGGCACTCCGCCAGTGAAAGTCGGACAGCTGGTATAACCTCCGAATGTCAGTATTACCCAATAGCTGGATTGCGGTGGTCTGATGGCTGTCATTCCGTGTAAAATACTGATGTTCAGCCGGATCTGGTTAGACTGGAAGCCGACCCCAATATAATGCAATCCCGGGGTGGTGCAAATCAGGTGATATGCTAGTGCAGGTAGGCCACGGGCGACGGTTTGCGACCACCCACGAGGCAAAGACGTTCCGCCAAGCGACCTAGTCGTGTTCCGGTACGATGTCCGGTGTAGCCACTTGAGAGGATGAGTCGAAATATTTCATTGCTATCCTCTCACCTTTGCAGGGCGAGCATGAACCATGGTGGCGGTCGAACGCAAGCCCGTTAAATTTTGGCCGTTTTTTATTGGAGCAATTGCAAACAAAGGAAGCTCAATTGATGCACAAACATAATAGATACATCATCAATTTGTAGATGGAATAAAAAAAATAAAGAATGAAAAAGATTTTATTCTTGCGCTCCATTTGACGCACACACTACAAAACTTATACATAATACTAAAAAAATGGACGTAGATGAAGCGAAAGAGGTGTGTCAGGATCGTAGCAGGTGGAAATCCATAGTCTCTACCTACCCCAAATGGGAAACAGGCGTGATAATATGTATGTATGTATGTATGTATATATCAATTTGTATCAGAATCAACTAACTCAAATAATAAGTTTGTTTACTCTTAGTGCAGATCGTTTAACTTGTTTGTGCCAAAAATGTAAACAAACGCACACATTGTCACTTTTCTAATTGATGGCACAATTTGTACGTGCACTGAACTGATACGGTTAAGAAATAATTGGACTCATCATTAGAGTAACTGCAGTTTTATTGTGAATTCAGGGAACTCGTTATTCATTCATTATGGTTAAATAAAATAACTGAAATTATTTGATTGAGTAAAATTTACATTAATTAAGAGTCGTCAACAACAAACAAACACAGCAACATGTTTTACGAAATAGACATAAAATTGTTATACACCTAAATCAAAAGTCCGTGCATGTCATATCAATCATATCATACACCAGTCACCACTAGAATAGAATAGAATTTATTTATTTAGGGTTGTCAACCCCATGGTATAATAAGATGTTTCACCAGGTACTCTCTTCCCGTTACAGCTAGGTCACGTGATTGCCTCCGTACTACGTCATCGGCTGTGGAGCCAATAGCGGGCTGTTATCGTGACACTTGTCAGTTTGATGTGCTGCCACTTTGTGGGAATAAATTACCCGAGCAAAATGCATTTTTTCATTCAATTGCTTATACACGCTGAAATTTGAGTCGCTTAATTCCCGAAAAGGGGTCGTTGTACTCATCATTGTGAACAACTTTTACTATGGGACAAACCCTAAAATCGCGAAAAAAAATATCAGTTGGTCCCTACATTTGTGTTCACTTAAATCAATAAAACGTAGGGCCCACCTGATTATTTTTCAGCGTGTATAAAGAATCACTTTTGAACTAGTAATTTTATACAGTTTCTTTTAATAACTAATTAGATGAATAACACGAGATAACAAATAGTTAGGCTAGTTAGGAATTTATTTTATATTCATTATGAACAAAAATCTCTTAAGTATATTGAAGATATCAATCAATGGCAACACTGATCGTGACGTAGCTTGGAGGCATCGCGCTGTCATTGCGGGAAGAGAATACCTGGTGAAACATCTTATTATACCATGGTGAACCCCATGGTATAATAATGAATGTAAAATAAATTCCTAACTAGCCTATTTGTTATCTCGTGTTATTCATTAGTTAATAAAGGAAACTATATTAAATTACTAGTTAAAAAGTGATTCTTTATAGAAGAAAGTAAATGAGAAAATGCATTTTGCTCGGGTAATTTATTTTCTCAAAGTGGCAGCACATTAAACTGACAAGTGTCACCTAACAGCCCGCTATTGGCTCCACGGCCGATGACGTAGTACGGAGGCAATCACGTGACCTAGCTGTCACGGGAAGAGACTACCTGGTGTTATTATACCATGGTGAACCCTATGTAAATAGTATCCTACTAAATTACGTGATGCACTTCTTAAAAAATAATTAAGCTTAACTACTATACTACTATATTCTTCCAAGCTAGGATCTAGGGTGAAATAAATTTTATACTGGGTGATTTTGAAGTCATTAGCAATTTTTTAAGGGATGATTGTACTCATCAATTTGAACAACTTTTATTATGGGACCAACCGTGAGATTGCGAAAAAAAAAAACTATGCCAATACATTTTGTCGATTTATGTGTACAGCACTTACGCAACTCATATTTCAATATCAACAATCAATCAACTCAGCCTATCGCAGTCCACTGCTGGACATAGGCCTCTCCCAAGTTGCGCCACAACGCTCGGTCCTCTGCCTTCCGCATCCAGTCCCCATCCCAGCCACGTTCTTTAGGTCGTCAGTCCACCTGGCAGGGGGGCGCCCTACGCTGCGTTTGCCGATTCGCGGTCTCCACTCAAGGACTGTCTGCTCCAACGGCCATCGGTCCTTCGATAGACATAGCCAGCCCACTGCCACTTCAGCTTACTGATCCTTCAAGCTATGTCGGTCACTCCGGTTCTTCTCCGGATAATCTCGTTACGGATTTTATCCTTCAAAGAATATTATTATTTATTATTTTATATTTCAATATAGTTACCTAAATTAAATATCTACCTACTAGTTTTTTCCCTGGTTTTTCCTGAGTTCCTATAAAAAGTTGGCAACCCTAGTCACCATATGCACGTAACATGTTGTAATGATTGTGCTCGGTCGTTGAATAACAACTAGCGGCATTGATTGGTCCGTGACCGCGAGGTCGTCGGTTCGATCCGAACCATATTGATAAGTAAGGATGCTTGGGCTATGTTACTTGCATTTCTAAATTCAAATTATTAATTTGCTAGAATATGGTACAAATTTTTGTTATAGGTCTCAGCCTATGATTTGTCGTTTCGGTAACTGGCCTGAAGGTAGCTGGGGTGTACTGGATGTGGAAGGCGGAGAACCGAGTTCTGTGGCGCAACTTAGGAGGGGTCTTAATCCATCAGAGGACTGCATAGGCTGAATTAATTTATTGGTACGGGTGCCGGTGAAATTACAATCACATTAAATTTTCATCTTCATGTCTCAGTTTGGCCAACGCGAATGACAATTCCATTAAGGTGAATGCTACAGGGTAGCCCGCGAAATTCAAAATTTCTTGCGTTTTTTGCAAATTGTAGTTGTATTTGGCGTTGTGTATAATTCGAAATATGATTCGCGGTAGTAA